>CM071802.1:7592997-8845652 GCA_036559045.1 Platycarya longipes | reverse complement strand
CCCGAGCAAACTCGAGGTGACAGGTAGTGTAGAGTTCAACAGTGGATGGGAGGAGACCTCCGCTTCCGACCCCGAAGGAGCAAACCTTTGTGTATGCTCGATGTGGTTTATGAAGCCGACTAGCCCCCACCTCAACATAAACCACCCTCAGCATGAGCTGCTTTTTGCCTGGGCCCGCCTCCGCCCCCCCCCCCCGCTACAAGGCAACCTCGGCACAAGCCTCCTCTACACAAATAGTTTTTCGACACTCGTAGCAGCTTTCGACACGATGCCTCACTTAACTCCATTAGGCTTTTCGCCTCTGGCAGCCTCACCACAAGCCGCCTCAGCACAAGCCCGGGACTATGTAGGTCAAGGTCTCCTCAAAAAGACGAACAATCGGTCTGCCGAGGTGCCAAATGGCAGAAAACCTTGAGGAAAAGGGTGGTATGATAACAACTTCATCCCCTTCTCTCGAATTTAGGAGCCTTGGGTGGGAAGGATCCGGCGGGGCCATTGCTCAGAACCCGATGGACCGGGTGTAGGCCTTCAGGGGCATAGTTTAGAAACTCTTGGTGGTGACATCAATGGCTCTGTATGGGCTCCCCAAGGCATCGAGAGAAACACTTCACATGAGCTCTTAACGTTACAACTCCCCCGGTAGCCCCAAGCATGTATATGGTCTTCGGACATTGAGAGACGCTTGATGCCATCCCTTCCCCTCCCGTCACCCCCGGAGAGGCCCATTGCACTAACTCCTTGGCGAAGGCAAAGGAACCTCCAAGTAAGTGCGGCCAAACAACCCCAGAGCGACTTGGGAATGTAATGAAGCACCAGTATCTTACTCCTTTAATCAACAACACATCTCGATCTGAGTCGACATCCTGCAAGTGGGTTTTTCCCGACCAAGAAAAAACTATGGACTCGAAGATTCTACTATTTCTTTCAACTGATATATTATAGGTCTGTTCGACTCACGGACCCTCACCCCGCTAATCCCAACAAGCCCAAACCCAAAAACTCCATCAAGGCTCTTCCTCCCTCTCTGGAAACTTCCTCCAGCCTAGCCCCAGAGACCGAAGAAGAACCCGCCTCCAGCAATCTTTAGGGGAGGAATCGCGTTCTATCTCCTTCCTCAGCCGAACAAAAAACTTCTTAGGCACTACCAGATACTGGAAACTAATCAATTGCTCCCATCAAGGCTAATCTGTATGGTAGACCGAATCAGGAACTCCCAAAGACCCAAGCCGTCATGTCAGGGGAATTACTCCATGTCGATCCAGAGCACAATTCTGAAAAAAATAATAATATTAAAAAAATAATATTCCTAATAATTATTTTATTCAAATTTTATTACAAACTCATCTCATTTTTTAAATTCACTATCCAAATAATATTTTAGACAAAAATTCTATAAAAAAAAAATGCTAGAACGAATGAAAATGTAATTTTTTTTTATATATATATATAAAATTGATGTTTGTAAAATATTTTAAAATGACTATTCATTTAAGTTGCTAAACCATTTAAAAAAATGTGTGAAATCTGAATAAATACAATTAAAAACCGAACATAAAAAAAAAAGAATTAAATATGAGGACCTAGGTTTTTTATTTTCTGAGTTGAGTTGAAATTAAAAAATTAAAATTGGAATAAAAATATTAAAAAATTATTTTTTTGTGCGGGATTTAAAAAAAGGGTTTAAATTTATTTTTTCAATTTTTTGTGAAAGGAATTTGAAAAAAATATAGTAATAATGATTAAGATGGTGTTGAGATAAGTTATTGAGTTGAGATCCAATACCAAAAAAAACAAAATCCTAGCTAGCCTTAAGACCCCTCCATTTGGAAATTAAAAAACGGTCTTGTATCTCGTTTAATTTTATCTTATCTTATTAATATTATTTAATTTTATTGAGTTTTATAAAATATAATAAATAATTATACACTTTTTTAATTTTACTAAAATAATAATTACAATTAATTTAAATAATATTCTTAATAATAATATTTTATTTTTATTTTGTTAGTCTATTAATTTAAAATTTTATTTCACGTTATCCCCCAATCACGAAACGGGATTAAAGTGGTAAAATTTTGTCCAAATTTTTAGTCAACACATTACGGGCAAGAGTAGGTTTAGATCGTTATACATCGGCTAACTCTTAAAAAGTCAGGCCGATTATTTCGTCCATTACTATGAAAAATTAAGTATAAAAATTAATCTATTTATTATATTTAAATAAAAATATAAAAATAAATAATTATTTCTATCTTTTTAGATGCACACAAAAATAAATTATTTTTTTTTATTATTATTATTTTTTTTTTTGTACGTTTAAATTCTGTTTCAGTTAGTAAAACCAATTCAATGCATGTTTTCAATTAAAACTCCCGATTCTTAAGCGGAAGAAAAGTTCAGAAATCCCATAATTACTTTATTATATTTACATACTGATCTAATTTGCAGGACAATCGAACTAAGCGTTAGTTAATCTGACTCAGCCAAACATATCAAAGTTTCGTTTGTATAGTAAACTCTCGACGTTCGAAGAAATATTCAGACCTATTGAGATGTTGACAATTCGTATAATCACGCCCCTGTAACTCAAACAATTCTATTAATTGCCAGCATTAATATATATGGGGTATTAGTACATGAGTTTTACACTAGCTTATCTATTGTCTTATGGAAATGTTCACTTTCTTCAGTATCAAGAAAACCCTATATCAATATCCGGCCCCGCCACGTGATGTAAGTTTCCATATATAAATTCGAGTCATCGCAGGGTGGAAAACCAGGCAAAGGCCTAGCCCAGCTTGTTATTTTTAGTTGGGCATAGTACTCCTGCTAAAATAAACCCTAATTCTTCAGATTTTTGATCCTCAAGTGATGTGATCACACTAATCTCGGAAGCGTATATATCCAAATTCAAATACCCACCAAATTAGCTGTCTCATTTTTTTTTGTTGTTTCTTCTTCCTTCACGCCAAGTTTGGATACTCTCTATTTTCAACCATAAATCGGTCAAACAAGTTTAACTTGTGGTACTGGTCAACTTGCTAGATCATCTACGTGCGAGCATCTGGACTCATCCAGTACTAATTAAATTAAATGCCACTTTTCGTTTATATAAACGTAATTGATTTTATAAATTTTACTTATTTAATTGGTTTTTACAGAGTTCTTGAAAGTGAAATACTACTCCTTGGATAATGAGTAGATATATATAACATGGCTATCTCCAAGATGCATATTTCATTATAAAAAATGTGAAGTTGTTGGTGATTAATGGAAATAGCGCAAAAATAATTATTATTTACGGATTAATTTTAACTGTAAAATAATCGTTTGATTGAAATTTCACTTACTACAAAAGATCCAATTTTTTTTATGTAAATGTTATGTTTCATGTTATAAAAAGTTTTTTTAAATATATATTGATATTGTTTGAATGTTATATATTAGATTGTAAAATTAATTTTAAATTATAAAATAAATCTAACATATAAGAATAAAGTTATGCCAATACTTTTAAGTTTATTTTTATCAAAATTGATTCTTTAAAATTCTAGTCACCTTCTTATTTTATTATATATATGTATCACAATGTCGAAAAAAGTTTACACAAATTTCTAATACTATTCATAAAATTTTCAACGCATCATATTATTTTTAATTTTTATTATTTCTTTTCTTTTATCAAATATTTAATATATGAATAATCAATAGAAAAATTCCAATTAAATTTAAAAGAATAAACTCAAAAAAAAAAATGATGTATACCAAATAGATAATGTCATTGCACCGTACGCAAGTTTTTTAAATCTATTTCTTTTATCTTTATAAAAACCTTACATCAAATTTATTTTATTTAAAATTGATATCAGCATTACTTCTTATATTTATAGTTATAATTATTATATATATATATTTATAAATATGATTCATTAATGTTATTTTTCTGCAACTTGGCCACGAGGGGCACACTGCCACCTAAGCTTCCTGCGGGGATTATTACTATTTTCTCATTTCGTGCTCAAGTATTTCAAGATGTCGACTCTAATTTTTAAAATTAGAGAGTAAGCGTGTAATGAATTTGATCTGATCTTGATGAATAAGATATAAGAATTCAAGATTCAAGAAAATTCTCGATGAAGGTACTTCCACTCCGTACATTTCTTCCTTATATATTGATAAGTGGAGGGAAAACACTTTTTAGGGAGTACACGATATTGCCTGTTTGATTTATAAATTATTTCATCTGGTATTTCAATATGTTAAATATTTAAATATAAATTTTTTTTCGATTTTTTTAATTTTAATTTAATCATTATTATAATTTTTATAATTTCTCAAACTTTCAAACAAATTATTAAAAAAATATATTCAACTATTTCAAAATGTTAAATTTATAATATTATATTTCATATTCTAACAATATATTTTAAATTTATAATATATTTATTTTAATTTTTTCTCTCTCATTTTTAAAAAAAAAATTTTAAAATATTTTATTTCAAATAATTTTCATTATTATTTACAAATTATTCTTATTATTATTAACTATATTTATCATTTTAATTTTCTCTCGTCTACATAACTAAATTGATGAAAGTTTACATTTACCCCTAGAATTATATTTAAATATTACTTTTTTTTATAAATATATTTAATTAATAAAATATTTTTTTAAGTAACATTTTATACAATCATTAAAATGCACAAAATCTTTTATTTAAAAATTAGTTTTTTATCATATAAATCGTATTATATTTATTCTTTTTAAAAAAATTACGCAATACTTTACCCATTTCTACATCTTATTTTATTTTATATTTTTTTTATCATTTTTCAAACCTCTTTTCTTATCACCGTATCCTGTACCTATTTTTAACGTACCTCGATCAGGACAACATAAAAAGAAAAATAAAAGTCAAATTCTCATGAACGTGGTGTGGAGTAATTCAACACGTAAATTGCGCAGTCGTAATATTTTTTAATAGATAATATTTAATAATGACAAAATAAAAGGTTGCATCACGAAAAAGAAAAAAAAAACAAACAAACAAACCAACAAAAATAAAGTTAGAGAAAAGTCAAATCTAGATATTCTCGAATTCGGCAGGATGGCTTGAGCTTTATAAATAAAGGAATGGGTAGCTTAGCTTCAGCTCGCCGATGAAAATGCCGTTATGTCTGACGGCGTTGTTTGAGCCTTCTGGAGTTAGCTCTCACATGCTACCTACCCCCCAAATTGGTTCACCTTACACACCTGGACCATCCACCACCGTATCAATATATAAATATCAATATATATATTAATTTGTTCAAAAATATTATGGACAAACACTAGTTATAAACTATAGACATATATTGATAATTTATAGTATTTGATCCTTATTATGTATTGCATGATATTTAATTAATAGAAATAGATTCGAAACGATTTTTTTTTATCAATGTCATATCAATTAGTTTTGATTCGTCACTTGTATCTGACGTTTATTCCTAACATTACTCTAATTTGTTCAATAATTTTAATGGCCCCACACTTAACTATTAAAAAAGAAATTTGAGTTTTAAAATTAGAGAGGATTTTTTTTAGAAGTATATTGCAATATTTATAGTTTTATGGAATACAAATTTTAAAAAAGGTAAGATCTATTATGAAAACTTAATTCTAAAAAAATTCGTAAGACTTACACATCTTAAAATTGTATTTAACTTTTAATTTTATTATCGAGTCTATTATTTTTTAAGCGTATTGTGCTATATCCTAAGTTCCTTAGTTGCTTAGATTATTTATATATGAACCCACTTAATTTGAGCTGCTGCATCAACAATTTGACTGGAAATTACCAGGTATATATTGGAATGAACCTTATCATTATTTCTCAATTTTATATATTAATTACATCCTAATCATTAAAATCGACCCCATGTATACTATTCGATTATCATTTTCCTTTTGCCTGGGCATTATTAATTAGTCTTGGAAGATATAAAAAAGAATAATATGACACCATACTTATTGCCAAATCTTCATTGCGAATATTATTCTTTGATTGTGAATCATAAACTAGTTATAGAGTACATAAATGTCAATTTTAATAATTTGAAATTTAAAAAGAGAAATAATAGTAAAGCCAAATCTCTTAAATAGGGAACCATGTGGTCCAAAATTCCATGCCATCACTAAAATGTCTGAACTTTTTGCCGTTTCATGACTGTTTCTCTTTAGAGTTATGAAGCAGTACAGAATTTGACTGACCCAATGCAAGCCAAAAGGCTGAACTAAGTAATTTCTTTAATAATAATAGAAAAATTACATACAAACCTAAAGAGATTTTATAAAAAATATTAGTATATTAGTATGACTTTGTATAATTTATTTGATCCATTTTATAAGGCCTTGTTTAAATTTAGAAATCAATTTGTCTCAAAATCATCTCATCTTATCTAAACGTGATAATTTTCTCAAATTTTTATATAAAATATAATAAATAATTTAACTTTTTTAAATCTCAAATAAAAATAAAAAATAATGTTTTAAATCAATTTTCATTTTAACTCATCTTATTTTAATTTATTACCTAAATATTTATTAAAAATTATTTTAGAATAACTATATTAAGATATGATAATTTATAAAATTATTTTTATGAGATTTTTTATAACTAAAATATTTGTAAAAAAATAATTAATAATCAAGGGAGGTAAAAGATTTAAAATATGGTAGGAAATGGAGAGGGGAGACGAGTTCAAAGAATCAAAAGGCAAAACCTAACCCACCACCATGAAATGTGACGTGGAACAAATGGCACCACCACTGACCTACCTTCCCCAATCCCCTCAAACAAAGCCACCACAAATAGCCTGATCGTTTTAATATTAAAGATACCATCCACCACCCTCAACTTTTTTTCGTCCACATTTCTCCACGTCACCTTTGTGTCAGTTGTTCCCAATTATTGCCTCATCAAATTGTATGTTCTAACAGTGGCAAAATTAGAAATTTAATTTTGGAGGGGGGTTGGGTTTTGTAAGTAATTTAAGAGGGGCCGAATAATTTTTTTTTAAAGAAACATCAATTGCATTAATAATAATCATTCAAGCTCAGTACACAACTTATCAGACTATTAAAGCATAAAAATTTCAAAAGGATCCTCTTCTATCCAAACTTTTTCCTCTCCAATACGTAGGACCTACTTTGACAACAAAATGAGCAATATAATTGCTATCTCTAGGAGTATAAACATACAGACCAGCCATCCTTTTGGTTAATAACTCGTTTGATGTCTTCACTCACATATCCCAACCAGGATAAGTCCTCTCCTTTTCTCTTAACTCTATTGATGACTATCTCAGCATCGCTTTCAAATATCACTTTGGAGAAAAAAGAAAGCTCACTGGACACCTCTATAGCTTTCCACAAAGCTAGACTTTTAGCCAATACCGTGTTGTTAGCGTTGAGTCTTATATCACAAATTGCTACTAGAATCTCCCTTTCAAGGACCCCTTAGATAGTTTGTGGCTTGATCGAGATCTCCAACACCTACCCTCTCCATCTCTAATAAGAACACCCATCCCCATCTTATGGTTTTCCATGACCAAAGTTGCATCTCAATCAGCTTTTATAGAGTTGGGTCCCAATTTTTTCCAACGCCTCTGTGTACTTTGGTGAATAACAACCTCTTGTCTTAGGCTATGTCCCTGTTGAACAGCTTATAATCCTCCAGTCCTTCACTAGGCATAGCTATGACTTGTTTAGGACTTGAAAATCTATCTTCAATAACTACTCTATTCCTCCTTAGCTAGATTCTACGCATGATAACTGCCATCCATTCTAGTTCTTCATTCTTTCAAAAAATAAAAACAATGACAAAATTAGAAATTAAATTTTGGAGGGGGTGGGTTTTGTAAGTAATTTAAAAGGGGGCAAATAAATTTTTTTTTTTGCAAGAAACATCAATTGCATTAATAATAATCATTCAGGCTCAGTACACAACTTATCAAACTGTAAAGCATTAAAATTTCAAAAGGATCCCCTTCTATCCAAACTTTTTCCTCTCCAATACTTAGGGCCTGCTTTGCTAACAAATGAGCAATATAATTACTATCTCTAGGAGTATAACATACAGACCAACCATCCTTTTGGTTAGTGACTTGTTTGATGTCTTCACTCACATGTCCCAACCAGGATTAAGTCCTCTCCTTTTCTTTTAAACTCTGTTGATGACTACCTCAGTATCACCTTCAAATATCACTTTGGAGAAGAAGGAAAATCTCAATGCACACCTCTATAGCTTTCCACAAAGTCAGACTTTCAACCAATGTCGGGTTATTAGGGTTGAGTCTTACATTACAAATTGCTGCCAAAACCTCCCTATTAATGACCCTTTAGGTGGTTGGTGGCTTAATCGAGGTCCCCAATACCTACCCTCTCCATCTCTGATAACAACACCCATCTCCATCCTATAGTTTTCCATGACTAAAGCTGCGTCCCAATTAGCTCTTATAGAGTTGGGGTCCCAATTTTTTCCAATGCCTCTGTGTACTTTGGTGAATATAGCCTCTTGTCTTCCGCTATGTCCTTTTGAACAGCTTTATAAACCCTCCAGTCCTGCACTAGCCATAGCTATGATCTTGTTTAGGACTTGAAAATTTATCTTCAAAAACTACTATATTCCTCTTTAGCCAGATCTACGCATGATCACTGCCATCCATTCTAGTTCTTCATTTTTCAAGCATGTTATCATTTTGTGCCAGAGAACTGTAAAGTCTCCTTCATTTACAAGACCATTTATTCACTGGATTATCAGATTCCACCCATACATCTGTTGATGAGAGGCAGCTCCATATAATATGCATCAGTGATTCTTCTTCATTGCAGCAAATAGGACAAGTTGGGCTATCACCTATTTTTCTCTTGTAGAAGTTGCTTCGTGTGGGGAAGGATAATATTTGCAGCTTTCCAAAGGAACAATTTCACTACAGGTGGCACTTCTTGACCCCAACATCTATTTCCACACCAATTCACTCAATTCATTGCATGGATGCTTCCCCTCTATGCTAGTTGTTTCTAATCATTTCCAGGTGGTATGAACTCCTTATTGAGAAAGAATCATCCTTCACGTGTCTCCGAATTTAGTGTGTCTCGAGACCTCAGCCTGCTCAAAGGGATTCAGAGTATAACATCAACCTCTATTGGTATGAATATCTGTCTGATAAGAAGGTTCATTTCCAAGACTATGTCAAAGCGTTAATCAGGTCACAAACCTTATTGTCTCTCTAGTATGTTGCTCTAAGGGATTGGGACTAGGTTTGTAGAGGGTGTAGGAAGCCATTTCTCCCCCCAAATTGTTATACTCTCTCCATTCCCTACCCTCCATTGCAACCCTCTTTTTAGAAGATGCCTTGCTGATAAAACACGTCTCCATATAAAAGAAGGCAGCACACTAATCTGTGCTTGAAGAAAATCTGAGTTTCTAAAATACTTATCCTTGTAAAATTCTAGTCACCAGAGAAGTGGGATTTTTGATGAGATGACAACTTTGTTTTTGCTAGCATTGCCACATTGAAGCTCTCCACATCTTTGAACCCCATTCCCCCTCTAGATTTCTGCATTCCCAACTTGTCCCAACTCCACCAATGCTATTTTTCTTAAATTATCTTTGTGACCCCACCAAAATTTGGCATACAAATTATTAATCTCCTTGCAGATGGTAGAAGGTAGTTTTAAGACCCCAAGGTATAAGAGAGGATAGTTTGCAAGAATGCTTTGATAAGTATCTCTTTCCCTGCTTGAGATAAAAAAAGTTGTTTTTCTAGCTCTCAATCTTCTTCCATACTTTCTCTTTAACGTCTCGAAAGGAATTCTATTTAGATTTGCCTACTATAACAGGTAAATCTAAATATTTCTCATAAGTGCCGCATATTACTCCTCCAACATTCTGAGTCATAGCCCTCTTCATGTCATCATTAGTGTTAAAGCTGAAAAATAAAGAAGATTTTTTCTTATTAAGAACCTGTCCCATGGCTTCTTCATAGGTCTGTAACAGTAAGCACCACTACCTCCACTCCTCCATAGTTGCTCTTCCAAACATCATACAATCATCTGCAAAGAGTAGGTGATTGACTCTCAAGCCGCCTCTGGTCATGAAAATTTCTCTAAGGGACCAAGTAAAATTAAACTATAATAAAATATTTTTTTATTCTCTTTCTATATAATATTTTAGAGAATGGACCAATATAAGATGATATTAATATCATTTATTAAATTATAAAAAATTAATATATATTATTTTTTTTCAAAATTAATATATATTAAATTATCATATAAATATTAAATCTCACAAAAATATAAAATTATCCTATTAAAAGGGGGGGGGGGGGTGGTTTTCTTAATAGCTCCGCCGCTGTGTACTAGGGGATATATATATATATATATTATATGAATTTCTAATATGTTTTGTATTCATTCGTTATTTCTTTCTCTATGTTGGACATTAGATAAACCTTTCATTGAAACAATTATTTGGGATATATCCTTTGAAATCAGAGTCTTTTTGAATCTCTAAATTGAGTAATATTAGGTACAAATTCTAAATAGACAAGTCCTCCACAGACTGTTTTTAAAAGTGTAGATTCCACTAAAAAGAAACTATTTTTCATTTTTGCATGGTAGTGTCCCATTTTCTATAAATAGATTGCGTAAAATTTGTCAGTTTGAGACTTACACAAATAATTTTTCTTTTAAATTATCAATCACTTTGTATTCTTGATGTTTGCGCTGGTTTGAGATATGAACTCTAATACTCTGAAAAACTGAAAAATAAATAGAACAGAACGATCTAAACTATTAGATATTGATTATATAAATAAAGTCCCCATTTTAGTTTAAATAGTACCATAAATATTTCCCACAAAAAATTTGTTTGCTTATTTTTTAAGATAAGGACTAACCATTTTATGGAAACAAATATTCTCAACATACATGAGGAATAACTGTTACTTCCACAAATAAAAGGAATGATTATTCTAAAGAAAAAATACTACAGCTACAAAGATACTTTACAAAAATAAATTTCAAAATTAATATGAATTTATATAATATATAACACGTTAAGTTTATTTGATAAAAAAATAATTTTATAATTTAATATATCATATCAAATTATGACAATGTATAAATTTACTTTTATCAAACCTCTCTATAATTAAAACATTTCTTATCACATAGAGTTTGTATAAAAACTTCTTTAAAACCGATTTTCTCACTTTTTGTTTAAATTACATTTACCGGCTGGCCACCAATTATCCTTAAGAGCTGTGCTGGGCAGCAGTCACTGTTCACAACATTCGGAATAGCCCCTCTCGTATGAACAGTGCTTTCACTATTAATGTGAACAGTAAAAATACTGTTCATGTGAAGAGGTTGTTTCGAATGCTGTGAACAGTGGGTTATTACCCAAATTTATTCTTATTCTTAATAGAGCTTTGCAACTCATCATATCCACACATCATAGTCTATTATTAATTAATATAATATTATATTATATTTTTAAATCTTATATCACTATAATCTATTGTACTAATAATTATTACTAATATTAATATATTTGTAATAAAATTAAAATAAAATTACTATTACAATAGATTTTATAAGAGAAAATATTTAAAACTCTTTATTTCTCAAGAATTGAATTTTCTTTTTTTCCTTTCTTTCTTCCTTTTTCTTTTCTTTCTTTCTTTTCTTTTCTTCTTTTCTTGTTTTTGATACTTGTACAAAACTGAACGAAAACATTCATATTTATAAGCATAAATTACTGTGCATATTTACAAAAGTCGTTTAGGGGGCCTATGAATCACATGGATTTGTTGGAGGGGGTCATTCATCGCCCCCCCTCCTTCAATTATTGTTCTCAACAATATTATAATATATATACTATAATATATCAATATATTATAAATTATAATATATTATTATAGTCCATAATACAAATATAAAGTATATTATAATATACTAAGATATATTATCACTATAATATTCTATACTATAATATATAATATAGTATATTAAAATTAGAAAATCAAATCAAAATCAGTAAAATTGAAAATATTAATTTAGAAGATAATTGGTGCATAATCAATTCTTGAAAATGTAAACTCCAAATGTGCCTGTTTGATTTATATTTTATCCAATATCTAATCAAATTGGGTGATTACACCACTAATAATATGTGACGTGAAAACGATGAGTTTATTCTTAATAAGTGGTGGTCAAAAGTTACCAAGATATTTGTGCTGACTGCCCTTCGGCTGGGCCTGCACATGCCCTAGGGCCGAAGCAAACTGGAGTCTGGAAATAATATAATGATTTTGCTCCTCAATCTAGCTGTGGATTATAAAAACATAAAAGAAAAATATTAGAGTTATGAAAAATTTTATAAAAAAAAAAAAATTATAAAAAAAAATACATAAGTGCCCAAGTAAAGCAAACAAAAATTCCAAAAATATGTAGGCATGCTTTGTTCATGACCAGTGGCTTGGTCCCACCCCTATTTTTAAATAAAAATAATGTTTGTATTTTTAAAGAAAAAATAAAATATATATATATTTTTTATAATTTTATAGAATAATATTAATTTTATTTTGTGTTGACCTCCTCTCTAAAAATTATCTTGATCTCCCTCTACAAAATTAATCTATTTAAAAATAAAATAGATCACATAAAATAAAATAATATAATAATATGATAACATATTTTTATTATAGATAAAAATAAAAAATAAATTAAATGATTTCTAATGTATTTTTAATATATTTTTATTATAATGATATGTTCTTATTATATTATATATTTTTTTAATATATAAGTTGTATTAAATGTATTTTATTTTTATTATAGATTTTACTATCAAATTATTTTATACCACATAAAAAATTATATATAAATAGAATAAAAAATATTTTATATATTTTATTTTAGTCTTACTTAACCTCTCCTAATCCAAATTTTTAGCTCTATCACTATTCATGACTTTGCAGTAACAACCTAAAAGAATATAGGAAAGAAAAAGGAAAAAAAACTGATTTTTTTCCTTTTAATATCTTTACTTGCTTAATTCTTGTATTTAAATTTACTTATTATTCCAGAATTAGTACAACTCGTTTTATTTTAGTGTTGGTAATTAATATTTTGATTATCATATAATAACTAAAAAATATTTTTTTAACATTATTTTTGAGTTATATATGAAGATTAAGTTAACTTTTTAGATATTATGTAATTGACTTATTAAGCTATGTCATCTAATCATAATTAAATTTTTTTTTTATTCCGAGTTGTAATTGTGAATATGATAATTAATTATTTACATTTGCTACAAGAGCGTCGAGTATAATTAGCATAATTTCTTTTTCATTCTTTTTGGATATATAGTTTTTGAGGTTGTTGGATAAATTTTGGATGTACCATATGAGTTACATCACAAATTTTAAAAGATTTTATCATTAGTTAAAAGAGTAGTGTTAAATTCAGTTTTAGGTTTGAAAATCTCGTACACTACATTTGAAAAAGAGTAGACCCATTACATATTATAATTATAAATATCATTTCTCTTATTCAAATATTAACAATATATAATACTCTCTCTCTATATATATACATTGGCTTTAGATTCAAAACCTAAATAGAAATACTAACTTCATCCTTTGAAATTCATGTCCCTTTTCAATGGGACATGCTTTCCCTGTCCATGAAGGTGAAACCTACCTTTTGATTACATGTTGAAACCAAGGTAGGGAGCTCTCTTTCTCATTGCATATTTGGGGACAACCAAAACAAGCACAAACATAATGTAGCCATTCCAAATATATCACTATTTATAAGGAGTATATCCATCATAGTCGCATAGATATTCATTCTATTTCCTTCATTTTTTATTTAATTTTTAAAAGACTGATAGTGATAGTAGTATCAGTGTAGAATAACATTCACATTTTTTCTAATTGATAAATATTGTTTTTATATGAATTTTGTTATTCTAATCATACTAGTTTAAATTGGAATTCTAAATAGCTTTTATTTAATTTATTAATATCGGAAATTACCTTTTAAATATAGTAATATTACCTTTTTTAAATCTTTTAACGGAATTCGTTTGCTGGATCAGAAAAAAGAAAGAAATAGTTAGTCTATATTGGGCCAAATAGTCAGGCCTATTCTTAAAGCCCGTTTAAGACCAAAACGAATCTTAAGTTCGCCATGGCCCAAGTTCAGAGAGAAGTTCAAATCGGTATATCTCTGTGTTTTGTTGCTGAGACGAACCTCTCGTTGACATACACCTCACTACCGTAAGTTGTAAACTCAGACTTCACTCTACCGTATCTCTCTCTTCTCTTCTCTTCTCGAAACCTTCCGTACAGGCAACAGAGAAGAACGATGTCGTATGTGCCTCCGCACCTCAGGAACTCGGTCTCGACCACCAGTACCTCTGGAACTTCTTCTCTTACCCTAGACGCTGACCGGAGCAAGTTCTCCAAGTCCTCCACTGACTTTCGTCAAAGCTCACGTTCTCTCCGTCTCGCCGTGCCCGAACCCGTTTTTTCCTCACTGGAATCCCTCCGAACGTGTTCTACGCATGAAGCCGGAACAGGTTCTCTGCTTTTCTTGCTTCATTTTCCCCAAACTTTTTGGAATTTGGTGCTTCTTCCATAGGTTTTATAGTGAATTTCTGTTTCTGAGTCAATCTTTGAGCTGGAAACGCTTCTAATCGATGTTGATTGTTTAGTGTTTCCCTTCGTAATTCATTTGTTTGGTTGTTTTTTTTTTCTGCAACACTTATGGCACTTTTTTGGTTGAAGTATAGACAATGTGCATATTATCAATGCACTTTATTCTTCTAAAGCGTCGAACTTTAGATTCATCATTATAAATATCACATGTCTAATGGCTTCGAAATATAATTAATAAACTGTTCGAAATTTCCAATATTCAACTGATTCGTTTTTATTTGTATGAAGAAATGGTTTCCAATGGGCCTAATTGATAGGCCTTGTGCACTTTGTAACTGGCATTTACCCATTCATTGATTAATAATACTTTTTACTTATAAAAAAAAAATTGTATGAATAATTCTTTTTTTTTTTTTTTTTTGTGCGCGACATTGCAAGTAATACGCTGATTCTTCTTTCTAATGTTTTTTGGTTTTTTAAATGTTCACAAATGACTCAAGTTGATTGCTGAAACTGTTTTATATATACAGGTCGAAGATGTCCGTTTGCGGCTCAACGTTGATGTTACTGTCGCTTTGGACTCCTCTCCTGCTCCTGCACCCGTTGAGTCTTTTACGGATATGGTAATATTTGTGTTTAATATCTCACTCCAACCGGTCTAGTTAGTGCACATGGAGTTAAAGAAATTATATGTGTTTCTATTTTTTCAGTGTTTGGATCCTAGCATCATGAAGGATATAGCATTTCATGAATACACCACGCCTACTTCGATTCAGGCTCAGGCCATGCCAGTTGCTCTCAGTGGAAGGGATTTGTTGGGTTGTGCTGAAACAGGAAGTGGCAAAACAGCTGCATTTGCCATTCCAATGATACAGGTCTTAGGTCATGATATTTGATATGCTCATATGATAAATTACTCGTTTGTTTTTTTGTCAGGGATTTGGACATTTAGCCTGCTAAGTGGTTGTCTTCTACTTCATGCCTTGTTTTGCAGTTCATTTTTTAATGATTTTTCACTTTAATGCAGCATTGCCTGGCTCAAGCTCCTGTTCGCCGTGGTGATGGTCCTTTGGCATTGGTACTGGCTCCTACTAGAGAACTTGCCCAGCAAATAGAAAAAGAGGTGAGATTGCTGTTCTGCTACTGAAGATTGATTACAAGGATATATCTCTGCTTATTCCTCTGAGTTTGCTTTCTTTTTGGGTCTTAGGTGCATGTCACTCTTTGTTTTTAACTCTGCTTAAGTAAACTCCTAAGGGTTGGCTCAAATGGTAAGGGCCTTAATCTTAGTGGTATGATCTCTCTCGGTCTAAGGTTTAATTCCCTTAGGTGCTAAGAATTTCTAGGGATATTCAGACTAAAGGGATTTCTTCTTGAATTACTCAAGGTGCATTTGCGAGAAACTCCTTGTTGAGAGAGTTTTTGACCTCGGAATTAGTTGGGACTTTGTTCTATGACACCCGATACCAATAAAAAAAAATCTTTGCTTAAGTAGTCCATAGAAAATTTGAGGATTATTGGAGATTTTGTGGGAATTTTAATTATTTAATGACAAAGGAACTTTGGGTGATAATGCACACTAGTTGGTTGAGTAAAACTTTCCAGATGATTCATCATGTTTCTAATTATGTCCTAGCATATATGGTGTATTGCACCATATTTAATTTAGTCTGTTTCTTTGGTTTTGAGCCCACTTTTTCTTATAGAATAAGAACTGTTTGTACCAATTATTTATATTGTCCAGCATTAAACATGGGATTGTCTTTTTCTATATATCAGCATCAGTGCTACTTTTGATAATTCTTATTTGATACTGGAATGCTTTGGACACACTTTCTATTCTTGCCTTTGTTTGTAGTGTAAATGTGTTATCCTGTTGAGCATCCTTTAATATGATTTTTTACAGGTTAAAGCTTTTAGCAGATCTCTTGACTCACTCAAAACTGCAATAGTTGTGGGAGGAACAAACATTGCTGAGCAGGTGACTAACTTTGGCAAGAGAATTGTGCTTCCTACTCTTTCAATTCCTAGCTTGAGTGAATGACCGGAGATAGGATTTTTTGGGCTGTGTGTTATTGTTCTCAACTCATGTAGTTCCAATAAAAAATAATAAATCAGAACATTTAATGCTTTTGTGTTTGCTAACCATTTTTCTCCTTGTGCCCTTGTTTAATGGTAGAATGTATCTCTTAACTTTATCCATTTGATCATTAAATCTGTTTCTTTATGTTCTCCTATATTATCATTGGAAACAGGTTGCATATATCTTACTTTGAATTTTTTGTTGGGTTGGCTGTGTTCCTGGAACAGAGGTCTGAGCTAAAGGCAGGAGTGGATATTGTGGTTGCTACTCCTGGAAGGTTTATTGATCATTTACAGCAAGGGAACACTTCCATCTCTAGAGTTTCATTTGTGGTTTTGGATGAAGCTGATAGAATGCTCGATATGGGGTTTGAGCCACAAATTAGAGAGGTATGTAGCGTCTTAGTTCATTCACTACAAATGCACTTTCTGTTTTAATCCCAAATATTCACAAAATATGTAGATATGTGTGTGCATTTATATATGTGAATTTATTTGTGCTTGGCCCATGCCAGCCAACCTAGGAGAGCTAAACTGCTTTATAGGTTGCAAGTAGAGAAACCCACGGCACAAACTGCTTAACTGACATGAAAATTCTTAGGAAAATGTACACATTGCCTCTCATGATAATTGTAGATTTTAGGTTTCAGATAATGATATTAAACTTTAAAAAAAAAAGATAATGGGATTAAGCTTTGATGATAATTTTCGTGAATATGTTAGACCATGATGCATTTTTTTATTAAGCAGACAATAATGCATGGTTATCAAATCAAAACGATTCTTCGTTGCTGTAGGCCATACTGTTAACATTTCCACACTATATCATGTATGAGCTAAGTGAATGCAATATCAATAAATTGGTAACCTTGAATTTCATGGCCACGCGCCATTATAATTTTTATGATCAATATTGCCAAAGAAGACATTTTTACTCCATGTTGTTACTGATTCAGGTGATGTGTAACCTTCCGGAAAAGCATCAAACTCAGCTGTTTAGTGCAACCATGCCTACAGAGATTGAAGCATTAGCGCAGGTTAGGTCCCCTACTAGTTTTCTATTATTTTTGCAGGTATGCCTATGATCAGACCGCACTCAGTCACCACTTTGGCAAAAAGTTTTGAACATAAATACGAATGGCATGTTGAAATGATGCTGGTTGAATTTGTGTTTTTCCATATCATAGGTCCCAATTTCAATTCTTAAACTTACTCTGGGAACAATAATAATTTTTGTATCTAGTTGGCAGTGTTTTTTGTTTTTTTCACTTTTCTTGTTTCTACGAGGAACTTTCACTCATTAAACCTTTGTTTTACCCAATGACAGGAGTACTTAACTAACCCTGTTCAAGTGAAGGTTGGAAAAGTAAGTAGCCCAACAGCAAATGTATCTCAAATGTTGGAGAAGGTTCCTGACAGTGAGAAGGTATGATTATGTGGGTGCATCAGCCAAAATGTCTTTTTTGTTATTTTTTATAAGGAAAAATATTATATATATGTCAATAAGATTAACCAAGTACATTGGATGTATAAATGTCCTTATTTTTACCTTTGATGTTCCTTTTTCTTTTCCAATATTTTGGCTGAAAGGGCTCCCATTTATTTTCTTTTCTTTTTTTTTTTTGTGGGGGGGGAGGGGAGTTACAAAGCTCATGCTCCTTGATATGAGTTTTTCTGAATGGTGATTTCGATACTAAGTTAAGAGTTGAGGTATATAGATTCTGAAGCAAGTGTTGTTAACAATTTTGTCTCTGGGTTTTGAATGGAATGTCTCTTATGTTTGCATCCTTGTTTTCAAACGCATCTGATATTCTGGCTTGACATAATGTGATGACAAAAGTATAATTTGTTGTAGATTGATAGGCTTCTAGATTTGCTTGTGGAGGAGGCAACACAAGCTGAAAGATCTGGTCATCTGCTTCCTTTAACTATTGTATTTGTGGAAAGGAAGGTATGCTGAGTTTTTATTTTTAACTTTATTTTTGTTATTATTAATGTCATCTTTTAGCTTATAAGTTATATTATTTTGCTTTGATGTAGTTGCTTGTAGTTTTCTAGAGCAGACGATACTGCTCTTCTGATGACACTTTTGTGTGCAATTTGCCTGAACCAATGATCTTAGACATATTGAGAAGATTCACACATTTACATCTTGACGACACTATTCTCAAAGCATGCATGTGCCAACTTTTGATTGTCAATTTTGAAAATAACTCAGCGTGAGTTCATATCTACTTTCTGGAGCTTGTACCTTGCATTCATGTACTGATATCCCCTTTATGTGGGTATGTACTAAATAACTTGAAAGAGTTAAAATTGGCACTTATGAAATTTCTAATCCAAATGATTTCCAACGTAGAAAGACTTATTTGAAGTTTGAGTTTGCATATGGCTATTCACCTTTAAATTTTCTTTAAGAGATGAAATATTTCTTTCTTACAAAAAAAAAAGATGGAATACTTGTCTCGATGTTATGCAAATTGATTTGTAAGGAAGTTGCATGAAGCTTTGGTATTTAAGTTTGGTTCTCCATGTAGACAAGGTGTGATGAAGTTGCTGAAGCTTTGGTAGCGCAAGGCTTACATGCAGTTGCACTTCATGGTGGTCGCAGTCAGAGCGAAAGAGAGGCTGCTCTACGTGATTTTAGGAATGGCTCTACAAAAATATTGGTAATTTTTACTGCATAGCTTGGGATAATCTCAATGGAAAGTTCAAGTAGTTTAATTTTTTTTTCGCACTACAATATCGGGAAACTTCTAGGCTGCATTTAATCTCAGATCAAATTTTTATGTTTCATTCTGCTTCAAGATATGTTGAAATGAGATGGTTTTAAATCATAGTTAAACGATGTGCATCATATGATTTGGAGTCATTCAAGGATATGAAATCTGATAAATTAGGGATTTTTGTCCACTTTAAGTGGAGATGGGGGTGGAGTTATGGTTTTGAACATAGGACCTATACTTGATACCCTTGTAAATTACCACTTATCTCAGAAGTTAAGAAATTGTGAATAAGAACTTAAATATTAGTTTAACAACATCTTCCACTGGACCACTACAACTATGCTTCCTCATGATAATGTACTTGTATCTTTATATGCTATCCAGAGTATGATTCTACCATTTAGTTTCCTTTGGATGAGTTAATATATACCTATGCTGTTTATTGAATCTTGAAAAACTGGTATTTATAATTAGTAAATTCAAAAGGCTAGAATGACTTGATGTTGTTGGTTCTTTGCACGTACTCTCGATGATTTCTTTATTTACCAAATAAAGAGAATAATAATAATCTTCCATTATTAGTTTTTCAGGGAAGAGAATGACCATTGTTGTTGTTAGCATCTTTGATATATGAATAAGCTTCATAAGGTGTGATAGTAGCATGTGCTGAAACATCTTAAGAGTGAAGCATTCTGGATTTATGTCAGTTCCGTTAGGGAACTGCACCAAGATTTATGTAAAGTAGATGAGTGAACCTTCTATGTCCAGTGATCTTCTTATCCCCTTCCTTTATATGTCCTACTTTTTACTTGAATACATTTTAAGGACTTCCACATCATAAATCATTCTTTTGTCTGTTGAACTCCTTGAGTTGTCTGTAGGTTGCTACCGATGTTGCATCTCGGGGTTTGGATGTCACAGGAGTTTCTCATGTTATAAATTTGGATCTCCCCAAGGTAATTTTAGCTGCGATTGAAAGTTCTTGATCATTGAGTTTTTATCTGAATTCCACAAAAATGCATTGGAAATGGGATGGGAATGTTTTACACAATTGCTGGGCCCCACATGACACAAAATCAAAGGGATAGAGTTTATTGTAATCGAGTTTGAATCAAAACAAGTTGACCTTATTAGACATGATTAATAAATGGGTTTACTTGCAAAACCCGCATTGATCCACATAATAAGTTTTTGGTTGGATATATATCAAGAATTATGTTATGCTTACTAATTACAGTTATGGATATTGATTATCCAATTTATTTTTCTGTATATGTATAAGTCATGTAATTTATGCTTATAAAACATGAATATTTTTAATTTGGTTAGATAAAAAATTAGTCAACTCAACCCGTATAAACAGGTTATGTTCAAGGGAACCTAATGTGATTTGTCCATTAAATGGGCCACGTGGGTCATGCCATTTGTGCCATTTGATATTTAAATTGGTCTTTTTGATAGGGTTGAGGAGTTTGACCCATTTAATTAAATGACTTGTTTTTGGGTTGACCCATATAGTTGTACACTCATGGCTTGCATGACACAAACACAAATTGTCACCCGTAGTTAGGAGGTTGCCTGAAAATTTGGGAACTGTCCTGAGTTTGTAGATTGTCATTCTAGCAATCCACGATGCCATCAGTAGTGATCTTCTTGAGCATACAAGAAGCATCTGATGTGAATCTTGTGGTCGTGGAGCCTTTCTGCTACTGATTTGTTAGCATCCCACTAGCATGGTCTTTCAGTCATTAATTTCCTTGTGGAATAGCAAACCTGAAGCTTCAGTTATGGCTGCCTCAATTATAGACAATGGAAGATTATGTGCACCGGATTGGAAGGACAGGGCGAGCAGGATCAATGGGCCAATCTACTTCATTCTTCACCGATCGTGATATGGTATTTTTGAATCCACCTTTTACTTCCATTTCTAACTGCTTCTAGGAATGTATGTGTTACATATTCTTAACTAGTGTTTTTACATATTGTAGTTCCTTGTGGCAAATATAAAGAAAGCAATTGCAGATGTGGGATCTGGGAACCCTGTGGCTTATGCAACCGGAAAGGTGGATATTCTTATTACTACTGTCATTGGTTTTAATCTGATGCTGAAAAGTGGCAAGTATTTTTTTTTTTTATCAGTGCGAAAAAGTGGCGTGATAAAGAAAGAAATACAAAAATGGTGTTATTTCATGTTTTGATGAAGCTTAGAGGTTCGGCTCTTAACTTATAGGTTGCAAGAAGGAAGGAGAGAGAAGAAGCAGCTGCACATAAAGAAGCAAGAACTGCCATGTCCCAAACTCTCACTGATGGGGCCCACTGCAATAAGCATTGAGGATAAATATAGGTTCATGATCGCAGCCTCTAACAATAAAAGAGAGGGAGCTGCAGATAGTGCCTGGGATGATTGATGCACAGCCCTTTAGTGCCCGTTTTCCAAAAAAGTGATTTGATACTCCAATGCTTGAGAAGGTCCAAAGATTCTTACATTGGTAAGAATTTGAATGTGCATCTTTGTGTCAAAGACTCAGACTCAAAGTTGTTTTTTCTGTCTTTTGGTCATTTTTTTTTTAATGTGTTTCATGTTTGTGAAATGATGGGGACCCACAGGAAACGCCTCTTTTTAGATTTGTTTTTTGGGTGTTTGTAGAATGTTAATGAAAGTATGTTTAAGGAAAAAATTGTCTGAAAGCTATTCTTTTTTTTTTTTTAATGTTTAGAGAATATGTTGGCATTGGCAGCGAAAAGTTTCTTTGATAAAATAGATATTATTTTCTGTTTAAATCCCTACTCGTACTAACGAAATGCAAATGCATCTGCAGGTTTATTGCTTCTGACTTGGGGGCTTGAAGTGCAAAATGAGCTAAAGATTAGTTGCTTGTAAAGTGTCTATGACTATGAGAGTTTTGTTGTTTCTTACATCATGAATGTCATCTTGCATCGGTAGGAACGACAGATGACTTAAAATTTGTCTAATTGAAGCATATTCTGTGGGATGCTTGGCATCATGAAGAGTATATCTGCCTTTATACCTTCCCAATATTTTGTGTCCACGTGGGATTCGCATTTGAATTGATCAGATGAAACTTTTGTAGAAGATCATGTGAATTATGAAGAGTACATCTTTTTAATGCAAAAAATAAAATAAAATTCTTGAAGTTCATTTTCTAGAACTGCAAGATGTCAATGCGTGGAAAATGATATGTGCAGGTACAAAATCTCATCCAATCTCCTCTTCTATGTGTAGAGGGGAATCAATTTGCAAAATTGTCCCAACTGATTATTCTATGGGCTATTAAGGGGAAAAAAGAAGCATAAATTATGGGCAATCCAATAATAATAGTACGTTATATTATAATGCAATAATTACTAATTTACCATGTAAGCATAGAATACTGATATATTATAAATTCTCATAAAATTTAAGTTTCGTTTGGATTGGAAGATGAGATAAATCGAGATGAATCTAATTTATTTTTTAATATTATTATTATTTTGAGATTTGAAAAATGTGTATAAGGATTTGTGTTATGTATAAAAAATTAAAAAATTAAAAAATTATAATAATAAAATTAAAATAAATTAAAATGAGTTGAAGTGAATTTTAAATCCAAATCGGGCCTAATAAGGATATACGAGAATAATTATAAATCATAACAATGACCCTCATTTTTACTTAGATATTGCAGATAAAATATTTATCTTTTGTTTTTGTTTCGGTTAAAAGCGCATTTCTTTCTCGTATATATATACAGAGATGAGAGATGAGAGATGAGAGAGACAGAGAGACAGAGAGACAGAGAGACAGGGGTGTTAAAAATAAGGGTTTGAGTTCGATTGAGAAAATTCTGAAACAATGGCTGGTGGAATCGCATCGAGATCGGGAGGCATCTTGAAGTTTCTTAACCCTAAACCTCGGCTCCAGCCTTCCGATATCCAGTCTGCCGTCTTGTGGGGTGTCGCTGGCGCCACCTCTGCTCTTTGGATTGTCCAGGTTCCGTATATCCCCCTTCTTCCTCCCTTTCTTTTACTTTTCTAATTTTGGCCTTGTTTATATCTTCTCCCCCACCATTATTGTTTCCATGCCATGAAAAAAAAATATTCATCGAGGTCTGGTGATCTCGTTTAGTTCAAGATTGCGCCGATTTTACACCTTCCTTAGATTTCTATGTTATTGGATACGATTGGTAACTTGAATCGAACCAACAAAAGAATCTCGGTACCTATTTTTATAGACTTCTATTCGTATTCTCGATTTCGATTCTTGTTTCTGGGTTTTTAGACGTTTAGTCATTCAGGTATGATATTCTTCATTAAAGTCATTCTTTGAATAATTTTAATGCTTCTATTTCAATTGGACGAACTACTTTATGAAAAATCAGCGCCAAATTTAAAGTCTTTATTATTACATATAGGTTTATATGAGATATTAGTTTAATAAATGAGCTTGTTAAAGTCGTTTTTCTTTATTTAGATGGTGATGTTATTAGTGTGTTGGGACTGATATTTGTACTAGAGCTTGAGAGTTCTGGATCTTATACTTAGGTGCTTTTGAATAAATGTTATACGATGGGGTAACTTGTCTTTTTCCAGTTTTTCTCCTCAAATCAGTGCTTAGAAAAATGTCTTTGTATTTCTGCGTGATTAAATGATTATCACAGGCGTCGTTCTGAATGGCATATTTACAATATCAGCACTGTGTCACCATGGTTTACTTCATCTTTTTATGTTAGACCTTGGTGACATGCATTTAGCTATTCTAGCCTAATGATTTTCATACATACATATATACATAAAAATGAATGTAAGAGAAACTTGGAAGCGTTGGGGTAACTACAAGTCAGTTAAGAGAGAAATTAGCCGGATCCTGTTCCTCTTATTTCTTTATCCATGTGCGAGGACACTAGTTGTTCTCGATACTTTTTAATGGTAATCTTCTCCTATTTCTTGTGAGATCATACCTAATCTTTATTTACCTCTATAACGCATATCTGCATTGGATCCTCTACAGTTCATATATGCATTGGATAATTTTTTACCTCAGTTCTCTTGTTAGTTTATGATCACATTTTCTTTTCAGTGAGCTTAATTTGATCGTACTTTGTTTTAATTTCATCCCAAAATATGTAACAGCCATTCAACTGGTTGAAGAAGACATTTCTGGAGAAACCTGAGGCTGAAGGGCAGTGATTTTGGTGCAGAACCTTACTGGAACTTTGTATGGTGATTCTTCCAAGTTAGGTGAGCAAACGGGGTAGATTCCCTATGAATAATGTTTTAGTTTCTGTTGCTTGTTTGTAGCTTTCTCTGGGGGCCTGCAGCACAGTAACTTGTTTATGACGATTTTATTTCACATAATTTGATGAAGTTTTGTTGACAGACTACACATGTATGAGTTGGGCCATTATCTTTCACATCTCAATGCTATGTTGGTCTTTATTATTTGTTGACTTCTTTTTGTTATGAAATCCAAGTCTGAATTGGATAGTTGAGTCTAGGCACTCCTTTGTTTACCATTGAACATATTTTTTTTCTTTATTTTCTTTGGTCGAGACCATAGCACATTTTTTCAACTCAACATCAATTCATTCAGAACAAACTTAAGGCTGAAAAGATTATTCACTCGGGCCCTCACTCCCAACCCATTTCTTTGTAGAACTGCATAATTATTGACCGAGAAATCGTCAGATTCTGGCTCAGAATTATCAATATGTACTACCCATCTTCTTTCTGTTCCTCATTTTTTTTTTTTTTTTTTTTTTTTTTATAAGTAGTTCTGATTCTCGTAAGGACAATAGGGGTGAATTGGATATGGTTTGAATGAAACAGGGATTTTTCACGAAGAGAAAATTATAAAAGCAAAGTGGGGAAAGGGGGGACGGTGTTCATCGGAGTTTCACTTCTTGCCAAAAGAACTAGTCATTTGCTAAGTTGGTAGAAATTGGGGGAGATGATCTTAATAAACCTGGATTCCATTATGCAAAGAAATCAGTTTATCAATGCTACATGTTAATCGGCTATAAATAATTTTGAGTCATTAATACTATTGTGTAAAAAGAGCGGGGAGGACAAATTCATATGACTTTGTATCATATGTTAAAGTTTATTTTACAATAAAAGTAGTTTTGATGATTTTACGAATTATATAAAATCACTTCAATTTGTAAATTAATTGTTATAAAATCTTTATGTATCACGTAATTCTATTTTCATATTGAGACAAACTGCAATTGGTGTGACACTACCAACCTTTTTGGATCCACAAAGATCTTATCTAAGCGTAAAGTTGTAATTACGGTATTCTTTCATTGAGATCTTTTTAACAAATTTGGAATGGGATTATCATGTGTGGGGCTACTAGCTCTTCTTAATATATGTATATATATATATATCTATCTATATATAGAGAGAGAGAGAGAGAGAGAGAGAGAGAGCCATAAGAAGAAAGACGACCTGATGAAAACGTGAATCCAATTCAATCTCCAATTGGATTGTGTAAAGCCTTGTTTGACACCACGGAAGAGCTGTTGCAATTTAATAATTGAAAAGATAAAAAAGAAAGAGGACAAGAGATTTTTGAGGATTATATCTTTATTTTCTCAATAGTTATTGAGTAATAAGCATGAGAAAATCTACACAATCTCTTGACTTTTCATACACCATATATTTTTTAATTTTTTATTATTTTTTTCTTTTACAAATATTTAATATATGAATAATGAATAGAGAATTTTAATTAGTTTAAGAATAATAAATTCAAAAAAATATACAAAATACAAATTAAAAAAATGTAATGTGTAGGAGATTGAAAACTTGTATAGCATTATATTTAATATAAAATATATATAACAATCAAATCAAGATATTTGATATTATCTTTAACATTATATTCAAATATCGACAAAGAAGAAACCCGAAAAAGATGAGCGAAACAGCACCTAATCGGGGGCTGCACTACGTTCTAGTGCACGGCCTAGGCCATGGAGCATGGTGCTGGTACAAGGTCCGATCTCTCATGGAGGAATCAGGCAACCGGGTTTCTTGCCTCGATCTTAAAGGTGCCGGTATTCATCCTTCTCTTCCCAACACAGTTCTCACTCTGCACGACTATGATCAGCCACTTGCTGATTTTTTATCCAATTTGCCCCAACATGAAAAGGTACGTACATAGATACAGTACTCCTGCTTTTGCAAATGAATCGTCTCTTGTTTATCTGATCCAATTTGCCTGCAGGTAATATTGGTGGGACATAGTTCTGGAGGTTTGAGCCTGACGGACGCAATTCACAGGTTCGCTCCCAAAATTCATATGGCCATCTACGTCGCAGCCGGCATGTTACAGCATGGTTTCTCTACGGATCAAGATATCAAAGACGTGACTTTTCTCTCTTCTTCTTCTTCTTCTTCTTCTTCCCCTAATTTAACCCTAATTTCTAGATATTGAAATTAGATATTGAAGAATTGGAAACAATATTAAGATTGGTTAATATAGATAATAGATATGCAATCTGCATATTCATAGAATCATAGTATTTCCAGAAGGGTTAATATAGATCATAGTAGACCAGAAGTGTTTCCCTATCTTTACTTAGTGGTAATGATGTTCATATTCCATGCATGCACATAAATTTGCAGGGTCTTCCAGATTTATCAAATTATGTTTTATGACAAAGAATATAAGTTGAGCACCAATCAGCCTCCGACCGGTATCATAATGAAGGAACAATTTCAATGCCAACTTATGTATCATCTGAGCCCTAAAGAGGTGAGCAGTGACTATTATTTCTGTTTGCCTATTTCTGAGGTCTCTCTGTACATGATTCTCTCTAGGGGTGGTAATATATGACCCGACACGTTAATACGAAACGAATACAACACGATAAAAGTGGGTTAGTGTTTGGCCTTAACGGGTTTTGGGTCAAATCGTGTCAACCCGTTAAGACACGATTTGATAACAGGTCATGACCCGTTAAGACACGTTAAGAAATTTGAATTTACTTTTATACCCTTGATCTAAACTTCAAAAACTCATAATTTAAAATTAGCTTTATACTCTTAAAACACTTAATTATTTCATTTAAGTACTTATTAAAAAGTCATTAATGAGTTAACCGATTTATTTAATATATTTGGATTATAATTTTAATATTTTACAATGTGTAAATCATATTTATATATAGTGTACTATTTATTGAATTGTAATTTTAATATTATAATTTGTAATTAATTTTTTATGTTTTATAACTATTATTTAAATTTTAATATTTGTATAAGATCAATTAGTTTAAACTCAAACGGATCACTAACGGGTTTGCGGGTTGAAACAGGTTAGATTGTGTTGTATCTTGTCGTATCATATCGTGTCGTGTCATATAGTGTCAAAGGTCTTAACGGGTCTTAACGGATCGAGTCGTGTCGTGTCAACCCGTTATTTTAACGGGTCGTGTTAGGATTAAAGTTTTGGACACGAAATCCTTAACGGGTCATGTTCGTATTGACCCTTTAAACATTATGTACACGCCTTGACACGACACGAACACGACCCGTTAATACGTTTTGACACCCCTAATTCTCTCCCAACACTCTTTCCCTCATACGCTGATCATTCATTATCAATCTTCATTTTAAATTTTATCATCTTCAATCACTTATATTCATGGGACACATTTTAAGTAAACTGCTACATTCACAAAAAAATTACACAATACAATTATACACACAAAAAAATTATACAGACTAACATAATTTCATCTGATTCATTAGATAACTTTAAAATAAAAGTAACTTTATAACTGATGAACCATATTAAATCATGTCAATTTATGAAATTATTTGTCTAATTTATTTGTGGCTAAGCATTTACCTCCATTTAAATTGTGACATATAAAATTAACCACTTAAAATAAATGACATAAACATAACAATATGACCTCCATGATCAGGATGCCATCCTAGCATCAATGCTGCTGCGGCCGGGACCGATGCAAGCATTAGTAGGAGCTCGTTTTGGAGGTGTACCAGAAGTTGATAGAGTGCCACGTGTATACATAAAGACAATGCAGGATCGACTTGTGAAGCCAGAGCAACAAGATTCAATGATCAAAAGATGGCCACCATCCAAAGTCTTCGCTTTGGAGAGTGATCACAGCCCCTTTTTCTCCACTCCCTCAGAGCTCGTCGCCTCTCTAGTTGAAGCAACATCTTCCATATCAAATGCACTTTAGCATATATAGTAAAAATAATAATCAAAACATCATTCAAAACGACTTGTTCCTATGTGATTCCCCAAAAGTACTTTCAAAGTACCCCGCGGCACATCTGCATGGAATGGAATACCAACCCATTTTCCCCCAAGTTCTCAAACCAAAGGAATTATTTTCTTTCTTTTTTCTTTTTGGCAGGATGATCCCTTCAGGCCCCAAATACATAGGTTTTCTTTATTTGAACTTCGCCGCATCCCATTTAAAGAATAAAAGTTGTGCTCAACCATCAACCATGAACTATTCTGTACAATGAAACGAGGTACAAATGTGTGTGTGTGTGTGTGTGTGTGTGTGTGTGTGTGAGAGAGAGAGAGAGAGAGAGAGAGAGAGAGAGAATTAACATGTGAAAGGGTTGAAGTCCTCATGAGGTAGAAAATTATATCACCAAACAGTAAAAGAACTCATCTTCCCGTCTCAATTCCCATACAAAAAGATACAATTATTGACTACTACTTAAAATAAAGATTAATAAACACAAAACTTAACACCCTGGCTCACTAGCCACTCAACAAAGCGACCAACTAGAAAAAGCGTAACCAATCAGATCATGCCCCTGCTGTCCTACGGCCAACACGAGCAACAAAACCAGCTTTAATGGGAGCAACAGATCGTCCAGAGCCACACTGTAAAGAAAGAAATAAAAATATCAATAACATCACAGCCAAGGTTATGGACCCTTTAAAGGATTTCTCCAGTGGCCAAGACAGGATAATTGAGAAATAGTCCATGTTCAATCATGTATAAGACAATCTGAGAATGTAGGCAAATATTCAGGTAATCACAGGCCGCCTCACAAGTACTTTGCGGTATAATAAATAATTAAAAATTAAAAATAAGATTTTTATTCACTCCTAGAGAATAGCCATCGGCCCATCAGTATGATTCTTTTTTTTGGGGGAGGGGGGGGGGGGGGGGGGGGGGAGGCAATTGTATCAGCAGTTACCTTCTCACATCGGAGAAAGAAGAGACGATTCTCCTTTGAAAGTATAGTGTCTGGACTTTTGCACCCAAGGCATATAACATACTCATCTGAAAAGAGGAATGGCATCAACAAGAATTCAAAACACTATAAAATATGAAAACAACAGATATTGGTTAGGTAGCAGAAATTAAAATGATGACATCTCCTGACACAAAGCTCCTTTCCCCTTGTCAAGACAAGATGATAGTGTGTTCTGTTTTAATTTGTGTGTATTGGGTGACGGTGTGGATATATAAAGGACAGACTGTTAAATCATATTTTTTATACTCATCGCAGTCCATGCACATACCAACTTAGCAAGGCAGCAAGAGTAACAGTTTCCAGTTTCTACCAACAGTTACACCAACTGTTTAGAACAGAGAAAACAACTACATGCAATGCTTACTGATATATCGACGCAGGATTCCTTCAAAATTCTTGGGCGCAAATCTTCCCTTCACAACTAGTCTTTGCTGCCCATCTAGTGATCCACTTGTCCCCAGCTCAGCCAGCAAGAAAGCCATCACATGGTCTGGCTGCCGATGCATTCTTTTTTATTTTTTGAAGGAAGACATAAAGCCAAAGAGTTAAAATTCAACGATTTTAAACAAAATGCATTGGGAAACAACAGTTCTAAAGAAAATCTTTGGATACAAGTCAAAAAGGCAATTATTTCACTGGAAAAATGAAAAATATTGTAGAAGAGTCAAAGTCAACCCCTCCCCCCCCCCCCCCCCCCCCCCAAAAACAAAAAAATGCAGCATATTATTAGAGAAAGGTTAAGATGTGTACCAGGACAGCATATAACGTGTTCTTGGCACAGAAAATAATAAAATAAAAAAAATCTAAAAAAATATTTTCCAGAATGTGGCCTTTATATACACCACACACACACAAACATAAATATTAATGGGGAAAAAGGAAGAAGAAGATTGTTAGGAAAGTACAAAAGGTAACAATGTAAATTCCATTAACAAGAAACATATCCCTTTTATGGGTAACAAGAAGCACATCTGTAAATTAAAAAAAAAAGCAGAAAATATGTAACCAAAAATTATTGAGTTCCTAAAAAAGGATAGTTAAATACTTGGAGAAAAAGGAAATCAAACATACGTCTTGCAGAGATCCATGAAATTCACAAAAACAGTTTTCTTTGTGCCCTCACGAAGAACTTGGGGAGGCCTCATAACAGTTCTACGCCTGTCTCCTGCCAGCTCAGGATTATTCTCCCGAAGAATGTTAAACACCCTACCAAGAAGCTGAACACATTCAGAGAAAAAATCGTTCAGTAATGACACGTGATAATATATGAACATGGACTCAACGTTGTCTGCAGAGAAAATTATACCATTATACATAAGCAGAGATGAATTATAGATTTGCAAACAGCCTGCTTAAAAGACACCCTCATCGTCTGATAGACTAATATGATAAAGGTTATGATACGAGACATACAATTTAGATCAACTAAGGGGTGGTTTGGATAGTGAGTTGAGATGAAAGTTGAATAAAACATTATTAGAATTTTATATTATATATTATTATTGATTTGGGATTTGAAAAAAGTTGAATTGTTTCTTATATTTGTGCAGAGTTTGAGAAAATTGCAATGATTAGATAAGATGAGTTGGGGGGAGTTGTGCATCCAAACCGGGCCTTAAGTATGCAGCCATGACAAAACTAGTTATCATAAAAAATGTAAGCACGTGCTGCATTCAAGCAAATTATTGTAAGATCCAAAACTGGCGAGGACTTGCCATTATGGGAGAGAAAAAATTTCCGCATGGAAGAATGAAAAGAATAGCAGTAAGAGAGTTTTGGCCCCACGAAGATAAGTTTCGAGCAACAGCAGACAGAATCCAAGTGACAGCAACCAAAGACACTAGCAAGCTACTTTGGCAAAATGCACGAACACGCCACGCCAGAACTTACGCACTAACAAGTTACATCAGTACCAATGACATGAGTGGGATCTAAATTATTCATAACAAATGTCAAGTTCATTCTGATGTGCCACCAACAAAAACTATAAAGATACTGAGCTCCCTTACACTTTCTTTCTAGGTAACACAAGCTTAACACTTTGACATAAAACCCAGCGCTAAACCTTAAAAAAAAGAAGGAAGATTCATATCCGTCTCAAGAGAACACATGCTCCTATAAGAGGCATCTATAAACTTAATAAATAAAAAATGCACTAATGAATAATTATAAAACTTAGAAACTTATAAGGACAACATGCACTTCAAATGAAAGCTCATGTAACATCAAACAAAAAGTATACCTCCTCATATTCATAATCACGATCACTTCCTTCCCAAGGATAACGTGGCTGTAGCACAGTTCCTTCTGCTTCTTCATCCTCACCAGCATGATCTAGAAGGGAAAAGAAATAAAATATATATAGTTCGAATACATTTTTTGATAATAAAGTATATATATATATATATAGTTCTAATAAATCATATTTAGTTCTACATTAGCATAAGATTATTTAAAAATTTCAAGTGCAAAAATTACCGTCCACATCTTCCCCTGCATCTCCACTCTCCTCATTGAACGAACTGGTTTCAACCTACAAGCAGACCAAGACTCGAGATTTACTTTGTGACAACATGTAAAACACACCCACACGTATATATTCACCCAAACGGATACATAGGTTAAATGTAGATATCATGAACACTTACTGCCTTCTTCTTTTTCTTTTTCAAACCAGAGAAAGTACTTTCGAGCCCATCAGAAACTGCAAGCGAGGTAATGATTAAGACTCTAGCTAGGTTATGCACATAGCGGCATACTTTGCCTATACTAAGCCAAGGAACAGCACAGAAAATACAGGATTCGATCAATTTAGATACCTGCCAAGTTTTCTGTCTGCTCAGCCAAATTCTCAACAGAATCATCAGCAGGATCCTGAATTATTACCTTCTTCTTCTTCTTCTTCTTAGTAGGATCAAACGGGGCAATCTGCAATACACGGATTCATTCAAGGAAAAAAATACAACTCAAAACTGTGGTCATGGAGAAACAACTTAACAGTGAAGTAATTCACGTCAGTAAACTACCAACCAAACCAGGCAGACAATCTTGGGGGTTTCTTCAAAATGTCAATAAATGCCACAAGAGGGTTGCCTAAATAAAGTTTATAAAACATACGTAGGTACATCCAAATCAGTTAAACAGTTTTGTGTCCCCAAAAGTATTGTCCAGTGTGTTAGCAGATTAGTTCGAAAGAAATTCAATAGCTTACATCCGCCACTTCCTCCTTCACATCACTGGGAAAATCGTCTGCCATGATTGCTACAAAGCAAGTAAAACTAAATTAGCGGATTAGCCACCAAGTAAAAAAAAAAAAAAAAAACAGAAACAAATACAAGAAGGCACAATCCCAGGATTCCAAATGCTACGAAAGAGAATCCAAAATCGTTCCTTTGTTGAAAATATCACCAAAATCACACCCAGAAAACACCTAATAATTTTTTAAAAAAAATCGTGAGAGGAAACCTTAAGAGAGAAAAGGCAGCGTGGGAGAGAGTTCCTGCACTCGAACGAACACACTTTAGGCTGGAACTGTTGTAAGCGCTGTTCAGAGCAAATCGCGCTCCTCTTCTGCGTTAATATCTGCAAGAAATCCCGATGCCCTTAAAAGACCTATCGATGCTTCGCTATTTATTCCTCAAAGCCTGTTTCCGGCTTGTTCTCGGAAAACATCTAGTCCGTTAAGCCTAGGCCCACAATTCTGGAATCTGAATTTGGAAATTGGGCCCAAACCCATTTTTCGAAGCCCATATTTTCCCGGGCTCCCATATAGGTTTTGGACCTAATTCCTCAATTGGAAAGCCCTTTACAAAGAAAATATAAAGGACTTTTTTCGAGAGAATGGATGATAGAAAATGGGATGTGAATGAAATGAAAACATATTTTTCAGCATTTCCATTTTATACAACATTGAGTACTGAACTCTCTTCGTTTTTGTTTCTATATTTATTTTTTCAATATTTAACTGAAGAGGAAGTACTAATGAATAGTAATGATACGTAAATAGGATTTGATGTTACGTTAACCAATTAAGGTTGTACAGCTCAGCTCATGCATGTCCAGGGGTTTCACGTTGATCGTGTTTACTAACTGCATGCGTTTGATCTGCTTGTATGATCTTCAAGATAATCATGTCATAGACAGTTTTTGATCAGTCTCAAAGTTGAAGTGGGCAAACTCCTTTTCTTGTAATGTATATAATTATATTCATGATTATCTCCATTAATTCCCTGGAATGAAAGGGTCAAGGTCTGCGGCGGCCTCGTCCTAGCTGGTAGGTACTCTTCGGCCTTGAAATGAGCTCTTGTTGTTTTGTGACATAAAGTCAAAATCTAGAGATAGGTTCGATCGTCCTAACTTCTAATTCCAACCCGTACTAGTGGTGATCGGGAAAAAAAAAACATGTACAAAAAATGATGAATAAAATGTCATTCCTATGAGAAAACTATTTTCTGTATATAATCATGAGTTAGTTATAATGAAATAATTATTTTCAATTAAAATGATGATTTTTTTCGTAGATAGTCGTTTTTATTACAAATCATTAATCAAAAATACATATTTTTTCTTATAGTGTGTATAGGCTCGTTTTTCGAACATAACAAACTTGGAATATTGAGATCGAATTTTAAAGTACATAATTCCTTCAGGTTTAAGAGGGATTAACGCACTGAGATTATCAAAACAAGTGGAACTTTGCTCCCATGCATGCACCTTTTGATTATTTCTATGGCGTACGACAAATATATATATATATATATATATATATATGTATGTATATATAGTTTAGGAGTTGGGATGGTTCTAGGAAACTTCATAGGAATCGATCTATATATATATATATATATATAATGGGTAGTGTTACTTCACTTGGGATTCATCTCTCGATATAGTGTAATTTATTTTCATTTATTTTTATTTTTGATTTATTTTTTAAATATTTTTTAAATATTTAAAAAAATCATTAAAAATAATTTCTTAATCATTAATTACAGATTTTAAATTTATTTATTTTTAATTAAAAGTTTTAATCAAAATATTTTATAGGATGCTTTTAGGATTTCTCATATAGAATTCCAAGTCAAAACATATAATTTCTTCACTTGTTTACACGCATGCAGCTATATGATCGACAGCTTTCGTCCACCCATGAGTTTTGGCTGCATTCTCGTACCGTGGTCATTAATTTGAGAAGAAAAATACTATTTTGTCTACTTTTTCGACACTTTATTTTAAATTTATTTTATATTTTTATTTTATAGTTAAAAAAATAATTATTAATGTATTAATATATTTTTATATTTTTTAAATTATTTTAAAATAAAAAAATATATATAATGTTAATTTTAAACTAGCAGTAGGTTGGAAGCGGCCGACTAGCCCCACTGCCCCAGTACCCATTTGAGATTAAAGTCTCGTTTTTCTCACGTTACAATACAGTGATCAGCGTGCTATCTCTCTCGTCGTCAGCCATGAGACAAATTAGTAGAATGGACTGAGAAAAATATTTACAGGAAAGAACAATTAGACTCAAAAAGATTTTCTAAGCGTAGAACTTCTTTGAAATTGTGCGAAGAATTTCATGAACAGCTAGCTAGGGGACGACGATGCACAGTGTATTTAATTTAAAACTTAAAAAAAGTCTTTGCTAATTTGCTATAGCTCATGATTCATTCTTTGTTTGAATTTATTAAACAAACTTATAAAGATATTAAATATTCTCCTTTGAGAAATAAAGTAAAGCTTATAAAAATGAAAGCTCGTATATCATATTGTACTGCCTTTAAAAAAATATTCTCTTTAATTAATAGAGAAAGTTTGAAGACTAGGAAAGATACTGAATTTTATCAATTAAGGTACGGTTTGCCTAATGAGAAAGTTTTAGATAAAAATTAAAAGTTAAATAATATATTATTGAAATATTTTTTAATTAATGTTATTTTTTTTATTTAAAAAAATTAAATAATTTTTATATTTTATATAAAAATTTTAAAAAATTATAATGATGATAAGATCAGATAAAAATACTTTTGTCATCTAAATGAATTTGTTTGCATCAGGTATATGGAGATTGAGGGTTGGAATATTGGTGGTAGAAAGTGGATTGACAAAAATAAAATAAAAATACACAAAAATACAAAATTTTAAAAATATCAATTTTTTAACCTAAAAAAATTCTCACCCCTGTAGCACCTTCAAGGCTAGACGAAAGACATGGGCGTATAATGTTCTGTCTGTAGCTCTCTCGCGCGAATAGGCAAAATCTCTCCCACTTAAGGTTCTCTTTAGTGTTCTGGTGTTTGTGAGGAGGGCGAAGCTCCAGCTACACTCCTCCTCTGTTTTCTTTCCTTTTTCTCTTTTCTTTCTTTCTTTTTTTCGGTCACCATGGTTTGTGTTGGGTTATCAGTGATTTTCGGATATTTATAAGTTTTTGGTGGCTGTTGCAGATTCGGAGTAGCCAGAAGCCATAAAGCCAACACGTGTTCTGTTACCGTGTTCTCCATCCGTCGATCGAGCAATCGCCGAGAGCTTTTGCTAAATAGTACAATGCATGCTCCTAACGCGTCGAAGCCGATTTGTAGTTTGCTTCAACACACTTAAGTATCTGGTAGATCCCTCTTGCCGATGACTATTCTTAGTGAATTGAAGTCCCTATATGATAATCACTAAAGTACTCGATGCAAGGCAGAAAACATGGCCATGGGGCTCACCCCCAACAATATCCTAATTGAGGCTTCAAAAAGTTCAAATTGCAATATTCAAGTAATTCATGAAGCTCATCAATTCGATTGTAAATCGATTTGTTTGACTTCATAAAAAATTATCCAACTTGGTCTTTCGTTTTAATCTTTTTTATGTTTTATATATGTTGTGAAGTCCGACTGCTATAAAGAAATTATAAAATGATATGAATTAATATTAAATGATATGATTTCATATGATCATATTTAAAACGAACTATTTTACAATAGAAATTATAATTATATAATCTAATATTTATCATATAAAGGCACGTTAATTAGTTTATACATTTATTTTTATAAATTTTTTTATGATTAAAACATTTTTTTTTATATTTATATTGCAATATTTATTGTGATGGCCGGCTCTACGCTACGCCATCTTCTTGCATGTATTCTTACTTTTAATTTTAATTTCTCAATAAATAAAAAAATAAAGAAAAGTACGTACTACTGCAAGTACTGTTAATATTTCAGCAACTTCTTGATATTTATGAATATCTTTGTTTAGATCATGAATATATATATATATATATATATATATATATATTTCTTCATTGCATGGATGCCCACCAAGCATGCATGCAGGGCCACCACCTGACCTCTCCCAGCCATGGCCGACGCCGTCAAGTCATGCCACTCTTTATAGGAACACAGTAGGATTGCAAGATCTGCTGTTGGGATTCATGGTTTCATATATAATGTATATATAGATTTTGAAGATGATGATCATCAGCCTGCCAATGCGCGCTCTTTCATGTTGGCCGGCATTGGATTGCTTATATATTTTCCGTACAACTAATTAGTTTAAAGTTTGTTCTTATTTATAAAATATTTTATTTTCATGTCACGCCTTCTCGTTTTGTATAAGAGATTATTATAATTAAGTAGATAGATATATAAGAGAATCCCACTTGGTCACGCTAGACATACAATCAACTCATGTTAATTTAATATACATAGCCCTCATGCAAGCATATATTAGTACTGCAATTTAACAAAGAATTTTGAAAATTTTCTATTCATGAGTTATGCTAATGATCGACTCAAGGATATATGATCTTCGATTGGTGGAAAAAAGATTATACACACGTACTACTAAAATTTGTTGTATAATATTTATTATTATTTGTGTAGATTTTTAGAACACCATTACATATTGTAAATTAATTTAGTTAATTATATATATGTAATACTGTTTTTTGCATTTTTTTTAAATGCAAATAGGGCATGTGCGGAATAAATGAAAAAAAACAAAAACAAAAACAAAAATAATGAAAACACTTGGAAGTAGTGCGTTCCACCTCGGTTGATTTTTATTTGGCTTTGGATTCTTGGATTAGTGGGGAGACTTTTTAGTTCGTGCCTTGCACATGACAAAATATTTAGTCAAGCTGTCGCAACACATGTGCTGCAATGATTGGCTTTCCTAGCTTGATCTGATCCTCTAAAAATACACAGATCAAATTGCTAATAATTATAGGAAGCGCCTGTCATTAATATGACTTTTTGTTTTTCTAAGCCATTAATATGACATATATTTGAGGCGGATTTGGATTTAAGAATGAGTATAAACTTATCTCAATTTATTTTTATTTTATTATTATATTTTTTTAATTTTTTATATAAAATATAATTTTTTAAAATTTTAATATATATTTTTAAATTTTTAATTTAATTTTTTAAAATTATAAAATAATAATAATATTAAAAAATAAATTAAATTTATTTTAATTCATTTCATTTCTAAATCCAAATGAGCTTGAGTTAAGAGCTTGATTGTCTGATATATCATCATTCAGTTCTTTAAATAGAAGATTTGGATTCAATATTTTAAAAAAACTTTCATAATACCGCGGGCTAATTAGAATATTTAGCTTTCTATAAGACTATAAGAGAAGTAAGGAGAAAGCTTAGTATTCGTTTAACTATGTTTTGTCAAACAGCTCAAATATTGTGAATCTCTTCTTTAATTTTAAAAGACTTTGACAGTCTTAAATCTAATATATAATATGATTATTTATATAGTAATTATAAAAATTATTTATAAAAAATCGAAATATTATGGATGTGTAGAAACATAACGTTCTCTACCTTTACCTCTACATGATGATCTACGACTCTTAATTTACAACTTGTTTTTAAATTAAATTAATATAATTATCCACTCTATTAAAAACAAATTCCAATATTATCAAACTATTGTCATTTCCTGTAAAATTATAAAATAATTATAAGTCAATATTTTTCTAAATTGTTGCAAAAATTTCTTATTAAATATAAAAACAGTATTATATGTACTTATAATTTTATTTACGTTTTTACTTACGAAATTTATTTTGTTAATTTTTTTTTTTGAATTTTAAATTTTAAATTTCATGATTTCAACATATTAATAATTGATATGTGGATAAATAAGTTTTTTATAAAAAAATTGAAGTATGTTTAGTATTTTTCTAAATCTATATAATGTATGGAAAAATCCTATTATCAAATTAGTATATAGAATATATGGCATACACCTAATAAAATATTTAAATTGCATAATTTAATATAAAAATAAAATTTAAATCTTAGAAATTAAATATTATCATTTAAACATTCGCCTTAAAAACTTGCAAAATCAGGATTCTAAGCTGCATAATTCTCGGTAAGACCTAGAGTTGATTAATAATTAGGCTAATTTTTGGGTAATGCTTGCTTTCAAATCTGTTTGTTCACCAAACGGGACCCACGAAATCTCAATCAACCTCTAAGATTCTGCCACTCCAAATTTATTTGACCCCTCCCAGGTTTTCCATTCCTTTTGAATTTCTTCCAGTACTTTTGCGCGCAGCCGCCGGTAGTCCATTTCTTTCATTTTATTACTATTATTATTTAATTATTAATTCCGTCTAAATATAGAGATGAAATAAATTAAAATGAGTTTAATTTATTTTTTAATATTATTATTATTTTGATATTTAAAAAATATATGTTGAAATTTAAAAAAAATTTAAAAAAAATATATAAAAAATTATATTTTATATAAAAAATTATAATAATATAATAATAAAATTAAAATAAATTTTAAATACAAACGAAATCTAAGTTTTCTCTCAAACCTTTACTCTTCAATTTGTGTTTAATAATTATGGAAAAATGTTTGTCAAATTAATAAAAATAAAATAATTATGGAAAGAGATTTGCGGTGTCGTGGATGAGCATTATGCATGCAGAAGCATGAAGCAGCAAGTTGGGGTGTCAATTATTACAAGCCAGCGGCGCCACGTCCCTGTTGTGGGCTCCACGACGGAAAACACCCCCAAGGGCCCCGACCAAGTCCTTCATAAATCATGACTCGTGACTCCTATTTTCTTTTTCTCTTTTTTTTTGAAAGTGTGACTCCTATTTTCAATTCAACAATAGCTTGGATCCTCAAATTCACAAGGCAAAGGCAAAGTCGTGTAAAACATGCCCGATATTCACTCCAATTTTGTTCAGACTGAGACATCTTATCTCTGAAGAACAAAAGTTCAATATGATTTTGGACTCTTCAAGATTTTGAGTGTTTATTATAGAGAATTAAGTAATCACGAATTAAACTCTTTAGGTTTAAGAGAATTGGAAATATCATACCTATAAATATTAATAATTTAGGATTTTAAGATTTGAAACGACTTGATATTATTTTCTATATTTAATCTCTTAATGTCATATTTAATTTTTTTTTTAAAAAACTTCAGAAATAAGTTATAAAAAAAAACTAATAATAAAATTATATATATTATACTATTATCTCGCTTTTATTTTACTATATAAAATATGACATATTTATTATTATTGAATGATATTTTATTAAATAATATTTTATCATCTAATGATAATAAATATATCACATCTTGTATAATAAAATGAAAATAAAATGATAGTATAATGTATAACAATTAATTATATTTAATATTAAGATTAGAGTAATGTTATATATAGTATTATAGTATGCAAGATTCGTGTATTTTCTTAAAAAAAAATAATGTACATCTTTTTATTTATTTATGTGAGTTCTATTTTTATCTATTTTTATAATAAAATAGGAAGTGCACATATTAGAACTATAAAAGTCACTTTTTTAATGATTAATGTTATTTTTCAATAATATTTCACGTTTTCTAAATCATAAATTATGATAATTTATCAAAAATAAATATATGAAAAAAAAAATTTATACAACATACTTTTATTTCTTTATCATTATTAAATCAATTTTTTTTTATTAATAATACTTAGAAAAGGGTGCATGTGCATCCCAATTCCACACGAGTGACGAGACAATCCATATTTATGAGAAGGGAGGTCACACGAAGGTACCGAAGCAATTTATTTGTAAGTAAAACCAAACCAAAGCATCATCCAAAAACGTTGACTGAGTCTTAAGACACACATATAATTTTATATCCGACAGAGATCCAACCTCAGCAACTGACGTCTCGATATTTTCAAGGGGGCTGAACTTTCAACACGTGTCTAACACTGAAACCTCCCTACTTAATGTGCCATCCAGTCGAGCACAGCCACTGAAATGTCTCTATAACAGCGACCCGGTAAAGTTGCTGCGAGGAAAATTCAGATCCCGTTTGGATTAAAAAATGTATTAAATTGTTTAATTTATTTGTAATTTATTATTATATTTTTATAATTTTTTATCAAATATAATTTTTTATATAAATTTTTTAATTTTTAATATATCTTTTTAAAATTTTAAAATTTTAAAATAATAATAATATTAAAAAATAAAGTAAACTTTAAATCTAAACGAAGGCTCGATAAACAACGGCATGCCAACATTTTTATTATTATTCTATTATCCTTCTATATTATTAAATTATCCAAATCTCGTTACAACAAAAATCCCACGTTGCTTTTCAACGCTTCCTGCCCCTCAAATCTCTCACTCTCTCTCTCCCACCAAAGTACTTCTTCACTCTCTTCGCCCTTATCTCCTTACAAATTCAGTTTTAAAAAATATACCCAATTAAACTCAAATACCATTCACAACAAAAACTTATTAACACGAGACAAAATCGCCGTATCAAGTACTAAACCCGAATAAACTCTACGTGCCAACATCCCGCACTTAATCATAATCCACGAGGGTACTTTCGTCATTCCGATTAGCTTTGTGCCACATCACTGTTCCGGCCAGAGCTGTTGGTCTTAGAATACTAAAGTACCCTTCAGTTTTTAGCAAATTCCGTCCACCAAGAACTCGTTGACGTCAAACTCCCCGAATTCTTCCTCTGGCTGCCCAAAGTGCTTTCGGGATGGCACCAAGTCCGGAAAGCTTAACGGAACGTCGATATCGAACCCGAAGACATCGACGTTGTCGTAACAGAAACGCTCCAACGGCGTGGGTTCGTCGTAACGGAGGACCGAAGTCGGTGAGGAGGCAGTCGCGTCAGAGAAGCTTGAACTCTCCTTGGGGCTGTCGACGTCAACCGAAATTTCCGTTACGTCGGGGTTAGGGAAGTTCGTGACAGCGTTAGGACCCTTGAGTTCCACGGCGGCTTTGTCGTAGACTGAGGCAGCCTCTTCGGCCGTGTCGAAGGTTCCGAGCCACACCCGCTTGCGGAGGGTCGGGTCTCTGATCTCCGCAGCCCAGCGACCCCAAGGTCTCTGCCGGACACCTCTGAACTTTTTCCGATGAGTGGTGTCGGACTTCGTCGATCTGAACGTTCTCTTTCTGGCAGGCAGCTCTTGTTTCTGCGGCTTGAAGGTCGTTAGTGACGGTTGCTCGAAGCGGACCTCTCGGACATGTCTTTTAACCCTTCGTGCCATCCTCTGTTCTTCCTCGTCGCTGGAGGAGTCCGTGGCGTCGGCGTCAGTATGTATGATCCTCAGGAGCTTAAGCGTTGGCTGAGAAGTACTCATGGAGTGATAGAATTTATTGCTCTTATCAGTGCTTATCATGGAATTTGTTTAAGAAGATGACGATGGAAGATCCGACAAAACAGGCGTAGGACGAAAACGCATGCGACCCAGTAAATTAATTAAGGTGAGTGGTCTTTGTCTTTTCCTTTTCCGATCACACGCAGTGCTCGAAGTAAAGGAAAGATCAGCTTTATGGGGTGATCGTATCTTCAAACGAAATCGGTAGTGGCGGTGGGGATTACAAGTTTAGGTAGGACAAAGAGGCAATAGAGTGGAAAAAGGCGATGGCTTTAATATTTCGCAAATTAAGGAAAAGAGGGAGGAGATTCTATGCCTTCAGCACAAATGGAAGTGAAAAATGGAGGAAAAAAATAACCTGGAATTATGGTTCAGAAGAGAAAGGTCTTTATAACTCCTCCTTAATAAGGGAGAGTGAGAGAACGAGACAGGGACCGATGGACAAGAAGATCTTTTAGAGCGAGAAGAATTTGATCCCTGGCCCTTCTCACCACCAACAGGTAAAAAGGAGACCTCCTACAAAGGAGTATCGAACTTTTGGCGGGAAAAATAAAGAAAAATTCCGACAGAGTATTGTTGGGTCAGGGATTGGTTGCAGGGAGAGCGAGTCAGCGAAGGGACGACTCGGTGGAGAAAGAAGAGAAAGAAGATCGTGAGGAAACGAAGTGAAAATTGTGTGGGTGAAGTGGGTATATATAGATGCATCGACTGTCTCTTTTTCCTGTTTTGCAAGCAAACATGTAATTCTAATAATAAAGAATAAAGATACACTTCACACTACAGACAACCAAATTACCAACAATCTAGTACTATTTTTGATAATGAGTTTAGCAAAAAAATATTAGATAAACAAAATAGTTTTAGTTGTTTGAGGCGATGTTGAAGTTACAATTCACCATTATTGGAATGGGAGCTCTAGGTCCAAAGATTTTAAAATTTTAAAAAATATATTTTCTTAAGGATTTTTTATATTAAATTAACTTTATTTCAATTTTTATTATTATTATTTTTTTTTTTGCTTTTAATCCCAAAAGGAAATTCCTGATTCCGCCTGGAAAAGGTAGACTTGGACGTGATGCACCCGTTTGGAAGAATGGAAAATCAACAAAGGAGGCAAATAAAGAACAGAAAATGCATATTTTAGGGAATAAACTACCCAGAAATAGTATATGAAATTCCAGATAAAGTACTGAGTAGCCATGCTGTAAAAACTTAAGAACATCATAAATTTAAATTATATAATAAATAATTTTCTTATTATATTTTTCTCAAAAACAATATTTATGTTTCAAAAGAAAAAAGACGACCAGGAGAATTAAGGTAGGTTCCAATTTTAAAGGACTCGTTTCATGATGAGAGTAAATGAATAAATAAATAAATATATAATATTTTTAATGTTTTTGTTTTTGAAGAGAGAGAAAGGGGGGGGTGGGTGTGAGAGTCAAGAGTCATGAGTCATCTCGGGAGTGGAAAATGGGAAGCAGGGAAGGTGTTTTTTCAGCAGCCTCCGTTGACGTGTCAGAATTTCAGAAACCTTCTTTCTTACTGGTCAATTGCCTATTTCTAAGTGCAATCCCACTTCCCCACTCCATACTGTACTCCTTTAGTGCAAAATGACTAATAAATATATATATATATTTTTTCAAATAAGTATGCGTTTGTTTAGAGGAAAATGATAGATTTATAATTTTTTTTATATTTGATTTTTTTTAATTTTTAATTTTTGATTTTTAATTTTTTTTAATGATTAAAAAAGTAATTATTAATAAGATTATATTTTTTTAAATTTTTTTTAATAATTAAACATATTTAAAAAATGCTTAAAAAATGATAAAAAAAATAAAAAATTTTGAATATAAAAAAAAATAGTAAATGGATAGTAATAAAATAATAAGCATATCATTATCCTTGTTTATAAACAACCTTATCATTTTTATCGTCAAATAATAATAAATATCTTATATCTCAAATATTAAAATAAAAGTTATAAATATATATAAAAGTTATAAATATCATTCTTCATAAATTTTAGGCGTACAAGTTTGAATGAGCCCTTTATAAAAATTTAACTCAACAAAAAAGAAATTATTTTGCATACTTTTCATTATAGAGAATTTTGAGACTTAGGTCTGAATTTATTTTTATAGATAAGATAAAATAAAATTTTAAAATTTAAAATTTAAAATTTAAAAATATTATTTTAAAATTAAAAAAAATTAAATTATATATTTTATTTTACATGAAAATTTAAAAAAATAATATTAATAAGATGAGAAATTATCAGTCTTACTTATCTACCCTACTATTAAACCTCTTCCAAGATAAGAGAAGATAAAAGAATAAAGGCTAAAAAGTCAAGACACCAACAAATATAGGTGAATCGAATACGAGCACTTTGTTTAAACACAAAATTAACGGACAAGATTGTCACATAGCTAGAATACATATATTTATATCTCACTCTTTTAAATATTTATAATAAAGTTTTATATATAATAGGTGATGTGTGTATAAGTAGCAAACTCTAGCAAGACAATTTAAGGGTAAATTATTATAACAATTTATTTTTTATAATTAAAAGATTATGGAAAATTTTAATTTTTTTTGTTAAGTTGAGAATGTAATTGTTTTGATTTTAATTTTTTTTAAATATAAAGTAAAATATTCCCAATAATTTAAAGGAATGATTGAGACATGGTCCTAATGTCGGCTGGAGACCCTGATTTTTCATTTATTTATTTTTATTTTTTTCAGTTTGAAACTTTGATTGGCTGTGCTGTGTACTGTACGAGAAGGACCTTTATCTAAAAATAATGTCCATATGTTCCTCCATTTACGCTCAGAATTGAACACCTTTGACTAAATTCAAGTAAATAAATGATATAAACCCACAAACTTTGCATTGTGTTTGCTGCCCTATTATTTTTTATTTTAATTTATAAGACATAAAAGAATATGTATAAATAATATACAGCCTCATTATTCTATAAATCGATTGAATAAATGTATAAGATGAAATTAGCCTCATATGATTGAAATACAATTTTAAAAATATACAAATTAAATCATCATGAAAAAATTAAAATTTTCATGTGAATTATATATATATATTTGAAATTTTTTTAGAGTAAGTATACGAGACTTGTACCTTATAACACAGTAAGACTTGGGATCAGGATGTGGAGTTATTATACCCACCAATCAAAAGCTAACAGATATCTTAATGAAAGTAAAAACACAACCAAAATTTCGAATTTTCACAACCAATCATTTCCTATTTTTCACTTAACAGTCAAAACTAACGTCCATAGACCTGAGCAAGCTTGGCAGCTTGCAGAAGATTTCTTGAAACTAATCTTAATTCTACAGCTGCAAAGCAGACTCCAAATTCATGATCATGATAGAAATTAGATTTAGAAAGGGTGAAAACATATGATATTCATGGAGTTTAGTGGGAGTGAAGAGAGAAGGAAAAAAATTAAAATAACCTGAATTAATGCAATATGGTAGATTTAGTTATTTCATTTAGATTGAGAGATGAGATGAGTTAAGACGAGATTAATTTATTTTTTAATATTATTATTAATTTAGAATTTGAAAAAATTAAATTAAAATTTGAAAAATATGTATTGGAATTTGAAAAAACTATATTGAAATTTGTATTTTGTATGAGAAATTAAAAAAGTATAATGATAAAATAGAGATAAGTTGAAATGGGCTCAATTAAATTCTGTTTTAAATTTATCTTAACATCTAAATACACAATTCTAAAAATTACTAAACATCACTTAACTCAAAACATATTTACTCGTGGGATCATAATTTTTTTCAACTCAATACTTTTTTATTATGTGGGACCTACAATATTTTTTAACTTCTTATAAATATATCTAAATTCATTTTAATATTCAAATACATCTAAATTTATTTTAAGTAAACCTCACAAAACTCATTACACCATCTCAACTCCCACTATTACTCATAAAAAATTCAACTCATCTCAATTAAACTCAACATACAAATGAAACCGCATTTCCCTTTCATCCTAATCCTACATTTTCAGCATTATTTATCTTATAGTTAGCTACTTTTTCTTCTTTCTTTTCCTAGTATTCTCTGGCCTCCCTCAGATATTGACAGGTCTTCGACTAAAAATCTTATTGAAAATTTGAGATATACAAAAAAACATATAAATTATATTTTTCAATATTTATTTTTGACTGGATAAACTAATTATCTCTATATCTTCTTGAAAAGGTCTATCTTTTAGTTTAGGTCATAACATCTAGAAAATGTTGGGACCCATAAGAAATATAGAAAATTTAGAAAATGAGAAATGGCCTACGCACGTGGTAATGGGTATGAATAATCAAAACCCACGAAAACGTTAAGTGTGGGAGTCGGTTGGTTTTGGCTTGGAGGAGACGCAAAGGTAAACAAGAAACAAAGTACACCTCAGGAATAATCAGCATGTGAGCAATTATGTCATCCTTGCATTAGAGTTAGAGAGAGTGTGATTCCCTTGCCCTGTCAATATTGCTTGTGATCTAAGACTGATAAAAATATTCATGAAATAAAGCTATATAATTTAATTCCAATCATTAAAATTATTTTTATTTTTATCATACATACTTAGCCAAAATAATATTAATAACAAAAGAGATAAATGTCGCCTATCGATACCATAACAACCAATTTTGTCGAATATATTATTGCTCAGTGCTTTGAAGATAATTAGTTAATAATACTACATACAATCGTAAAATGCGTAAACGTTACATAAATACTTTAAAAAAAATAAAATTTACTTCTTCTTCTTCCCAACGAACCCAAACAAAGGCCTCCATCTCCATTGAGACCCCATCCCCACAAAGAGAAGTCTGAGTCTAAGTCTTCTCCAGTTCCCACGCCCCTATCGTCTTCTCCAGCGAAACCCCCATCCCCGCGTAACCATCCACCTAAAAACATCTGAGATGAGGGAAACGCCCAAACTCCAAACTCATTTCGAAACCTATTTGACTGCAATATTTCATCTGAAAAATCGAATACAACATTTTTACTACAAACCATCTGCAAATGTTTCTTTTATCAAGAAAATTCTGATCTTCGTGGGTAGATGAAAAAACGCAAGTTTCTTCAATCCCTTATGCAAATAGACTTTCTCTTTTTTTATATAAATGGTTGTTTAGGTATATCATGTGAAATGTCAGGACAACACCTGGGCAATTTCTTTGCTCCTTCGTTGACATGGAACTCCTACTTTTATGGGACTGTTGCAGATATAAAACATGCTTACAAGATCACAGTGATCAATCAAATACTTGGGACCCCCTTATAAATTATATGCTTTAGTTGGACAATCTCACTCATGCTCTGTTTTCTGGGATGTTGATCACATGTGCAGATCAATTTCCAGGTCCCATGTCAAAGCACATAATAACGTTCACATGGGGGAGTTCATTAATCCAATGTTTTGAGTAATTCTTTGCCATAGTCTCTTTCTCGAATCCCTTACTTTTCACATGAAACATCCCATTTCAGATTGGGCGGAATAGAAGCCAAATTCAAATTACTCCCTACCAAATACAGCAACCAAAAGCATGAAATTTAAAACTATCTCATTTCATCTAAACTATCCAAACAGAATCCTTAATATCATCGAGAAAATATTCACAAAGATTAACAATAAATATCATCTATACATTATTATCTAAGTGTAAATTCATGGAAATAAGCACTTTCTAAAGAGATCCAAACCAGGAACTACAATGGCGCAGGCTACATCACCCCAAGGTATCTGTACTAAATTTCTTGAAAGTTTTCAGTCAGACTTTTGCAATGGTAAGTAGCCTTCACAAAAAATAACAATCAATCTGCGTTCAGTCTAAACAAGTTTTGGGGGAGACAGAAATAGGTTCCAACATGTCTTTGGTCTTTAAATAAAATTTCCTGCAACTGAGAATGGGATATTTCCACAAGTCCCTCCATAATGCCCTACCCACTCGAGTCCCTACTACAAAGCAAAAATTTCAACTTTTTGTCATAGCAATCGTACCCACAAAACATTATTTCTTAATCAATCATAGGAGTTGTAGATCAACAAGCAGAACATTCACTTAACAAATAACATTACATTACAGTTTTCCAATCTCCAATGTCTTCGAATAATATTCACAAGACGATAATGTTCCTTGCCAACATTTGAGTCCTCGAACAAAAGAAATAGGAGATTCATTCTTAATGAAACCCGTGGATTCACAGCTACTTCTAGATGCCAAGGGTTTTTAGTTTGCCATCATCCCATGGCATACTTCTGTGTCCAGCTGCGTGCAGTGGCTTCATACTTAGACCGGTCAGTCTTGTACATGTGAGCAATTTCTGGGACAAGTGGATCATCAGGGTTGGGGTCCGTCAACAAAGAGCATATGGACAGCAGCACCTAAAACAAAGATGTTAGGTTGCAGCCCCATAGAGAATTAGGTAGATGTAAGTTTGGGTCTAATGGGCACAAGCTCCATATCCGAACTTGACCTAGGTAATTGTAAAGTTAAGAAACAATCTCAGACATGAGATAAACACCGATGTTTCAATATCATAATTTCCCTGACAGGTTATGAATGGTATTTTTTTTCTGATGTATAAATCCCACACAATTGATGTGTTATATCATCTGGCACCATAGTGAGATATCATAGCCAGTGAATTTGATCATGCAAATTGATGTCAAGTGACTTGTTATTTCAGAAAAGACCTTACGTAGACCAACTATGGCTGTAGACCAAAAAGTTAAAAAGGTGGGAATATTTCAAGGAAACCTTAGAAATTGTTAGCGCTGGGCTCCACTGTTCTTTAAGTATATCCAGACATATGCTTCCATTGCTGTTGATATTTGGGTGGAACACCTTCGTCCTAAATGCAACCTGAAAATATAGAAACAGGGTTACTAAGATTCTTGATTTCTAAAATAATAAATACAAGATAAATAAAATATTCAGACACATCAATAAAAACTACCACAACCTTCACACTAAAAAATCCAACAAAAATAAGATTCATATTAGGATGTGCACTTCACATTCTAAGTGCATGAATTAAAAACACATTCCCTTAGTGAAACACTACACCAACCACCATTTACATCAACATTCATATTAAACCCCTCAGCATCAGAAGTGATGACATTGGAATATCATTTTCTTTCTAAGTGTGGCGACTTGAGTATCTTTTGTTTGTTTTATACCATAAAAAAGAGCAACGAATAACTAAATACAAGCACCAAACATTCCTTATCCACATGCTTCCACATTTTTTCAATTCATTTTACAAACAGATAGCACACATGTACCATTGCATGGAAAATATCATATTCAAATTTGTGCAGAAGATTCAACAGCTTTGCACAAGACAGATTATGTATTTTATAAGGCAAAACTAATAACATTCTGATCAAAATCAGCAAAATTTTAGTGGTTTCCCAACAAGATTGTGCTCACTGAAAGTTCTTGGAATTAATGATACACCCACATTTCAGTTTTGAAATATTGACACATTTTTCATAGGCTAAATTGCAATTTCAGAACCACAGAATCTTTAAAAGTATTAACAGACCATTGGTTATGACACTTACAAATTAAAAAACAAAAGATTTACAAAACACCAAGGAACAAGGCTACGAAGTATATAGGCATAACAATGAAGTCCTTGAATGATTTGGCTATCTTCCAAGAATGAAAAAACCACTAACAAGCAATCCTACAATACATTTTTTGAAAAAGACAAAGAAAACATTGATGACATTGTTAAAACAAATCATATACGCGAAAATGAAAAATTTATAATCTGTATTTTCACTTAAAAAAGGTGTCTATAGGCATTCTCATAATGATTTTACTATCTTCTGTTCAGGAAACTATGTCATCTCCACTCTCTCTCCCCCTAACCTTTCCATTTCAAGGTTTGGGTATCTGATTCAACAATTTGGTCCCTGTTTTCTGGACTCTACATCCAGGATTCCAGCATTCAACCCTACCACTGAGCAAGAGAATGGAGGTAGCTTTTTTTTTTGGATTGGCACTAAGTGTCCAAGAACAACGTGCCGACTAATCCTAAGGTGCACAAGCTCTCATCAAAGAATTTTTTGCAAGTGTACCTCGGATGATTCAAGAGAAAAATTTCCCAATTTGATGGCCCCTATAGATTGTTTGCATCCAAGGAAATTTGAACCTTAGACGGGGGAGTATAACCCCAAACCCAAGGGGTTTACCACTTTAGCCAACCCCTAGGGGTCTAAGATCGCTTTCTTTGATTTACACTCTTTCATTTATGATCTACCACATAGGAATAATGATACAAATATAGTATGTAAAATTAAAGAATAACCATCTAGCAAATTTCCAAACAGTAATGTCAAGGTTAGATTCTAAACATTGCATCTTTAACCACCCTAATTTTGCAGCTCCACCCAGAGATAAATGAAATTCGAGTACTCCCACAGGGCCTTTGGACCCACCCCTATAGAGTAAATCCTGGTCCGGCGCATCACACCCTCAGAAGTTTCCCTACACCAAACTGGTTAAATCACTAACTTTTCACCAGCAGATGTGGCCCCAAAGGATTGTTTGCACCCATGAGGTGTTGAACCTTAGACCACTTGGGCCAACCCTTTAAGTGGATCCCGATTTCTAAAAAACCCATGAAAACTACAATAACCAGGCCTACACTTAATAAAGAATTTGATCATTTACTGTCATGATTTATTAAACTTCAATAGTATCTGTCTTAAACCAATCAGAAGCAACATCCAGATGTAAGAAATGGCTTCCAAAGACACTTAGGGAAGACAATCAATTCCCAAAAGAAGTCAACTATAAACTTCTGTTTTGCCAGAGGAAGACAATTCATTAATCATCAAACCAGCTAAACAAAACTCAAGGAAAAGAAATTTTCCGCAAAGACCACGCAATAAACTCGAATAAAATTTAACAAAAAGCACAGGAACGTGTCCACATTAATATCCACACTTCAATTTTGAAGACATGATGCCATATGTCATATGCTGAAATGGAGATAGAATAAGGGCAAACGAATGCAATGAACCATCGGGAAAACTTTAAATGTAGAAAAAGATTACCTTTGGGGGCTTGAATGGATAATCAGGGGGGAAATGAATAGAAACTAGAAATACACCTCCTGCATAAGGGCTATCAGCAGGTCCCATGATGGTAGCTTGCCAATGGAACATGTCCTCAGCCACAGGACCTATACAAAAAATTAAAATCTAAAAACCATGCTCCATGTTAATCATACAAGCTGCAGTTTCTCGGCAACAAATCTACCATTTTTACGAGATGAGAAACTACTAAACCAAGAAGTGAATCAAAGGGTAATTTAGTCAAAGAACAAATAGAGTATTGTATCTACACCCACGATTAATACCCAAAACATCAGAGAACTTGAGCAGCCAACCCAGCCGAAAAATTACAGAGCAACCAGACAAGCTAAAGATAAAGTTTATGATTTTCGTTTCGGAGTCAAAGGGTTTAACAAAGAAAATCGATTCAGAACAGAAGAGAGGCAAAGGGTATATATACCAGCGCTGCAAGAGGTAGGAGGATCTTTCTGCAAATCCTTGAGCTCCTTCAAGATCCGTTTCGACGCCATACTCTAAAAAACACCCAAAAACAAAGCAAGGAAACCAAATCAGCAGCAGATCGGAAGCACCCATAACATAAAGTTTTAATTTTGATTCACAGATCAGTCGAACAAAATCCCGTACATCTCTTACCTGAGAAGGAAAGCACCAAAGGTTTGAACTTTCTCAAGGAAATTGATAAAATAAATCGATAATTTGCAGATGGGATAAGGGAGCAACAAGATTCATAAGGGGGGACTGTGATTAGTCTTATAGAGCCACGCGCACAGAGCAAAAAGAGCTGGTTCTAGAATTTTCTGCCTCTTAAAAAGAAAATTGAAAAAAAAAAAAATTAATTGGCGTAGGATCAACGCCGTAATACTTATTTCCCCGCTTTATTTATTTATTTATTTATTTTAACTGCAAATCCCTAGTGGACGACAAAATTTCCGGTACAAGACACTTGCTCTCCGCCGCCCTTTTTTCAATCCCATCCCCATGGTTTTTAGCTTTTCCCAGATGCCTCCCCTTATTTCTTTCCTATTCCATTTCCGCCCATATATTGTGAATTTATATGCTTTATGCACCCTTTTTTTTTTTCTTCCAAGAGTTCGTTAACCATTGAGGCCTATCAGGCAAATTGGGGTATTTTGAAGGTAAGGATTATTATTATTATTATTTTTTAACATAAAAAGTTGGTTAAATGTAGGATTGTAAAAAGATCGAATCAGACCGATGGATTGGACTGGATCAATTATCCCGGACCGGGTGGATTGGACCGGACCGGACCAGACCGAACCCCACATATATATATAAATAGTATATAAATTATAATATTAATATTAATATATATTAATATATAATATATATTAACATATTAATACATAATATATATTCTTATAATATTAACATATTATAATTTATTGATTGACTAATTGTAATATAAAAATATAAATTATAATATATCTATATAGAATATTAGTAATAACTTATGAGTAATAAGTGTATTATTAATATTTAACATATTATTACTAATTTATCACTATTTACTAACATATAAATATATAATATACTAATGTAATAGTGTTATTAGTTATAATTTACTAACATACTTAATATATAATATATACTCTTGTAATATTAACATATTATAATTTATACTAATTAAATTTGGGCCAAAAAAAATATTTGATCATTGTAGAATTTTAGATTAAATTTAACCCTAATATGGGGCACCCCTAGACCGGATCGGACCGTCCCTGGACCGAATTGGACAAGACCGATATAGACCGAACTCCTGTTCGGTCCGGTTCGGTTCAAGACGAGAGAATTCTTAAATCAAATGAAATCGGTCTATAAATTTTTCAGACCGGACCATTTATACCCTTAGTTAAATGCGTAGAAATTTTTTAGAAAGACAAATTTTTGGGTTTCATGAAAATGGTAATTCTATTGAAAATAATTTTTGGTTAAAAATGTTTGTAGATATATTATTATTATAATTCTAAACAAAATGATTTAATATACTAACAATATATTTAAATTTTTGCCTTTTTTCAGTTGTATAAGTTTATTGCAATTTTTTTTTTTTATAGATATTGAAATAAAAATGTGATGATATTTTTTTTTAAACAAAGGTAATGATGATTCACTTACTATTCTATTATTATTTGTTTATTATTTGTAGTGTATTTATTTATTTTTATCAGCTTTTTAATATTTTTTAATATCTTTAATTATTAAGAAAAAAATTTAAAAATATATAAATTTATTAATATTCACTTCTTCACAATTAAATAAAAGAAGATTTTAAAAAATTTAAAAATAATAATAAGATAGTAATTATTCCTCCTGACAAACCTAACTTAACCATGCAGAATGTGTAGTTGTTGCAGATTGCCTGGCCTGTGTGGACCAAGTCGAATCAGATGTACTTAATTACAATAGATAGAGAAATTCTGGAGGTGAGCAACTGTAGCAGTTGCACATAGTGAACATCACAGGTGTCATTCTTCTATTTTTTTTCTAATTTAAATTCGAAAGTATGTTTTGAACAAAACTTTAATCGTCTATTTTCGAATTTGCTCCTGCAAAACCCCTACTTCCTCGCCCGTGCCTTCCCTTCCTCCGGCTAGCACCATCGGTGATGACGTTTCTATGCCCAACGTCACCCTGCAATATCGTCCCTCTGTTCAGTGTGATCCAATGGAGGGTATCCGTCGTGGCTCCTTCCAGCAAGCGCATTTAACGCAAATCCAAAGGTTATTCATTGTCGTTGTTGCTCATATGAAGGTAACATCTTTCGTTTCGTTGTGCCACCACCTTCTTATTATTCTTGAAGAGAGGGACTTGGATGGTTTTTTGGAATTGCTCTGTAAACTTCTCGATCCAAGAGTGGAACCTAAGGATTTTGGAAACTCACCTTACTTATTTGAGTTATAATTTGTAAGTGCGTGCAGTGATTGCGGCCCTATTGATCACATGATGTTGTTAAATGCGATTATTACACAAAGGCGCCAACTTCTAAGGTTTATACACGAGGAAGGGGGCTTGGAACTGTATTATATATTGTTTGAGGAGTGCCATACTCTTGATTCTTGGGAACTGTTATTCAGAGTATGGCACTGATTGAAACACAACACATAAAAGTTAGCACGGATTAAAACACAGCACATAAAAGCTAATATTTTAAGCAAAGTGGAGGGAATAGTTTCAATTTGATCCTCCATGGATGCTGTGTGAAAGCTCCTGTTGTGTTTGAATGAATCGCAAAGTTATAAGTCATTTTGTTTGTAATTGATGTCTAGTTTTTTCTTTCTCAAGATCATCTCTGTAATACTTTGGAATGCGGTTTATTTTTTGAAAAAAATTTGGTGCATTATTGACTATTTGCATTGAAGATTATTGTTGCCATTAATTAAAAGAATATATTGTAGCCTAATAAGTAGTATAACTTCTCACCAGTTTGACTTCGTGGAGTTACAACTAGTAAAACTTCTCCAAGTCTCAAGGACAATTTTGGCATTTTTAAAATTGACATGTAAAGTGTCTAGTAGTTGTTCTTAAATAAGGGTATAAATGGTCCAGTTCGAAAAAAATGTGGACTGGTTCTATTCGGTCCAGGAATTTTCTCACTCTAGATCAAACCGAACTCATATTCGGTCTATACCAGTCCGATTTAGGGGCATATGATATGACTTAATAGATTAAATTTGATCTAAAATCCTGTAATAATCAAAAATAATTTTTATCCCAAATTTAATTATTTTCAGCCAAATTTACGTATTTATCATAAATTTAAGTCAAATTATATTAAAAAAAACTTACTTTTAAAACAATTGGCAAAATAAAAATAATCTAAATAAAAAAAATTAGTTCTTAAAAACTCAAAAAAACATAAAAATTAACTAATTAATTAATAGTAATTTAGTTATATATCATAAGTTGATAAACTATAACTAATAACACTATTATATTAGTATATTATAAATTTATATATTAGTGAATAGTAATGAATTAGTAATAATATATTAAATAATAATAATACATTTATTATTTATAAGTTATTACTAATACTCTATATAGATATATTATAATTTATATTTTTATATTATAACTACTATAAATTATTATAAGAATATATATTATATATTAATATGTTATATTACCACTCTTAATTGATATTAATATTAATATTATAATTTATATACTATTACTAATATATATATATATATATAGATATATAAAATGTGTGCATTCGATTTGGTCCGATCCGTCCAGGGAAAGAAATGTTCTAGATTGAGACTGGATTGAAAATATTCGGTCCATATAAAAATTGGATCGGATTGGACCAAATTTCTTCCAGTTCGATCCGGTCCAGTCCAATCAATCTGATTTGATCTTCTTACATCCCTACTCTTAAACAGAAGTTTATGGGAAATATTTTTCATTACAATAATACATATTTCTAAAATTTAAATATAAATTTTAAAAAAAAAAATTAAAATCTCGAATTACGCAATAACGCAGTACTGATTTAACCAAAAAACATTGACACAAATGGAAACATTCACCCACTACCGACTACCGAGAGTCATACGTGCATGGAGGCCGAGGAGGTTTTTATTTTACTTGGGAAAACCTCACTGCGTCCGAATAAAATGTCCAACGCTGCTGCTTTTCCTGAAAGCAAACTGGAGCAAGGTTTAGGCAATCATGGAGTCGGCACATTTGAGCCCTTGGATTTGTTTTCTTCAGAAGATGGTCGGTTCTCCGAGTCCGATAGCCGGATTTCTTCAATCATTCTAACAACTTCATCCATGCTGGGTCGCAAATCAGGCACCTTTGCCACACAGGCCATGGCAATCTGCAACATCTGCACCATTTCTTCTTCGATGTTCTGAAACCTCATCAACTCGACGTCAAACACCTCCGCCGTCCATTCCTCCCTAACAACAGACTGGACCCACCTCGGAAGATCAACCAAGTCGTCACGCCCCGGCGATTGGAGTGGAGCTTTTCCGGTCAGCATCTCAAGGAGGAGAACACCGACGCCATAGACGTCTGAATTATGGGTGTGCTTTCGGGATTCGATCACCTCTGGAGCACGATAGCCGGTACCTCGGGAAGGAGTGGCGGGAACATTCATAAGAGGGGTTAAACCATAATCGGAAATGCGTGCTTCGAAATCTTGGTTGAGGAGGACATTTGTGGACTTAATATTTCCATGTGAGAACTTGGGACCACCAGCAGAATGGAGGTGGGCAATTCCCCTTGCAATTCCAAGGGAGATCTTCACTCTGGCATCCCAGTCCAATGGAGTTCGTCCAGCGTCCCTGTTTCCTGTCATCAAATTATATGTCCCAAGCAACCTGGTTATCAGTCTAATAGACAACAAGCTCATCATATATCTTGCCGAAGTGTCTCATGATTTTCTACTCTCACAATGCTATTGTTTCCTGTAAGTGAACTCTATGGACCATTATGTTCTTTATTTTAGTTACATGTTTCCAGTGGGAGTTCTAAAATTATCAGATGTCCTAAAATTATTTTATATCTTTAACACGAACTTGTGATCAAAGAGAAGTAACACTGTAGAGGAAGAACTGGCCCAACTGTACAGGAAAGAAGATTCTTTTGGAAATGCAGCAGTTATAATTCCATGATTTCACAAATGCCATATTAAAAATCATTAGTCGTGATATTTGGAACAAGATAAAGTCTTAAAAAACACGCCAAAGCTGAAAGAAATAAAGAGGGAGATATACATACCATGCAATAGTGTATATAAGCTACCACCAGGGACATGGTCATAGACAAGGAGCTTCTCATCTTTCGAGTAGTAATAAGCTCGGATTGGCAGAATATTTGGGTGCTGTCCAACCCTACCCACAATTTCCAGTTGCTGTTCAAACTCCCTCTTCCCTACCACCACTTCCTTCAACCTTTTCACTACTACCGTTGTTGCCTCCTCCAAAATAGCCTTATATGCTGTGCCATAACTACCTTTTCCCAGCACTTCAGCCGAAGCCCTCAATAGATCTTCAAGATCAAAATTATAAGAACAACCTTCAAAGAAAACAAGCTTGTTTTTTTCAGGTTCCTGTACCCCACTTCCAAACTCTTCTTTGGGCTTCTCACTCCTCCCTCCACTGGAAACTTTTCCTTTTGATACACCAGTACCTTCACTACCTTTTTTCTTCAGACAGCAGAGAACAATAACTAGAGCTGACAGAAACAGCAACACAAATCCTCCGACTGCAATTGCAATTATGGCTCCCATTGACAGTTTCCTTTTGGAACTTTGATTTGAATGATCCAATGGTATTGTTGAAGACAAAGTGGGAGCTGGAGTAGGTGCTGGGAAGATGGGGCAAGGTATTAGAGGTAGTCCGCATAAGTGAGAGTTTCCTAAGAAGGATGTATTTGGAAATTTTTGAAGGGAAGATGGAACAGAGCCATTAAGATGGTTGAAGCTTATATTCAAATGCTTGAGTTTAGGGAGATCAATTTTCGGTATGAGTCCAGAAAGGCTATTGTTTTGGAGGTTCAAACCATTAAGTTGCGTTAAATTTTGTATTGTTTGTGGAATGCTTCCAGAAAAGGAATTAAATGACAGATCCAGTACATTGAGTTGAAGGGAAAATGAGGTAGGAATGTCATCTGAGAAATTATTATGTTGCAGGTAGAGGTACTGCAGTGAAGGGAGGGAGGTAATCTCAGAGGAAAGATTACCAGTGAGAAGGTTAGATCGAAGACTCAGAATCTCGAGAGCATCAAGCTTACCGAGGGTATTTGGTGGGATATGGCCCAAAAGTCCAACCCCAGGAAGCCGGAGGGCACGAATACTGGTGCCATCTGGCGTGCAAGTGACACCAAACCAAGATTTGCAGACAGAGGTGGTAGGGTTCCAGTTGAGGTTCCGTCGATGGGGAACAGCAGCAGCAAAGTCAAGTAGTGCTTGCTTATCTGAGTTCAAGTCAGCAATGGCAGGGGGTAGAAGAGTGATTAGGATGAAAAGATAAGTAAATGCTGAAGGACAGCACATCCTCATAGGCAGTTTTTTGGCAAAGGATTGCTGAAAGGGATGATTAATACAAATACGTAACTTCGGCAGACCTTGATGATTTCCTGGTTCAGCAAAATACCAAAGGAACAAGATTAGGCAGCCAGCCAAAAAGCAAAAAGGGAGAAACCTTGTTCCCATCCAAGCATGAAACTTTTGATGATAGTACTAACAAGTTCACAATTGAAAGGGTAATCTGAGCATGTATCATGCATTCATGGAATTGCACAAAACAAAAGGAAAGGGGGAGGGGGAGGAAATAACTACTGCAACCTCTAATAAAGATGATCTACTCACTCTCTATTAGCGAAATGAAAATCTTGATGAACATCGAGAAGGATAAAGAAGAATCCCACTTCAATCTTATTATATTCCTGAAAACTTTTTTGGCTCTGCCTGTCTTTTTGTATTAACACCCAGATATGCTTAGAGATCAAAGAAAAGATATTTTACATAGAGACCTTGATATGGTTCTGTGTCATTTAAGAGAGGAGAATTGAGCCTAGAGGTTAACAACTTAACAGTAGCTCTATTCTAATGACAATTATAACTTGCCTTTGAATAATGGGCACTTAAGCGAAGTACATACGACCATTGAAGAACTCCAGGAGCTTGGAACAATGCTAATTATCAATTCGGAATCTTCTCAAATTTCCCACAAGGAAATGTGGGAAATTTTAATAACACAGCAATCGGTTTCTTCTTTTCTCTACATCCAACACCCAAAACGAAAGTTTAAAAGCAATTGCAAAAAGTAATCAACACCAAAAAGCAGCAGGAAAAGACATTTTAGTGGTTAAAGCAAAGGAACCTTTTCCCATAGGATTCCAATATGAGTCTAAAATAAGGGGAAAAAAAATGAGTTATTCTAAATTACCATCTCACTGCAGACTAGGATGAGAAACAAAGAGATGACAAACCACATAAAACAAGCGTTTGTCCAGTGTATAGTACAAACAGCAAATTAATTCATATTCTACATTTTCAAACTTGGCAGAAAGTTGGGGAAAAAGTTGATTGGGATGCAGTCGGCGGGATAAAAAGCACTTAAATCGTTGATTTTTCATTAAGTTTTTGCCTCAACAGGGAAGCAATTCTTGATTATGGATGGCTGGATTTGTTCAACAACCAAGGTTTTGTAGAAGAAAACTAGTTTTGTCAAACTTTACAGACAAAAACCAACCTACGTGAAACATAATGTAACAAGAAACACAGGTGTTCTCAAACAACATTCGACTAAAATCAACAATGTGAGCCAAGAAGAGGATTCAGAGAAGACGGTCGCACGAGAAAACAAAAGCACTCGCCGAATGAGAGCATCGACATGAACAGATGAAGGAATACCCAGATAACGTGAGGGATTCACAACCATTATCCAGATCTAGAAAAAGCTAATCAGGGCGGAAATGCATGCAGCAATTATCATTTACTAGCCAACAAAACTGGGCCACTGGCCAAAGCCTAAAAGAAGCGAACCTGAAAAAATGGCGAAGAAGCAGATCAGAATTTGACTAGCTTTTCATCCCATAAAGGTTTCGAGAGTTGCAGTGCTCAGAAACTGTTGTTCGAGGTCCAAAGAGACCCAACACTGATGGCGGCATTTGGGCAACAATCGATCGGCGTTTCAGTTACAGCTTCAGCGTCAGTCTCAGCTATCAGATCCGATTAGCCGCAAAACTCATTTCGGTTGCCTCGGCTACACACAAAAGTAACTCAAACAGCTCATGGAAGTTCAGGATTTGGTCCGATACCCGCGTACGCATTCTGAATTTTTGCAGCAAAAGTTTCGAAAGGAAGAAAAAAATCTTTTTCAAAGTAAATATTCCGAGGACTTTTTGGTCGGAGAGAAAGGAGATATATGCATAAAAGGAGGAAAAGGTAAAGAAATGACGAAGACTAAAGACGAATAAAGGAGGATAAAGAGAGAAGGAGAGAGGGATCCTGTCAGGCTGAAGAGAAGAGAGCAACAACAAAGGCACTTAATCCTATGATGAAGGAGCTTGAGCTTAACGCAGGTGGACAATACACTATACAGTAGGCTGTTGCGGTTACGACGTGCTCATTTCCTCCTCCGACACATGATCATTACGATTATCGATTACTTGATTTTAATATTACTTGATTTTAAATTTAATATTTCTTATTTTTATAAATAATTTAATATTTATTAATAAATTTTATATAAAAAGAGGGTAATGCTCTATATATTCTTAGTTCTAGAGTTGTGTAAGTTTCGTTTGGAACAAAAAATTATCTTAATTTATTTTATTATTATAATTTTTAAAATTTTTTATATAAAAATAAGAAATAATTCAATTTTTTTAAATACAATTTAAAATACTGATTATATATGTATATATTATTTTAATTTAATAGATTCATTATTTTAATTTAATAGATTCATTAATGTAGTACATGTAATTGACATGATACGGAGGGACGTAGCTTCAACTACATATAATTGACCCTTCAAAAGAAAACTAAATTCAAACATTTACATCAGTAAACTTTACAACACTCTACCTCACCAAGATAATGATTTGATTGATTTCTTCTTCTTTTTTATTTTTGTTGGGGTGAGGTTGGTGAGAGGGTCCAATAAACAGGGGGCCAACCAACAGCAAATGCAATCATATTTTCAAGAGCTTTCGAAGACCAAAAGGAAGAATTTTTAAGGGAGTAGGCAAATAAATCCACACAGAAATGACTTCTTTTGGTCAATCATAACCGAGAGAGAAAAAAATGGAGATAATAGAGGTAAATCAAATCAAATTATGTCACAGTATGGGGTGTAAAAATCTTCAAAATATAGTTTTACTTTTTCCCATATCATATCATAACAAATGTTTTTGAAAGTAATTATATTTGATATTATTAAAAAAAAAAATTATAAGCACAACTATAGTTATTAAAAGCTCACTTTGCATTTATCTCTTTTAAAACTTAAATCTTGAATTTATAAAAATAAATAAATAAATAAAATTGAGAAGATCATCTTTCTCCTATCTCATCTAAAATGTCATCGACAGTTGCTCATATGCTATGATGGTAATCCCAAGAGATGGTTTGTTCATTAATTCATAATATTACTAGTACAAAAGTTTAAATCTCAAATTGTATTTTGATATTTAACAATATGATTTGGTATTTTGATCTTCTCTTCTACTTTTCTTATGTTTATAATTTATATGTTAGTGATCACGACTCATGATTGCTGATCATGCAATTTTTTGACGTGGTCGGAGCTCAATAATAGTACAGTCAAATGGCTCATGATGATAGTTTAGACGTCGTTGATATGGGATGCTAATCAATGAAGTAAATAATAAATAAAGCCTGTAATATACAAACAAATAGAGATAAAAATTCATGTGACGAAATCTACTATATTTGGTGATTGTACAAGTTCTCACGATCTTACAATTTTCAATACTGTGGAGAAAATATGAATGAAAAGAAGTTAAAGAAGTCTGTGTAGAGGTCTAGAAAGAAAGAGTCATAAGATAGTGTAAAGATGTGATTTTTTAGTGAATTGAAGATGACCGTCTCTTTGCTCTCCTTCATCCAATTTAGATATCAAATTGTATCTATTAAAAAGAGGTGCAGAAGCTCTCCCTTTGACTCACCAGGGCATCCCCCACTTTGATCGAGTAAATGTGATTTTCCAAAATAGGATAGTCATGGCGATAAAGATTAATAATATATATCACTACAAAACAAATTGAGCATCCGTGGTGAATTATTTGCAACAAAAATGATTATTTGCGATGAAAATCAACTATTTTTTAAAAAGAAATAGTTGGTTATGAATAAACAATTTTTTTTTTATGGTATATGTTGCTACTAGAGATGCAACTGAGGACGATATAGGGTTCCAAACCTCTGCCATAATCCACTTGGGTGAGCTATCAAGGGTCGATAAGAGTGTCTGCCCCCTCTCAACTGTACAACCCTTCCCCTCCCTCTACCCACCTTGTTCAGTGCCCAAACATGAATATGACTATCTACAAGGGCGGAACTACCTTGTCCGGTAGCCCCCCCAAAGTTTTTCAAAACATCAGTTTAGTATATAGATTATTAAAAAACAACTCTTCAAATCTGAGTTTTTTCTCCTACAGCCCCCCCAAGTCTATTGACTATAAGTTCAAAAGGACCAAAACCAATGGTCTAGGCCTATATCTAGAGTGTAGCATATTATCTGTAGACTATAAACTCACCTGCTCTGCTCAAGTAATCCAAGACCAAAACCAATGGTTCATGCAAGGATGCGACAAGCTACACTCTTGAGTCTTGACTCTACAGCTGACTCGCAAGTCGCAGAGTACCCAGCTATTGCAGAGTACCCTGCTTTTGACTTTTGTACCATTGTCAACTTGCCGTGCCATTTACAGATAAAAGTAATAATTTATAAGTTATTTTGCCAATGTTGTGCTGCTAGCCTGATTGTGCATATATTATAAATGATATAATCATATATATAGATATAGATTAGTCAATCGTGCTGCTGTTGGCTGTGCATATTACATATAAATTTGTAAAAAAAAATATAGATTAGTGCATATAAATTTATAAATTTGTATATAAATCTGTGCATACATTATAATTGAGATATATATAGATATAGATAATCATATATATATATATACAGATTAGTCACTCATGCTACTTGTGTCTATTATATTTATTATATTTATAATGTTAATATATATAGATAATTTGTCATTTGTGCATATAGATAGATTTGTGCATATATTATAATATATATATATAATATACTAATTTGTGCATGTAAGATTGTCGTCGAGCTTAATTTGAAATTTTTTTTTATATTAATCGCCCCCCAAACACCAAATCCTAGTTCCGCCCCTGACTATCTACACCGTTCTTTTCCATCTTTAGCTCAACTTCATATAGCCTAAAGCCTTGGAGTAGTGGTCCACCCCTCTTATAGAGAGTGGTCTTATTTCTTGTTTAGAGTAGCTGAGTCTTACTTGTCTTATGTCATTTTCATCAAATTTTTACGTTAGACAATATGTTGGAGTCTAGTTCATTTTATATCAAACAGAAAAGAAATGTAACAAACATTCTTCAGCAGAAAAAGGAATTCATAATTATTTGTATAGCTTGATATACAGTAATTCTAATAATAAAGGTTATAAATTTTGGACTCTTGAACTTTCTCTTCAAGTTCAATAACCTATATGAATCTATCAATTACAAAACTAAAAATGCATGGATTAATTATAGAAATAAACATGGGTTGGATACTGATCTTAACAAACTATATTACAAAGTTCAGATTTAATCCTAAAGTATGGAAGAGAAGCCGGGTCATGATTTAAGGTGGATGAACAATAACAAAGCTCACGGAGTCACAAATTCTTCCAAAATTTCATAACTCTGAGTTTGCAACAAACATTAATTCAATTACTGATAATCTTTTTTAACTACTCTGAAACTACCATATGCATGGTGATCTGGACGCTCTTGTACCCAAACCAACTGAAAAACTTCATACTAGACAAACTGCCTTCAACTGCAATCATCGAGAAGACCAGATCGGACCATTGTCTCATCATTTAATTTTGAATTTTTTAAAATTATTATAAGAAAATTGTTTATTCGTGATCAGTTATTTCATGCCAAAATGATTATTCCCTGTCAAAATAAGTTTAATTTATAACAAATAACTATTTTCGCCACAAATAATCTATCATAAATATTAATTTTTCTTATAGTGAGTAGGCCTAAGGACCATATATAGACTCATGCGTTGTCCTGGATGGTGTTCCTAAGATTATTATAATATATTTGTAATTTTTCTATTATGTTTGTTTATTTCCTAAATGATGATAGGAGCCCGTGTAAGTAAAAATCTTTTATCAATGGATATTATCGACAAATAGAAGTACGTTTTGTTCATCAACATTTCTAAAATATTTTGTCATAGATAGATCATCATTAGTAGTTAAACCAACTTGTACTAAAGTCATTTTTGCATTAATAAAGATAGAATCAGACTGATAAACGTAATTAATGTCGCTATTGATATTTCTCATTATCTCGACTATCTTTTAAAATGTTAGAAGTAGATGAATAAGAAAGTAATTAGAAAAATGATATTAAGAGTAAAAAAAAAAGAGAAGAAAATGATCAATACCAGCCTTCGAACCAGATGAAGGGGTAAAAAACCATTCAACCTTGAAACACACACTATAAAGTAATCATATGTTAAGTCATACAACCTTGTCATGTGCAACTTCATCAAAATAAGGGTTTTTGGATTTCATCCTCGAGGTGTAAACCTCAATTACACGATCTCACCCATCAGAATAATAAATTAATCAATTAAATCACGAAAATTCTTAAAGCAAATGGAACTCAAAAGTATCTTAATCTAAGAACTAATCTAGCTCGAACCCATATTTTGATTATATTAATCAATATTCATGTTAAAAGTTAAAACCCTGCAATCAAGCTAGCTTAAGATAGATTAATTTACTGCCATATCCCAACCATGATCGAGAAGTTCTATCCATCATCATGATGTCCCAACTTTCCTGAAGAAATTTCATGATGACCATTTATCAGGTGGGACGTGATCTAAAGTTAGCTATGGCTTAAGCCACCGCCAGATCTCGTTAAATATTAATGCTTCACAATAATTTAAGAGAAATCATGCTCTTATACCTCTCTAGTTATATCGTTCACTTTGTCTTATTAAAGTAGCACTACCACTAGATGGTGTCATGTGATTTATTAAAAAATATAAATATAAATATAAACATAACATGGGTAAAAGGGAATTTTAGTCGTGTTTTCATTAATCTTCTTATTATTATTTTTATATATTTTTAAGAGTAATTCTAGAGATAGAGTCGGTTTTAGGAAGTTGAGAGAGAGTCGACTTTAGTTTAAAATTTGTTTTCCTCATTTTTAACTTTGTTTTCAATTCTTATACCAAAAACAAACCAATAGAATTCATTAGATCCATGAAAATAAAATTGAAAATGAGGAAAAAAATTTTAAACTAAAAACAAAGTTGAAAATGAAGATGAAGAAAAAAATGTTGAAAACAAGATTGAAAATGAAAAAAAAAATTATTAAACTATAGTCGACATTTTCTCGACTCCCTAAAACCGACTCTCTCTAGAATTATTCATTGAACAAAGTGAGATAACTGGGGTAGCATAGTAACAAAACTTATCATAATTAAATTACAAAAACCAGACAAAATCGCACAACTAGACTTGCATGCAAAGATTGCACTTAATTATTAGTTTCATATATTGAAATGATTTTTACACCCGTGTTTGGACGTAGGATTTAAGGAGAAGATAATTTGGATTTGGGATTTTATAATCCAAATCTACTGTTTGGATCATATATTAAATTTTAGATTTCTAATTGCACCAAAATTAAACAAGACTTTACTCTTTTTAAAATCTAAAAATTAAGATCACGATTGATTTGAAATCTAAATCGAAACCTAAATTTTTCTATCCAAACATGATCGGGCATGATTTTGGCTATCCCCTTAAAAGTTACGAAGAAATCTTTTGACATCAATTCAACAAATTGAAGAAAACACTAGCTTGTTACTAAGATTTACAAGTAGAGTAATACTATATGTATTTACAATTTTATGAATACAATACTCATTTTATTAATTTTCTTTTTAAATTCAAGTTTTGAATTTTACGTTTCAATAATTGACACATGATCAGTAATATATTAATAGTACTTAACATGACGTTAGTACATGTTTGAAAAATATTATTTATATTTATGATTTTACTTACATAATCATACGTACTGATATGTAAACTAATGAAAACGGAAAAAATTTTAGAATCTAAAATTTAAAATTTAAATTAAAAAAGAAAATACTGATAAAATGAGATTACTAATCATTATGTATAATATTTTGTATATATATATATATATATATAGATAACTGTGGATACGTGCAGCACTAGGGGTGTTCATCCGGGTTCCGGAACCCGGATTCAAAATTTCCTTAAACATTTTTTAAAAAAAATTCAAAAATGTTAAGAAACAAATAAAATTTTAAACCGGGTCGGGTACAACTCGGCCTGGATGAACAGGCCTATGCAGCACGACTCTATATATTTTGACATTTATAAGGAGGCTTGCTAAAATATAACATGTATTTTCAAAAACTAGTTCTACCTATTGCAAAAAAACTTGATCAAAGTAGCTTTTAAAGAGAGTATGATAAAAAGTGTGCCAATAATTAAAAGAAAGAATAAAGGAAGCTACGATAAAGCACAACGGGGTCAAGACAAGTGCATGTGAGTCGGATAGTTGTTCTTTGTTCTATCTCATCCAACATGAGATCAGGCAAATGTGTTCCTAACTTTGCATGCATCGAAGAAGAACGTATAGAAGAGATCAAAGAGATAATCATAGACGATCAAGTATCGATAAACATCTAGTTATAGATTAGGTTAACGCTTTATATGATAAGTTATATCTATTTTATAATACGAGTGACATTATAATCTAATATATCATATTAAATTATATCAGTTAATTAATTTATTTCTATGAGATATTTTTGTGATTAAAATATTTTTCTAATTTTATTAAAGTAATGTCAAATTTGACGTCGTTCCATTATTATTAGAATTATATGCATATAGGATGGAAGACTAATCAAATAGCCTCGGGTACTCTTATTAGTATCAATAGAATATTTGCAATCCTTTCAAAAAAGTAAAGAGAGAATAATTTATTTCTATTTTGAAGTCAATGTACTTCTTTATGATGTTAATGTACTTCTTTATGATGTTAAATCACGTAAAAGTTTTTGGAAAATAGTACATCTACAATAATTTGTACAATATTTTATATAACGTAGGAATATTTTGGTAAATTGATGTTACTTTTATAAAATAGTTTATAAAAATATCTTTATTTTATAACTTGTATTGTGTAAATATTATAAAATATGTTGTGTATATCACTTCCCAAAATTTAGGTCCCGTTTGGATTTAAAATTGAGATGAGATAAGTTTAGATGAATTTTAAAAGTTAAATAAAATATTGTTATTGTTGTTTTGAGATTTGAAAAAAATGAATTGGAATTTGAAAAAACTGTATTAGGATTTGTATTTTGTATGAGAATTTAAAAAAATGTAACGATGAGTTTGAAATAAGTTAAGACAATCTCTAATCATTTCCAAATCCAAATGGGCCTTAATTAGCTAATTGTCTAATGGATGTCAATACCCAAAGTTCAAGTGATGAAAGAAGAAGTTAAGTGTGTAAATTCTAGACATTTAGTTTTTTTTTTTTTTTTTTTTTGAGAAATAGTTTCATTTCATTGAAACTCAATAGGAAGAAGGCTATAGTGTGACCAAAATGGTCAACTAATTACATACTGAATGACAACTTCTAAGTCTCTAAAAATAGAGAGAACTATCACTACCTCTACAAGGAGGTATTTACTAAATTTTTCTTGAAGGAGAAAACTAAACTCCCAACGGATCTAAAATCTAGAAGAATATTTCTCATTTTTTGAAAATTTTCCCATACAAACCAACTATGAATAACACCAACAAACACAACAAAAACAACAATAAAACACAAAAACATGGTTGTCTATGGAAACACTGGTGGCGCGTGGAAACCAAGTGCCACACTAGGAGTGGAGAACAAGCATTCGGAGAAGTACAGCCACCAGATTCCCTGAAAATCACCATCGGCGAAGGGGAATCGCCAGACACCAAGACATATTAAAGAAAACTTCCACTCGGCCTCTGCACGTTTAACGCACGTGCTATCCCGTTCGGCAAAAACACCCAACGATAACATGATCGGCGGATGAATGGAACGGGGGCAAAGCTCGTGTTGGCCCTTTAGCTACCAGCAACTCCGAACTTGCAAACAGCCATCAAAAATCCCGAAAACCACCGGTAACCCAAAAATAAACCAAGGTGGCCGGAGAAAAGAATGAGAGGAGAATGAGAAAATAGAAAAAAAATGGAAGAAAACACCCTCCTCGAAACCTTCAGCATTTAAGAAAACTCTAGAATCGTCTTTTTATTGAGAGAGAAAGGCACGTATTCGAATTGATAATTTGATGCACCTAGACATTTACTTGAAAGAAAATGAGTCGATTATTAGAAAAAGATTTATTTAGATTTTAAATTTATTCACTTTATTTTTTAAAAAAAAAGATATCATTTCTTCGATCTAAAGAAATACATGCAATAGCCATGAATAAGAACTTTTATTTGGATCCTACTACTGGGACAGAGAAAATTGATTGAGGAACTCGACCGACAAGTGCATCTCATTTTTTTCCATATTCATCGATCATTTTTATCGGTTCCACTATCATTTTATTTTTCTTAAAATATAGAATTTATCTACTTGTAAGTTGTAAGTCAATTTGTAAAGCACGCTTTGACATTGCAATTTTTTTTTTCTCAAGCAAGTTAAAATGTTTCATAGATAAATTATATGGTTACAATGATATAATGTTTAGTAGGATGAGAGTTCTTAACAATCATCTCAAAATAAATAAAAGCAGTACTAAAACGAAAAATAAAAATAAAAAGCATGTTATCTCTCCAATAAATTTACTCCAGTCCAAATCCCATAAGAGAAAGCCACTAAAAAATGATTTTGACATAGTCTAATAAACAGACTATAAACCTACGAGTAAAAACCACAGTCGAGAAGAGTGCACTACATTTGGTTGATTTGTTCCGATCGAAAGAGGCTATCACATTCACATCATCTTGGTCGCTAGTTATTGAAAGCAAGAACATAGAAGAAAAGAAAGTTGAGGGAGATTTGATACACCAACAAATAACCACCACTGACGTTGGTGGAGCATAGCGTGTAGGATACGTGTCACATTAAATAGAAAACGAGCACGCAGATCATGATGATTGGAAGTTGTTGACCTTAAAACTGCCACACATGGCGGTCGAAGACTCATTATGACACGACGACAAATGAGGTTCAAGTGCATTGAGAGTAACATGTGAGACACACGCGCAGTACTCTTGGACGAAAAGCTTACACTGCTCGACAAATCAGAGATTGGAGAGTCAGACGGAGGGGTGAGTGGCAGTAGGAGAAGGCTGGCAAGCTGTAGATCGAAAACCTAAAGTTTTATCTCTAAAAAAACTAGGTAAAATTTTGGAAAAATTGAAAGGAAACGAAAAAACAACCTAGAAAAGTAGTCGGACGAGCAGAGGGGGGAGGGGCGCACCCCCTGGATGAAGACGTGATGGTGGGCTTATGAGGAGAGGGAGCTCGGTTGAAAAAAAAAACGGGTAATTAAAGAAATGAAGTAAAGAAGTTCTCAATAATTTGTAGAGATTAAAATTTTAAATTTCTGTTATAAATTAAGTCTTGTGCATGTCAACGACATAGAAGGCATGTTTACACACCGATTGCAAAATAGAACTTTTCTAATAAGAACAATCTGTGTAGATTTAAAGTAAAAAAATTATTTATATAAATTCTAAATAGACCAGTATTGTACAGCTCCTTGTAAACACGTCGTTGATCACACCTAAAAAATTATAAAAAAAAAATAATTATTTTTTATTTTGAAAACTTATTTTTTATAAAGACTTGTATGGATGTTGTCTATTTGAAATTTATATCTAATATATATTACTCTTTAAAGTATGTAAATTTCATACAACTCATTAGAATAGAAGAAAATAAAACAAAATCAGCAATAAAAGAGTTTGTTTATGATGATTCTGCTTTTAAATAAACAAAAAAAAAAAAAAATACACGAGGTTTGTATACCATAATTTTGTATCCTTGGATTATTTCTTGTTTAAGGCTTTTGAAATGAAAAGGATATATTTTATAATATTTATACAATATATATTATAAAATATGAGTATTTTTATAAAATATTTTATAAAATTAATATTATTTTATAAAAAACCACTATTTTATAACATAAAAAATTGTAAATTTATTATTTCTCTTTTAGAATCCCTGTGCATAAAGGCAAAATCACATAAGACCACGTGGTAGGGCCCTACGACTTTGAATCCTGGGGTCCATTAACCATTTGCTGCAATTTGTAGCATCAATAATAAGTCATGGGCATGAATCCACAGCACTCATGGGGCAGCGTTGCCCCCCCCCCCCCCCCCCCCTTTTACTTTTCAATATATGAGTAACGGTGAAATACGCAACATTTAACGCATTCCTCTCATATAAATATTATTATATATTATTTATGATATTATTTATGTGAGATGAATGTGTTAAATGTGTATGTTCTCTCTCATTTCTCTTTAATATATAAATAGGCATGTAGTGTTTGATTTGAAGAAACATTTTAAAATTTTAATTGCATCACTTAAATTTTATCATTTAAATAAAGTGAATGATATACTCTACACATCGATTTAATAATATAAAAAAATTATAAAGCTGTGCAATCTTGAGAAATGCATGCTGTTATAGGAATGAAAAATAAGTTAAGAAAAAATAAGAGTAATTGGTATGTTTGGTTAGTTACTATTATTCACAAATTTTTTATTATTTTTTTATTATTATTTATAAATCATCTGAGATATTACAAAATAGCTTAATTTCATAATCAATAAGGAAAACCATATGAATTATCAATATAGTGGCATGGAAATGGAAGAAAAGTAGGAATATATAATTTAGTTCGAACAAATGAAACAAAGTAATGAAATAAAGAAAAGTAAGAGCATTTCTATTAGTTTTGTCAAAATTTATTATCAAAAGTTGATAAAAAATATAAATTTATATATATATTAAAAAAATAATTTGATGATTTATTATTTAAAAGTTAAGTAAAGAGTATTTTTATGTTATTATTCACATTTTCTTTTCTTTTCTTTTCTTTATTTTTAATAAAATATGATAATTTGATGATTTATTATTTAAAAGTTAAGTAAAGAGTATTTTTATGTTATTATTCACATTTTTTTTCCTTTTATTTTCTTTATTTTTAATAAAATATGATAAAAAAAATTTAATATAAATATAAATATATATTTTTTATTAATTTTTAATAACAAAATTTGGATGAAATGAATAAAAATATTTTAACAAGTACATAAAAGGGGATGGGTGGTACTACAAGAAACAAAAAAGCAACTACCCCCGTTTCAATCATTGATTGTGTGGAATTCAATGCCCATATTAACGAATCTCTCTTGTTTTTTGGTTGGTCAATCTTCCAATTCCTACTTACATTCTCGTCCTTTCTGATAGCAACATTTTTCCTGCATGTATAAGTTTTTGAGAGACTCTAGGGCAGACCAAGAGAATACTATATTTATTTATAAAAATAATAATAGACTTTCTACTATTATTTAATTATTTAATTATTCTTTATATTATTTTATTAAATAATTAAAAAAATGACTATTAATATATATTTTTTCTCCTCAGAGTCGGTGCACTGCATTTCTTGTTGGTCAGAAACCGACACTTTATAAATCACTTGAAATATGACACATATCTGGTATGATTGAAAATCATAAAATTTCAATTCCATGTAATTGAGGATGGGAGCGTGAGGGTTTCATCATTCATGTGTTCTTCAGCACCAGTTTGCCCCCATATCAATCGGTTGTGATTTATGAATGTGATACAAGATGAGATTGCTATTTGGATCAATGATTTTAAGAGGAACAACATACCTCTGATTAAATTCACATTATTAGCATTTGTTTATTTCTGCTGCATAATATCAAGCAATTTTTTTTTTAATAAAAGATCAATTAAAAATAATATCTGCAGTCGTAGAATATACAAACTGCACAATTTTTTTTTTAAAGAAAAAATAAGTAAATATGAAACCATATATGGTAAACTTTATTCTTTTTCAAAATAATTATGGGAAACTTGCATACTGTTTATCAATTTTGCAAGTGCACGAATTGTAACAGGTAATAAAGTAAATGAATAAAAGTATCGTCCCATGAGAATTGAAAAATTACTCCTAAATACCGAAATGTATTCAATTAAGATCTATCTAAAAATTCGAACAAAATGAATTAATTACTAAACTAGAACAGTAAACTAACAAAATTAAAGAACAAAGTTTTTATTAAGAAAGCAAGAATTTAGAGTTTTCGATTCACCATAACTAATCGTATGCAATTTCTCTCATTGAATTAAAAATATCTGTTTTTATTGTTGATAATCAGATTTTTCTAATTTATTCATTAATCTTTCTCAAGTATTAACAAAATATCTCAACAAATAAATTTCCTATATCCCTGTGACAATTCTGAACCTGTCAAAATTCATTAAGGATAAAGAAACCTTATAAAGATTATACAGGTCTATAGTATCTCTATTCTACGGCATCCTACGTATCTCAAACAAAGGTTGAAACAATTATCACTTCTCAATCTCAAATTGAATCTCAAATCATGTAAATGATGATCAAGCATTCACACATATTAAATCCAGAATGAAATACTCAACAATAATAAATAAATATTAAATTAATTCAACTACAAAAAATTCATATAATCAAAGTTAAGCTACATCCTAATCCTAGAAAAAAAATTAGTTCATGAAAAAATTAAATAACAATCTAATAGAAAAAATTAACATCAAAGCAATTGAGAAAAACAAAAAAAAACCAAAACCTGAAACCAAATGACGCGCTGCGGCACTTCTTCGTCTCTTGTCCCTCCTCTCGCGTTGCTCTATTCTTCTCCTTATGTTGTGCGGCGCCCCCTTTTGAAAATCGAGTGAAACTCGAATTTCCATTTCTAGTGTCGTGCCCCACTTGTCTTTTAAATTCCCATTCAATTGAATTGTCAAGGCCCACTTTGAGATTACAAACCATGTGGCTTTAATATTAAATCCCAGCAATTACGTGTGGCCTGTTGAAAGTGAAGCCCAAATGCATAATTGAATTGTGGCTTTTTGTGAATTGAAAAGCAATCTATGTGTCGCTCAAGATGAAATAGTGGGCCAAATATAGAGCCTTTCTTGAATTTGAGTCTTGAAGTCAAGTCTTCTAAACCAAATGAAAATTCTCTTCCTTTTTTTTTTATATAAAATTTTCCCTTATTTTCTTCTTATTCCTTCAAATACAAACAAATAAAAAAATTAGATATAAAAATAGAAATAAAATCAAAAGAAATAAAAGAAAACTAGCAATTTTAATAAGTAAATGAACAATAAAAATCATATAAAAGCTATATTTATCACATACTCAACAACTATATATAATATTACTCTTTATTGACTAATACATATTACATATGGATATGGGTTTCCCCCATTGACCATAGATATTTTGAGTATAGAACTTCACGGAAATTAGAGAGATTGACATAAGCAGAATTACTTTCATCCCACTTCTATAAATATGACATTTTTCATTATCCTTGAATTATTTCTTAATTCTTTCATAGAAACTAAAAAGTTGATAAGCAATGACATCTCGATAAAGTGGGAAAAGAGTGGAATGGTCACATAGTTTAGAGAATTTTCGAAAAAATATATTACTTTCCAAACAAAAAGTGAGCAAATCATACTTGCACAATGATAGTTAAGACGTAAATACAATCAAAGCATATCTTCATTGTGCTTGTTGATATCATTTTATTTTTCAGTTGCAAGAATTTATATGGTGCAAAGAGAGAAAAATGCAAGCCAATGTCATCGTATAGAGATCTGCAAGACTGCAACAATCGTTGGTTACCATTTTATAAACTTAATTTTGTGGCAGCATAACAGTTCTCAAATCAAATCACTTGAAATCATGCATCAACAACAATAATTTGTGGGAAGTTCTACAAGAACGTATCCTATGAAAACTAATTTAGACCATTATCCACGTAGGTTGAATCAAGTGAACCTAAAAGATCCTCATCGTGGACTGCTCTTTGATGCCTGACAGGACATTCCAGAAGTACAAATACTTCAGCAACAAATGGCTCTAAAATTGTTCAGACAAGGCTATAAGAACAGGTAACTAGTTTGGCACACTTATGATCTTGGATTTTCTTTGAGAAATGGCACATCATCTCGAAAAGGTTTTCAATCTCTCATCATCATTTGTAAAACTCAAAGTCAGTATCAGGCTTCTTCACATTGGTTCGGTACCCCTTCTCGAAGTCCTTAGGAAGTATGACATATCTGTTTTTGCGAACAGCATGCATTCCAGCCTCTTGACAAATAGCTGCAATCTGTGGACAGGCAGCAATCCATTTAGTGTAAAGAGAAGAAAGTAAGTTCATTATTACAGCAACCACAATTCAGTTCCTAAATTTGAATATAATCGCTTCATGTCCTGAAAGAATCTGGTTGGTTTTCGTAAAAAAATTAATAACACGGGATAATGCAAATCACACCGTGTCCAGAAGAATATAATTAATATTATGTGAGACGAGATCAGAAAAAGCAAACTAACAAACCTCAGCAGCACTAATTTTGTCTGGACGAGAAACATAGTCCTCCAAGTCTACTTCATCACCGAGGTTCATTTTAGCAGTGCAAACCTACAAAACATGAAACGGCTTATAACGAATTTAAATAGCCAAGAATAATAAATATGAGAGAAAAATTAGTGAGGATAAATGATAATCTTGGCACTAAGATGCCATTTCTAATAAGGGTTGTTTTTATTTTGGTGTCAGGTGGAGTTTGTTTTTCTACATGCATCAGAGAAGACACGGAAATTACCATACATCAAAAGAGAATATAGTAACATTATAACTGCAAATGTGTACAAGAAACATTACAACTACAAATGCGCACTAGACTTGCCTGAAATACAAGCCTCTTTTGTCGTCTATCAGGCAAAGGGAATTCAATTTTTCGGTCAAGCCTTCCAGGACGTAGAAGCGCAGGGTCCAAGGTATCTGCTCTATTAGTTGCCATGATAACCTTAACATTGACAGTCTGATCAAACCCATCCATCTACAACCAAAAGTCATAAAACCAAAGCATATGAAGCCAAGGTGGGGGTGGGGAACAAAATTTCAGCAAGCCAACGGCTACCATCTAGACACCTCACTAGACCCAAAACCATGGATATGATTATTTAACCCCCAATAACATTTGTAAAATCTTCAACTCATCAAAACCATGGAGATTCACTTCCCCCCCCCCCCCCCCCCCCTCTCAATTCATACCTGATTCAGGAGTTCCATAAGAATCCGCTGAACTTCTCTGTCAGCACCAGTTTGGGCATCAAATCTAGCTGTAGCGATAGCATCAACCTCATCAATGAAAATAATTGCAGGGGCATTCTCTTTGGCAAGGCGGAAAACATCCCGTACCATCCGTGGGCCCTACAACAAAGGAAACAAAAAGAACCCATGCTCTTGATTATCAATCCAAATAAGTGAAACACGAAAACACAGAAAAGATATGAAACTTTTTCTATCACTAAAACCACTTGTCCCTCCTAAATTTGATGGGCGGTTGAAAAAAGGTTATCATACAGGCCTAAACAAGATATCAACACATTCCAGAAAGACAAACATTCTGAAGTGAGACATCCTATTGCCGGGATAATTATAAAGATGTATGTTTGTGCATACACTTGAATGATACATCATAACTCAATGCAGTGAAATGAGCCAACAAAAACTGCGGAAAAAAGGCTGATTGCTATACCAACCAATATCAAAGCATACCTCACCCAGATACTTCTGAACAAATTCAGAGCCAACAACTCTAATAAAGGCTGCAGTTGTATGATTAGCAACAGCCTTGGCAAGCATAGTTTTGCCAGTTCCAGGGGGACCATAAAGCAAAACACCACGAGGAGGATCTATACCAATTTGTTTGTATAGCTCATGGTGAGTTAGGGGTAGCTCCACTGCCTCACGAATTTCCTGCTTTTGAATGTCGCATCCTCCAATATCCTGAAAAAAAAAAAAAAAAAAAAACGTTATCTCAGGGGCAAAACCCACCAATCTTAACCACCAAGGACAAAGAAAAAATAAAGTGTTACGGGTTACACTAGTGTATGAATAAGATGCAAATCATACAATTGAAAAAATAGATATTCAACACCAATACTTGGGCACAAGCAATGTCATAATAGCCAGATATTGTCACTTGGTAGCAACACAGTCGCGTGAAAGCTTAATTCTGGCAGTCACAAATACCTCGAGCAGTTGACAGCTCTCGCGATCTGCCTTATATGGTTTCTTCTTTCATCGCCTGCCCCCTTGGGGATTTACTGCAATCTATCTTTCTTGAGTAATGCTTCAAAGATCATGCGAGGATCATTAAAATGTGCGAACCCACTCTTTCCGCCTGCCCCACCCTCCCTTTTTTTCTATTTTCAATTTTCTTCTGCTTCAAAATCTACGGAATGCGCTACAAAATCAACTCCGTCTCAAAAAAGTTCCTCTATATGTCTCAACATGGCTGAATTGCCCAATTATTTATCATAGACATGAAATCCCAGGCAGTTGGAGAACTCTTCACAAACAAAAACCTTAGAACTTGAAAACTGTTTCCCAGTGTTGGTATTTTTTTTAATAATATTATATTTGTTAATTAGATTTCTTTTATTTATTTATTTATTTATTTTTACCGTTGCTTTGGACAAAATCTCGGATAAAATCTTTTAGATTGTTTTTTATTTGCACTAGTCGGTTAAGCTAAACTCTAGGAGCACATCTGCATGTGTTGGACTTGGTCATTGGCTTGTTGAGGTTGTTCACTGGAACATAGGAGGATGAAATCAATTTGTTTCTAAAAATCCAGATTATTAGTGGAAAATGGTAGAGGACCAGTGGTGGGTGGCTAGTTAGCCGTTGTTTGATGTTTCTCCAATAAAGAGCACGTGTGTTGGACTTGGTCCATGGTTTGTTGAGATAGTGTTCTAAAATCTAGGAGCTAATAATGCACATGCATGTAGTGGGTTGATAACGTATAGACTTTATGGCTTTAAATAGGGTCTGAAGGGAGACTACGAACGGAGTATGAAAAAAAAGTTAAGTTCGAAAGAAAATACATTAAAAATAATACACTTGAGATATTTTCAGACATTAGAAATGTGTTCTTTTGGTGGAGCTTTGGGCTCAATCACTTGTGCAGAGTTGATTAGAAGTATACGGCGATCCATTGGGCTGTTGTATCCTAGAAGAGTCAAGTCAAAGTAGAGATCTGTTGTACCAGTTCAATTGGATTACCGCATAGGGCTTGAATCTCCTAAAAGAGAGCGACATTTCCGTGCCTCAATCCAAGCTGATTTTTCATTTGAATTGTTCATTTATTGTAATTTTTTATTTCATTATTGTGTATTCACTAACAATTTTTAGGAGAATTCATAGATGGAGCCTACAATTGAAAAAGGCACAGAAAACAGTAGACAACTCAATAAGCCCTATCAATTTATTGAAGGGTGGTGGATAGATTCACATACCAATAGACATATATGCTATGATAAAGGTATATTTTTTTTATAGGTAATCATGATAAAGGTATGTTTAAAAACTATACTCTTTTTGAAGTAGAGAAAGAAATCACACAGTGATTCTAGTAAAACCAACGTTGCTGGGAGTGGTGAAGTTGTATTAAAGTTCATCTTTGGGTGTATATTGACACTTAAAGATGTGCTTTATGCACCACATATGAGAAAAAATTTGATTTCAATTTTTTTACTCAATAAAGCGGGTTTTAAAGAAATGATCAAATCCGATAAATTTGTCATAACGACAAATGGAGTTTTTGTGGGCAAAGGCTATGCTTGTGGTGATATGTTTAAATTGAATGTTGAGCATAAAGTGTCAAATATATCTATTTATATGTTTTCTTCTTTCTTAGATATGGAATATAGAACAACAGTTCATTTCTTTTTCTTATTGGAATAAAGTGACTCTTGAATGAGGTGTATTATTTCTATATGAAAAGAAAAATATATTTTAAATCCAAAAATTAGTGGGGGCGGTCAAGTTTTGGTTTTGGTGTCTTTATATTAAAAAGAAAAAACTTATATCGTGTTTTTCTTTTCTATTCTTTGCATTTATGGGACTAAAGCCATAAAGGTAACTCATCACTTATGTACGTAAACTAGAGAAAAATTTCAAATGGCAAACAATTCATGTTTGAAGACATCGGATGTTTTTTTAGTTGTTGTCGTTTGACGTGTTTAAACCGTACTTTTTTTTTTGGATTTAGTATCATAACAGAAGATTTTTTTGACATGTTTAGAGCACTCTCAATGGAGTAGCTAAAATTTTTCTTTAAAATTGTACTTTTTGCACAACTTCCCAAAACATTTTGTCATATTTGATCAAAAGCTACTAAAAGAATTGTAGAGAAAGGTCAAAAAATAAACTTTATTTTAAAAAATGAATAGTAAATTTGCAAAAAAATTTAACTTTACTATTCACTTTTAAAAATAAAGTGTACTTTTTGACCTTTCTCTACAATTCTTTTAGTAGCTTTTAATCAAATATGACAAAATATTTTGGGAAGTTGTGCAAAAAGTACAATTTTAAAGAAAAATTTTAGCTACTCCATTGAGAGTGCTCTTAATTTTGATTTCGTTATCTTAAAATAAAATTTGGGTGCATGTCTTATTACTGCTCATGGTTGTTGCCGTATTCTTCTTACGTCAATTATGGAGTTGAGCTAATATGGCTTCAATAAGAAAGCCAATGGGTTGAGAGATTTGTTCATGGAAAAAATCAATTTTATAAATATTAATTTATTGTGATGTACTATTACAATTAGTAGAGTATAAAGCCATTATTATAATGGTAAATCTAGCTCTGTATGAAGAGAAAAATACAATACTGTGAAATTTTTTTTGGTGTTTATTAATGTGGATTGTGTTAAGTGTTGTGATAATCTTGCAAATCCACTATCCAAGGCCTTGATTAGAGAAATGATCTAGAATAATCGAGGGGAATGAGATTGAAATCCATAAATTCATGAGCCATGTATGAGGATTCCCAACCTAGGAACCAGAGATGCTGAGAACCGGGTTCAATAAAAAAAACGAATCATATGATGGTCGCAAGAAATGCACTATTCTTTTTATTTCTCATTCCTATGACGTGAGTGCATTTATCCTGTAATGTGGTGGATGATGAGTTTTTGAAGAAACTCTTAATGAAATTCTGTAGCTCTTATGAGTGGGGTATAAGAATTACAGGAACACCCTTAACAGATTTCACCTATGTGAGTGTGAGAATGGGGCCGCTCTCTATGGGAATTGGGTTTGTTCTCAACTACACTCATGAAATCGGGATTAGCACATGGCGGTAATGTGCTAGCCAATAAAACTTATGTCAACACCTGAATTTTTTTTGTGTGAGTAATAATTCTTTATTTCCCTTAAACAGTCATAGTTCAAGTCTGAGACCACTACTAACTCTGGAGTAAAGGTTGTTATTTCACTAAGTGAAAGGTTGTTATTTCACTAAGTGAAGGTTCAATGCAGAGCACACCTTCATGATGCATAATAATCCTTCTATTGTCTGAAAGTATCTCAATTTTAATTATTAAAAAACAGTAGGGGATTGTTGGTATTTTTTTTAATAATATTATATTTGTTAATTAGATATGTCTCTCTGTACATCTGAGATACAACAATGGTTGTTTTCAACTGTGTTGCTCTCTTGCTATCTTCTAGCTGAGATTGGTAGCTGTTAGCATCAGCTCTTTTTGTGGTTGTTTATTATTGAGTTTTATATTCACTATGGGGGGTAAAAATAGTAGCACTCGTCCTCCTCCTCTCACTGTTCAGAGCTCCCCTTCTTCCTCTTCCTACAAAACGATTCTGCTATCTCGAGCTCCACAACTTGCTGAGGGGACAGGGCTGCCAAGGTCAGGGGCGACTTCCACTTGCGTGAAAGAGCAAGGTGATGGGAGGTAGAGTACAGTGTTGGGGAGTAATCAAGCTCCACTTTTGTAAGTTGTTACAGAAATAGAGCTGCAGCTGAGCACGCTACAGGCTAAGGTAGCTGCTCTAAAACGCTGTGTTTTGGAAGGAAAGTGTGTTGGGTTGGGCCAAGTAGATGGGTTGAGTAGTGGGTTGGGGCAAGCTATCGGCAGTGAGAGAGGAGTGTTGAGTGGGTTTGTTTCTAAGGCTCGAACCCACTCGCAAGCTGGATGTTTTGTGGACAAACAGGCCCAGTCCATTCACTAGGACCATCGGTCAGGCGAGAGTTCTTCTCCGACGCCGATAACTCAAGTCGTCGGTTCCGACAACCCACAGCTCCCATTGAAGCCTCCGGTTGAGTCACCTCCCGAAATATCGGTACCGATACCATTGAATCCTACGAAGATCAAATCCCCAATTTGCAAGCCGGTTCTAGACAGCCAATCTCACAGATCTCGCCATCGGTAGGTTTTGTAATGTCTCCCTCTCCATTGACGACGTCGGAAGATGCAGGGTCCCTTTCTACACTCATGACAGACCTGGAAGACGCCGGGGTCACTCAAAGATTGACGCCGGCAGAGCCAGTAGGTGCTGGGTTCACACAGAGATTGTCGTCGGCAGCCTCTAGCCCACCTCCCGAGCTCTTGTCGGTGCCGGCGAGCTCTGGAAATTTCCCTGCCTTCTCGGCTATGCCAGAGATGGGTTTAGGGCAGTTTCCTCTTCTCTTAGTGAGTTCTAATATAGAAGGGGTAAGCGGTGATGAAGCATTGGTTTTATTGGAGACTCCTAATGTAGGAGAGGAAGAACCGATTCCGCCAAATGCTCTTTTTCCTAAGGAGACAGATTAGGTTATTAAGACTGCTTGGAATATTAAAAAAATTATAGGAATCTCTTATGAGGGATTCGAGGCTGAGTTTTTGGCACTTCTTACAGCTACTAATGCTGTCCGTTCTAAAGTCTAAATCCGATCAATACATGAATTAAGAAGGAAAGAGAGCTTAAGAGACTTACGTGGGAGATGAAGGACGATGGGGGAGAAAAGAGCGCCAGTTGGGAGCGTGGTAAGGGGAAGGGCAAGTCGGTTGGTCCATGAAGCCAAAAATAATTTCATGGAACGTGAGGGGGTTACATGATCCTATTAAGTGGCTCCAGGTCATGAATTTACTTAGACAATGGAAGGGAGATGTTATTTGTCTCCAGGAAACCAAGCTGGAAGTTATTACTACTTAAATAATCCATAGCCTATGGAGAGGGCAACATGTTGGGTGGTCTTACCTCCCCGCAAGGGATGCCTCTGGGGGAGTCTTAATAATGTACGACACAAGGGTGGTTGAAAAGGTGGATGTGTGTGTAGGAGAGTTTACGGTTGCATGTTCCTTTGTGAATGTAGATGATGGTTTTAAGTGGGCTTTCGCTGAGGTCTATGGACCTAATCTAGACCTAGAAAGAAGACTTCTGTGGGATGAGTTGGCTAGGTTTTTAGTTTGGTGAGAGCTACCCAGTTGTATTAGGGGTGACTTCAATATAACCCGCTTCCCAAGCAAAAGGTCGGATACCTCTCATAACTCTAGGCCCATGAGAGAGTTTTCTGATTTTATTACAGAACAGGAACTTATGGACATCCCTTTAATAGGAGGTACCTTCACGTGGTCCAACAACCGTGAACGCCCTTCTTGGTCTCGGATTGACAGATTCCTTCTTTTCCCTACATGGAAATCACACTATCCGGATGCATTGCAAAAAAGATTACCCCATCTATGTTCAGATCACTTCCCTATCATTCTAGATTGCAGAGGGATCCAAGTAGGTATAAGATATTCTTAAATTTGAAAATATGTGGCTTAAATCTGATGGTTTTGTTGACAGAGTTAGAGCATGGTGGACCTCCTATAATTTTGAAGGACATCCTAGCTACATTATGGCAAAGAAACTGAAAGTTTTAAAACAAGATTTGAAGCAATGGAACGAACAAATCTTCGGTAATATATACCAACAGAGATGCCCCCTTATAGAGGAACTCTAGGCAATGGAGGGCGAAGAGGAAGCTAGAGCTCTTTCTGATATAGACATAACTCGCAAGGGTCAGATAGTTGCTGAACTTGAGAGAGTTACTCTATTGGAGGAGATCTCAAGGCGTCAAAAATCAAAGACACTCTGGCTTAAAAAGGGGGATAAGTGCAAAAAATTCTTCCATAAGGTGGCTAATTCCCATAAGAGGTATAATACCTTAGACAATCTAATGGTTGATGGGGTAGCTTCAACAGATCCGACAACCATCAAGAATCATTTGGAAGAATATTATCAACAACTCTTTTCTGAATAGCACAGTTGGAGATTGCAGGTGGATGGCTTATCTTTCTCAGTATTAGATCCTCATACTGCATGCTGGTTAGAAAGGCCGTTTATGGAAGAGAAGGTATGCAAAGTAATCAGATAATTGACTAGTGACAAGGCTCCGGGACCAGACGGTTTTACTATGGGCTTCTTTCAAACCTGTTGGGAGGATCTCATGCAAGTCTTTCATGACTTTCATGCCAATTCTAGGTTTGAAAAGAGTATTAACTCTACCTTTGTAGCTCTTATCCCTAAAAAGATTGAGGCGTTGGATGCTAGGGACTATCGCCCCATTAGCCTTATGAATGGGGTGTACAAAATCCTATCCAAAGTGCTTGCAAACAGATTGAGTGTGGTGGTGGAAAAACTTGTCTCGAAGTCCCAGAATACATTTGTTAAAGGTAGACAAATCCTAGATTCAGTCCTTATTGCCAATGAAATTGTGGACGGTCGCCTCAAATCTCGTGAACTTGGTTTGATTTGCAAATTGGACATGGAAAAAGCCTATGATCATGTCAATTGGCGATTCTTGCCAGATCTTCTTTCAAGATGCGATTTTGGGGACAAATGGTAGAAATAGGTAGAATTCTGTATCTTATCAGTTCGATTCTCTATCTTGGTAAATGGCTCGCCAGTGAGTTTTTTCAATTCCTCCCGTGGCTTGAGATAGGGAGACCCGTTATCTCCGCTTCTCTTCTTATTTATTATGGAAGCCCTAAGTAAGATGATCGAGAAACTGGTGGATGCGGGATTACTTCATGGATTTCTAGTTGGGAATGGGGTTCTATCCATCTCCCATCTTTTATCTGCAGATGATACACTCGTCTTTTGTGGTGCACACCGCGGACACATTCAAGCCTTGAGGGGGCTTCTACTTAGCTTCGAAGCCGTATCAGGTTTGAAAGTCAATCTTTCGTAGTTTACATTAGTGCTAGTAGGGGTCGTTCGGGGTCCAGAATTTTTCGCTACTCTCTTGGGTTGTCAGGTATCCTCTTTACCCCTCACCTACCTTGGTCTACCATTGGGAGCCTCCTTTAAAACCAAAAGGATTTGGAATGGGGTGATTGAGAAAGTAGAACGTAGACTGGCCACTTGGAAGAGATTATATTTATCTAAAGGGGGAAAGCTGACGTTGATTTAAAGCACCCTCTCAAACCTCCCCACCTACTTTTTGTTTCTATTCTCACTTCCCACAAAGGTAGCCAATCGCATTAAGAAGCTTCAGAGAGACTTTTTGTGGAGTGGAATTGGGGAGAAATTTAAATTTCATTTGGTTAAATGGCCAACAGTATGCACTCCTATATCTGGGGGAGGCTTGGGGATTCGAAATTTGGTGAATTTTAAATCAAGCTCTCTTGGGTAAATGGTTGTGGAGGTACCAAAATGAAAGAGAGGCACTTTGTAAGTCGGTAATAGATTCTAAATATGGTATGTCCTGGGGTGGTTGGTGTTCGAATGAGGTCCAAGGCATACATGGGATGAGTTTGTGGAAGTTCATAAGGAAACAATGAGAGTCTTTCAGGGACCAAGAATATCTGCTGGTAGGAGATGGTTCATAGGTCAGATTTTGGCATGACATTTGGTGTGGAGGCACAACCCTCAAAGCCTCATTCCCTATTATCTTTGATCTCGCTAGAGAAAAGGATGCATCGATTGCAGATCTTGTGGTTCTTTCAACTGGTACACCTCAATGGAATATTGAGTTTGTGAGGGATGTCCAAGATTGGGAGATGGAGATTTTTTTGGAGTTTTTTGCGGCATTATACTCATTCAACATCCCTGAAGGCACAGGGGATAAGTTGAAATACATTCTAAGAAATGTATCTTTTTAGTTAGTTCTTACTATCATGTCATTTCTACTCCCGGTTTATCCAGTTTCCCTTGGAGGAGCATTTGGCAGACGAAAGCGCCATCGAAAGCGGCTTTTTTTGTGTGGACAGCAATCTTGGACAAGATCCTTATCATAGACAACATGAGGAAACACCATATAATTGTGATACATTGGTGTTGTACATGCAAAAAACATGAGGAATTAGTGGATCATTTACTCCTCCACTGCGAGGTGGCCAAGAAATTGTGGGGTGAGTTTTTCACAAGACTTGGCTTATCATAGGTCATGCCTTTTCACTTGGTAGATTTTTTAGCTAGTTGGAGAAGTCTCCGAGGTAATCACAGGTTGCGGCTATATGGCATATGGTTTCTATTTGTATGTGTTAGTGCTTATGGAGAGAGAGAAATGCTAGGAACTTCGAAAAATGTGAGAGATCTATGGAGGAACTCATAATTTTCTTTTATAAGACTTTGCTTTCTTGGGCGGGATCCATTGTTTGTAACGGACTTAGTATCCATGATCTTCTTTCTTTTTTGTAATACTTGCTAAGTTTTCTCAAGTATACCACTAATATACCTGGGTTTAGCCTTTTTATTAATGAATTCCTTTTGATTACCTATCAAAAAGAATTGTTAATTAGATTTCTTTTATTTATTTATTATTTTTATTGTTGCTTTGGACAAAATCTCAGATAAAATCTTTTAGATTGTTTTTTATTTGCACTAGCCGGTTATGCTAAACTCTAGGAGCACATCTGCACGTGTTGGACTTGGTCGTTGGCTTGTTGAGGTTGTTCACTAGAATATAGAAGAATGGAATCAATTTGTTCCTAAACGTCCAGATTATTAGTGGAAAATGGTAGTGGACCAGTGGTGGGTGGCTAATTAGCCGTTGTTTGATGTTTCTCCAATAAAGTGCACGTGTGTTGGACTTGGTCCATGGTTTGTTGAGATAGTGTTCTAAAATCTGGGAGCTAATAATGCACATGCATATAGTGGGTTGATAACGTACAGACTTAATGGCATTAAATAGTGTCTGAAGGGATATTATGAACGGAGTATTAAAAAAAAGTTGAGTTGGAAAGAAAATACATTAAAAATAATATTCTTGAGATATTTTCAGACATTATACATGTGTTATTTTGGTGGAGTTTTGGGCTCAATCACTTGTATAGAGTTGATTAGAGCTATACGATAATCAGTCGGGCTGTTGTATCCTAGAGAAGTCAAGTCAAAGTAGATATCTGTTGCACCGGTTCAATTGAATTACGGCAGAGGGCTTTAAAGTTGAATCTCCTTAAAGAGAGCGACATTTCCGTACCTCAGTCCAAGCTGATTTTTCATTTGAATTATTCATTTATTGTAATTTTTATTCCAATATTGTGTATTCACTAACACCCAGAAAAAACCCTAACCTGGCGGCATCCACTGTAATGAATTCAATTTTTCTGCTAGAAACGTTATCATTCCACAATCGCCCAACCGAAATCAATTTTAAAATAAATAAATAAATAAAACCTAATAAAACGCTTGGGAAGGAAAAGCAGAAAAATTTCAATCGAAATGCATTTGGGTGGAATTAAAAGTTTGAAACATACATTATAGGTGACGTCAGGCTTCTCGGACTGGCTGAGCAGCGAGATGCTGGAGTCGGCTTCGGGGGGCAAGACATCGACGAGGGCGTTGGAATGGCGGTGAAGCGCGACTGAAGCGGAGGGCTTCAGAAGCTCACGGTTGATGGTGCTAAGAATCCGCACGTAGTAATTAGAGCCAGTGGTGGAACCAACGATGCCGTTATTCTGATCGACCATCTCCATGAACTGGCCTATTACTAGCGGCACCGATTGGATCCGCTTGACCTCCTCCTGGGCGCGAAGGAGCTCGCGCTTCAGATTCTTCTGCTCATCCTTCACGTACTCCTCCTGGATGTCAATGAACTCCATCTGCCTCTGCAGCGACTTCAGGCGGCTGTAGAGGTCGTCCTCATCAGAGGACTGGTCCGTCCAACCTCCGTGGAGGTCTGATCTGGTGGAGGGGAACGAAGGCGGCGGTTCTGTCGAAGGTTTTGGGTCCATTACCAAGGCCGAGGCTGCCATTACCGACCGCGATTGGGGGTTTCGAATTTCGATCGCTGAAGTCTGCGTAGAGCGGAGTAAGGGGCAAGAAATCCTGAGCTCCCTAGTGCCTAGTCCCTACTCCCTACATTAGTCACCAGGTTGAGCATACGGTGTCGTATGAGGATTGTTGAAAGGGAGGCACTTAGGACCGGTTGGGCTGGTAAGCTTTAAATAACAGCCCTCGTATCTTATCTTACCACGTCATATATTACGAGAAATAATAAGAGAATAGAGAATATTTCGTATCTTATCACGTCATATATATTACAAAAGTAGCATTCGAAATAAATGCTGACACGTCAACAGGAGTAGAACTATGACATTAAGCCCGACCACACTCAATCTCACTGTAAACAAACACTTCCAACCACGAAAACGGACTCAGGCATCGAACGGAGAAATAACAACGAACGAAATTGGCAGGAATTTCCGTCAACCACAAAAACAACTCCCTAGCGTCGATCTTTCGGCATCGTTTTTGTCGCACTTTCTGATCGAAACCGTCATTTTCGTCGCAGTAAAAGTTATTTTAGAGATTGAATCCTTATAGTATTGGCTCATTTTGATTCCCTTCGCACCGGCATTTATTTCAAGGAGTTCTAGACAACTTTTTAATTTTTATATATTATTATTTTTAATTTTTTTAAAAATTTTTTAATTTTTTTAATATATATTTTTTTAAATTTGTTCTTTTTAAATTAAATTAATTTTTTTATTTATTATTTATATATTAAATATTTGATTAAAAATAAAATAAAATAATGTATAGTGTAAAAAAATTGTGTAAATAATAAGAGATTGAATAAATTTTTTCATTTCCTTCACACATAGGCCTAGGCTTTTTTCTACCATCGTTTGCAACATTAAAAGTCCCCCTTGACTGACTCTAGTCCTCCCCAACGTCCCTATGTCTATCAAGTATTTTTCGTCTTTCTTGTATTTGACAGAATGTTTGTATCTATGCAGACCATAAATAAATTTTTTATTGCAATCTAAAGTGTTTACCATACATGGAATAGCTATGGTTAGTGATATAAATCTTGTGCAAATATGGGGACCATTTTGTCTAATAAAATAAGCATTTTGAGAGGACTATTCTTGTCTAATAGAATACCCCTTAATATGATATTATATTATAAAACACTCTTTTTTGGTGTATAATATATCATAATCTAAGGTATCATATTAAACCCCTCAACTTGCAGTAAACCTACTCTTATAAGATTTAATTAATTACGGCCAATGCCAGTATCCTTAATGCCTGCAAAATAACTTGATCGGAACGAATAAAATAAAAAATTATTCTGAGAAGATAAAAAAGACTGCATGCATTTTGAGCAATAATTGTAACCCTCTCTGATGCATAAAATTAAGAAATAAGGGATAAGTGTCAACCTTGTGTGTGGGGTAAAGCTTAGTGAGATGCCTGAATATGATTTCTTCACATGCTTTATCAGTTTCCGACGTTTCCGTTCCGTAACCAAATCCACCTGCACTACACAGAAAAAACTTTATAATTAAAAGTTGCTTAAAAGGCGATTAATGACATTTATATATAATTACCAATTAGTATGGTCTGGGTCATGTCATTAATATTTCCCATCAGTTCTCTTTTTATGTTTCCGTATGGAAAACATGATCAAAGCATTATATAAATGAGAGTGTGTAGGGTGTGTGTTTTCAAAACTTACCAGTATGATCATCTGATTTTGTGTTTATAGACGTGACCATTTCCAATTTCCAAATATTTTCTAGGGAATTTTATTGTTTTTGCCTCAGTGTGGAGTGTCGAGATAGTTCTTCTTGCACAAACATTAAAGAAGAAACATAAAAGTGAGTTAAATCTCATTGATAACTAAGATATGGCAGGGTAGTTGGGGACTTGGGAGGATGGGGGTGGGTGATGGCTTTATTGGGTTGAGGCAACATGAAAGTTGCACATGCAAGAGTTTATTGTGGTGATTGCAGATTCAGAACCGGCCAAGTGGCCAACTGGTCTTCATCACTCATCAGATGGACAGATGTCTTAGACTGCCTAATTCATATCACATTTAGATGAAGGATGCAAAACTATAAAACAAAATTGAGCATCTATGACCACCACCTCATGCCTAGTGGAAAGTGCAGGAAATAAAAGAGAACAGATTTTATTCTCAAGCTCAATGCTAATTCCTTCGAAACCCACTATTAATGTTGATAGAAACTTGGCCACATCATGAGTAACTGAAAGAAGAAGAGAGGAGTTACAGGCGTTAGAGATGAGATGTGAGGGTGGGAAGGGGCACATCTTTTTTAGACAGCAATCCAATGCCTGTCGTTTCTTCTATTTTTCTATTTTTCTTGAAGTTCATATATAACATAAATCACTCTCTTTTCAATTCTTGTTTTCTTTAAAAAAAAAAATTTGCTATAAAACTTTTACATATATCACTCTCACTAATTTATTTTATAAGACAAAAATCAATTTATAATTTTGATAGTGACAATAAGGTCAATATCAAAGTTGATGTAACTCTCACTAATTTATTTTATAAGACAAATATCAATTTATAATTTTGATAGTGACAATAAGGTCAATATCAAAGTTGATGTATAACACAAATTATAAAATAATAGTATTTTTGTAAACTATCTTATAAAATTAACATTACTTTATAAAACTATTATTACTTTACAACAATACATGCTGTGTAATATATTATGCAAATTATTGTGGATTTATCATTTTCCTATTTATTTACAAATTATAGCTTGCTTAGAACATTGATATTGGATTAATCAAATATTTTCTTCAAAAAGTACAACTTTATACAAATATAAAAAAATATATATATCATTTTTGAAAAAAAATAAAAATAAAAATGATACTTTTAAGTGTGACAAAAAATAAAAAATTACTTTTTATTTTAAAAAATAAATAGTAAATTATCAAAACTTTTCAAATTTGAAAATTTTTAATGTTTTATTATTTACTTTTTAAAACAAAAAAAAATAACTTTTTACTTTTCGTCATACTTAAAAGTATTATTTGTTATTAAAAATAATATATTTTTTATATTTATATAAAATTATATTTTAAAAAAAATATTTGATTAATCCAATTTCAATATTCTTATACCCCTTTTAGACTACTGAAACGAGCATGAAGCAACACGGAAACCAAAAATTTCTGTCCGTTCATGCGAAAGAACATGAAGCAGAAGAGTCATCTTAACATCCCTGGCCTCCGTCAGTGTCATCTTCGATTATATTGAACTCTGTTCAAAATACGCCTCATCTACGCCATCTAGTCATAATAATAGCTTTACAATCTGTGATAACACTTCAACAGGTGTCATATTGTCGTTCCCAAAGTTTGATCTCTTGGACTTTTCTTAGTTTTCAGCACAAAAAATAATGTAGTTCTTATTTTTTATAGCATTTGTTTTATAATGAACTGAGAGCATTGACTAAAAATCAAATTTAATAAGATTTTAAACAATAAATTTTATTTTATTCTCACATTAAATTAGCTATAAATCAAATATTTTAATTTTGATAAACAGTCAAGTTAAATTTAAATCCAAATATAATCGATTTAAAAATTGCTTAAATTTATATTTTTGTTATAAAATTAAAAAGGAAATTACTACTATTACAAAAAAAAATATAAAAGAAACGGTTAAGAATTAAAATTTTTTTCGTTCTATAAATTTTTAGAAAATTTATAACAACTGAAACCTATATTTATAGACTTTAAAATTACTATGCAAGTCACTATACAAGATTTAAAATAATAGTAATAGGGTCATTAACATAATTTGATGGTGGGACAGGGGGTGGCAGCTGCCCTCCCAATGAATTCATTATACTCCCCCTCGAATGACCACCTATAAAGAATCTGTTTCGTTAAAACCTTGCAAGGGAAAAACCCAGTAAGAAGAAAAACCAATGGCAAAGGAAAAAAAAGTACAGTCTTCATTAAAATCTTGCAAAGGAAAATCCAGTAAGACAAAACCTTAGCGAAGGAAAAAGAGTATAATCAGCACAAGTCTTCAGGACATTTACTCCCCCTGAAAAGTGTATGACGATATATCTTTGAGTCTTCGCATTCCAATGTTATGCACAATTTTCTTGAATATCGCAGTTGATAATGCTTTTGTGAATAAGTCTATCAGATTATCGCTTGATCGTATGTTTGATATATCTTCCTCTGATATAAGCAATATTATCTTCATATAAAATTGTTGGACTATCATTGATCATGGAGAGGCCACACTTTTCTTGGATATGTTGAATCATCGATCTCAGCTAAATACACTCTCGACTTGTTTTATGAATTGCAATAATCTCTGAGTGATTTGAAGATATGGCATATACAGGCAGCTCCATATCCCTATTCGATATTGTCCGCTTTGGCACTTTAGGGCCTTATGGGTTTAAAATGCGTCAGATAAGGTAGATGGAACCCCACATATAAGGCGCTTGACAGACTTAGTAGAAATCTAAAGCCTACAATAATACTTAAACTCTCTCTGAAAATATGCTTCAGTTTTTCAAGTAATAAACAAACATAATTTTAGCATATATAGCAGGGTTAAGAATTCAAATATAATTTTCATCTAAACATGATAATATTCTCATCTAAAATTTTCTCCCTCTCATTCGACATTATTAGGGAGAATTTGTTTATGTACGGCGGAAATGATATTAGAAACCATCCATATATCGATTCGGCAGAAAATAAAATCCACTTGACATTGTTGACAAACGAGATCTTGAAGAGATTTAAAGGTTTCGGATTGCTGTTTAAATATAACCAATTTTACCATTGGTTTACTCAGTAATAAGATATCACATTATTCATAAATTCAGTTGTTGTTCATCCAGAACGATATTATGTCTGATAGAAATTTTTTTGTTAATATCCCAGATTTGAATCATGAACCTTTTATACCTCAACTACTCATATTTTCTCCTGAGACTGTAAATACCATGATAGGAGTAGAGATATATCTTTCTAGTAAAACTGATGCTGAAATTGTTGCAGCATTAAGAACCCTCAGTGCTCAATATGCTGTCTCTCTTACAATCATGTTTCAGAGGCTACTAGCGAGAACGAGTGAGGTTGATCATTTTAAAAATCAAATATCTTAATTGCATCAAACGCTTGTAACTAAATATAGAAAAAATAAAAATTTAAGATAAGAAAATAATGGGCTGAAGAAATTTGTAAACTGGTATTCTCGTGATCTGAAAACATGAATAGAAGAGCTGGAAGGAGAAAGAGTTCAAATATAAAGTCAACAACAGCAACTAACGGCAGAGGTTCAGCGTTTACAAGAAAATCGTGACAGCTACAATTAATCTCGCTGGTTTTTGAAATTATGCATCCAGTATATCTTATAATATTGACTAAGTGAGATGTAAAGAGATGATGGTTTGTTTTGTTCTTATTTCCATTTCTATAAGAACCATCTTTAGCTTTATTTAATACGTATTAAATCTTCTTCTCATATCTATAATTCATATGTATTTGCATTCTTATTCTACAAATTTTCAATGGCTCATCAATTTTCTTTCAATATTTCTCACGATCAATTTATGAGGTATCATTCACCTCAGTTACAAGTTGTTCCTACATTTTCTGCAAGTGCCATGTTGCAGCAAGCAAATGATCTAACTAATAAGTCAGATTGTGAAGCCGTTTATGAGTTGGTGACTCTCGGCACTCGATACTCCTCCTCTATTGTTGGATTTTCCAACCGGTTACAATTCAAAAATTGTAAGATTGAAGAGCTTAATGAGAAGGTTTTCGTACTTTAATAACTCATTCAAGAGTCTGACAGAAAAATAGCAGACTTAAAGTAAGAGAATAAGGATTTAAAATTCTTACTTGCCTCTTCATTTTGACTATCTAATCCTTTAGATAAGAATGACATGTCGCTTTATGAATAGCAAATACATTTGAGAGATGAGACTAGAAGTCTAAAATTTTTTTAACTCATCTAACATTTGAATAATAAGATCTTTATTTTTCAAATGCATTCTTTGAATTTATAGCAACCCTTGTTATCTCTTTAGGAGTTCTAATAAGATAAATCATCAACATAAACTACAATAATGACAAATCCGGATTCTGATAAAACATATGGGCATATAGGATTATTCTCAAATCCTTATTTCAATAGATACTCGCTGATTCAATTATACCACATACGTCTAGATTGCTTTAACCCATATAAAGATCTTTGAAAATTTATAAAGTACATACTCCTAAATGTACTTGGATTAAATACTTCAAGTATTGTATATCTTTATATATGTAATGATCTAATGATCCTTATAAATATACAGTGATTATATTCATCAACTGCATATCTAATACTTTTGTAATAATCAAACCGATTAAAAATATGAATGTGATTGCATTCATAACAAGGAAATATGTTTCCTCATAACTACTCTCGGGTTTCTGCAGGAAACCTTGTGCGATAAATTGTACCGCGCAATTTCATTTCTCATTACTCTTTCGTATAAATACTCACTTATATCTCATAGGTATTGCACCCTTTGTTGTTTAGACAACATGTCTAAATACTTCTCGCTTTGCTAGCGATTTTAATTTAGTTTCAATAGCTGCTTTTCATTTTGGTTAATCATTTCTACGTCGACATTCTTTAACGATTCTTGACTCACTTTCTTCATTACTTCTGGTAATATCAATGACCATTTTATATGAAAATATGTTGTTGACAATACTTTTATTTCTATCCATAATTTTTTTAGTACTCATGAAATGTATTGAGATTTCATTGTTCCTCTCCAGGAGAAAATATTTCATGAAACACCTCTTTAGAAGGTTTGTATTCTTCAAAAGTTTTCTCTTCAGGATTTAGATCTTCTAAAGGTTTATACTCTTAAGGAGTTACATCTTCAAAAGTTATAATTTTCAAGAGTTACCTATTCAAGATATTTTTTTTCAGGAGTTTCTTTTTCTGTACAAAAAGTTTGGATAAATCTTATTACTTGTTTTATGGGTACGGTCTCTACAGGAGCACCGATTTCTTTTCTTTTGCACCAATAAGTTTTTAACATTTCAGGTGTGTCTTAGATTTATCTATTATTGTTTTAACAACTTGTTCTTCAATGACTTCAATTCTTACTTAAGCATTAATAGCAGTAATATATGATTTTATAACACATTTAGTGTCAATAAATACATATAGTAATTGATTTGCAATACTTTGCAAATAGATAATCAACTGAACTTCTAGTTTACATTCATTTATAAGAGGATCAAATTTAGACAGGATTTTATTATCCCAAGTAATTTATTGTCGTGCTTTAGGTACCGATATTTCATTATTTCAAAACATGATGAAATATTAATAAACTTATATATAAAAACATAGTATAAGTGAATCATGTGTTTGGCCGTATAACAGGTACGTGACCAATGTTCAGTCATACCATATCTATGACAAACATCTTCATCTTTCTATGAAAAATTATTCTGAGGGTTTTTACCCTTTTTTGAGTTGGATCAGTTCTGGTAATACGGTATATTATTATCATCTTTAGTATTGTCGCTTTTGGGACTAACACTTATATAGTTTTTCTACCACGTCTAGGCCCTTGGTTCATTTGAAAGGATGCACCGTTCACTTCTGAGAATTGTGTAAATCCAATATCATTAATAAGACATAACTAATAATTTATTAACAAAAACTCGTTATTTAGTTCAATCACTGGAAGGCAAAATAAAAGTTCAGAATATTTGTTGAACTTTCACTCTTAATACTGCTACTGTATGAGCACATTCGAGGTATGAAAAATAGTATATATTTTCTTTAACATATTATCATCAGTGACCTTCTCATTGCATAATTTTAATATTGAGTTGATTTTAGAGAGTGCAGAATATTCAATATCATTCTTAAAATCTTATAACTTCATGTGTAATAAGTCATAATAAACTTTTGGGAGGATTACATCTTCTGGTACTCATATCTCTCCCTTAAATTATTTCACAAAATAAGAAGATTTTTCATCGTGAGATACACAGCACGGTCCTGCAGGGACACGTGATTTTCTTCTTTGATTGTATCTCCCAATTTCATCATATCCAAATAAATCTCATCAAGAATCCTGGATAAATAACTTTTTTCAAGAAATGTCAATAGTAATAAATCTCAATATTTGACATTATATATATAAATCACAAAAATAAATCTGTAGATTTAAGAAATATATTCACATAATCACGAGAATAAAAGTAGAATTTTATCAAATAATATTCAGCAATATTACCTTTAATATTTATCTCGAGGATTGTAAATAATATATTAAAAAACTTACTTAAAGTAGAAGACGACTAGCTTCAGTATCGATAGAACCTCATATTGATAACGTATTATAAAATTAAAAAAAAAACTACTACTATTACAAGAGAAATATAAAAAAAACTGTTAAGAATTGAAATTTTTTTCGTTTTATAAATTTTTCTTATGAAATTTATAAAACTGAAATCTATATTTATATCCCTTCAAAATACTATGCAATTTACTATACAAGTTATTATGAAACTTACTATATAAGATTTAAAATAATAATAATGAGATCATTCATATAATTTAATAGTAAGACAGAGAGTGACAACTGCCTTCCTAATAAATTTATTACAATTTTAATATTATTTTACTTTTCTCTTTCTTACTTTCCTCTCTCCTAATTTCTAGATTCATTTTCCTTGACTTACTTCCCTCGTAACCAACTGCTTATTGAACAAGAAACACCCATGAAGTTTTGCAGTAGCCTTCGTTGAAGAAGAGCAACCCTCGTTGAAGCAACCTCCCATCTAGGGGTGGAATTAGAATTTTGTATTTGGGGGGAGCGATCGATAAAATGTGCAATAAATATAAATTTTATAAGAATGATCATCAGTGATAAAAGTGTCATATTTTGTTATTACCGAGCTTTCTAAATGTATATTAATCTTCGAATTGTTCACGTCTTTTTAAAAAAAAAATCAATTATTTTTAAGTACTTGCTCATATTTTTCTATGATTTAAGAAAAATTTATAAATTAAAAATAAATTTAAGAATTTTCTAATAAGTAATGATGTAACGCTGTTAAATTTTTAACAAACTATATCTCATAATCATACAAGTTAGATTGATACTAAATAAGTGAGTATAATCAATTAATTTTATAATTATATAAATTTATAATCAATTTTTTTATTAGAGTTAGACTATTAGTTGAGTAATTGTGAGATTATGTAAATTGAAATTTGAGTTTAAGTGAAATTAAAAGTTAGAATATAAATGGATATATATTAAAATTTAGATAAATAATTTTAATAAAAAAAATTTGGAGGTAATTTTTATTTATTTTTAATTTGAGAAAGAATTTTAATCATATATATATATATAATTATATATATTTATATTATAAATTAATTTTTAAAAAACTTTGGGCCTACCACTAAGCTGGGTCCGCGCCCCTGCTCCCATCGGTGATTCTCTTCTCTCCCAGGCCGGCAACGTGAGCTCAAGATTTGAAGATGGCTCCGCTTATATTCAGAGATGAGATGAGTTGAGATGAGTTGAGATGAATTTAGTTTATTTTTTAATATTATTATTATTTTGAGATTTGAAAAATATGTATTGGAATTTAAAAAATATGTATTAGGAATTGAAAAAGGTGTATAAGAATTTATATTTTATATAAAAAATTTATAAAAATATAATGATGAAATAAAGATGAGTTGAGATGAGTTTAACTTTCCTTCGAAAACAGGGCCATCTCAGCGCGCGAAGTCGAACCTTCTCAACCTTTCCCTTAATATTTTCTCAGTCCTCTTCACCTCATCTTCTTCAATCTAGCGTTTCTCCTCACCAGGTTCTTCACCCAGCGTCTTCAACCTAGCCAAATGTCGTCGTGCTTCACTGTCGTCTTCCAGATTTTGGGGTAAGTCTCTCTTTCTCGCTCCTCTCCCTCTTCTGTCTCTCTCTGTGGAATAGATCATTTTTTATTCATCTCCACCTAGGATTCTTCGAGTTGCTGAGACTCTAAATTTCACATACCCAATTTGGCCATTTTTGTTTTGAACTTTACATTTTGTGGACAGAAAAAGAAAGAGGAAAAAAGAAAAAGGGAAAGATTGTGCCTTGTGGGTCTTGATGGGGTCTGTGAGTTGCCGAGACTCTAAATTTCAGGCGATTGCTCTCTTTTAGACAATTGTGCCTTCTGGTTTTCTCTAATTGCGTCTTCATGGGTTTGGATTACTAGTAGAAATTATATTGTTACTTTCAACTGATTCTTATTTTTCCTAAGGGGTAGTTATATTGAAGTGTTTAGACTATACTGGAGTTCTACTTAGAACTTCTAGGAAACATTTTGAAGCATTTGTTACCATAATATCATGTGAAATTTCCGAGTAGAAATAGTCTCATAGAGTGAACATGTGGAGATTAGACATTCCTATTGTGTAGAGAAACTTATCCTTGGATACAGGAGTCTAATGTATTAGACTTATCGATGTATCTCTCACGGCCATTCTTTAAAACTTTTGTCATGACTGTTCTTTATTTTCATTTGATCATGATGCATGCAAAACATATTCTAATGCAGCATCAACATGAAATCATTTCATTCATCATATCATAGCATTTACACTTTATTATATCATGGCATAAAAATCTCTTTCATCATAACTTGGTACATAAAGGGGGCTTCCAACAATCTCCCACTTAAAGTTGCTATAACAAGGTTACATTTGATGGGGTTGAGGCTGTTCTTTATTCTCCTAACATTGTAGCAACTTTCCTTGCGTTTTCTTTAAAAAGATTAAGCAGGACCTCAAGAAAACAAGGTTGTAGCAGGTTGCAAGAGGGGGCTTTTTTCCTCTGATTATGGCAGTATAGTATGTGTAGAAAAAGTTTGGCTTTTCTAGTTATGGCAGTGTAGTATGTATGTATGATTTTGGTGACTTGTGAGTGGATGGTAATGAAGTCATTGAGTGCCTCTCTCTATTTGACTCTAAAATATTTTTTATATATAATAATGTATTAAGTGTACAGATTATCATTTCTAATAGTTCTTAAGAAATAAATGATCAGGGATTGCCATATTGCAAGTTTTTCAAGTGGGTGCATAGTTTTGGAAAAAGAAGAAGGATGGTGAATGGTGATGAGCACTTGATGATAAATTGGTATTGTTTAAAATTTCTTTCCATGTCTTTATATTTTTTTCATTTCTAATAGTTCTTAGGAAATAAATGATCAAGGGATTGTCATATTGGAAGTTTTTCAACTGGGTGCATAGTTTTGGGAAAAGAAGAAGGATGGTGAATGGTGATGAGCACTTGATGATAAATTGGTATTGTTTAAAATTTCTTTCCATGTCTTTATATTTTTTTCTTTTGAACCACAGACATCTACAGATTTAGAAGCCACTTAAGGTGCTTTTCTCTATCATTTGAAATGGTAATGGAGTGAAAAATAATATGGTAATGAACCACAGACATCCACAGATTTTGGCTCTGTGGTTTTGAATTGTTTTGAATTTCTTAAGGTATATAGGGTACTTTTTTGTGTTATGATTTTTCTTACAGAATTTTTTATGTTCCTCTTATAGGAGAGTTTCAAATTTTCCTTATATTTCCTCACTTTTGATTATCCAAGAGCTATGACAGGAGTTTCGGTAGAATTTGATTTCTATGAATATGCAAGTTTCTTATTTATGCTGGCAGATTATTTGAAATCATGAAGAAAACAATTTATTAATTTAGGAATTGTAATAAGGTTGTATCTTCACTTAGTTTTCTACTATTCTTAGCTGCACTGTTATACAGCTGGACCACTAGATTATTCTTAGCTGCACTGCAAAGTAATACTGGGTTGCATGCAGGATAGTAGACCATTGGATTATTCTTTTTTTTTTTTTTTTTCTGCACTATTATACGGCTTTGCATTAATTTTATTGTTATATTAGTTTTCATAATTTTAAGAGGCTGGTAGTAGACCATAAATCTGTGTCTTCACTTAGTTTTCTACTATTCTTAGCAAGTTGTAGATATTCAAATACATGCACCTCCATCTTTCAGCTTGTTGGCAAAGAACTTAGCTGAAACTTTGAAATTATTGAGCGAATTTAATTGATTCCTATTGTTTAGATACAAGATGCTCGTGCTGCAATGCTGCTTTATGAGAAAAACAAAAAGGAGTGGGAAAAGAGTGTTATGTATCCAACAGGATTGATTTTTTATTTTAGTGTTTTGATTTTTTTATGATGGTTGGATGATAAATTTAGAAGAAAAAAGTTTGGCAATGGTAAATGGTTGGTTTGGAAATGGAGTACCTATAGTTTTTGGACAAAGAAAATTAAGTTGGTAAAAAAATTTAGTTGGATGAGGAATTAGTAGAAATTATTATTTTTTAAATAGGGATTACTGATTTTATTTAAATATAATATGATTAGTAATTATTTTTTTAAACTCATAATTTAATTAAAATATGATCATTAATTAATATATAATAGATAAAATAGTCAAATATGATAAAATTAATTAATTTCATAGTTGCAAATAATTAAGAAAAATTAATTATTAATTACTTATTATTATATATTTTCATAAATAGACAATCTAATGTAAATATTTAATGTGAATAATTAAATTCAAAAGTTAATTATATTATTTTATTATTATAATTTGAAAAAATAGTCATTCCAATGTGAGACTTATACGAATAGAATAACCAAAAGTCAAAATTTAGATCACATTAGCTAAATTTATACTATTACAATAGTATGCTATACGGCCTCCCTGTTTCATTGTATAACGCACGAAATGACTTTTCTATTTTTTTAATTGTGAGGCCCACATCATTTGATTTTCCTCCCACTTTTCGTCTTTCCAAAAAACAAAACAACTCTCGCTTTTCACAGACCCCGACCAGCGAGATGATTAAGCGATTGCAAAAATTAGTTGTTATTCTTATGGTAAATTTGAAAATTTTCTTTTGCCTTGGTACTTCTTTCATCCAAAGTTTTCAGATTTGTTACTAATACAAATTAGAAGTTATAACCAATATAAGAAATTACTCCAAATTGACAAAGGATTTATCGAAATTACAAGAAATTCCATGACTGAAATAAGAAAACAACTAGAATTTCATTGTGTAATTTCCACAAACACTTAAGTTGCATTCATCAATCTTATCACATCCATCAATTATTTCGTCATACATTATTAACCAGAAAATTCATACAAAACCCGTAAAAATCAACACGAATCATAAAAAAAAAAAGGAAGTGAAGCTCATGAAATTTCTCAAACAACTTCGCACCTCCATTGGTACGGTTGCTTCTCCTTTGTCTCTCTTCTCTATCTCTTCTCTCTTCTCATTGGGGTTGAGAAAGTGTAAACTTCCACCTTAGATCAAAGTAAAAGGAAAGGAAAGAAAAAATATATATAAATTATATTTCTCCACCTATGTCGGCCATGATTCCACATCTGTACGAAAGATGAGGGGAGGGTGGGGGGAAAGACAAGAAAAGGAGGGCGGGCAACGAAACTGGGGAACCCCCGCCCCGCGCCGGGGGGGGGGGGGGGGTTGTTCTGTGAAGATGGAAGGGTTTCGGCCAAAAGGAAAATGCTGCTTACAACCGATCCTGCGAAATCGTGTCCGACGTGGCAAAATTAAAACGGCGTCGTTCTGTTTGAATTCAAATCTCCAGCTGCAAGTGCAACCCATCGATCTCTCCATCCAAGCCTCCAGAATCCCCCATCCCTCGACACCCATCCCATGAAGCCTCCAGAATCCCCAGCTCCCTCTATCCCCATCCCCTTCTCCTCACAAAGCCTCCATCCAGATTTCTCCATCCCAGTTTTGCCTCGGTCCTCACACTAAGTTGTCATCGGCGTCTTCTCCGCGAAGGTCGGTCTAGTGGGTCTTTGTCTCTCCACGAAGGCCAATGGGTATCCTTGAACCCAAAAGCCACAACTCCTTTCATCTTCCCACAAGAGCATCCTAACCCTAACCCTAACCCAAATCTGAATCCAAACACCCCAAACCCTAACCCCAACCAAACACCCCGAACTCTAATCCTAACCCTCAAAATTTTGGCACAATTATCAATCAAGCCGAGTTTCAAATTAGGTCTGTTTTTTCCTTTTTTTAACCTTCATTTTCCTTTGTGGCATTTGTATGTATCGTGTGATTAATGATGATTATATTATTCTTGATGCAGGAGAGAGAGAGATTTTAAAGGTGTAATAAAATTGGCTGCTCATGCGACCCTGCACCATTTAGGACTCTTCTTGCAGGGTAGGCAAGCTGATGTACCCCAGGAAGCACTTTAAGTGCTTGATATTGTCCAGCGTGAATTACCTACTACTAGGTACTTAAATTTGAATTTTTCCCTTTGAATTTGATAAATTTCTAATTTACAGCACATCCATGGTTTTTAATATGTTAGACTGTTAATATTATGCAATTGATCCTTAGGTTGTTTTTAACTGCTTCTTAGTGTTGAGTGAATTAAATATTTAGTGTTTTTTTTTATAGAATGCTTCTTAGTGTTGAATGAAAACTTTTTAGGTCTTAATTTCATTGAAGAGGTGCGGCATTATAACTTTAAACATTGACTGCTTCTTAATGTTGATTTTATTATGCAAGTGAGACTAGAGTAATGTAGAAGAGTAAAAAAAAAAAAGAGTTGGCTGAATATTTTAAATATGAAATGATTAATTTTTGTGCTTCTTCAGTCAACACTATGTCTTTGGTTATATAAAATAAATAGTTTAGGTTTTTGGAGACAATCTTTGGTTAATCAAAATACTATTTATTTGTATCATAAAATAGATAAAGCTGAAGGATTTACGAGAACAGATTTCTCTCAATATGTGATGAAACTATCTGTATAATCTGTTTTTAGAAAACATTCTTATAGAGTGGCACTCAACCCTGGACTCTACAAACATTCTCCCTTCATAATCTGTTTGTATTGGACTTCATCTTTTCAGCTTTTATGTGCTATATATATTGGGAGATCTGGCTTGATGGAGTTTGATCTTCAATTCTCTGTCTGTTAGATCAAAACAGTGCTTGCTTGCTTCTTAATTTGCGCTGCTTCTTCTTCTTCTTTTTTTATAAATTTTTCCTTTCTTTTTATGGGCACGCAAATGTTACAGGCAGAATGGCTTGCAAAAGGAAAAGTTAATGATGCAAGTTAATCTAAAGGTGAAATGTGCATGCAGTTATTGGAGGCATGTAAATTGCATGGTATTTTAGAGGAATCGGGAATTTAGTTATATGAAGGTTGACTGTTCTGATCAAAGTGATCCAGGCTTGGCAATGAGGACAACATTTTAATGGTGGGCATCTTCAATCGATTCTCCTGTTCTTCCAAAGATTACATACCTTTTTGTCTTGTCCAATTTGTCATTGAGCAACTGGAATGCAATTTATCTTGTGCAATTTATCTTTTGCGTTTGTGCTTTTACAGCGCATATAAACGTTAAAGTTATCTTTCTTTTGGCGTTTGTGCTTTTGCAAAAAGTTCTTTGATGCAAAACTGGCAGGCATATATTAGTGGGTTATTTGATGCAAAACTGGCTCCAATTTATACGTACGTACATATTATCCTGTGTCATGGAGTATCTCTTCTACATCAGTAAAGACAATAGCAATATAACATGGATTCACAATAAAAAGGGGCAGAATTGTGACACAAATATATATGTTGTTCTCCTACACAAGCAACACAAAAAACGTAACCCAGGATCCGATAGCATAGTAACACAAAAGCAACCCATGATCAAATTGGTTCGTCCACAAGCAGTTCATCCATTCGCAAGATAATCAATTGGTAAAAGCAACCCAGAATCAGATAGCATAGTAACACAGAAAACACATGCAAATTGAAAATGATACACCAAATACATCTCATGAGACATCAATGGCAACTAAGTGGTTTCTGGGCAACCCAGGATCAAACATCAAGTAACACAAATATATATTCACAAAAAACCCACTAATAAATTCACACCAGATAATTGTTTTTCTTTAGACAAGACGTCAACGGCAAATAACACAAAAAAGTAAGTCATTGTTGTCTAGTTTTTGAAATGCTCCATTCGATGCTTAGCTATAAGTGGTTTCTGGGCCTCCTCTCTTTTCCTACACAAGCAAATTAACAAGGTCAGAAAGGCTAAATACCCAGTATTAATATATTAAAAAAATATATCTCATCTTAGTCAATGCTTTTGCAGTGAGTAAATTGAGCAAACAAATAGTTTAAATTGACAAATTCTCATATTTTTTCATTCCACCGATATTGGTAACAAGATTACATAAAAATCAAATTTTAATATGAAAAAAGAGGAATAGAAAATGGAAATCTTAGGTTAGGAATTAGAACAACAGATAAAAGTTGAATCTAACTTACAGCAGCAAGACTCACTCGAATTATTCATCAAGTACCAATAAAGCAAGGATTTGAGCTAGATGAGTTCTTTGCTTGCAAGTAAAGAACATTTTTAGCAAAAGCAATATCAACATATGTACATATATATACCAAAAAATCCTCTATTGTTTTAAAAACACGTATAAAGAATGAGAACAACAATCTACCATAAAACACACTAAACACATGTATTGATTGAAGGCGAAGCTTCAGAAACACAACAACTATAAATTCATGCTAAAAATCAATGATTTGAAGATTGCATCTGCTGTGGCAGATTTTTCGTACGTTACGCAAAGGATAATTGCATAACCTTTCAAATCAACCCAAGCTTTCAGGCCTAAGCATAACCTCACTATAGAGGATAATTGCAGGTTTAGAAGGCTATAGTTATTAACTATAGTATCTCTAACTATTTAATCACATCATAACACCAGGCAATGATCTATCAATTATAATGATAACATTCAAATATTGTTTCTGTAAAAGCATATGAAAAAAACAAAGCATATGAATGTAACAAAAGCATACAAGATTAGTTTAACCAAAGCATTCAAGATCTAGCAATTATAATGACAACATTAGCTTTGTTGAACCAAACCATACAAATTGAATGTAACAAAAGCATATGAAAAAATTGCACAAAGCATAACAAAAAAATACACCTTAAAAAACCATATCAAACCAAGATCAGTTTAAACCCGCTCATAGAACATCAATACATCTCAAAAAACCAAACCAAAGCATTCAAGATCTAGCAATTATAATGACAACATTGGCTTTGTTGAACCAAACCGTGCAAGTTGAATGCAACAAAAGCATATGAAAAAATTCTAGCTGAGAGCACAAAGCATAACAAAAAATCCACCTCAAAAAACCATATTGAACCAAGATTAGTTTAAACCCGCTCATAGAACACCAATACACCTCAAAAAACCAAACCGAACCAAGAACCAAAATCAGTTTAAACCCGCTTATAGAACACAGAGACTCAGACCTAGAGCACCAAATGCTGAAAGCACCAAATGTTGAGAGCACAAATCAACCACGTAAAAGTTTAACAAAGATAAAATGAAAAGGAAAGCACCAAACGCTGAGAACACATCAGTCTAAACCCGTTCATAATTTTTTGCACAAGTTTAAACAAAAACGACCGAAATAATCTGACAGTGGTCATGCGATAAACAGAAAAATTACATCTTGAACAACATGACAGAGAAATGAGTAAAAAAATCACATCTTGAACAACATGACAGAGAAATGAATAAAAAAATCACATATTGAAGGAGGTGTTAAAATGGTGCGAACCAGAGGTGCCTTGTGTGAAGGCGGTCCAGTCCAAACCAACGGCGGTGCAAAAATGGTGCGACGCATGCGTAGTAGGAGGCGCTAAAATTGTGCGAAATGGTGCGATGGGTGTGAAGACGAGGTGCTAAAATGGTCTCTATTCTGTTTTCCCTCCCATTCTGGGTATTTTAGGCTTCAACGCTTTTTTTTTTTTTAAATTTAACTGAAGTGGCATGTGCCGATTTCGCAAGTTACGCTTCCTGTGGTTTCCTATAGTAGAACCCCTGCCAAAATGGGCGCCACGCACTAGTGTAAGAAAAAAATAAAAAATTCGTGTGGTGTATAGGTGGCCGCATAGATTTTCTTTACAATAAGAGTACTTGAGGATAAGAAAATATTAATTTGTCTGTACATGCTCTGCCAACTATGGTTGCTATGTTTGTTGGGAATTTTAGACCTTTCAAATTCTCTCCTACCAGGATTTATTTTTGACAGAATATCAAGAAAAATAGAAAAATAAACGCAACATAAAAATTTATGTGGAAAACTGTCAAATTAGGAGAAAAACCACCAGACCCAGAGAAGAAAATTCCCTAAGTAAAAAATTGTTACAATCACACAATTTTTCTCCTCACCCAAACGACACCCACAAAAGCTTCTCCCACTAGTAAAACTCTAACTTTCACCTCTCTTCCTTTTATATACAAAAAGGACAACAGAAGAATTTTAATAAAGTCAAAAGTTACTAGATAAGTTTCTGACTGGTGTAATTAACTAAGGAGGTTAAGCCTCATTTTATAACTACATGGCCCTGCCCATTTTTCAAGTCTCACCGATGTGGAACTTTCAAAGGGAGCAAAAAATAACAATCTCCACCTTGTGACTTTGAATGATCCCACAGCCACGCTCCACCGCAATGAGGATCTTCATAACTTTCGCTATCATACTTCACCATAAAAGCATAACCACTCAGAATAAATCAATTCCAAGCATTTCACTTCGGCTCATGTCGAAAAATAACCTTACTGAAAAATTATGGTGCAACTTCCACGTTTGGCTTTCCTGAAAGTTCATCAGCCATCGACATGAATTTCCATCACACACCCTGCATCAATGCCAAATCAATGCCTGTGTGCAAACTTGTGAAACCACTAACATTAACACATTTTCTATCATGGTAACTTTGGGATTAGTGACATGCCATGAGGATGTACATATCTCTTTTTCATGGAGAGAGACACAACGTTAGCATCAATACTAGTATCTCCATTTACTGACTTGGAACCATTTGCCGAACCGGCTCCATCTTTTCTTGACAACTTTTCTTGACGTGCTCAGATTGTCTACACCTCCAGCAAATTGCTGACTTCATAGGTTGGTTGACGCCTTATGTAATCCTGATGGAATCAAAATATCCCTGACTTGCACTTGCCACAAGTCAAAATTGATTCTTCCATAAACTTTCTCTACCTCCATTCTTGACATTGCCTCAATGAATTTTACAGTAGAAATGAATAGTACCCACTAAGTAAGTTCCCAGGAAAGACTGATCTTTCCTAGACAGAACTTCAAAGTTCCCAGGAAAAATTGGAAGGTCACAACGGACACACTTAAAATTTTCAATCTCCTAGGCAGAACCTCCTTAGACCGTACGTATTCACACTACCACACCGAAACTCCACCCTGCAAAAAGAACCTAATGGCTCTGATACCACTTGTTGGGAATCTAGACCACTAAATTCCCCCCACCAGGATCTACTTTTGATAGAATATCAAGAAAAATAGAGAAATAAACACAGCACAAGAATTTACGTGGAAAACTCCCAAACCAGGAGAAAAACTACCAGACCTAGAGAAGAAAATTCACTATGTAAAAAATTGTTACAATCACACAATTTTTCTTCTTATCTCAACGACACCCACAAAAACTTCTCTCACTAGTAAAACTCTAACTTTCACCTCTCTTCCTTTTATATACAAAAAAGACAACAGAAGAATTTTACTAAAGTCAAAAGTTACTAGATAAATTTCTGACTGGTATAATTAACTAAGGAGGCTTGGTCTCATTTTATAACTACATGGCCCTGCTCATTTTCCAAGTCTCACTGATGTGGGACTTTCAAAGGAAACAAAAAATCAACAATATTGCCCTCATGATTGAGATATGCTTGAATTAGTATTCAATACATTCCTCTCACTCTCACCAACTTTCGAGAATAATTAACAATGTCCCCCCATACTCACTATCAGAGATGAAACAGACGGCCTTTCGATCTGGCATCACAACTTTAGAAGCTTATCCCCTGTTCACAATATGGTACACAAAAAGTTCAGGCTCTTCTTTTTAGTAATCCTTAATTTCCTCATTTTTGGGCTCGTAGTTCTCATTCTGTTTTCTACAGTTTGTGGGCGCTTTTTCTTCTGAAGCACTACGGGCGAATAATTTTGGGTGATTGTCTTTCTTTTATTTCCCGGAATCTTGGAGCTTTTTAAATTGCTGCACTTGAATTTAAATTTTTTGATATTTCCTTGATGTCGAAAGCCAGTATAGAGCTGCTTTGGATTCAACTTCACAAGTTCCAATAATTACTTATTTTTAGCAGGTGAAGCTTTCGGATACTACGAATATTCCCCCAGCGTTTGTTTATTGGAAAAACTTGAAGGTTCCGGTGTCTTTGAGTTATTAGGATGTATCAGTCAAGAGCTTGGACGTACGGAGTATATGTTGTTGTATGGTTGTGTTGGTCTTCCCTACTCATCGGAGCAGAGAATTCCTCGACCCATCCCCATGAAGGTGATTTTCCTGCCATTTCCTCTTTAAAAATGGTAACTTTTGATGATTTACAAGCCTTTTTTTTTGTGATACACTCTTGAGGGGTAGGGGTGTTCATTCGAATTCCAGATTTTCAAATCTGGAACCCGGATTTAAAATTTTTTTCAATGTTTTTAAAAAAAAAAAATTTAAAATATTAAGAAATATATTAAAATTTCAAACCGGACCGGGTACAATCTACCCCGGATGAACAGGCCTATTGAGGGGATACTTGCTAGAGCTATCAACTAGTTTGTAGTAGCTTCACATATCCAATTTTCACGACCATCAACACTATAGTAATTTCCCACTGATAGCGTTGCGATGGTGTTGATTTTTGTTGAAGTTGGGCTGTTTACTGTAGTTATCATTTGACTCTATCCCCGTTTGAATTAAGAATTATTAAGAAACTATCTCATCGTTATAAATTTTTAAAATTTTTATATAAAATATAATAAATAATTTAAAATTTTTTATTTTAATTAATTTTTCTTAAAATTTAAAATAATAATAATATTAAAAAATAATATTTTAATAATATTTTAATAATATTTTATTTAATTTTTAATTTTTATCTAAAATTTCTTATCACATTTCACTATTTACAAAAGAAAAAATCTTTAGAGCATCTATTATTGAGAGCATCCATTACACTCATAAGCAATGCTTAGGAGAAATTTATTAATTTATCCTTAAACATTACTCATGAATATGATAGATATTTCCAAATAGTAGACGCTCTCTAACCTTACTCTTTACAAAAAATACTATATAGCTCCTTATTTTATCTACACTGCACAAAAATCTACAAATTCATTTCTTTTTCCTTTTCCTTTTTTCCCACCCAGGGCCCACCACACGTTTCACCCTTTTACTTTTCTCCTCCTTTCTCAGCAAAACTCGCATCCCACCTCCGATAACATCACTTAAGAAGAAATTTCAATCCAAGATGATAGCCAAAACTACTTCTATTTCTGTAGTTGTCAAATCTGGTTTGAGCAAACCCGAGACACTTGAAGGGATATACGGCTTTTAAGTCGGAAACCAAGCCACCGCCACCATCAAACCAAAAATAGAGAATTATAACGTGGTGAGGGGAAAGACGAGGGGTTTGGGAGAGAGGGGGGCGACGACGAGGGTGTGTGGGTCTCACTGCAATAAAGAAAAAGAAAAAAAAAATTCGGTGTACAATTAAAGTAGGAGGCCGCGTTGGTTTTTCCCACTATTCAAACAGAGCCATATGCCCAAGTGGGATGTGCATGCAATTTGATGAAAAAGATGTCTTTTTTGTTTTTTAAATAGAGTGCAGTAACTGTAGTTTTATTAATAAAATGATGATTAACATATCTGTTAATGTGCAGTTAAGGCGTTGCAGGCCATCAAGAGAAGTTTGATAGATCCTTATAATAATCTAAATGATTGGAGTCAAGGGGATCCGTGCACATCAAATTGGACAGGGATTGGGTGCTTCAATGAGACACTTGAGGATGAATATCTACATGTTCAACAATTGTATGATCTATCTTTCCCCTTTTAAAAAAAAAAAACTATCAGGCAGCATTATCAATGTGAATAATGTGCTTATTTCCCTTTTTTTGCTTTAAAAAGAGCAGATAGCCCCACCAGTATAGCAATTTTGTCTAAGTTTATTAAATAATCCTTACTTATGGTGGAAGAAAATCGTACAAGCCAAACCTTGGAAGATGTGTACAAAAAGGACATAAAAACCCCTCAAATACCACCCAACAAAACCACAACAAAGAAACACATCTAAACACGCCTATAGACAAAAATTCTAGTAGGCCTATAATTGAGCACCAAACCAAAAACCAATAAACCAAATCAAACCAAACCAAACAACCAAATCAAAATCAGAAAACCAAACTAAACAAGCCTAATGTAAGCAATACCCATTTTATCCAACCTATATAACCTCTTTATTTCAAGAGGGAGATTATTATTGTCCATGTAAAATTAGTATCCCCCACAGCTCCTGTACGAGCCAAAGAGTCCGCAACTTTATTACCTTCTCTATAAAAATGTTGAATATAAAAATTCCAGCCTTCAATCAAGTTCATAAGCTGATCCCAATAATCCCGTAAATACTAGACTGTACATTTCTTCATCAAAACCCACTAAAGCACAACTGTCAAATCAGATTCTATATCAACATTAGAATAATTCAAACTGTTTACAAAAATTAATACCTTCAATCATAACTCTTAACTCGGCTTCATTATTCAAACAAAAGCCAAGAATTTAGAGTAGCCGAAAAGCATATTACCACCACCATCTCACAGGATGCCTCCTTCACCTGCCGGACCTGGGTTGCCAAAGCTACTACCGTCGATATTAAGTTTTAACCGACCCCACATAGGCTTTAACCACCGCACACCATGTTGTGGCTTTGATGAGTTTTAGATAGCTGAATATCCAAACTTGTAAGACCTTAATGTATGCCCATGCCAATCTCTTACCTGCCTTGAAATTATTTGCAATCAATCTTGCCTAATGTTTTACCGAACACTAGACCTCAGCCAAACTCTCATCCCCCCCCTTCATCTGTGCGACACACCTACGACGCCATAATCTCCACACAATGAGGCATGGCATTAGACCCAATAAGGTTCCCAACTGATCAAATCTAGTAGCTCTATTAAACCATACTTTTACCATTTTCCTTCCAGCTTTGTTGGCTATAGAAAGAAATACCCAGTTCAGTTGAAGCCTTTAGCCGTAAATCCCTGGCAAACTCACCCTTATAGAGAACATGCTTTAGTGTTCAGTATTCTTGTTCTTGCAACAGTCACATGCAGAAACCAAAGGGATTCCAATCTTCCTTATATTATCGTCTACAACCAAGCAACCAAAAGAAGTCTTCCACATACATAAGGCCACTTTATTTGGCAAAGAGTTATGACAAATCCACTTAGCCCATTCGAACTTAGAAAGACTTAAACGAATCACCTCCCAAGCAGATTATGAAGAGAAATCACCACTCTTCTCAAGCATCCATATCAAAATATATTTCTCAGCTCTAAGTTGACCAACAGTGTTCATAAGCTCTGTCGCTTTTTGTGGGCCTATCAACATATTTAACCTCTCAAGATCCCACCTATTATTGACAAACAGCTCTTTAACCACAATCTGTTCCACATTATCCACCTCATTCCCTAAAGGTCTTGAACTCAAGAATTTATCATGCCATAAAGAGGTATTTCCTTTCTTCACTTTCCATTTTGAGCTTTCTATTAAAACCGGTAGGTACTCCATAATTTTCTTCTAGAAATATGAGCCTTTATTATGGTTACAGACCAAAACATGTTCCATTTTAAGATACTTAGCTTTAAAAAACCTTGACCAAAGAGAGTCTTTAGTCAACAATTGCCAACCAAATTTCATGCACAAGGTCTTTTGAACATCAGCCACATCCCGAACTCCTATGCCACCTTCCTACACAGGAACACACAATTTTTTTCAAGCTCGCCATCTCTTCTTATAATTACCTTTAACCTCGCCCCAAAAAAATTTGCAAACAAACTCTATACTTTAGCAATGACAGCTTTTGGGACATGCAACACAGAGAGTAGATGTAAAGGCATACTTGAGAGGACATGTCTTAAAAGAATTAATTGACCCCCTTGAAAGAGCAGCTTAGCCTTCCATCTCAAGATCTGCTTACTAATTTTTTGAATTAAAAGCTCAAAATGACTAGCTTTCAATCTTCCATCAACAATCGGCACTCCTAGATAGGTAAAAGGAGATTTATCTTCCTGAAAACCTGTTTCCACCAAAAGCTCTCTCATTCTTCTATTAGACAACTATTTAGAGAAAAAAAATAGTCTACTTCTCATGATTGATCTTCTACCCAAACCACATTTCATATAACTTCAATACATCCATAAGACCTTGGATAGATCTTTTACTCGCATCCGCATATAAAAGATGTGAGATAATAGGAGCTCCACGAGGATGTGAGAAAGGTAAAATCTTCTTCTCCAAAATGCTCTTTTTAAACAATCTAGAAAACACCTCCTTCACAAGAATGAAAAGATATGGGAAAAGTGGATCCCCTTGTCTAAGCCTTCTCTTAGACCTAAAAAATCATTTATACATACCATGCATGATAATTGAAAACTAAGGAGATTGAACACAATTAGTAACAAGTTGGCAAAAAGAATCTGGGAACCCAAAAGCAGTCAAAACATGTTGCAAAAACTTCCAATTCACCCGATCATACGCCTTACTTATATCAATTTTCATCAATACATTTCCACCTCTACTCTTTTTATGCAAGTTCTTGGTCACTTCTTGAGAAAGAGAAACATTTTCAAAAATACTTCGACCTCTAACAAAGGCCCATTGTTCATCCGAGATAATATCATTAAGCACCAACACCATCTTGAGAACCAAAATCTTGGAAAAAACTTTATAAATAACATTACAAAAGCTTATCGGCCAGAATTTATCAAAACTCTGAGATTTATTGATTTTTAGGATCAACACAATTTAAGAAGACGTGAAAAAATCTAGGCAATACCTCTCATTTGAAGAACTCCCTCACCGCAACCATCACCTCCTTCTTGACAATGCTCCAACAAGCTAAGTAGAAAGCAGACCTGAACCATCACCTCACTGAATCCTCTTGAGTCAATAAATTCTCAAAATGATTCGCAGCACCATCATGCACCCTTTCCATATTATTAAGAAAGGTACCATCCAGTAGTTTCATCTACGAAACACAAGCATTCCGCCTTCTTTTTGAAATTACAGCATGAAAAAATTTTGAATTCCCCTTCAACCAACTAGGTTTTCTTTGCTTGTTACGCCAATTTAGTAACCTCCCTTTTGTACCATATATCCAGCTCTACCTTTGTAATTAAAAATTCATCTTCAAGCTCCTCAGAAAAAGAGGCTTGTAATTGGACTTCCAGATTATCCAACCTTTCTTTCAACTCCTTTATAATATTCTCTACCCGCCCAAAGGATTCCTTATTCCACACCCTTAAATGTTGTTTTAAATGTTTTAATTTGCGAGCCAAGATACACAAACCCGAAGCCCCTTCCACAAGTTCACTCTAGGGTTTTTCAACCACTTCCATAAAACCCTCATGAGTTAACCACATTTGGAAATCTGAAAGGCCCAAGTCCATATCTTCCATGATCAACAACCAATCTCAAAAGAATAGGAGAATGATCCGATGTCCTTCTACTAAGCAAAGTGGTAGTAGTTTATCTGAACATATTCATGAAATCATTGTTCATTAAACCACGATCGAGTTTAGCCCAGCTTCTAGCTAGCCCCTGTTGACCATTGCACCAAGATAGTTGTTTGCCTTCAAATCGAAGATCCATCAATCTGCAACGATGAATATAATCATTAAATTCATCCACTGCAGACTGAACTCTCTGCCTACCCCCCACTATTTCATCATTAGAGCAAATCATATTGAAATTGCCCATCACCAACCAAGGCACTCCAAATTCCAATACACGATATACTTGCTAGATGATCCCAAAGCTCTTTACGATCCAACTGAGAATATTTTGCATAAATAAACGAGCACAATATAGATTTACCACCTTTTGAGAATAGTACTATAATTACCTGATTGGACATGCAAACAACATTCATCTACAGTTCCTCTTTCCAACAAACTCAGACTTTACCATTTTCCTCTGCATTAGAGCAAAAGTTAACAAATTTCCAGCTTCTAGCCCATTGTTCAAGTCTCGTCACTTCCTAAAATGGTTTAGAAATCACCAAAACATCTGTCTTAAATTTTCTAACCAGCTTACGTAACTTTCTTTTCGAAGTACTCAACCCTCTCACATTCCACATCATTATTTTATCAATCATAAATTCAATTTTTGGGGTTGAGCCTTAGCCCTTCTAAACTTTCTTACCGAGGCAACATTTCCCTCCTTAGCACCCAACTCACACCGGGATAAGCCTCCCAGATCCGAGCCATAATCTTTTTCAGCATCCTAGTCAATTTCATCTTCTTCTTCAAATAAAATAGCAAAATTATTCCTGCAAACCACGCGTTCCACATTTTCTATTACACCTTCATTTTCAACTCCAGGTATGTCTATCTCAGAATCAACTCCCTGTAGCAACGAAATCTTCTCTCTATGGTCCTCTTCTCCAACACTTTTGTTCCCCGAACCCTCTCCCCACTCTACCAACACCTATTTATGCCCCACCTCAGCCTTTTAACACCACTTCTCCCTCTTAACACCACTTCTCCCTCAACAAAATTCTCCAATAATAAAGTCCCATCCACTGACTTCCCTTTTTCAACCAAGTCAACCTCCTGATTTTTCTCATGAACAAAGAGCTCATGATTAACATTAACATCTTTCAACAGCTGAATACCACGCAAACTAGAGTCAACTTTATCATCTTCAATTGTTTTTTTCTCCCCACCTCCTTCCACACTTTCTCCTCCCCCTTTTTTCCTACCCCATTTTCATCTTCCTTTGTTTCGAAATTCGACTTAAGTTTCTCCCCAACATGACAAACCACCACTGTGTGGCCCTCTCTACAACATTTTGTGGAATAGAAATCCCTTTTTCATTCAAAACTTTTTGCCATTTCTAAAATTTTTCCAGCCACCAACAGAAAGCCCTCCACTGGATCATCTTTCAAATCCACCTCCACACACAACCTAGCTCCTGTAACCCTTGTTCTATACAACGTAGCCTTATCTGTTCTCAGAAAGTTACCAAATCTAGAAGCAATAATTTGCAAGGAATCAAGTCTAAATAAATGGAGCGGCAAACCTAGTAAAAATATTCACTGTGACGCAATCAATGGCTCTTTCTTGACATCAAAGTCCACTGACAAGTTGAATAATTGAAATTGGCACTCTGTAACAACTCTCCCTTCTCTGGCCTAGGCATGAAGATAGTCATTTTCACAAGCCAAATTATGCAGAACATGATAATCATCCATAGAGCTGATCATCGGCATTTCAGAGAAACCCCAAATCTTAATGATTTGTTGGCATAGAACATCATTGGAAGGCCATTCTATCCATCTCCCTATTCGTATAGACAAAGCCCAGTTCACCATCAACCCATTCAGGTTTTCGGAAAGGAAGCTTTCATTTCGAGACTGGTAAAGGCTTTTGAAGAGCTTGCACGAACGAAAGACCTGTAGGAACAACTCCCAGCTTTCCCAACACCGAACCCCCCCAACACCAAACCCTCATGATCCTGCCAAGAAATCCTAGCCAAAACCCCACCCGAACTATCCCCTGAACCAGCCACAGGGACTGCCATACAGAGCGTTGGCCAGAAGCCGTAACCCTCTCATAATCACCTTATGAACGAAACCCTAGTAGAGGTGAAAATTTTGCCTAACCACGTCAGCTTTTTCTGGATATTTCTTTTCACTTCAAATTTTATTTATATATTCCTATTGTGTCTCCTCCCTTGGATATTATTCCACTTCTATATAATCTCTCTAGTTGATGCCAGGAACAAGCTTATTTGTTATGTTGTTCATCAAAGATTAAAGAAAGTAGCAGTTGTATTGATTTGATTAGGATTTGATTAGATAAACACGTGTTTCTGGATTTTGCTTGGAAAGATCACGAACATGTCTTGGTGAATTTGAAAATCTATCTTCATGATTTGCTCACATGTTCAGAAAATCGATAACCACCCATTAAATATGTGATTTCTTGTCTACAGACAGATCCAATCATTATCTCATGCTTAGCATTACATAATTTGATTGTTAATTGCTTGTAGGCCTTTCCGTTGGAGATATCTTCCATTGGAGCATTACATAATTTTCCTTTGGGCCTATTCTTTGCAGGGTGCTCCTAAATATGAATCTATCAGGAAGTCTATCACCAGAGCTTGGCAACTTGTCGTATATGACAATATTGTAAGGAAAAGCATATTAAAAGCTACATTTTGTGCTACAAGCATCCTCATCCCCATCTTCATTTGAATCAAAGATTTGGATGCTTCTTTCATTAGAAATTCTGGACATTGTTATTCTCCACCTTGCATTGATATTTATTTTGCTTATCCTAATGTTGTGTTTTTGTTTATCTACTCTGTCAAAGGGACTTCATGTGGAACAACATAAGCGGGAGTATACCAAAGGAGATAGGCAATATTACGTCTTTGAAACTCTTGTAAGTGGATGAGTTTTTTTTGCTGGATTGGTTATGTACTTGGTATTGTTACTCATGATCACATGGTTGATTAAGAATTGCATGTATGTTTCTATTCCATGCATTTTAGGGCATTCAATTCCTTAACATTCCTAGAGAGAGTTTTTTTTTTGGATGTAGGGAACCTCTCCAACTGCAAAGTAAACTCCGATCCTAGAGATAGTACTTAGATCATATTAAGGAAAGTGACTCAAAAGATGATCATGCCACCTAGCCGTGATTCTTGCAAATATATTATGTAATTAGTGTAGCCCAATTTCAACATATGTTCATCTTTTCAATTTGTAACAGCTATGTTTTTTTAATAGTTGTATCTTAGTCTTTATGATTGTATGTTTCCTTAGTTAGAACAATTGCCCTATTTATATATTTTTGTAAGAAATCAATACAAGTGTGGAAAAAGTTTCCATTGAAACATTGCAGTGTTTATCTTCTATATGGTATGAGGAAACCTATCCTCAATGAGATTTCGATCCCTACAATGGCTTCCGCATCAAACACAAACAACCAACCCATTTCCCCCACTGAAAACCCACTCGTTGTCTTCAATATCACTACACAAATCAATAAGAAACTCACACCTTCCACCTTTCCTCAATGATGTGCTCAATTTGAAGCACTTTTAATTGGCTATGATCTAATGGATTATGTAAATGGAGAATCGTGTGCCCCCCCCCCCCCAAAAGACGGAACCCTCGCTTATTCATAAAATAAATCATTGGACTAGGCAGGATAAGCTCATCCTCAGCCCCCATCCTTGCGTCTACATATCCTACAATCACCCCTCTCATAGCCATAGCCAAAACATCATAGGAAGCATGGAAGAAACTCAGCAACATGTATGATAGTCGATCACATACAAGAGCCATGTAATTAAAAGATGAACTCACCTTAATCTAGCGTGGGAATCGCATGATTCCAGATTACCTCCACGCCGTCAAAGCATTGGCCGACGAAATCGCCCTCATAGATCATCCCATTTTAGACGATGATCTAACCCTTTACATCCTTAACGAATTGGGCCCAAATTTCAGGGAGATTGTGGCTCCCATTCGAGAAAGAGAGAAGTCCCTTGCTTTTGAAGAACTCCATGACCTGCTTGTTGGATATGAGAGTTACCTGTGGCGTATGGAGATTGCCTCTAAGTAGCTTTTCGTGGCCAACAAATATCAAAAAGGGCAAACAAATATCAAGGCCCAACTCGCACGGGTAATGGCCAGCAAAGAGACCAGCGGCATCAAAACAATTTCTCGGGCCATAACAATTCAGCCCAAAAGCGCTATCAACCTAAGTGTTAGTTTTGTGATCAATTGGGCCATATAGCCAAGTCATGTCCTCAACTTCAGTCCATTGAAATGTCTGCAAATTGTACTGCCACCTCAAATGCTCAAGGAAATAAATGGTTGATAGACTCTGCGGCTTCTCACAATATCATTGGTGATTTAACAAATCTATCTATTCATTCTGAAAATGATGGAACAGATGAAGTGGTTCTAGGTGACGGCACAAGTTTGGCTGTTTCACATATTGGTTCCTTAGCCTTACACTCACCAAAAAAAAATAAAACATTTAAATGATACACTTTGTGTCCTAAATCTTCACAAGAATTTAATTTCTGTTCATCATTTTATCAAACAAAACAATGTTTTAATCAAATTTTACTCATTATATTTTCTTGTGAAGGATCAGACCATGGGTGCGATACTACTAAGAGGGGCATGTGAAAGTGGTGTCTACATGTTTTTGAACTCGCTGGTGGCATCTTAATCCAAAATGGTTGCCAATGTGCATAAACGAACTTCAATTGATGGATGACACAAAAAGCTTGGACATCCATAATTAAAGATTATTTAAAATCTTGTTAATTTGTTTTCTCTTCCGCTTACCACAAAAAATTACCATCTTCATGTACTTCTTATTCTATTAATAAAGCACATCAACAACCATTTGGTTTCACTAGTTTTCAAAGTCATGTGCCTCTTGAAATCATTTACACTGATATTTGGGGACCCTCTCATTACACTGGATTGGATGGTTCTAGATATTACCTAATTCTTGCTAATCATTACACAAAGTACATGTGGTTTTATCCAATGGCCACCAAATCTAGCGTTCAAGCATTTTTCTGCAATTTAAAAATCTTGTTGAGACACACTTCAATTCAAAAATCAAATGTCTATATTCTGACAATGGAGGAGAATTCATAAGACTCATTTTTTTTAATCTCTCAATGGGATAAGTCACTACACCATTGCTCCATATACACCTCAACAAAACGGTATCTTTGAACGTCGACATCGTCATCTTGTGGAAATGGGCCCCACATTACTTCATGATGCCTCATTGCCTCTATCATATTGGCCACATGCCTTTGAAACAGCCACATATCTCATAAATCGTCAACTCACACCACTACTCCAAAATAAATTCCCATTTGAGACACTTTTTGGTCAAAGGCCAAATTATCACAAATTAAAAAACTTTGGATGCCTTTGCTTTCCTATTCTCAAGCCATACAACACCAACAACATGGAGCCAAAATCCACCCCGTGCATATTCCTTGGTTATTCTCAAAATAAAAATGCTTACAAATGCATGGAACCATTGACCAAAAGAATTTACATCTCAAGACACGTCACTTTTGATGAAAATCGGAGTCCATTACCTCAGTCTGCACCCTAAGGCCCAAAAATCAATTTAGTCCATCTTTGCCTCAAAATAACCCAAGCCCGTGCGTGTCTTCTTTTCTTCCTCTGTCTCATACAAACTCGTGCCTTCATCTCCCCCAAATCCCTACAGAGGTTCCTATGCTCCCACTGTGCGACCCACCTCAGCCATTGTCGCTGCTAGAGAGATCGAAAACTACTACCCGTTGTTGCTGCACCGTCATTTAATGTCGCTCCTTCCCCTTGTAATTTATCTCATTTGCATGAAACCCTAGCTACAAATTCATCACCTTCACATCTAGCATCATCACCTCCTTCTTTACCTGTTTCTCCCATTAATCCATTATTTTATTCACATAAATCCACTTAATCAATTGAACCAATACAAGCTGTCCAACAACCTCCCCCAACCCGAATCCATTCAATGACCACACGGTCAATGAACAACATATACAAGCCCAAGCAACTTCATACTGTTACCAAACACCCCCTGCCATTCTCACTTGAACCAACATGTGTCAATCAAATTGTGTCTCACCCACAGTGGCATGAAGCCATGTCTACTAAGCTCACGGCTCTTATATGACATGGTACATGGGAGTTGGTATCACCACCAAAAAAGTGTCGTCCAGCGGATTGTAAGTGAGTTTTTAGAGTAAAGAGGAAAGTTGATGGTTCAATTGACAGATTCAAGGCCAGACTTATGGCCAAGGGCTACAATTAACGCCTAGGTCTTGACTATAAGGAAACGTATAACCCTGTTGTCAAACCTGCAACAATCAAAGTAGTTTTAACAATTGTAGTTATAAATGGTTGGGATTTAAGGCAAATGGATGTAAACAATGCCTTTTTACATGGTCAATTGAATGAAATTGTCTATATGAAGCAGCCTCCAAGCTTCAAGGATCTATCTAAACCTGACCATGTTTGTTGATTGCGAAAAGTGATATATGGGCTTAAACAAGCCCCAAGGGCATGGTATTTTGCTCTTAAATATGTCAGTGTTGATCTCGGGTTAAAAAATTCCCATGCTTTTTCATCTTTGTTTGTCTACTCACATGATTCAATTACCTGTTACCTGCTTGTATATGTGGATGATCTGGTCATTATGGGAAATGAAAAAAAAGTTATATCATTTGTCATTGGCAAACTTGGTGATCAATTTTCATTAAAAGACATGGGGTTACTACATTACTTTCTGGGAGTGGAAGTTATCCCTACACATGCAAGTTTATTCCTATTATAATAATAATATGTTCGTGATATTTTGGAGAGCACAAATATGCTTGGTGCAAAAAATGTCTCAACCTCCCTTTCTACAAGTACCTCTCTTCATCTATTGGATGAGACTGCTGCAGTGGACAGTACGGAATACTGGCGTGTTATTGGAAGTATGAAATATCTATCAATAATGCGCCTAGATATCTCTTTTGCAGTGAACAAACTCTCACAGTTTATGCATAAGCCTATTGTTACACACTGGACAGCAATAAGGCGATTGCTTCGGTACCTCAAGCACACAATATTTCATGGAAACCAACTGAAAAAATCAGCAGCACCTCATTTGACAACTTATGCTGACTCCGCAGGAAACCAAGATGATAGAAATCAACCTCAGCCTACATCACATTTCTCAGCCTACATCAAAGAACTCGGTTTCAAAATCAACACAGCACCATCCCTTCTTTGTGACAATCTTGGTGCCACTCACTTAAGCTTCAACCTAGTGCATCACTCTAGAATGAAGTATATCCAAATTGATCTTCATTTTGTGCAAGATTTAGTTCAAAGAAATCTACTCAAAGTCTGTCACGTGCACACTCAAGATCAATTGGCAGACTTAAGGAAAAAACCACTATCACGACAAAGAACAGAAATTTTAAAGAACGAGATCGGTCTTGCCGATGGCAGTCCAATCTTGCAGGGGCGTATTAAGGAAAGTGACTCAAAAGATGATCACGCCATCTAGTCGTGTTTCTGCAAATATATTCTGTAATTTGTGCAGCCCAATTTTAGCATATGTTCTTCATTTCATTTTGTAACAGCTATGTTTTTGTAACAGTTGTATCTTAGTCTTAATGATTGTGTATTTCCTTAGTTAGAACAATTGCTCTGTATATATGTTTTTGTAAGAAATCAATACATGTGTGGAAAAACTTTCCATTGAAACATTACAGTGTTTATCTTCTATAGATCAAATACTTGTTACTTTGATTTTGCAGAGCTGCAGTACATTTACTTTTCCTTTAGTCCATCTCTAATATATACACGTTTTCAGGCTTCTGAGTGGAAACCAATTAACAGGTTCCTTACCTGAAGAGCTTGGTTTTCTTCAAAACTTGAACTTACTACAAATTGACGAAAATAAAATATCGGGACCAATACCTGTATCATTTTCAAAGTTGAACAAAACAATGCACTTGTAAGTATGTTTTTTATGCTATATTGTTTGCAATCAATTCTACAATGACCTGCCTGTACACCTGATCTATTTTTCTTTTTCGCTTTTCCCCCTTGCGAGCAGTCACTTGAACAACAATTCAATTAGTGGGCAAATCCCACCTGAACTATACAGATTACCGATGCTCCTTCACTTGTAAGTCGATAATTGGTCGTATTCCCGTATTTCATTGTCATATATCAGTACACTCTACTGTATCCATGACTGTCATCAGCTCTGCAACTGCAGCCTTCTTGATAATAACAAATTATCAGGGCATCTACCACCAGAGTTCTCCCAAATGCCCAGATTACAGATACTGTAAGGTTTCTACCATCTTGGAACCTAATTCTATTTATGTTTATCACAATTGTTATTACATCTAAAACGGACAAATCTGTTGTCTTTTTTTGTTTTTTGTTTTTTGCTTCTCAAGTTGAACTAGGTGGTGTTTACTAAATTTATCTTCTCCTGCAATGGTATTCTATTAAGTACTCTCTTGTCAAGTTTCTTCATTCTTTCATTTTTTTTTTACAGTCAGCTCGATAACAATCGGTTTGATGGCGCTACAATTCCAGTTTCTTACAGCAACATGTCTAAATTGCTGAAGCTGTAAGTGTGCATTAGATGCTTTGTCTATGACTAGGTTTCAAAGGTAAAGGTAGAGCTAGGTGCTAGCCTTGAGCTATGGGTTGAGATTTCTTATCCACTTTAATTAATTTTTTTGGCCAAATGATTGAAGCTTTTTTTTCTTATTTTGGTTGGCTTTGCCAGGAGCCTTAGGAACTGCAACTTGCAAGGAACAATACCTGATTTGAGCCAAATGCAAAACCTTTATTATCTGTAAGTGGCTTTCAATTGTTTTCCTGTTTATCATTTTAAAGATGATCAAGTATGAGCTTTTAAATTTGAAAAATAATTGCATCAGGCCGAATAATTCTCTTTCCTCTCTGTCAAGGACAATTGTTCATATAAATTGTACTTTGTTGACATTTTATTGCATACAAATTTCAGAGACCTCAGTTCAAACAAGCTAAATGGTTCGATACCTACGGGTAGACTTTCAGAGAATATCACGACCATGTATGATTCTCCATCTTTTGAAATGGCATGTCATCTACATCTTTCTTATTTTGTACTGTCTGATATTATAAATATTTATAGTGTGCCTTTCAGTTTTCAATAAATACCTATATATTTTGAGGGCTATTGTTTGAACAATTTGATTAGCTATTTATCCAACAATAATCTTACCGGACCTGTTCCTAAAAGCTTTTCGCGTCTTCCTCGTCTTCAGAAACTGTGAGTCGTGGTTCTGGAGCTCAAAGCTATTATAAATTATTATGTCTTTATTTCAATGGTTATAAATGGATTTATTTGATAAATTATTCCCCTTGGCAGGTCAATTGCAAACAATTCATTGAGTGGCTCAATTCCATCCACCATTTGGCAAACTAGGACTTTAAATGAAACAGAAAGCCTAATTGTGTAAGATCCGAATGACAGTGTCACTTTTCCCTTGGTTAAAGTTGATTCCCTTTTCTGATGGAAGTATATTCTTGTGAAGTTCAGAGGTGTAAACCTCCTTGGTTGACTTGTATAAGATTTCAAGGATCTCATGCTAGATTTTTCGACTATTGCTTTTGACTATTTAACATTTCAGGGAGTTGCAGAATAATAAGCTATCAAATATTACAGGCAGTACCAGTTTACCTTCGAATGTCACTGTCTGGTTTGCTTCTATACTTGCTTTCCGATTTGTTTCATATATAGAACTTAACATATAATGTAATGTAATATATTCAAAGTAATGTGACTGCTTCGTAAAAGGTTGTGGATATGCTGTTTTTAATTATAGAGTCAAGATTTGTAACAGTCATAGCACTTGATAGTATGATCATATCACTGTTTTGTGGTGAACTTTCAGGCTTCGAGGCAATCCCTTATGCTCAGAAACTAACCTAGTCCGATTCTGTAGATTTGAAAGTGAGAATATACCTAACAGTACTGAGAGTTCAACAAATGCCACAGCTGTTTGTCAACCGCAAAGTTGCCCACCCTCTTATGAAATTTCTCCTAAATCTCCTGAACCTTGTTTCTGCTTTGCTCCTCTGCTTGTTGGATATCGGTTGAAAAGTCCTGGATACAGCAATTTTATCCCATACAGATATAGATTTGAGGAGTTTATGACATCTGCTCTTAAGTTATTCAGTTTTCAGCTCCACATTGATTCGTTTACATGGGAAGAAGGACCTCGACTTAGAATGTACTTGAAGCTTTTCCCTGTATATAATACTAATATCCACAATCCTAATATCTTCAATACGAGTGAGGTTCGGCGAATCTTTCATACGTATGTATCATTTGAAGTTAATACTCCGGAGATATTTGGACCTTATGAAATTCTGAACATCACTCTACCGGACGTTTATAAAGATGGTTTGTCTCTGATCACTTATATGTTATATTTTGTGAAAGAACTTTGTTGAAGTTGGAACTAATGCTTATTTACCAGTTGAGGAATGTACAAAAATCTCTAATTCATTTTACCTCTGCATGCAAATCCATTTTTCTATAATTTATTTGTTCTCTACTTCCGAATCCTTCATCATGTGTAATTACTCTGTTATTATAGTGTGCATACCTATTTTTGTGTTTGTAAGTTTCCCTAATTTTGTCACTTTGAATAACACGTGATATGTTTCTGTATTTGAATAAGCGGAGGTAAGCCTTTTCTTTTCCTGCCAAATCTCGCTGAAGATAGGCAATCCAATGCTTTCCCCATACTAATGCTCTGTTAAGTGGTATAGAAATTAAGTTGTGTTCTATAGTAATCCAGCAGGAAGCTTCATATTCAATCCATATGCCAATCAGGACTTGACTCAACAAATAGATGAACTCTGCAACAATCATATCTTACATTCTTTTACGTCTTCAAATAGGAAGTGCATACTGTATCGCCTTTACTTTTTTTTTTTTTTTTTTTTTTATAATTCTCACAGTTTTCACTAATGTCATAGTGATTGCCACGTCTCCAAAGTCTGCTTTAAGCAAAGGTGCTTTGGTTGGCATAGTATTGGGGACCATTGCAGGTGCAGTTACATTGTCTGTAATTGTTTCTTTGTTGACACTCTGGGCGCATAAGAGAAATCACCCTGCAGTTTCGAAAAGACTTCATTGTGAGTTATCTTATGTGAATGATCTTAGATGTTTAGGTAGATATGATTTTACAATGTCCCTCTAATTGTTTCTAATCTACATCATGATTAGGCCTGTCAATCTGGACAGGCTGACCAGGCTGGTGCCTATCCAAGCTCATGGCCTGGTATATACCATAAGTCTCTAAGTTGAAGAGAAAATGGTTAGCCGCTATGTTGACAATGTTGTTAGCTTGTAAGTTGCAATATATGTGTGTGTGCGCGTACGTGTGCCTAGAGTGAAACATTATGATAATAATACATGTTTCCCTCTATTTTAGTGAGAGCTGTTCTAAATTAGTATATGGAAATTCAATTTAGTGAATTAAATGTTGTTGTTGGGTTTAGAGACCTCATATATCAGAGCATTTAATCAGATACAGTCACCACATGAATCAAATAGACGCTACCTCAATTTAGTATTCCTTCTACATCTCCTTTTATTTATAGGGGAAACTACAATTTGCAATTTGTAACCACGGTTTAAATCTAAACGTCAAGATTTAAGAAATGTAGGACGTGTATTTGAAAAGAGAAATAATATATTGTGCATATGATTGTATTGTAATTTTCTTGAAGTAAGATAAAATTGAAAAAAATGTTATTACCACAAAATTCTAATTTGATGATAATAGGAAAGAGCTGAATAAAAAACTACAACAATATGCAAGGATCCCCTTGCTTTTGAAGAAAACATAAAAACTAGAGAAAAGCACACCAACTGTAATGCTTTTTGTCTATGACAAATAGGCATTACAACTTTCTATATGACAAATGGGAATGCCATCTTTCTATATGCTGTGTCTATCATTAAGCTTTTCCATGTTTAACATTGGACCTGCAATTTAATATGCAGCATCTAAAGCCTCCATGAAAATTGGAAGCGTGAAGCCTTTCACTTATGGGGAAATGGCTATGGCTACAAACAACTTCAACAGCTCCGCACAGGTTGGTCAAGGCGGGTATGGAAAGGTCTATAAAGGCATTCTGGCGGATGGTACAGTTGTAGCCATAAAGCGTGCACAAGAGGGTTCATTACAGGGTGAGAAGGAGTTCCTAACAGAGATAGAGTTGTTGTCAAGGTTGCATCATAGGAACCTTGTGTCTTTAATTGGATACTATGATGAAGAATGTGAACAGGTGCTTTTCCTATCTTGATTATTCGTAAAAAGAAAAATGGGAAAGATTACACACCTACCTTACTGTCGAATCCACAAGAGAGATGATACTTATCAACTTAGGAAGTTTTGCAATAGAAGATTTTGATGCTTAAAAAAAGATATAAAACCTGTTTTATATATGAGGTGCAGCTTTTATTTTTGCCGATAATAGAGATATATGCAAATTTCTTCATAAATTAACATTATAATAATTATTCACCCATTCACAATGAAATTTATCCCTCAAATTGTTTTCATTTCACGACAGCAAAAAGGTTTTTGTTGCTGAATCTGTGTTGATATTTTTTACTAGGAAAAGCTTCATATTAGTGATGTTGTGCATGCAGATGTTGGTCTATGAGTTCATGCCGAATGGTACTCTAAGGGATCACCTTTCAGGTACACCTTGTAACTTCATGTTTTACTTTATGGATCTCTTTATAGTTTTTTTTTAGTGCTTTTCATTGCATCTCACTCCAAGAGACTTTGCCCCCTGCCCCACGCCTCTTTTTTTCTTTTCTGAAGTTAAATGGAGTAATATACTTTTCTAACTCTACATAACGTTCTAATGAGCTTAATGGTGGTTCATGTATGTTATATTAAAGCCATGTCTAAAGAACCTCTGAGTTATGCTATGAGATTGAGAATTGCCCTGGGATCAGCTAAGGGCATCCTCTACCTACATACGGAAGCTGATCCTCCTATATTTCACCGAGACATCAAATCCAGCAACATATTATTGGACTCAAAGTACAATGCAAAAGTCACTGATTTTGGGCTTTCGCAATTGGCCCCAGTTCCAGATATTGAAGGGACTGTGCCTGCTCATATATCTACAGTTGTGAGGGGGACACCAGTAAGACTCTTACAGCAGATATTTACATCATAAGATTGTAACTTCACATGAGTTAAAAAATTAAGTTTAGATCACATTTTTCTGTGTTCAAAATTAAAGTTGAACTCAAACTAGATGATGTAGACTTCATTATATGTTGTTGGAGATGTAACTGATGTCTTTCTCTCTATTCTTTCATTCATTGTATTAATTTGGCAGGGTTACCTAGATCCGGAGTACTTCTTAACTCACAAATTGACCGACAAAAGTGATGTTTATAGTCTTGGTGTTGTATTTCTAGAACTCCTGACTGGGATGCAGCCAATTTCACGTGGAAAAAATATTGTTCGAGAGGTATGGCCTTGCATAGCTTTTTGCCTTCATTTCATTCAGGGCCTAATGGTTCTTTAAGATGATTGATAGGGCAGGAAAATTGTTGTTCTATAATTCATTTGTTTGAGAATAGTCCATTGGCGAATGGTATCAGATTCAAACACGAGCATAGTCCAAGCCAAAATCAAATATCCTTGCATTCAGTCAGTTTAACTGTTATGTAACGTCCATATTATTTTGGTCCTCTAGATACACTACTGAAGTTTTATGACAGAAATTTTGTACTCTCTAATCAAACTAACTAGCATGTTGTTACTTTAATAGCCTTTCAGTCAAGTGATTGACCTGTAAGGTTACTTAAAATGTGCCTACACATTAATTGGTGTGACTGAGGTTGACGATAGAGTAGCATTGTTCTACATCTAATATGATAGCTTTTGTAATTTTCAGTTTTTATCCATTTCAGGTTAATGTCGCGTATAAAGCTGGTATAATATTTTCGATCGTTGATGAGCGAATGGGTTCTTTTCCTGCTGATTGTGTGGTGAAGTTTTTGAGTTTGGCCCTCAAGTGTTGCCAAGATGAGCCAGATGGACGGCCTTTAATGGCGGATGTAGTCCGAGAGCTTGACAGTTTATGGCATTTGATGCCGGATTCCGACAGGAAAATGGCATCATATCCCATAGACACTGACACTGAAAAGGTTGTGGGTTTACAGTCATCATCCTCAGTAGTGGAGAATCCTTATGTGTCACTAGATGTATTTGGCAGCAACCTTGTTAGTGGAGTTGTGCCCAGCATCACGCCTAGATAGAAATGCTTAAAATAATTTTAGGAAAAAGGGGTTTTGTGGTTTCTACCACTCAATGATCCAATGTTTTCACTCAATGGAACCGTTCTGTTGATAAGTGTATGGACAAGTAAGTCTATAATGGATTTCAGGTTGCTTAAAATAGTTATTTAAGCAGTGAAACTCACCACTCTAGGCAGATTAAACTGATTTAATTTTATGTTCAAAGTGTTTTTCAACATATGCTTGAAATGGCAAGTCATGACTTTAAGTCATTTGACAATCAGAGCACACATTGAGCTTTTTATTGCTGTCAACGCGGACATGGATGGATGAGAGAACTTTGTTGACAACGGGTGTAGATGCTTGACCATGACGACGATGCCATTCACAAAGGGATGTACGAATGGAGGAGAAAGCTTGTGGACAACGATATGGACATGTAAACTGGTAGAGGCCATTATTGAGGTGGCCTTGATGAATGACCTTTCTCGAATAATCCTTCACAAGAAAGAAAGTAGCTTGAAATTCAAAATAAGCATTGTTATCTATACAAAAGCGTTGAACAGATAACAAGTTTTTCTGAATTTGTGGAACAAGAAGAATTTGTTTAGGAAAAAGAGTGGACAGTAGTAATTTTAGAACCACCAGTTTAAAAGATATGCAAACTTTATCCATTTCCTACTTGAACATGATTAGTACCCTAATACTTGAACATGTGTTGCATTAGTGTCGTCTTTCCATTCTGTTTTCAAATTTTTAGCTAGGGTAGCAACAATGCTTGTTTATTGTTTGGTTTGAAATCCTTATAAGAAATATCAAAACAACAATAGTATTTGTGAGTCGAGTGACTAGGTTTATCACAAACCTGACAGATCACTGAATGTTGATCACTATTGCGTAGATTGTTAGTGTAGGCACCACGATTGCCACGTCCCTTTCCTCGAGGACCATCTCTGCCTTGAGTAGGTGGTTGGTATTACCTTTGAGCAATATTGATAGAGGTTGGTGGTGTTGGAGAAGAAAGTTGATGGCAAGATAGGCAAGTCTCTGTTGTGAGTAAAAGAGAGTAGATTTCTTAAAGGTGATGGCGTTAGTGTGGGATGAGATTGAGGCAACGAAGTTGTCATAATCATGGCCGAGTCTTGCAAGTACATAGGTTATAACATCTTCATAGCTCATTGGTTGTTCTGCAACAACCAATTCATCTGTAAGTTTCTTAATAAAGAGAAATTATTCAGTGGCAAACTTGCTGCATTTTGTTGCTGTGGTCAGTTGTGTATGAATTTGAACAGCCATTGCCTTTTGTTTCATCAGTAAGTACATATTAGCCTACAAATTTATTTATATGTAACATTACTATGTAAGAATCTAGAGGGAATGGAGGATTTTAACAAAATCCAATAAAACAAAATGTAGTGCATAGAAATAAAATAATAATAATAATAATTTAAATAAACTGATACTCTTGAAAGGAAATCTATTCAAGTAAACGGTTGTAAAATTTAAAAATAAAAATAAAAAATAAAAAATAAAAATCTAGCTAGCATATTATACATTATGAAAAAGGGCATTGTAGTCAATTACTTTATAGTTAGTGGAGATTTTCAGAGTGAAATGCTTATCTACCTATATCGTATCTTTATTTTTTAATAATTAAAAAATATTATTAATAATATTGTGAAACTTTTTAAAAAATATTTAAGAAATATTTGAAAAAAATGAAATCCACTTTCCAAATCCTTAATACGTTGTGGCGTTGGCACGTGGACCTCATGTGCTAATAAGAATGGGGCGAGATTTGAACAATAGCATTCATGCTTTGACTCGAAATATGCAATAGCACATGCAATCTGCATGAGTTGAGTGGCTTGTCCACGCACTAATTTTTTATTTTATTTTTTTCAATAACAAGCATTTCATTCATTATTAAATATTACAAAAATTGTATTTCAAATGGGGTATAAATGGTTTAGTTCGGTTCGAAAAATTTGTGGACCGATTCCATTGAGTCCAAGAATTCTCTCACCTTGAACCAAACCAAACTTCTTTTCAGTTCATACTAGTCCAGTCCAGTTCGGTCCAGAGACACCTGATATGATTCAATGGACTTAATTTGATCCAAAATCTAGCAATGATTAAATATATTTTTTAACCCAAATTTAATTATTTTCAACTTAATTTACGTATTTATTACAGATTTAAACTAAAAAATATTAAAAAAAACTTACTCTAAAAAAAACATACAAAAGAAAAATAATCTAAATAAAATAAATAATCTAAATAAATAAATAAATATTGTTGTTGTGAGATTCTAGATTTACGTGTATTTTTACACGTTAGTTTATTCTCGGTGTTAATTATTTTAATTTAATTTAATAATATTATTAGTTGTGTTTTATTTGTTTAAGATATTTATTTGAGCTATTAATTAGTTGATATCGAGTTACGTTGTTTTCTTATTTATTTTAATGTGAGTTAATTAATTTAATGATTGGAATTTAATTCCTTTATTTTATTATGTGAGTTTATTTGATCTGCTTTCGTTATATTAATTATTGTTTTATTTTAATATTGCATTTGAGTTTAATTTATTTCTATTGATGGGCTTTAAATATCTTATTTTATTGATATTGAAATTATAGTATTTAAAGCTAACTTTTATTTAATTTACTGTGTTTTTCTAGTTGGACTTATTTTTCCCTTCTTTCTCCTTTTTCTTTTCTTTTCCTTTCTTTTTCCTTCATCTATTTCGGTCCCAGACCCGCGCACCAGCCCCCTCCCCTGCCTCCTCTCCCTCTCGTCCATCCCTTTTCCCCCACCCAGGGCCGCCGTCGGCCACCCACCGGCGACACCGCCCAGCCCACTGCCTTCCCCACACACCGGCGACCTCCTCTGCACCGGTAGTGCACCTCACGGCAGCCCCTAGCCGGCGCGTGAGTCCCCTACCCGAAATGGATATTTTGCATTCCCTTGCATTTTTCGGCCACCGCCGGCCACCCCTTGGCCTCCAACCACCATCACTAGATTCCCCACCCTCCGGCGAGCATAATCCACCGTCGGTAGCCACCCATTGCCGCCGGTTACCCCCTCTACCCGAAATGGGTCTTAAACGGGTTGTTCTTCGCCGCGCCACCGTCCGGCCACCGTAGGCCTCACCACTGCCACCAAAAGACTCCCCTCGCCCAGCCGGTCATCCCCCTAGCTCAGTTTCCCCATACACGGCCTCACCTTCCCGATACAACCTCAAACTCGAAAATAGGTTTTCACCCATTTTGACCCCGATCCGCCACCTTCCGGTGGTTGTACCGCCACACCACCACCTCCATGAGATTCCCCACCCTTCAAAGAGTACCTCCCTAAATTTTGGTGTCAAACCGAGCATTTTAGCCTAACGTGCATGTGACCGCTACAAACGCTGCAGATTGGCGTTGTTCGAGGATTTACGCTTTTAACCGCTGTAAGTACTTTCCAAACGAGCTTTAAGATTTAAATATATTTTTGGCATCAACAGTTGTTATATTTGATTATTGTTGCTATGTGTTGGTTGATGTTGGTATTTGTTGGTTGATTGGATTAATTAAATGTTGGATAATTGCTGCATGGTTGTCTACATTGTGTATTTACACGCATGCTCATGAAAATATTTGGAAAGTAGATTTTTGCATGATTTCGGATAATCATGTGTTGAGATTGGAAACTGAGATTTAAATTGAGTTTAACGGATTTTAATGGTTTTGGGCTGAGTCATAACGGGGACGGCGATACGTAACGCCCGTTGTGATCAGCGTGTGTGTGTGTGGATGACATAACGGGGATGGCGATACGTAACACCCATTATGGTCATTGGGTGTGCATTTCATATCGGGGACGGCGATACGTAACGCCCGCTATGAAATGAGTGTGTGTGGATCGTAATGGGGACGGCGATACGTAACGCCCATTATGATTTCGGGTGTGTGTGTAAATCATATCGGGGATGGCGATACGTAACGCCTGGTATGATTGGTTTTGAGGATATTATTTTATGGAAAATGATGGGTAATTTTATTGGGATTTTATTGTGGATTAAATTGGGATTTTGATGAGTGCGGTTATTTCATTGACTTTGAGGAAGATGATTTTAAGCCTCATGCATATGGTAATTGTTCATGGTTGTTGTTGTGGCATTAATGTATTTCTGTCTTTTGGTTTGGTTGGGTTGTACTTACCTGCGATGCCATCTTGGCGTCGTAGTTTTTTTGGATGCAGATTATGAAGAGGCTGAGCCTGAGGAGACGGCTCCGCCATTGAGGTGATATTAATATTAATTGTTATTTCGAGAAATTTATTTTCTCCTTTTTATAAATATGTATTTGTTTAATTTGTATTTCGGATGACTGTATTAAATTTCCTGTTGGAGAGCTTTTATTAAATTGGTTTGTAAAATATTTCTAAAAATTCTGGTACCTAGTTATTGATTTTATTACCCGTTGCGACCTATATTTTATGTATGTCACGTGTACGCACACGTTTGACACTTGTCGTTGGAATGTGTGACCCGTGATGTTATCATCCTGACGCCTCGATTCCCGTGTTATTTTAAGGGGAATTTGGCGGCGTCACAGTTGTCATTCGGCGGGCTACATGGACAAAAGCCCGTAAGTTATAACCATTACCAGACGTTCCTGTTCGGTTGTTCTTGATTCAGTGATTCCAAGTCAATGAATTTGGGCTATTGGCATATTGCATTTGTTGTCATTCAGCAGGCAACATAGGTATAAAATTATTAAATATATACTAGTACTATTAGTCTACTTCTATAAAAAAATAACATCTTTGTCAATTTCTATTCTCATCTAAATATTAAATAAAATATATAATTATAACTTATAGTTTATAAACTTAATACTTATACTATAAGTTATAACTAATATTTTATATTATATATAGCCCATAGATTGATTAGTTAATTTAATTCTCATGAGTTATATCAATTAATCAATGATATTAATGATCATATTACATATATAGTTAAAAACAACATTAATATTTATAATTGCTACACGTAATCATAAGAAGAGAAATTACTAATTAGTTAATAATGACTTAGTGAGACATCATAAGTTGGTTAACTATAACTAATAATATTATTACATTAGTATATTATAAATTTATATGTTAGTGAATAGTGATAAATTAGTAATAATATATGATATATTAAATAATAATAATAATACACTTATTACTTATAAATTATTACTAATACTCTATATAGATATATTATAATTTAATAATTTATATTCTTATACTACAACTATTATAAATTATAATATGTTAATATTAATTATTATAAGAGTATATATTATATATTAATATGTTATACTACCACTCTTAATCTATATTAAAAATAAAATTAAAATTAAAATTTATATACTATTACTTATATATACATATATAAAAAAAATTGCATTCGGTTCGATTCGATCCGGTGTAGGAGGAGAAATTGCCTGGATCGGGACTGGACCAAAAATTTTCAGTCTACCGGTCCAGTTCGATCTTTTTACAATCCTAATTTCAAACCATATAATCGTCTCAATAAACTGCAGGATAGAACCATTCCAAATGCATAAATCATTAATATGTTAAACATATCTTACTAACTTATGCACATTCATTTGAGTTACGATAGACATACTTAATTGTATACTAGTTAAACAACATCATCATCTCTTTAACATCCTTGATCACATTTTCTAGTAAAGAAGTTGATAACACTTTTGTATCTTGAATGCCATTATCCAAAATCAAAGAAGATGTCTCCACTTCCAGATTTGGAATACCTCTAGGCAAGCACAATTACAAGTCATGAAGAATAGCTACCAATTCTATTTAGGTGGATCATTAATTGGCAATTCATTCTTGCTAGCTGTAAACAACACCTCTTCCATTTCATCTCTTAATAGTACTCCAACACCAGTTGTTTGTTGATTGCAAAAATTGGACCAATCCACATGCCATCTACTTGATTCATTCTTCCCATCAATCTTGACAAGTTTCTGATCAAACCATAATGCATGGTCGATAGCTTCTAATGGGCGCACGTCCACATTTTCAAACAACTTCTGATTCCTTCTTTGCAAAAATCACTAAGCTATCAATAAGAACTTATCAACGTCCTCTGTTTTGTCTGGCACCCAAGAAATTTGCAAAATAGGCATATTGTGAACCTGGATTCAACTTTCACCTCTAGGCTCTAACCAGCTCTGATAAATTGTCTTGTAATTATAAACTACATGCATGATGTCCTCCACCTTTGTTCCACAGAAAGCATACCTATCATGGGCCACTATATTTTGTTTCCTTAGATTGTCCTTTGTATGTAGATCATTTTTGCATGCCCACAATCTAAATATTTTCACCTTGCTGGGGATTTGTAGTTTCCAAAGGCATTGTCGCAACCTCTGATTTTCATTGACAAAATGTTTCACCATTGCTATCCTTTGTTGAAGAGACTAAAATAATTTATAAGCACTCTTTATAGTAAAGTATCCATGTTTCTCATGTTCCTAAATCAACTTATCAACACTTCTTTTAGAACTTAAGGGTAGTTTAAACAATTCTACTACCACATGAGGACACATGAGGAGGTAGAAGTTGATTAACTTTTTTTTCATCCCACCAAACACTATTCTTGTCAATAATATCTTTAACAATATGATTAGAAGAATCCACTGTCACAGGAGCAAAAAAAAGTAATCGTCTAAAGTTTGGTACCCAATAATCAAGCCACAAATTTATTGAAGCATAATTTCTAACTCTCCATTGACATCCCAATTTTAACTATTTGATCCTCTCCATGCATAAGATGGGTTATAATCCAATTTTGCTTCAAAAAACTGAGTTTGGATTATGCGGCTTTTCACATATAATCTGCTAACCCTATTTAGTATAAGGGCCAATCAAACAACTTTATATCTTTAAAGCCCAGTCCATCTTTCTTATTCGAATCACACATTTTGCTCAAACTCATCTAATGAATTTTATTCTCATCTTTCTTAACCATCATTTTCTCAAGATCCAAACATAGTCAATCTAGCAACTTGAAGCAACTCATTTAATAAGTAGGTATGGACAAAGCAACCGCCTTTACCAAGATTTTTATTTTTTTGTGAATTTTTTTTCCTTCCAGTTCTTTAATTTTTGCCAAACCTTGTACGCACCAGCATTTGACATCACTTCCATAGATTGAATTTGAAGATTGATAGCCCGTGGATCCGATGATTATTTTTTTTGTTTTGTTTTTATGTTTCCGGATACGATGATAAGTTACATGTGACATTCATAAAATATTTTCTAACTTGGTGGGGAGAAAAATAAAGAAAAACAAATAATACCATATTTATTGGAAGAAAAAATAAGTATGAAATGTATATAAAAAATTTAATTCTTTTGATTATAAATCTCATTTTTTTTTTTTATAACCATATCTAGTATATTTTTTTTTGTACGAATATCTAGTATTATTAAAGTAGGCAAAGGAGAGGAGGGGAGGATATCAATGGAGTGGTTGAGAAATTTCTTTAGACATCTTTTGACAAACATGCAATCTTTAATACATAAAAATGTCCCGACTCTTGTCCCACCAGTTTCATTAGACTAATGAAACGAGCATGAACGAGTCCAAGGTGAATGATGTCTCTAGAAACAAACAAAAATTCAAAATAAAAAATCCCAGACTGATAACGGTGCAACACGGAAGTCAGAATTTTCTGTCCTTTCATACGGAAGAACACCAAGCAGAAAAGTCATCTGAGTATCCCTGGCCTCCGTCAGTGTCATCTTCGATTATATTAAGCTCTCTGTTCAAAGAGTGATGCTGTGGTTCGGATGGGTGTAAAAACAGTTCTTACACTCAGCCGATAGAAATATGCCACGTAAGTATTTTAGAATAATAAAAAATGTGTCTGCATGTATGAGATCCCTCTCTTTTCCCTTCCAATCCATCTCCATCTCCATCTCCATCTCCATCGAATTATTGTTGTTTGCTCTACTTCTTCCTTGCAGTTAAGTTCAAATTCCTAAACTCCACCATTTGAGAGAACCCTCGAACTTAATGTGAATAATTTACATCAACAAGTGAAGAGAGGGTTTTCATGATGCGTAACTTTTTGAGCTCAGGAGGTGAGAAAAAAAAAGAAGAAAAATAGAGGAAAATAAAATAATACTGGTTGTTAAGTTTATCAATTTGTTTCAATTTGGCTTGCCAATAACTCAAGAAGCAAGATCCAAAATCTGAAATAAATAGTCATGCAGGTTTCATGGCCATAGACCAAACAGGAGACAACGTTTTAGGGCTTTCACACTCATTCGAAACAGACCAAGCAGACCATACGGAAGACCCAAAAATCTAAAATTGAAATCACACAAAGAAATCCCAAACAAACTAAAGGAAATCGCACAAAAAACCTTCAGACAAACTGAACGAAATCACACAAAGAATCCCCAAACAGAATTTTTTTTACTTTACAAACCAGTTCATCCATGTCGATTGTCGAGTGCTACTAAAACTAGTGCAAATGGAGGCTCGAGAGCGAAGATTCTTTCATTACAAGTTTTTGAAGATTTCAAGATTTGAGATTTTCTTTTTTTCCAAACATCATAAGAGGGAGAGGAATCAAGGCATGAAACAAATGATCATATGGATGCGCGTTCTTTTTTTTTTTTTTCATGGAGTAGTTACGTGGCACTATCATTGGACTGGTGTAAAACTAAATTTTGCACCCATCCGGATGTAAGGTTTTCTCCTGTTGTTGAAAATACGCCTCGTTTATGCCATCTAGCCATGTAGTTGTACATAATTTTTTAACTTCTATACATCATAATTTTTTAATTTTTTTTAATTTTTAAATATTTTAATTTGAATTTTTTCTTTTTAAACTTATTTAATTTTTTAATTATTTTTTATATATCAAATATTTGAAAAAAAAAAATATGATGTATAAAAATGATGTGAATAACAAAAAATTGTATAAATTTTTTTTCTCTAGTCATATAGCTTACAATCTGTGAAAACACTTCACAAGCGTCATTTTGTCGTTCCTAAAGTTTGATCTCTTGGACTTTGCTTAGTTTTCGGCACAGAAAATAATTTAGTTCTTGTTTTTATTAGCGTTGTTTTACAGCAACTGAGCAGAAGAAAACATTATTTTATCCGTACATGCTCTGCCTCCTATGGTTGCCATGTTGCCATCTTGGTTGAGATATGCTTTAATTAGTATTCAAAACCACCCTTTTACTCTCACCAACTTCCCAGATTAGTCAACATTCCCGACCTCACTATCAGAGATGAAAGAGACGGCCTTTCGATCTGCATCGCCACGCCCACAATTTCTTCGGCATGCTCGATGACTTCCTGTTAAGAAACTTAACCCCCGTTCACATGGTACATAAAAAATTCAGGCTTTTCTTTCTTGTAATCCTTAATTTCCTCACTTTTTGGGCTCGTGGTTCTCATTCTATTTTCTACAGTTTGTGGGCTCTTTTTCTTCTGAAGCACTACGGGCGAATAATTTTGGGTGATTGTCTTTGTTTTATTTCCCGGAATCTTGGAGCTTTTTAAATTGCTGCACTTGAATTTAAATTGTTTGATATTTCCTTGGTGTCGAAAGCCAGTATAGAGCTGCTTTGGATTCAACTTCGCAAGTTCCGATAAATACTTATTTTTATCAGGTGAAGCTTTCGGATACTACGAATATTCCCAGTGTTTGTTTCTCGGGGAAATTTGAAGTTTCCGGTGTCTTTGAGTTATTAGGATGTATCAGTCAAGAGCTTGGACGTATGGATTATCTGTTGTTGTATGGTTGTGTTGGTCTTCACTACTCATCGGAGCAGAGAATTCCATCACCCATCCCCAAGAAGGTTATTTTCCTGCAGTTTGCTCTTTAAAAATGGAAACTTTTGATGATTTGCAAGCTTTTTTTTGTGATACACTCTTGAGGGGATACTCGCTAGAGCTATCAACTAGTTCGTAGAAGCTTCACATGTCCAATATTCACAACCATCAACACTACAGTAATTTGCCACTGACAGCGTTACAATAGTGTTGATTTTTGTTAAAGTTGGGTTGTTTACTGTAGTTATCATTTGACTCTATCCCTGTTTGGATTGAGAAACTATCTCATCGTTACAAAATTCTAAAATTCTCACACAAAATATAATAAATAATTCAATCTTTCAAATTCTAATTCAACTGTTTTAAATTTCAAAATAATAATAATATTAAAAAAAATATTTTATTCAACTTTAGATTTTTATCTAAAACTGTTTGATTTCATCTCATTATTCAAACGGGCCTATATGCTCAAATGGGGTCTTCTTGCAATTTGATGAAATGGTTTTTTTTTTTTTTTTAATAGAGTGCAGTACCTGTAGTTTTATTAATGAAATGATGATTAACATATCTGTTAGTGTGCAGTAAAGGCGTTGCAGGCCATCAAGGGAAGTTTGATAGATCCTCATAATAATCTAAATGATTGGAATGAAGGGGATCCATGCACATCAAATTGGACAGGGATTGTGTGTTTCAATAAGACACCTGATGACGAATATCTACATGTTCAACAATTGTATGATTAATCTCTCCTTTTTTTTTTTTTTTTGGAAAAAAAAAAAAATTATCAGGGAGCATTATCAATGTAAATAATGTGCATATTTCCTTTTCACTTCAAATTTTATTTATTTATTTCTATTGTGCCCTCCTTTGGATAATATTCCACTACTGAATAATCTCTCTAGTTGATGCCAGGGAACAAGCTTCCTTTGTTCTGTTGTTCATCAAAGACTAAAGAAAGTCGCAGCTGTATTGATTTCATTAGGATTGGATTTGATAAACACGTGTTTCTGGATTTTGCTTGGAAAGATCACGAACATGTCTTGGTGAATTTGAAAATCTATCTTCATGATTTGCTCAAGTGTCTGGAAAATCAATAACTACCCATTAAATATGTGATTTCTTGTCTACAGACAGATCCAATCATTATCTCATGCTAAGCATTACATAATTTGATTGATAATTGCATGTAGGCATTTCCGTTGGAGATATCTTCCGTTGGAGATATCTTCCATTGGAGCATTACATAATTTTCTTTTGGGCCTATTCTCTGCAGGGTGCTCCTAAATATGAATCTATCAGGAAGTCTATCACCAGAGCTTGGCGACTTATCTTATATGACAATATTGTAAGGAAAAGCATATTAAAAGCTACATTTTGTGCTACAAGCATCCTCATCCTCTTCCTCATCAAAGACTTGGATGCTTCTTTCACTAGATATTCTGAACACGTTATTCTCCACTCCTCATTGGCATTTATTTTGCTTATCCTACTGATGTGTTTTTGTTTATCTACTCTGTCAAAGGGACTTCATGTGGAACAGAATAAGCGGGAGTATACCAAAGGAGATAGGCAATATTACGTCTTTGGAACTCTTGTAAGTGGATGAGTTTTTTCTGCTGGATTGGTTAGGTAATTGGTATTGTTATCACATGATTGCATGCTTTATTAAGAAATGCATATATGCTGCTATTCCATGCATTTTAAGGCATTCAATTCCTCAACATTCCTGGAGATAGTTTTTTTTTGGATGCCAGGGAACCTCTTCATGGTAGGGTCCGAAAGGCCCTATCCTTGCAGAGAAAACCCCGGTCCTGGAGATAGTACTTAAATCAAATCCTTGTTACTTTGATATTGCAGAGCTGCAGTACATTTACTTTTCCTTTAGATCCATTTCTAACATATCCATGTTTCCAGGCTTCTGAATGGAAACCAATTAACAGGTTCCTTACCTGAAGAGCTTGGTTTTCTTCAAAACTTGAACAGAATACAAATTGATGAGAATAACATATCGGGACCAATACCTGTATCATTTTCAAAGTTGAACAAAGCAATGCACTTGTAAGTATGTTCTTTATGCTATATTGTTTGTAATCAATTCCACAATGACTTGCCCTTACACCTCTATTTTTCATTTTTGCTTTTCCCCTTTGCGAACAGTCACATGAACAACAATTCAATTAGTGGGCAAATCCCACCTGAACTATACAGATTACCAAGGCTCGTTCACTTGTAAGTCAGTAATTGGTCCTATTTCTGTATTTCATTGTCATATGTCAGTACACTCTACTGTATCAATGACTGTCATCAGCTCTGCAACTGCAGCCTTCTTGATAATAACAACTTAGTAGGGCATCTACCACCAGAGTTCTCCCAAATGCCTAGATTAGAGATACTGTAAGGTTTCTACCATCTTGGAACCAAATTCTATTTATGTTTATCACAAGTGTTATTACATCTAAAACGGACAAATCTGTTGGTTTTTTTTTTTGTTTTTTGCTTCTCAAGTTGAACTAGGTGGTGATTACTAAATTTATCTTCTCCTGCAATGGTATTCTATTAAGTACTCTCTTGTCAAGTTTCTTAATTTTTTCATTTTTTTCAGTCAGCTCGATAACAATCGGTTTGATGGCACTACAATTCCAGTTTCTTACAGCAACATGTCTAAATTGCTGAAGCTGTAAGTGTGCATTAGATGCTTTGTCTATGACTAGGTTTCAAAGGTGCTAAACCCTAAACCCTAGGTGCTAGCCTTGAGCTATGGGTTGAGATTTCTTATCAACTTTAATTAATTTTTTTGGCCAAATGATTGAAGCTTTTTTTCCTTGTTTTGGTTGGCTTTGCCAGGAGCCTTAGGAACTGCAACTTGCGAGGAACAATACCTGATTTGAGCCAAATGCGAAACCTTTATTATCTGTAAGTGGCTTTCAATTGTTTTCCTCTTTATCATTTTAAAGATGATCAAGTATGAGCTTTTAAATTTGAAAAATAATTGCATCAGGCCTAATAATTCTCTTTCCTCTCTGTCAAGGACAATTGTTCATATAAATTGTACTTTGTTTACATTTTATTGCATACAAATTTCAGAGACCTCAGTTCAAACAAGCTAAATGGTTCGATACCTACGGGTAGACTTTCAGAGAATATCACGACCATGTATGATTCTCCATCTTTTGAAATGGCATGTCATCTACATCTTTCTTATTTTGTACCGTTTGATATTATAAATATTTATAGTGTGCCTTTCAGTTTTCAATAAAATACCCATATATTCTGAGAGCTATTATTTGAACAATATGATTAGCTATTTATCCAACAACAATCTTACCGGACCAGTTCCTGAAAGCTTTTTGGGTCTTCCTCGTCTTCAGAAACTGTGAGTCTTGGTTTTGGAGCTCAAAGCTATTATAAATTACTATGTCTTTATTTCAATGGTTATAAATGGATTTATTTGGTGAATTATTCCCCTTGGCAGGTCAATTGCAAACAATTCATTGAGTGGCTCAATTCCATCCACCATTTGGCAAACTAGGACTTTGAATGAAACAGAAAGCCTAATTGTGTAAGATCCGAATGACAATGTCACTTTTCCCTTGGTTAAGGTTGATTCCCTTTTTCTGATGGAAGTATATCCTTTTGAAGTTCAAAGGTGTAAACCTCCTTGGTTGACTTTGGTTGACTTTGAAGTTCAAAGGTGTAAACCTCATGCTAGATTTTCTGACTATTGCTTGTGGCTATTTAACATTTCAGGGAGTTGCAGAATAATAAGCTATCAAATATTACAGGCAGTACCAGTTTACCTTCGAATGTCACTGTCTGGTTTGCTTCTATACTTGCTTTCCGATTTGTTTCATATATAGAACTTAACATATATTGTAATATATTCAAAGTAATGTGACTGCTTGGTAAAAGGGTGTGGATGTGCTCTTTTTAATTATAGAGTCATGATGTGTAACAGTCATAGCACTTGATAGTATGATCATATTGCTATTTTTTGGTGAACTTTCAGGCTTCAAGGCAATCCCTTATGCTCAGAAACTAACCTAGTCCAGTTTTGTGGATTTGAAAGGGAGAATATAACTAACAATGAGAGTTCAACAAATACCACAGCTGTTTGTCAACCTCAAAGATGCCCACCCTCTTATGAAATTTCTCCTAAATCTCCTGAACTTTGTTTCTGCGCTGCTCCTCTGCTTGTTGGATATCGGTTAAAAAGTCCTGGATTCAGCAATTTTCTCCCATACAGATATAGATTTGAGGAGTTCCTGACATCTGCTCTTAAGTTATTCAATTTTCAGCTGTACATTGACTCGTTTGCATGGGAAGAAGGACCTCGACTAAGAATGTACTTGAAGCTTTTCCCTGTATATAATACTAATATCGACAATCCTAATATCTTCAATACGAGTGAGGTTCGGCGAATCCTTCATATGTATGTATCATGGGAAATTCATGATCCACAGATATTTGGACCATATGAAGTTCTGAATTTCACTCTACTGGACGTTTATAAAGATGGTTTGTCTCTGATCTCTTATATGTTATATTTTGTGAAAGAACTTTGTTGAAGTTGGAACTAATGCTTATTTACCAGTTGAGGAATGTAGAAAAATCTCTAATTCTTTTTACCTCTTCATGCAAATCCTTTTTTCTATAATTTATTTGTTCTCTACTTCCGAATCCTTTATCATGTGTAATTACTCTGTTATTCTAGTGTGCATAACTGTTTCTGTGTTCGTAAGTTTGCCTAATTTTGTCACTCTGAATAACATGTGATGTGTTTCTGTGAGTGGCACATTTAAGTGGAGTCAAACCTTTTCTTTTCCTGCCAAATCTCGTTGAAGATAGGCAATCCAATGCTTTCCCCATACTCATACTCTGTTAAGTGGTATAGCAGATACAATTACACTACCGTGATCCAGCACATAAGCGAATAACTGCAATGCTCAATCAAGATGATATTTTTATTTGTCTAGAAATTAAGCTGTGTTCTATAGTGATCCAGAAGGAAGCTTCAAATTCAATCCATATGCCAATCAGGACTTGACCCCACAAATAGATGAACTATGCATCAATCATATCTTACATTCTTTTACGTCTTCAAATAGGAAATACATATTGTATAGTCTTTACTTTTTTTTTTTAATTCTCACAGTTTTCACTAATGTCACAGTGATTGCCACGTCTCCAAAGTCTGCTTTAAGCAAAGGTGCTTTGGTTGGCATAATATTGGGGACCATTGCAGGTGCAGTTACATTGTCTGTAATTGTTTCTCTGCTGACACTCAGGGCGCATAAGAGAAACCACCCTGCACTTTCGAGAAGACATCATTGTGAGTATCTTATGCTACTGATCTTTAGATGTTTAGGTAGATATGATTTTACAATGTTCCTTCAATTGTTTCTATTCTACATCATGATTAGGCCTGTCAATATGGCCAGGCTGACCAGGCTGATGCCTATCCAAGCTCAGCCTGGCCTGGCCTGGCTTATACCATAAGTCTCTAAGTTGAAGAGAAAATGGTTAGCCGCTATGTTGACAATGTTGTTAGCTTGTAAGTTGCAATATATATGTATGTGTGCATGCGTGTAGTGTAAAAACATTATGATAATTATACGTGCATATTACAACTACTTAGGCTAGGCAATGTTTGGGCTGACTTGACCACATCTGATCTCGGCCTATATTTAATAGAGCCTTAAAGTCTTAGAATAAGCTCATCTCGCCAGAGAGCAAATAAACCAGTGCCTGACACCTTCAGGCCTTACAAATGGGCTTCTAGGCTCCAGCTAGCTCAGCCCCATTGAGCATTTTAATCATGATCCTACAAATGGTTTTATTTCTCTATTTTTAGTTATTGGTCTTTACAGTTTATGTCCCAATGCTTGAGATATTGCATACAATAATTAGAAGCCTGCCATACTAGTTTATTTCTTTGGCTAAAATTGGTGAGCAATATTCTTCAACCTGCCCTGATTGATATGGGATGTGAATTTGTTTAGGTCTCTAGTCATCGTTTTGTTTATTGAATCATTGAGACTGATGTATCATGTAGTATACATGTTCCCCTCTGTTTTAATGAGAGCCGTTCTAAATTAGTATATGGAAATTCAATTTAGTAGAATTAAATGTCTTTGTTGGGTTTAGGGACCTCATATATCAGAGCATTTAGTAAGATACAGTCACCACATGAAGGACAACGTGCTATAAGAAAGATGTTTCTGGAAGTATTTCATCTACATCTCCTTTTATTTATAGGGGAAACTACATTTTGCAATTTGTAACCTCGGTTTAAATCTAAACATCAAGATTTAAGAAATATAGGACGTGTATTTGAGGGTCTCGATTGCTATTTTTGGCAGTTTAGGGTATAAATATAAAAATGGTGGCTGTTCAGGGGTGCAAAATATAATTTCCTCCTAAGATTACGTTGTGCTTATTCACTTTTTTTTTTTTTGATTGTATAAAGATTGTGTTTGGAAATGTCTAAGTGGAATTATAACAATCAGGGACGAATCCAAGATTGTCAGTTTGGAGGAGCCAAATACTTTTACACTAGAATAATTAGTTGATAAATTGATAAAATGAGTAAAAAATAAGAAAGATTTTTTTTTCTTTTCTAAATTTGCATTCGTCTGAGAAAATTGATAATTTTACATCTAATATTTTTATATGTTGCAATTAAAAGAAGAACCTACCATGGAAATGAGCTATATAGGTTAAGTTACAAGTCAACGATAACTTAAGTTTTATATTTTTCCTAATAATATACTTCACCCAGATAATTACAAATTTCAAAAGAGAAATATATAATGTGCATATGATTGTATTGTAATTTTCTTGAAATAAGATAAAATTGAAAAAATGTTATTACCACAAAATTCTAATTTGATGATAATAGAGAAAAGCACCCCCTCAGCAACAATATGCAAGGATCCCCTCGCTCTTGAAGAAAACATAAAAACTAGAGAAAAGCACCAACTGTAATGCTTCTTGTCAAATCCTGCCCCCCCCCCCCCCCCAGCCCACAGGCTTCGTCCCTGATAGCAATGATTATGCATCCCGTGAGTGGGTATTATTTTTTACAAGTATGGTCTTGTATCTTCTTAGAATTATCACTTGATATAGTTTCCCTGATTTAGGACCTGTAACATGCGCATGAGTTTTCTTCTGTATATTGGCACTTGTCATTAGATTCCTACTCAAAATATCTGGAACTTGAAAGCATGAAGGAACGATAGATGAATGATGGCATCAATTATTATTCTATGACAAATGGGCATGCCATCTTTTTATATGCTGTGTCTATCACTAAGCTTTTCCATGTTTAACATTGGACCTGCAATTTAATATGCAGCATCTAAAGCCTCCTTGAAAATTGAAGGCATGAAGCCTTTCACTTATGGGGAAATGGCTATGGCTACAAACAACTTCAACAGCTCCGCACAGGTTGGTCAAGGCGGGTATGGAAAGGTCTATAAAGGCATTCTGACAGATGGTACAGTTGTAGCCATAAAGCGTGCACAAGAGGGTTCATTACAGGGTGAGAAGGAGTTCTTAACAGAGATAGAGTTGTTGTCAAGGTTGCATCATCGGAACCTTGTGTCTTTGATTGGATACTGTGATGAAGAATGTGAACAGGTGCTTTTCCTATCTTGATAATTTGTAAAAAGAAAAATGGAAAGATTACCCATAGACCTTACTGCCGAATCCACAAGAGAGATGATTCCTATCAACTTAGGAAGGTTATGCAAAGGAAGATTTTTATGCTTAAAAAAAGATGTAAAACATTGTAAAAATCTGCTTTGAATGATACTAACAATAAAAGAAATCAAACTCAATCGACATGTGAGGTGCAGGTTTTTTGCTGATAATGGAGATATATGCAGAGTTGTTCATAAACTGACGTTATAGTAATTATTCACCCATTCACAATGAAGTTTCTCCCTCAAATTGGTTTCATTTCATGACAAGGACTAGTTTTTCTTGCTTTCTGTTGCTGAATCTGTGTTGATATTTTTTACTGGCAAAAGCTTCATGTGAGTGATGTTGTGCATGCAGATGTTGGTCTATGAGTTTATGCCAAATGGAACTCTAAGGGATCACCTTTCAGGTACACCTTGTAACCTTCATGTTTTACTTGATGGATCGCTCTATAGTTTTTTCTGAGTGCTTTTCATTGCATCTCGCTCCAAGAGACTTTGCCCCCGCCCCGTGCCTCTTTCTGTCTTTTCTGAAGTTAAATGGAGCAATACTAATTTTCAAACTCTACATAATGTTCTAATGAGCTTAATGGTGGTTCACGTATATAATAATAAAGCCAAGTCCAAGGAACCTCTGAGTTTTGCTATGAGATTGAAAATTGCCCTGGGATCTGCTAAGGGCATCCTCTACCTACATTCGGAAGCTGATCCTCCGATATTTCACCGAGACATCAAAGCCAGCAACATATTATTGGACTCAAAGTACAATGCAAAAGTTGCTGATTTTGGACTTTCGCGACTGGCCCCAGTTCCAGATATTGAAGGGACTGTGCCTGCTCATATATCTACAGTTGTGAAGGGGACACCAGTAAGACTCTTACAGTTCATATTTGCATCATAGGATTGTAACTTCGCATGAGTTTAAACATTAAGTTTATATCACATTTTTCTATGTTCAAATCAAAGTGGCACTCAAACTAGATGATTGGAGATGTAACTGATTTTCGTTGTATTAATTTGGCAGGGTTACCTAGATCCAGAGTACTTCTTAACTCACAAATTGACCGACAAAAGTGATGTATATAGTCTTGGTGTTGTATTTCTAGAACTCCTGACTGGGATGCAGCCAATCTCACATGGAAAAAATATTGTTAGAGAGGTATGGCCTTACAGAGCTTTTTGCCTTCATTTCATTCAGGGCCCAATGGTTATTTAAGATGATTGATAGGGCAGGAAAACTGTTGTTTCTATAATTCATTTGGCTGAGAACAGTCCATTGATGAATCTCGTGGGTATCAGATTCAAACACGAGCATAGTCTGAGCCAAAATCAGATATCCTTGCATTCAGTCAGTTTAACTGTTATATAACGCCTAAGATTACTCGATGAGGACGTCCATATTATTTTGGTCCTCTAGATACAGTAGCTGAAATTTTATTACAGAAATGTTGTATTCTCTAATCAAGTGATTGACCTATAAAGTTACTTATAATGTGCCCAAATTAACTGGTGTGATTGAGGTTGACAATAAACAGTAGCACTGTTCTACATCTAATATGATAGCCTTTTGTAATTTTCAGTTCTTCTTATCCATTTCAGGTTAATGTCGCATATAAATCTGGTATAATATTTTCCGTTGTTGATGAGCGAATGGGTTCTTTTCCTTCTGATTGTGTGGTGAAATTTTTGAGTTTGGCCCTCAAGTGTTGCCAAGATGAGCCAGATGCACGGCCTTCAATGGCGGATGTAGTCCGAGAGCTTGACAGTTTATGGCATTTGATGCCGGATTCTGACAGCAAAATGGCATCATATCCCATAGACACCGAGACTGAAAAGGTTGTGAGTTTACAGTCATCATCCTCAGCAGTGGAGAATCCTTATGTGTCATTAGATGTATCTGGCAGCAACCTTGTTAGTGGAGTTGTGCCCAGCATCACGCCTAGATAGAAAATGCTTAAAATAATTTTAGGAAAAAGGGGTTTTGTGGTTTCTACCATCTTCAAGATTCGAACTGGGAAACTTTTCTTTGCAATCTTGGTTCTGATTTTGTGTATAGTTTATTTCTATACCTATTTTTCTGGTTCAAACTCTTTAACAACGTGATAATGATGTATAATTTGATGATGTTGCTACAAAAACTAATGCTGTTTATTTATATTGTATATACGATTAATAAGAAACATAAATCTATCTTCCATACGTTTGATTGACATGTTGATTTCTTTTACAATTCAGTTCTTGTCATCTTAGGTATACTCCACACTAATTTTCAAGTAGAGGGATAATTTGAGTTTTAAAATCCAAAGTAGAAGAGACATTGAGTATGTAATTATAAAATGAATCAAATGGACGCTCATGTTTCTAAAGCTGTGATCTGTGGAATTTCTAGTTCGAAAGAGCAGCTGTTCTATTTTCTAACCTTCAGTTGCTGAGTGGACTATAATATATGCCTGTATTAAACAAACAGCCACATTTTCTAACAACATTCACTAGAACATGATTCCATTAGTATTAACATTACTAGTCAACTTTCAGAAGTCTAGGAGGTCAAAAGGTTTACAAGAGTCAAAGAGCTCAGAGATCATGAAGGCATTACAAAGCAAAAAGAAATAGCCAAAATTTCCTTTCTTTGGCATTATAATCAATCTCCCGACCCATTAAACTTCTGAGATTGCATAGCAGAAGAAGACAATAAAGCCTTGTTTCTCTCCTAATTAATATACTTTCCTTCTTAAAAGCTTTGGGGCAGGTTTCTTTCTAGTTCTCCTAGAAGCACATTTATCAGTGTTCTCAACTATTTCCTGTTTCTTGATTTCAGTACTACTCCCTCCTGATTTACCTTTCTTTTGAATTCTTTGAGAACCAAATCCATTCTTTTTTAGTAGATTTTCATCTAGTGACTTGTCTTCGCTATTTGTTTCATTCTCTGGTTGAAGGTTTTGAAGATGTGCCAAGTCATTATTTGCATTTACCACAGCTTTCCTTGACGGTTATGTCCGATTTAGTTGCAAGCCACGCTTCCTGCCTGTCTTGGATGTTGTTTGAGCAGCTGAAATACCTTCTTTGTTCATTATGTCCTCACTTTGCTCTTGAACTGAAACTGGAAATCCTTTAACTATGTATATCTGCAGTGGTTTTACAATATATTTTTAGATCAAGAAACCAAAAGAAAAAAAAAAAAAAACGGATACTGTAAAAACCACAAACTCAGGCTGAAATTCTGGCCTACCTAAAACAAGTCTATATGGAAATTTGGAGGCTCTTGGGATTCAAGAATAATTCTGCAGTGGTCTTGCTATCACAACCAGTGGATAGAATGTGCATACCTATAATGATATTTTTGCAAAGAGTACTGCTACAGTCACAAAATGATTATACAAAAATAATTTCATAAATTAACATGACTTCATAATGTATGTGCACATACACGAGTACATGCATTTGTATTGCAAGCCAACATAGAAGATTTATGTAATGGGTATAATTCGTCCTGGCAGGTAAAAGCCTAAAACGTATATGCTATGAATGCCCCGTTTGTATTCAGAGGTGAGTTCAGCTCATCTCAACTCATCTCAACTCATCTTCATTTTATTATTATATTTTTATAATTTTTTATATAAAACACAAATTTCTATACACCTTTTTTAATTCCCAATACACCTTTTTAAATTTCCAATATACCTTTTTCAATTCCCAATATACCTTTTTCAAATCCCAAAATAATAATAATATTAAAAAATAAACTAAACTCATCTCAACTCATCTCATCTCTGAATCCAAGCGGGGCAATTTGCTTGACATTCTACTACCAGATGAATGCTTTGTACAGATACCTAGACGCTCAAATCCGATAATGATTGTGAAATAAAAGCACGCCACTCTTACAAGATGAATCTTTATCTCACTGATTTTTAGGCCTACCTTAAATCTCGTTGGCTCAATCAATTCAAATACCAGTGCATCACCATCATCCAGCTTATGCTCCAGTGCAAATGCTCTCTAGCCACCACTAAGCCCAGCTCTTTTTCCAATGTATACAGCCTCGAATTCCACTCCATTTTCATCCACTAATACCACGTCCAACAATGTTTTTGGAAGATGATCCTCACAGAATTTTGAAGGAAGGCCCTAGTAATAAAAGCAAAATATACAATTCAACTACTTATCCACTGAACTATCAACAAGCTAACTTTAGAAATTAGATAATGCATAATTAAGATAAGAAGACCATAAACTGCCTCAATTGCCACATACCAACCAAATAGCAGCTATAAACATGAGACCGGACCATTGATTTGATGAAAGATGGACTTCCAGAGTGGCGTAGCGGAAGACGTATAAATGAATGGCAATTGTAAAAAAAAAAACAGAGTAAAGTAAATAAAAAGGTAGAGCTGTGTCTTCCAAGTCGATGCGGAGCTACTGCAGAAAATTGGTGTTCTCACACGTTTATTCAAAATATGATAATCGATGCTCCCCGTTACAATAGCAGCCAACCTTATATCCGAATATCAGACTTCACTAAAGGAAAGTAATTAACTAAATGGAAACAAAGGAAATAAAAGGAAACAAATCATCACATAAGTCAAAACGTAAACTTGGAAACAAATAATATTGTAGTTACGGCTTGAGATTTGGCTCGTGTGAGGCTTGACTTTCTTTATTTGGTTGAGAGGATTCTTGAATCAGAGATCATATCCTGCCTTTGGCATGTTGGGTCTGCAGTTGCCATGTTGGGTCTTCCACGTCCTGCAGCAGTTCTCTTCCACTTAGAATCAAACTCGTCTCAGAGTTTGGACTGTCATTGAGCTGTTCATCAGGTGGATGGTACTCAAACAGATCAGCTACATTGAATGTGGGTGATATTGACAGGTTTTTTGGAAGTTCTACCACATAGGCATTGTCACTGATTTTTTTTTGGGGTCTCTGCTATGAATTGCGCCGCCCCATTGACCGTGACAAATAAATTCTTTTTATCGGCAAGTGCTGGATCGTGAACCTCGTCTCCTTTGGGAATTATTGCAACTTTTCGACCCTGCCATACAAATGAGTATACATTCTCTCACCCTTTATAAAGAGTGTCTACATCAAACTGCCATGGACGGCCAAGCAACACATGACACGCGTCCATTTCCACAACATCACATGTTGCCTTATCTTTATAAAATTTTCCAACGGAGAAAGGGACTCGGCAAATATTGTTTACAAGAAGTTAGAACCTCGGATCCCTTTCGAATCCAACTGATTTTGTAAGGCTTCGAATGCTTCTCAGTTTTCAATTTGAGAGCATTAACGAGGGCCTTAGACACAATATTTTCACAACTCCCATTGTCAATTATCACATTGCACACTTTGTTTTTAATTGTGCAACGTGTTTTGAAGATGGAGTGTCGTTGGGTCTTCTCTTCTACCTTTGGTGATAGCAGGACTTGTTGGATGACACAATTGATCGGTTCTCCTTCGTTGCCCTCGACAAATCCTTCTACTACATCACCATCATTGCTTTCCTCATTCCTCGGTTCCTTATCACCTTCCTCGATCACATGAACTTAGCGTTGTGTGGGACATTTATTAGATTGATGCCCGAGTTGATTGCATTGAAAGCATTTTCTAGACATAGGCCATGCATATGGGTTGTTGTTTTCCCCTTCCTTATGGACTAGAGCCTTGGCGTGTTGAGTGCTGCTCTCCCCTTTTTGGAACTTGCTGAGTGGTGGTGGGCGTGCATCGTTGGGTTGTGATGGTTGCGCCACAGGCTTCGCTTGAGGTGGCTAGTTTTGTGTCCTCGGTAGCAGCCTGGCTAGCTGCATCTCAATCTTCATAGCAAGATTTACTGCCTCCGACAAGGACCATGCAGTGTGTAGCGCTACCTTGTTTTGTATGGTCATGCGCAAGCCCCCCGTGTATCTCGCAATCTATTGTCCTTCAGTTTATGATAAATTGTTACAAGTATTCAATCGATAAAATTCTTCCGTGTAATCACTCACGGACCGCGCCCCTTGCTTGCAATTTTGGTATTGCTGGTATAGAATTTGCTTGTAGTTAGGTGGAAGGTGGAAGTAATCTAGCTCTCATTAGCCGCTTCATTTTGGGCCATGCACGTACTGGTTGCTTGCCTTGCCTTCTTCGATTGTTTTGCATTTGTTCTCACCAAGTCGAAGCACCACCATGTAATTTATATGCAACTAACTTCACTTCTTGTGTCTAGGGAATCTGCATATAATCAAAGCAATTTTTCACCTCGAGCATCCAGTCGAGAAAACTCTCAACGTGAAGGTGGCCATTGAAACAAGGTAGATCAATCTTGATTCGAAAATTGCTATTGTTGTCCGAAGCCCTCCTGGCATCATGGTTTCCATGAGCGAGCCTCTCTACTTCCTCCTCACTAGAAGAATCATTTAGTACTTGGTTCCTTTGTCGATGCACCGAATTGCGATCTCCTCCTAGGCGGTTTTGGTCCTCCCCATTTATATTTTCGTTCTCACCAACATGAATGCATGTGATGGCTGTCTGGATCTCTCATAGCATCCGTTCAATTCCTTTGAAACATTGTTGGTTCCTCTGGTCTGGAGCTTTAACTGCTGTCCAAATAGCCTGCATGCCATGTTCATTCTCGCGGGGATTGTCTCTCGCCATCAAGCCAGGTAAAACCTTGCTCTAATGCCAATTGGCGTAGCGGAAGACGTATAAATGAATGGAAATTGTAAAAAAAAAAACAGAGTAAAGCAAATAAAAGGAAAGAGCTGTGTCTTCCAAGTCGATGCAGAGTTGCTGCAGAAAATTGGTGTTCTCACACGTTTATTCAAAATATGATAATCGATGCTCCCCGTTACAATAGCAGCCAACCTTATATCCGAATATCAGACTTCACTAAAGTAAAGCAATTAACTAAATGGAAACAGAGGAAATAAAAGGAAACAAATCGTCACATAAGTCAATACGTAAACTTGGAAACAAATAATATTGCAGCTACGGCTTGAGATTTGGCTTGTGTGAGGCTTGACTTTCTTTATTTGGTTGAGAGGATTCTTGAATTAGAGATCATATCCTGCCGTTGGCATGTTGGGTCTGCAGTTGCCATGTTGGGTCTTCCATGTCCTACATCACAGAGTCTAGCTTGCTTTGGATATCCAGGGCAGCCTCAAAACCACGCTCACTTTCTCCTTTAGAAGCTTCCCTGACTTCATCCAATGGCCTTGCAAGATACCTGAAATAGCACAACAATATTTCCAGCATTTTTAAAGGAATGCATGCAAGTAAGACTAGTTCTCCAAAAATAACAAAATGCACCTTCCCCATGAATTTGACACCCTTGACCTCTTGCGCAAAGGTGGAAGGTCTATGCCAACCTGTAATGGCAGCCAAAGAACCTTACCTTATTCACATGGCAGACTAGAAAAAGATCGACAAAATCCAATAATATAAGAGAAAGGACTATTATAAAAGTGGTGCATGTGAAGCAGCACTCATAAGTTTTTATATGGTGTTTCCCCCTTATAAAGCCCATTACCATGTCTAATGGTTCATCATAGAATACAATATTTCTTTAGCAATAAGAAGTTTTATTTACTTTCTTAAGTTATAAAATAAATAATAAAAATTTATCTTTAAGTTTTTGAAATAAGTGATGATTTTATATGTTATCATAATAGAGACCCGGAGTTCAAATTATGACTTTACATTCTACCTCATTTAATTAGATATTTCACGTGTTGAACGCCTTATTGAATGAGAATCTAGTCCACATGTGATGAAAATTGTTAAGATATAAAATAAATAATAAAAATTTACTTCTTTCTATCAGTTTAAATTTTTGAGATAAGTAATGATTTCACATACCCAAAAATAAGTATGTTTTTAACATTGTAATACCAAAATTCACCCACTATTTCCTTCTTCCATATACTGCCCCAATATCATGATTGGTGATTACTTACATCATCACGATACGAAGGAACTGGGTTACATGCACGGGTGGAGCGTCTTGGTTCAGATACATTAGTAGTCTTCGATTTGGCTTTTGGAGAATGTTGCTGCGCCATAAGAAAGTGATACATCAAGGTTAGACAAAAAGGTGATTCGATCTTGTGATTCTTGCCAAATTTGTATATGACTGAACAGAGGAGGAAAAATTTGCTTTACCTTGGACTTTTTCACAGAATTTGATAGGGCAGCCAAACTTTTTGATGTCTTTAAAATTCCCAAATCCTTAAAGAAAAACACAAATTAAAAACAAATTTTATCCCCAACCCTTTGTAAATTTACTTATAAAGATATTTAACTACTTTTATTGTAGAACAAATCACGACATTAATGTGATAATCAAAATTTGTAAGCAAATATAGATTATATAAAATGATCCAATAGTTATCTAAATTGTAGACTCTCACTTTGACGGTTATTCCATTGTCAAGATGTCTATATATTGGGAAGTAATTATTTCCAACAGTTGTACCTGATGCAAAATCTTGTTTTAGATAATGGCTTTTGTAACAACTATTTTTCTCATGCAAACATTTGGTGGATTTGACACTAACATGGTCCATACATCATATGCTTGACAACAACATTATGCAAGTGCAAATTCGTAGTTTTATCAGGTATCTGCTGATACAATCTCATCAAAAGATTCAAGCGCATAGAATTTCTAATCCTTTTGTAATATAATTAGAAAATGCGCATCTGGAAGCCATCTTTTTTGGTGCTAAAAAACATACATATGTTAAGACTTTTTAGAATATATGTAGATTGAATAATTGATTCTTTAAGACCAAATAGTAACAAAATTGATCTGATATTTTCTTTGATTTGCAATTTTGTAGCAATTAAATTCACGACTAAAAACAATGGGATCATTATTTTTTCTGTTCAATGCTACAAAAGTTGAAGGGGAATGAAATATTATTAAATTGGACTCGTACAAACTAAATACAAAATGGAAAGATTAAGACTAAACTCTAATCTCGTTGTTCTCTTGTAAGTAATTCTTCTGCAGATATTGATTAGTAAGGATGTATTGATCGGACTGTTTTATTACATATCGATCTACTTCCTCTACTAATGCTTTGAATACATTGATGCCAACCAATATCATTAAAAGGAAATAACAATGGATACTGAAGTGGATCATAACAACCAAAATAATACTGAATTATATGACTTCCACTAGAATGACTAAAGACAATAATGTCCCACCCTCTCAACTGATTTGCGTTGTCATTTTCTATTTATATTGTTGCAACTTGTGAAGATGTTGGGGGCATTGAATACACATTGATCTAGGCCAACATTTGATCTTATATGAATTACTTTATTTTTCAAATTCGGCAAATTACCAAGGAACTGAAAGAACACAATGCTGATTGATGCGAACAATATCGATGAGTTGAGCTACAATTGATGGATCTATTCTTTTTTTAATCAGAAATGTGATTTTCTAATTCATACTCCGTATTATAGAAATACAATTGAAAATAAAAAGGAAAGTCATTTAAAGGAAGCAAATCATTGATATAATGATAGATCTTCCCTGAGTTCAAAAGGTATAAATTTCTCTATTTCTCCTAGAAAACTTTATATCAAATTTGACTCCAAAAGATGTAAAAGCAAACTTATTATTATAAGTTTGAATATAGGTCCTAAAATGTGCACACTCATCTATGTTGGAGGTAAACAACTTATAAAGCAGATTAGGAACATTATTTGTGACTAAAAAATTGTCTCACTAGCACAATATAAACCAGTTATTTCATAATGGAATCACTTTACTTTACAATGTTTGCAACATGATACAATGGCAAAAAATATGCTTCAAATGGCACGACCTGCAATAATTGTCCAAGTCCTGTAAAGCAATGATGTTGATGACCTATTATGTTAAAAAATGAAAATAAGAAAATAGACACAAACTCATCAAATTCTTTGAATGATATGACTAAGGACACTACTAGAAGAGTAGCAACAGTTGATGATAGAATTAAAAAAATGAACTAATTTTATATTTGTTTCAAAGCTTGATTCATCTCAAACCCATGGAGCTTATTTCTATAATATGTTCCAAAATTTCAATGAAAATAACATAAGGTAGATTGAATAAGAAAGATGAAAAAATAATTTCAAGAGGACCTGTTGAATCAAGAGTTGACAAAGGCGGCTGGTTTTTCAACTTAATTATTTGCTAATCTATGTGTCAGAAAATCTATAGAATTACTCGGACGATCAAAAGATTCCATTACATTGTTTAAGGACGAATTTGCCTCTAAATTAATCACATAGATATTAACACCAGGAGGAACATATACTTCACAAGACGAAACCAGTTCAACGATGTCAACATGAATGTGAGAATTTCGTTGTCTCTTTGATACTCTCTGAACAAAACTAAAGTCTTGAACATTATTTGTATGTTGGATATCATCGTTTAAAGGTTCATCAATTGGCGCAGTCATTTGATCATCATCAAATGAAGCGAAATATCACCACCAAATGAAGCAAAATCATTTAACTGAATCGAATTGCTTTTAGATGTTTTTTTAGCATATCTTTCTCTCTATTTTTTACCGACCTCATCATTTTTCTCTTCTGGTAAATCTATATACAAGATTCTTTTTGCAGGTTATTTTCCATGAGTTTTAAAAAATAGTTTACAACTTAACTTTTATAGAATTTAATAATACCCTTTCAAAACAAATATTGTAAAACTCATTAGCAATCTTACAACTCCTCATTATGTTAATGAAGAAAATGATTCTTCCAACTATTAGATATTATTCCACACAAGAAAGATTAAACAAATAAATAATAACTACTTAATGTGAAATCCGCACCCCCATGGTGCATCTTAAACGCTATAAACAACTCCATTAATTCCTATGTTGAACAATACATACAATCGAATTATTTATACTTCAAGTCAACAAGGAAACGAAGATAACAAAATAAGACATCAAATGAAAAAAATACTATGAAAAGGGAATCTAACAAAAGCATGATCAATATCACATATCAAAAATTTTAAATAAAATATTTACCAAAAGTAATTTCTTTTTCAAAGCAAGTCCTCACTAAAAATTACAAGCAGGACCAGCAAAAAAGAAATATTTAGATATAATATAAAATAAATGCATTTACATGCTTTGAAATGAACAATGAAGAGTCTTTTATATGTTTAAATATACTGATAATGAGGATAATTCCTGTTTAGACACAAAAAATACTCTAAATTCTGATTGTATTGTATACATGCACACAAATATATTTCTCTCTATCTCTATATAAATATATAAATATATATATATATATATATATATACATGTCCATAGATACAAACCAAACAAAACATGAAAAAAAGGTGGTGGACCTGTTTTGGTAAATTGATGAAATTTATTTATTTATCTTCCTTTGTATTTTTATAGAACATTTGTGTGATTGCTTGGGTTCAACTTAATCTTTGAATTTCTAAGTTCTTAGATCATTTTGAGGAGACTGTTGGAAATAATATGCTTGCCTAGTTTAGTGAAATGATTATTCTTAAAAAATAATATTATATTTTGTACATAATTAATCTTAATATTTTTAACTATTTTGTAATAAATTAAGCAATGGAAAATATTAGAATCTTTCTAGAATATTTAGGAAAAAAGGATCTAGAATTTGACATATTTATTATATTTTTAAGCAATAATAAAACTTATTATAACAATAATTCCTAAAACACTTGGAACATTTCTTTTTTGCAAAGAAAAAGAGATAAATTAAAAAGATTTGAATAAAATGTTTTAAATTAAATTATTATTTTTTTTTGGAAAGGAAAATGGTCCCAAGCAATTTTGGTTTTATCATTATAATATAAATTTTATTTTGTTTGGAATAATGTAGCAAATTTGCTAATTCAAAAAGATAACCATGTTAGATATATGCATGAATTTGTTAACTTTGTGAACGACAAAGGCCAAGTCTGGCCGTGTGAAGGCAAGGTATTGCATGCTTCCAACAATACTTCGGTAGAGATTTGCTTTGACACAAGGCTGACCATCCATGGATAAGATGGCATGTTGAAGCCATTGGGCTGCTGCAAGGCTTAGCTTGAGTCATGTTGCTTTTCATGATTATATTGACAATATATTTTCTCTAAGTAAGATAGATTCTGTCGCTGCATCTAAGTGCTTCTACACTAAGGAAAAAGTTAAGAGGTCCAAATTCTTTGATAGCAAAATCCTTCTTTAGGTTGTGAATGACATTGTTAACAAGAGTGGAATTTGATCTAGTAATTAAAATGTCATCCACATAAATTAACACATAAATAGTCATTGTTTTAGAGTTAAGAACAAACAACGAAGTATCATATTTGCTTTCATGAAAATTAAAGGACCTGAGCTTGACAAAGAACTTTGAAAACCAAGCTCGCAGAGCTTGCCGCAAACCATATAAAGATTTGTGCAACTTACAAACATAGTTTGGAAATTGAGGATAGGTGTAACCCTGAGGTTGGGTCATAAATACAGACTGTTCTACTTTTTCATGAATTGCATTTTCAAGATAAATTGCATTTTCAAGAAAACTGCTTATCAGTGACAAGTTTTTATTTTTTTCAAATTGACTATTTTCTATTAAAATAAGTCTATTTTTGTCACAAATAATCATTATCGTTGCAAATTATCCATCACAAATATTCATTTTTCTTGTAGTAACAGGTGATCTTTCAATAGATGAGGTGGACATGAATTATTGCAATTTGCAATTCCCTAGACCATGTGAATAATAGACTTAACGGATTTACTTCTCATCATAATAGAAACAATACAGGTGAACCTAATGGAAAGCAACAAAAACTACTGTTTATCCATTTGATAGGCACTTATTATAATAGAATACATACACACACACACACACACACACACACACACACACACACATATATATATATATATTTATATATGAAAACTTCTAGTTGTAATGTTGAGGTGAAAATACAGATTTTAGTAAAATACTTATATTTAAAATAAAATATGTGAAGACAACTAATAGACATGTATTGAAGTATAGATTAGCGTACACATTTATTTGTATGTAGCATTACTATGTAAGAATCTAAAGGTCATGGAGGATCTTAACAAAATCCAATAAAACAAAATGTTGTGCATAGAAATAATAATAATAATAATAATAATAGTAATAATAATTTAAATGAACTTATACTCTTGAAGGGAAATCTATTAAAGTAAACAGTTGTAAAATAGAAAAAAGATCTAACTAGCATATTATACATTTTGGAAAAGGGCATTGTAGTAAATTATTGTATAGTTAGTGAAGGAGATTTTCAGAGTGAAATGCTTTGAAATGCTTATCTACCTATATCGTATCGTGATATTTTTTAATAATTAAAATATATTTTTAATAATATTGTGAAACTTTTTAAAAAATATTTAAGAAATGCATGAAAAAAAATGAAATACACTTTCCCAATCCTTTATATGTGGTGGCTTGGCACGTGGGGCTCATGTGCTAATAAGGGTGATGCGAGATTTGAAAAAATTGGTAATTGAGAGTGATAATCATGGCATTCATGTGGTCGTCGAAGACTCGAAACGCAATAGCACATGCAATATGCATGAGTTGAGTGGCTTGTAACATCCACACACCAATTTTTATTTTTTATTTCTATAACAAGCATTTCATTAATTAATAAACATTACAAAAACTGTATTTCAACCCATACAATTGTCTCAATAAATTGTAGGATAGAACCATTCCAAATGCATAAATCATCAATATGTTAAACATATCTTATTAACTTATGTGCATATTCATTTGAGCTACGACAAACATACTTAATTGTACACTAGTTAAACAACATCATCTCTTTAACATCCTTGATCACATTTTCTAGTAAAGAAGTTGATAACACTTTTGTATCTTGAATGCTATTATCCAAAATCAAAGATCTCTTCACTTCCATATTTGGAATACCTCTAGGCAAGCACAATTACAAGCCATGAAGAATGGCAACCAATTCTATTTAGGCGGATCATCAATTTGCAATTCCATCTTGCTAGTTGCAAACAACACCTCTCCCATTTCATCTCTTAATAGTACTTTGGCACCAGCTATTTGTTGATTGCAAAAATGGACCCGTCCACATTTAATTTTAGAAAACCACCTTTAGGAGCATTCCATCTTCTTGATTCATTCTTCCCATCAACCTTGACAAGTTTCTGATCAAACTATAATGCATGGTTGATAGCTTTTGATGGACGCACCTACACATTTTCAAACAACTTCTGATTCCTTCCTTTCCAAAAACACCAAGCTATCAATAAGAACTTATCAACTTCATCTGTTTTGTGTTGCAGCCAAGAAATATGCAAAATATGCATATTGTGAACTTGGATTCAACTTTAAACCCACCTCTAGGCTCTAACCAACTATGATAAATTGTCTTGTAGTTATAAACTGAATGCATAATGTCCTCCACCTTTGTTCCACATAGAGCATACCTATCATCAGCCACCATACTTTGTTTCCTTAGATTGTAGCACCCTCGACTCCCACTTGTGATTTGGTGGGACTCATTACACTGAGATGATGACTGCAGGGTCACAAACCCCATCAATAAGTGCTCTAAGTGTGTGTGCAAATAAAATACATAGCAGAAAAATAAAAGGCAGAAAAGCTAGTACCAGAAAATTTAAGATTTACAACCCGAAAGAAATAATTCTTCAAGAGGAGATTATATAGTCATCCGATGAAGAGAAAAGCAAGAAGTAAATAGATAAATGACAACATTAGGGAATATAAATCCCACAATCACGATCATCAACATAAATCACTCCTCTGGTAGAGCTTGTCCCTCGAGTTCAATCTCATCATCTGCATCAAAATCTACGGTTCCATAATACGTAGTCACAGGTGAGAGAAAAACCACTATGAGAGAATGAAATCTTAGTGAGTAGCAATCAAACAACACTCCAAGCATTTAGGAAAAACAACATACAAGCAAGGCAATCAACATACTCTCAACCACGCATAAATAAACATGACCAACCCGTCCTTTCTCAAGAAGAAACACATCTATCTATATATGCCAAAAATCCAGTTTCTGGCCTACGGTACAAATAAACCATTTTATTTATTAAGTGTATACCATGGTCTCTCCTAGGGACAATCTATACGTCATGGCTCCTTTCGTCACATTATGGATAACGACCATGCATGTGACTTCGTAACGAGCGATGTATAGCTCCGCGCCCAGCGCGTTCCATGACTAGGCATCCTTTAGCCCCCGCAAGCAGAGAGACCATGGAATCGGCACAAGAGCATTACCGTCTCATCCGATCCCATTGTTGCCCAGCAACAATCCAGGAGACGTCACTCAATTTTATACGCTCCCAAGTGACTAGGGGAACTCCATCGAGATAATGTCCCATTCTAGCTTGGGGTCATGATACACACGTACCCATTTGCTATTCCAATAACCAACAAGGCAACATAGTATAGATAAACACTTACAACAATTAAATAAAGATGCATATGCATGATAAGCAGTTATTGGATGGCATGACAAAGGCATTTAAAAGCAACCATAACATCAAACATAATCACATCCAATACTCAATCCACAACCAACAAGCTACGGGGTGATCCCATCCTCCATTTATTGACATCGAGCCCAACCAATCTACTCTTATTTTAGTTATTAACAATTAACAAACATTTCAGGCTACAAATAAATGTTAGTGCATAAATATTAATCAAATAAAACTCAGATTGCATTGGACAGCTACTCACAACACGTCAGATCAATTCTGGAAAAAACGGGCGAGCATTAAGATACAGTCTCGCGTATTGACAAGCGAGCATGTCGCTACGTCGCATACAATATACCAACACTAATAAAATAATATTATTAATAAATATAAAAACATAATTTAAATAAATAACCACATGAGTAGATCGGCTCACTAAGGTGTTGCCAAAAGTGGCGGTGCAGTAATGACACAGTGGTGATACGAGGGAACATCGGCGAATTTGAAGTTCTCACCCTCAAATTTGAGCTGGCTTTCAAGGTTAGGGACGGTGAGGGCTTGAGTTTAAATATATTGGAGTGGTGTACAATAGTACACACGGCGGCCAACGCAGCAAGACAGGGAGAAAAACTAACTATCACAGAAGGCTACTTAGAGGATGGGGAAGAACTTGAAATCATTAATGGGTTGAGGAGCGACATAGTTTGAGGGATGGTTTGGAGAGGATGGGCTCGAACTATTTATTGGCCGAGTCGGAGCTCTCGGGCATCGCAATCCACGCTACGATTGGTGGGGGAAAACAGTGCGGGGTTTCCACTAGACCTCTGCGTGGCAACCAATAGCTGGGAAATGGCATTTGTGTGCTGCCATGGCTGAGATTTCCAGCCTTGTGTAGACGAAACCAGGGAGAAAAACAGAGAAAGCTCACAGTTTGGGGAGAAATATGTCAGAACCCCTAGGCGGACGACCCTTTTGACCAAACCTGACACTACACCTGTAGGCCTGCTTGCGTGCCTTGGTCCTAGCCTTGACACGCAGGTGGACTCTATCGAGGCTAGTGGCATGCCCTCACAGGCATGCTATCTAGTGCGCGGCACCAACCCCCGCCTTGCAGGCGAGGTTAGTGGCATGCCCATAAGGTATGCTATCCAGCGTGCAGCACTAGCCTGCGCCTTGCAGGCTAGGTGAGTGGCATGCACAACATGCATACCATCTAGCACGTGACTTCACCCCGCACCTTGTAGCATGCAACGCTCATACCGCTAGCTTGGGCCATGCATGACCATCGCCCTAGCCATCAAACCAGGCCATGCAGGATCACCACCCAAGCCCCTTGACTAGGCTGCACCACAGCAGCATGGCATTGCCCTGTGCCCACCATCAGGCCTATGTATGGCACATTGCCATGTCCATCATCAGCTGGTCCAGTACAACGCCATGCCCTCACTAGACCTGCACACGGCGCCATGCCATTGCCTACCCAGCACCATGTCATACACACCATCAGATTCCATGCAGCCCAGCCCAGCCTAGTCGTGGACCACGACACGTCATAAGCCCACCATGGGCCATGTAGGCCACGACCACCTATCATGGGCGCCCACCATCATTTTTTAGTTTATGTTATTTCCTTTTATTTTAATTAGTTATTTTTATCAGAGACATTTTGGGAGTTTTTAAGTTGTAAGACTATATTTTGGGGTGCAATTTGTAAAATCCCTTGAAGATGTTTGCTCATTGCAATTCGTAAATAGAAGCAATACCACTTCTATCTTTTCATTTAATAAAGTTATTTGAGGTGTTTTTTACTTTTGGTGTTCTTTTGTTCTTTGATTCATTTGTTGAGATTGTTTGATCATTATTTGTGTGAATGCGGAATCCAAACCACTTATAAATCTGAGAATTGAGTGAGTGAGTGAGTGAATGTGTGTGGGAGAAGATTGTTGGTGCCTTGAAGAAGTGATTGCCAAAATTCCCTTATGATTCTCGAGTTGTGCTTTGTAATCTTCAAGTTCTTATTTTGATCATCCAAATCCTTTGGAGTTCATAAGATTGGCCTTGAGATTCCTCAATTGCCAACTCAAAGTTTTGGCCAACCCTATCCTCACCCAAAGCTTGCCCATCATAAGCCATAAAACCATAGCCACCAATCATAGAAAACCCTACCTTCCACATTATCATCCTCGGCCAACACACCAAACCCTAACCAAAATACCACCTTATCTTCCCAAAATAGCCCTAGTCGAACCTAGTTGACTGATCACCCATCCTATATTTTCTCAATTGATTTAATTGATCATTTATCCCTTAAGTGACTCAAATAAATCTCATCCAACCTAACCAAATCTCCACTCAAAATCAAGCCTTATCCCTACAATCCATGGCCGGCCAACAAATTGCAATTTGAAATTCAAATTCCTAAAATTTAGGAATTTGTCTTGCATGCATGCCTTAGCCGAAATTCTCAATTCCAAAACCCTAGTGTGCCGTCCAACACATCTTGCCCTAACCCTAGTGCCGCCCACTCAAAACCCTAGCCAACACTTGTCTTCCAAACCCTAATCCCATATACAAGTGGCGCCTAACCCAATAACACCATCACAGCCGAGCTCACTTAGCCTTCACACTTGATATTGCCTTAGCCTAATCACCATTACCCCCACAAGCCTCATCTTATCCAAACCACCATTGTGCCACTTGTGATCCACACCAAGCAAAGGAGCATATTCGGTCACCCAAGGAAGCAACAAAGCGAGGAGGACCTTTTAGATAGTTGGTGGCTTGATCGAGGTCTCCTTAACCTAAATTGGTGTTTTCATTAAGAATCTCATCCAGAGACTCTTGCTTGGTGTTATCTTGAGAATTTTTTACTTCTCTATGAGGTAAACGACGCGTTAACTTGAAACTCTAGTGAATTGGTTGAGAGGTTGACTGAGAACCTCGACGTTGTTTACTTTATTGTTGGATATTGTTGAATTGTTGAATTGAAATTTAGGAGTTGAGGTAGAGAACAGAGAGTGTTCTTGAAGGGGTCGACTACCATAAAAGGTAGAGGACCCAATGCCAGAAATTGCGCAAGAGGGGTTGTCCATCCATGAAGGTGGGCAACTCAAGGTGGGACTCTTGAAGCCGAAAGCAAGCAGTGTGCCATCCAAGCTTCACCAACCAGTTTTATTTGTAGCAACACTGAGTCTAAGTCAGTTGTAAGGTAGTGATCAATGTGCAAGCATGAGCCGTATAGGGCAAGGTGCTGAGGATAAAATGGGTTCCAACTGGGAATGCATTGAGGCTTTAGAAGGACATTCCAAAAGGGTGAACAATGTCCTTGAAGAAGTCAACACCAACTTGGCCAAGATGACAATGGCCTTGAACACTGCCATCTGTCAATCTGAGAAGAACCGAAAGGACATGAAAAACATGAGAAGAAGTAACAATGCAAGTCTTAAGAGACTTGAAAGAAGGTTGGCTGAAACTCATGTTGAAGGCCACCCTCACAACTGAATGCCCATGATGAGTTCTATGTTGAAGAGACCGAAACAAGTATGGATGAGTGCACACGTGAGCCATCAAGACATGAATATCGAAGATGAGGTCGTGTAGAGAACGATCATGTCGTGGTGGAGAGATGGATCCATGATGGTGGCAACCATTCTAGAAGTCCTAACACCTTGAGACAACCTCAAGATGTGAGGAATGAGCTATCAAGATATGAACCCCACTATGAAGTTGAGTATGAGAGTAGTTATGGAGGATCATCTAGGCGAGATGGTCATGAGGAGAGAAGACATCACCGAAGAGGCCACCATGAGAGGAGGCACAATGATGATCAGGATGAGGATAGGAGGGTAAAATGGGCTTATGACTGGGGACCTAAGATACCTAAAGTGGAATTCTCCAAGTTCAGTGGGGGTGATCCCTATAAGTGGTTAGACAAGGTAGATCACTACTTTCACACTTATGATGTGCCTAGAAATGAGAGGGTGTCGATGACTTGCTACTATTTGGAAGGCAAAGCAAGCAAGTGATGAAGATAGATTAAAGATCAGTATGCCAAATAGAGAAGAAGATTGGGGTGGACAGCTTTTGAGAGAGAGTTTCTCTTTCAATTCGGTCCTTCACCTACTATCAACCACTATGACTAACTTGCTAAACTCAAGCAAGACGGAAAGTGAAGAGTTATGTGGAAGAGTTTAGACAACTTCAGACAATGGTGTGAGGTTGGTTAGAAGAAGCTCTAGTTGGGACCTTTGTTGATGGTCTTAAACCTTGGTTAGCCAAAGAAGTGAAGTTGAAGCAACCCACGTGCATTCAAGAGGCCATGAGGATGGCTGAGATCCTAGAGAAAAAGTTATCCCTTGGAGAGACGCCGATCTAAGGAAATGGAGAGCAAAACTAACACCTCTTTGCAAACCAAACTTCGTTGGAAGGGCAACGAGAGCAATGAAGGGACATCTAAGCCAAAGCCTAATGAAGTGAGAAAGTTATCTAGAGAGGAGGTCCAAGATAGAATCAAGAAGGAATTGTGCTTCAAATGTGGAGAGAAGTGGAGCTGAGAGCACAAGTGTAATTCAGCCAAGGCTTATGTGTTACTTGATGAAGATGACTTTGAAGAAACATCAAGCCATGAAGAAGAACAAGATGAGGCCGAAAATGAGGAAAACCAAGAAGAAGCCGAGATCTCCATCAATGCCATGACGGGTGTCCAAACACCTACCTCAATGAAGTTGATGGCATGGGTGGAGAAATATGAGGTCTCAATGTTGGTGGATAGTGCATCTACCTACAATTTCATCAACATGTCCATTGTGCACAAGATTGGGTTGAAGTCGAATCCTATAAAGCCATTTGAAGTCAAAGTGACAAATGGTAACAAGCTGAAATGTGAAGTGTGTGTTAGTGATGTGAAGCTTAATGTTCAAAGAGTAAGGATCAAAGCCGACTTATATGTCCTAGCACTTGTAGGACTAGATGTAGTCTTAGGCAATGCTTGGCTCAAGGGACTTGGAAGAGTGATGAATGATTATTACAATATGACTATGGAGTTCAAGACTGGGACTAAGAAGCACCTATGGATGGCATTGACATAAAAAGAAGAAGAAGATTCATGTGCGGCCTTGATTAATGAAGAGAGCACACTTGTGTGGAACATTCATGAAGAATATGATACTACCTTGTTGGCCTTGAATGGGGCCGAATAGAGGATTTGGGACAAGATCAGAGAAGCAACCCGAATTGATGCTAGAGCCTTAGAGATCATTGAGTTACTTGAGGCTCAAGGGGGAGGAGTAGTAAGCTACAAAATGAAAGATGACCTAATCTACTACAATGACTATGTATCTGTGCCGAATGTACCCAACTTGATAAATGAAATTCTAGAACACTTCCATAATAGCAAAGAAGGTGGACACTCCTGATGGTTGAGAGCCTATGTTAGATTGAAGAAATTCTTTTATTGGGAAGGACTCAAGAAGGAGGTAAAGAAATGGGTAGCTGAATGTGACACATGCCAAAAGGTTAAGTATGACACATGACTCCCAGCTGAATTGATGCAACCCTTGGCGATTCCAAACAAAATTTGGGAAGAATTGACCATGGACTTTGTAGAGGGACTACCAACAAGTGGAGGGTATGAAGTGATCTTTGTGGTTGTTGATCAGCTTAGCAAGTATGCACATTTCATTCCCTTTAAATACCCATACACGACCAAGAGTGTGGCCAAGGCCTTCATTGACAATGTTGTGAAGCTACATGGTTTTCCCAAGATCATTGTGTTGGATAGAGATAGGGTATTCATGAGCACCTTTTAGAAAGAGCTATTTGAGTTACAAGGTAGCAAGTTGAAAGCGAGTTCTACATACCAATCTCAAATCGATGGCCAAACCGAAATGGTCAATAGAACACTTGAGCAATACTTGAGATGTTATTGTCATGAAGGACAAAAGAAGTGGGGAGAGTACCTCATATGGCCCGAGTATTGGTACAACACTACTTTCCATGCATCAATACAAAGAAGCTTGTTTGAAGTAGTCTATGAGAGACCACCCCCTACATTGGTGAACTATGAAAAAGGGACGGCAAGGAATGGTGAGGTTGAGAAAGAATTGATGACTAGAGATGAGATTTTGCTGAAAGTTAAGAAGGAGCTCAAGAGAGAATGAAGATATATTATGATGAAGGGAGATGGGTAGTTGCCTATGAAGTTAATGATTATGTGTACCTAAAACCATATGGGCAGAAGACCATGAGAAAGCAATTGAATTTGAAGCTTGCAAAAATGTACTATGGTTACATTCAACAATTGAATTTGAAGCTTGGAGAGAATAGGGGATGTCGTATATAAGATAGAACTACCTTCATCATTTAGGTTACACCCAGGTTACATCCAGTCTTCTATGTGTCACTATTGAAGAAAAGAGTTGGAGACCCAAGCCTCATAGTGGAGGAGCTTCCTAGCTTTGATGATGAGGGAATGATGCTTTTGCAACCTAGAGGAGTGCTTGAGTACAGAGTTGTCACACGAGGGAGAGTTAGGAGGAAGGTGTGCAGGTATTGATTTAGTGGTAGGGAGTGCTGAGAGAGGAGGCTTCATGGGAAGACTATGATGATATACAAGCCAGGTATCCACACTTGATCCTGGAGGGCAATAATATTCTCAAAGGGGGGGGGGGGAATGTCAGAACCCCTAGGCGGACGACCCTCTTGATCGGACCTGACACTGCACCTGTGGGCCTGTTTGCGTGCCTTGACACCAGCCTTGACACGCAGACACGCAAGTGGACCCTAGTAAGGCTAGTGGCATGCCCTCACAAGCATGCCATCCAGCGCGCGACACCAGCCTGCACCTTGCAGACGAGGTTAGATGCCCATAGGGCATGCCATCTAGTGCGTGGCACCAGCCTGCACCTTGCAAGCTAGGCAAGTGGTATGCACACCATGCACACCATCCAGGATGCGGCTCCAGCCCGCCCCTTGTAGCACGTAGCGCCCAGACCGCCAATTTGGGCCATGCATGACCATCGCCCTAGCCACCAGCCCGGGCCATGCAGGATCACCGCCCAAGCCCCTTGACTGGGCCACACCACAGCAGCACGGCATCGCTTTGTGCCCACCATCAGGCCTATGCATGGCACCCAGCCATGCCCAACATCAGCTGGCCCCGCACAGCGCCATACCCGACACATCACCAAACCTGCACAAGACGCCATGCCATGTACACCATTAGACACTATGTAGCCAGATGCCACGCAGCCAGATGCCATGCAGACCAGCCCATCCGTGGACCACGACACGCCATAAGCCCACCATCGGCCATGTAGGCCACGACCACCCATCATGGGCGCCCACTATCACTTTTTATTTTATGTTATTTTATTTATTTCCTTTTATTTTAATTAGTTATTTTTATCGAAGACATTTTGGGGATTTTCAAGTTATAAGACTCTATAAATAGGACTTTAGGAATTTCATTTAGGATCTTTGGACATTTGACATTTTGAGCTAACTCTTGAGAGAGATTGACGCTCGCCATCTAGGGTGATTTGGATTATCTTCAGTGCTTAGGCACTTGGGCTTCTTGGAGTGCAATTCGTGAATTCCCTTGAAGAGGTTTGCTCCTTACAATTCATGAATATGAGCAATACCACATATATCTTTTCATTTAATAAAGTTATTTGAGATATTTTTCACTTTTGGTATTCTTTTGTTCATTGATTCATTTGTTGGGATTGTTTGATCATTATTTGTGAGTGCTAAATCCAGCGACTTATAAATTTGAGAATTGAGTGAGTGAGTGAATGAATATGTGTGGGAGAAAATTGTTGGTGTCTTGAAGAAGTGATTGTTTGGCATATGAAGGAGCGTAGAGCTCTAAAGTAGCGGGAGATGGCTCGACCGCGTACGACGGAGCATGGAATTCCTAGGTAGCAGGGGAAAGCTCGATCCATTACGAGAGAGCACAAAGCACCGAAGTAGCAAGCGAAAGCTCGACCGCCTAAGAGGGAGTACGGAGCTCCGAAGTAGCAGGAGAAAGACTCGACCACGTACAAAGGAGCGTAGAGCTCCAAAGTAGCGGGAGATGGCTTGATCACGTACGAAAGAGTGTGGAGCTCCAAAGTAGTGGGAGAAAGACTAGACCGCGTACAAAAGAGTGTAGAGCTCCAAAATAGCAGGAGATGGCTCGACCGGGTTCGAAGGAGCATGGAACTCCCAAGTAGCGGGAGAAAGCTTGACCCCCTATGAGGGAGTACAGAGCCCTGAAGTAGCGGGAGAAAGCTCGACCGCTTATGGGGGAGCATAGAGTTTCAAGGTAGCGAGAGAAGGCTCGACCGCGTACGAAGGAGTGTGGAGCTCCAAAGTAGCGGTAGAAAGACTCGACTTGCTACGAGGGAGCACGGAGCTCCGAAGTAGCAGGAAAAAGACTCGACTCCGTACGAGGGAGCGTAGAGTTCCAAAGTAGCGGGAGATGGCTCGACCGCGTATGAAAGAGCGTGGAGCTCCCAAGAAGCGGGAGAAAGCTCGACCACCTACGAGGGAGCACAGAGCTCTGAAGTAGAGGGAGAAAGACTCGACCGCGTACGAAGGAGCGTAGAGCTCCAAAGTGACAGGAGAGAGCTCGACCGCTTACGAGGGAGCACAGAGCTTCGAGGTAGCGGGAGAAGGACATGACCGCATATGAAGGAGCATAGAGTTCCAAAGTAGCGAGAGATGGGTCGACCGCATTAAAGAGCCTAAAGCTCCCAAGTAGCAGGTGAAGGACTAGATCGCGTACGAGGGAGCGTGGAGCTCTAAAGTAATGGGAGATGGCTCGTTCGCGTACGAAGGAGTGTGGACTTCCAAAGTTGCAGGAAAAAGACTCGACCACGTACGAGGGAGCCTAGAGCTCCAAAGTTACGGGAGATGACTCGACCACGTACGAAGGAGCGTGGAGCTCCCAAGTAGCGGGAGAAAGCTCGACCGCCTACGAGGGAGCATGGAGCTCTAAAGTAATGGGAGAGGGACTCGACCGCGTACAAGGGAGCGTGGAGCTCTAAAGTAGTGGGAGAAAGCTCGACCACTTACGGGGGAACACAGAGCTCCGAGGTAGTGGGAGAAGGCTCGACCATGTACGAAGGAGTGTGGAGCTATAAAGTAGCGGGAGAAAGACTCGACCCTCTAAGAGGGAGCATGAAGCTCCGAAGTAGCAAGAGAAGGACTCGACTGCTTACGAGGGAGCGTAGAGCTCCAAAGTAGCGGGAGATGGCTTGACTGCGTATGAAGGAGCGTGGAGCTCCCAAGTAGCGGAAGAAAACTCGACCGCCTACGAGGGAGCACGGAACTCCGAAGTAGTGGGATAAGGACTTAACTACGTACGAAAGAGCGTAAAGCTCCAAAGTAGTGGGAAATGGCTCAACCGCGTACGAAGGAGTGTGGAGCTCCAAAGTAGCGGGAGAAAGACTCGACCTCGTACGACGGAGCGTGGAGCTCCCAAGTAGCGAAAGAATGCTCGACTGTCTACGAGGGAGTACGGAGCTCCGAGGTAGTGGGAGAAGGACTCGACTACTTACAAAGGAGCGTAGAGCTCTAAAGTAGCGGGAAATGGCTCGACAGCGTACGAAGGAGCGTAGAGCTTCAAAGTAGCGGGAGATGGCTCGACCGCGTATGAAAGAGTGTGGAGCTCCCAAGTTACAGGAGAAGGACTCGACCGCATGCAAGGGAGTGTAGAGCTCCAAAGTAGTGGGAGATGGCTCGACTGCTTACGAAGGAGCGTGGAGTTCCAAAGTAGTGGGAAAAAGACTCGACCGCATATGAGGGAGTGTAGAGCTCCAACGCAGCGGGAGATGACTCGACCGCGTACGAAGGAGCGTGGAGCTCCCAAGTTGCGGGAGAAAGCTCGACCGCCTATGATGGAGCACAGAGCTCCAAAGTAGCGGGAGATGACAAGCCTCACAGCATGGGTACCTGCTTACGAGTTGTTAAGTGTGCTTGGTTTACTGATCTCAAGTCTCAAGTTCCGGGGTGAGCGAATCGTGGGGAGAGGCATGGAGCCCAGACAACCTTACGATTCGTGTGTCACCTGAAGAGGTGAGGGCTTGGCGAGTGCGCTCGGATATGAAATCCAAATATCGAACCCTAGGCGAACGAATCATGGGGAGAGGCATAAAGCCGAGGCAAGCCCACGATTCATGTTTCGCCTGAGATCACTGTATGGCTAAAGTGCAGAGCTCGTCTTGCTGAAACGGATGTGCTGTTGCTTCACGCTGATGAATTCGACTGCTGAGTTCAAGTCTGCATGTGCACAGTTGGAGTATAAAATCTGTCGAAGCCAAGCTTGCTTGAGCATCTGAGTTTGAGATCCCATGATCCGAGGTGGTGAATGACCTATCCAAGCAAACAAAAGAGAAAATAGGCAAGTCCCGAATGGAAGACTTGCTGTAAGTAGATCCATGAATGCTTCTGAGCGGGTGAGGCGAGCTGTGTGAGTGTGATTCCAGTGCGTGTAGGGCAAGAGGGCGTGAGGCGAGCCCATGTGGGGTGACGGGTGATTGGGCGAGCATGGTGCCCATGGGTGATGAGCTGTGTGATGGCTTGCTTCATGAGTCCGTATGGCAACTCGATGAAGTGGTGATTGGCTAGACCATGATGCTGCGGGTGTGTTGGGCGAGCATGGTGGTCCTGGTGAGCTGGATGAGTGGAGGCGGTTAGACAAGCCGTGTGCTGTGATGGCGAGCACAAGACGAGTGGCGAGGGGTGAGTGAAGTGATCCTTAGGCGAGCGCCATGAGTTTGGCGGGCAACGTGTTGTGAGTGTTAGGTGAGCATGCATTAAGATCTGGCAAGCCCAAGCAAGTTGGCTAGATGTGTAAGGCGAGGGCTGAATACGTGTGATAAGCTGTGGTGAGCATGGTGATTCCAAGTGCTGTGAAATGGGTGGTCGGGCTTCATCCTTGGGAGAGCATGGTGCTCGTGGGCGAGAGGTGAGGCAATCTATGGGTGAGCTCGGTGAGAGGTGGCGAGCCCAGGTATGCATGGCGATCTGGCGAGCCCAGGTAAGCATGCACGTACTGCATAGTACGTGCATGCACGACTCTCATGTGCTTTAGGTGAGCAGGCCAACGTCCGAGAAATGGTGAGAAAACGCCATGAGGTTGGCGAGGCGAGTGGGAACTCGCCGGTGGGCTGTGAGTGGACCCATGTGCAAGTTCATGCTTCATGGAGCCGTGAGTGGACCCGGCCACCGAACTCCTTGGCAGGCAGGGGGCAGTCCTGTCGGGGACAAAGGATGCCAGCGGCCACAACAGTAGCCGCCAGAGGTCTAGCCGAGCCGCGGTGGCTCTAGGCTTGGAGATTTTGTCGTTCAGGTGAGAAAGATTTGAAGGAAGGGCCTACGGCGAATGGGTGGTCGGCGCCAATATTGCCAGAGACAGAAACTGTCGGCAATTGTGGCAGTAGCCACTGGCAGGCCTACGGAGCTCACGACGGAAAGCCGTGTCTGACGTGCTCTCGAGATGGACTCGGGAGTACGCCTGTGCCGCCATTCATGGGCTCACCATGGTGGCGGGGCTAGAAAGTGCCGGTGGTTCCAAGGGGACCGCCAGCAAGGTGGTGGAACATGCGGCGAGGCGCCACGAAATCGTGGGCGCCCGTCCGAGTCTCATTGGGCCCGGCGACACTTGCCCATGCATTGGGCATTTGGTGGTCGCCAGCGGGAGGTTTTTCGCCAAAAAGGACACAGCAGTCCTAGATAGAAACTGTCGGCGATCCATCTGGTGGTCGCCGGTGGGACCCTCCATGCCGAGGTGTGAGCCAAGTTAGGCGAATTGCCCGTGGGGACCGCCGGAAGGGCCACAGGGCTCACAGCGTGGCACCGTGAGCCACAGTGTGAGCCTTCTGCACGACACAGTGCATGCACTTACTGTGCATGCATGCACAGTACGTGCATGTAAGCACTGTACAAAAGTGGCACTGTGCACTTAAGTGTACAGTGCCTGCTGATGCCTAGTATATGGGCTAATACTGTGCCCTTTATTTGTGCCACTGTGTAGTAAGCATGTGCACTGGGTACGTTGCGTGGGCGAGCACATGCATGGTGTGCATTATGCATTGTACACTTAGTGCACAGTGTTGACTCGACCACACTTTTTTTTTTTATTCGGAGAAGAGCCATGATTGTGACATGGTTGAAGGGTGAGACATTTTGGCAAGCCTCTGCCAAATAAAGGAAAAATAATCAAATAAGAATACTTATCTGAAAGACATTCTTTGCTTGTCTGGTAAGTTGTTCAGTCGTCCAGTATTCCAGAAAATCATCATTTTCCCACCTCTGGTCTAAATATCCCACAGACGGCGCCAACTATCGATACCATGAAAATCGGCCAACAAGCCAGGCAGGAAAAAGAGTCATTCTCAGCCCACTGGAGTGAGTTGGGTTTCGTTGGGTGTCGTTTGGGGCCCCCGGCGAGACTTCGGTACGGCTGTACATACGTGGATAGCAGATAAATAAATAAAGAGAGACACAGTATTTACGTGGTTCGGCATAAGGCCTACGTCGAAGGGAGTTTAGAGGAGGGGATCTACTATAATGAGTATTTTTACAGTCTCTGATAGTTCACACTGTACAAGAAAAATATACATAAATCATCTGGAGCTCGAGTCACTCTGAGAAGGTTGAAGGAGACGAAGCTGGGGAAGAAGTAAGCCAGAGAGTGAGAGATAGATTCCAGAGCCAATCGAAGAGAGAGATCGATCCCTTGATATTCTGATGACTGCCTTTTTATATAGAAGATTTGATCTACAGTGATTGGATATTCTCCCTTGTGTGTGTCAATTGCTTGTCCTTATTGCCTGTGTCCCATGTACTCTGGTCTACTCAACGCCCTCCTTTCTTGTCCCTTAGTGTGACAGATGGCTGGTCTGGGCCCTACTTGGGATATTTCTCCCTCACAGTTCCTTCTCCATTTCTTCTTCTTGACTTCTGTACCGGCGATCAATTTGACAGAAGAAGAGAAGCGTGACCCTGAGGAACGTCGATGCGATTACGCGAATAAGATGAAGCGATTGTGAAAAGGAAAGTCGGGAGAGAGAAAATGAAAGGATGTGAAATAATAGACGGAAGAATTTAACAGACGTTTTAACCTATGAATTTTCAAGGAAAATTGTTAAACCAATACTTTTCTGTTAGATATCCATATTATATATATAAAGATATATATAATTAAATTAAATTAAAAATTAAAAAAAGATATGACATTAAGTCTTGGAGTCTTTCAAATAAGTCTTCGATAATAAATAATGTGAAAGAGAACACAAAATCGTTGTCATGAGAATGGTTGTGATGGTTTGTTTCTACTTGGTCTTACGATATGTGGAGTAAATTTGCAAAGAGATTAAAAAGGACGCAATGGGAAGTGTTCCTTGATGGTCCTTAATCCATAGCCAAGGGTTAGTTAATGTGTGGAGTCACCACATCATGGGTTTTACGTTTGAGAAATGCTAATTTTTTATTTTCAAAAATGCTATTTGTATACGGTATGTGTACCTTTTGCATACACGCTGTTTATAAATATTATTTTTACGCATCCTCTAATTTAATTATTCGTATTTTTTATTTTTGTTTCCCCTTATCAAGTTTTTATCTTTTTTATAATATATTTTTTAATATTTCGATTGATGTGAAATTATTTCTATTTTATCGATTTTGTAGAAGGTATGCGAGATTGTGTACCTGTAGCATTACTCTTTTATATCGCACTACACATGATTAACATGTAATTTTTTACGTTTTTAATTATTTAAATACACATATTTATACATCAATATATATTTAAGTAAAAGGATAAAAATAACAAGCACAGTTAGATAGGTAGTGTAAAAGATGACAAGTGAATTTTTCATAGAAGAAATATTGAATCAATGTGTTATGATCTTACGGATTAAATAAGTTGATATTAAAATAATTTTAAGACTTTTAGTATGGTTTGAATAGTGAATTGAGATGAGATAAGTTGAGATGAATGTTGAAAGTTGAATATAAATATTATTAAAATATTATTTTTAAGATTTTAAAAAGTTGAATTGTTTATTATATTTTGTATAAAAATTTAAAAAAATTACAATGATAAAATAAGATGAGATGAGTTAATTTGAGATAATCTCTCAATCCAAATAGACCATTAAAAGCTTAAAATGGATTAGTATGAAGAATCCTTGATTTATTTTAAGAATTTTTAAATGTTAAAAGACTTCTAAGTAGCCGCTAATGTTTTTGTTTTTGTTTTTTGTTTTTGTCACACATGCATTATGGGTGGGTCAACTGAAATAAGAAAATGACCACATTTTGCTCTGTTCTAATTCGTAGAAACAAAATATATATATATATATATATATATATATATATATATATTTCAATTTATCTCAAGGCTTTTTTTTTATCGAAGAGTCAGGGCCATATATCCAGTAGTAACCCCTACCCTAATTTTATTGATAGAATCCCTCACTTATGGCAGAGGAATACCATGATAACATCATTACACTTCGGGGTTACAAAATAAGAAAATAAAAACCCAAACCCAAGTGTCAAGACAAAACATAAAACCAAATAATAAAGCAACAAAGAACCAAACTAACAAGCCTTAAAAAACAACAAACACCAACAACACCAACAATAGAAAAAATTCTAAACATGCATAAAAAGCTAAACAAGCCTATAGTATTAGACTCTCAACACTAGAAGACCCAATCGATCTAGCTTAATAATTCCTTTGAGCATATGCGGAATGTCATTAAAATTTAGCCATAACCCATGAATATTCCTCGAGGCCATACAAGCAAGAAAAACCGCCCCTGCATTACTCTCCCTATAAATGTGTCTAATCACAACTTGCATACTCGACAACATATTATGAACTTGGTCCCAATAATCTTCAAAATACCAAATTCCACATCTTCCTTTTTTAAACCAATTCACAATCAATAGGGAATCAATCTCCACTTCAATGTTTTGGATGCCCATGTCTCCGCAATGTTTCAAACCCTGCATAAGTGCCAAAAATTCAGCAGCATTATTAGTGCCTTCATCCAAAGGTTTAGCAAAGGCCAACAAAAATTTTCCTTCATCATCCCTTATGATTCCACCTACCCCGATAGAACCTAGATTTCCCAAACAACTTCCATCAACATTTAATTTAAACCAGCCCTTCATAGGTTTGTTCCATTTAACGAGACAAACATTCTTCCTTCTCAACTCTTTCACAGGAATTGATAATGCTTTCAAAATATTTTCATCACAGCTTTGACACTTCTTCCCTGCTTTCAGCCGAATACCCACCCAAGCTATTGCAGCTTTAAGCGAGATCCATAACGAATCCACTGAATTTCTCTTCCCTTCCATACGTGCTCTACATCTCCACAACCAAAGAGTCCAAGTTACAATAATAGGAATAAGACCAATCAACATACCTTTTTGAGAGGAGTGTTTAGCACGTTGAAACCACAGCTCCAGCTTCTCTTTCCATGGCCTGTGAGGATCAAATAGCATACCAATTTGAATAGACACGTCTCCAAATTTATTTTGCAATAGTGCCCATAGCTAGTACATGGTCTTGGTCCTCAACATGCCCATCTTCACAACATTCACACTTAGAAACCATTGGGATCCAAAGTGCACTTACACAAGCATCTACACTAAGAAAAAAATTCATAGCTTTCCAGCAATTAATCGAATATTTTTTTGGGAGTGCCGCATCCCATATCCAATCTGACCATTAAGAAATCTGACCTCTAACTCGGATGTAATGCCAAGTCCACTTAGAAGAAAACTCCTCATTTCTAGTCAACTTCCAAATCAGAGAGTCTTCCTCATTTTTATTCTCACCAAGACGCTTTAAAATCTCCTCCATTTTAGTAACTCCCACCAAATCTTTAAACAGATTAACATCCCAACCATCTTGTAACTTACAATCTTTAATCAATAAATTAGGATGATTAACGATTGGAAAATCATTAATAATAGGACTCAAACCAACTATCTCTCCAAAAGGAAATTTTCTCCTCACGAATGCGCCAAGTGGAATTAGATAAGACTTTTGGAACAAATGCTACAACACCTTTCCAAAACAAAGATCCTTTGTTAGGACTTACCAAGAAAATATGCAAGTCTTTTACATATTTTGCTTTAACAAAATTAACCCATAGAGAATTACCAGTCAAAAGATTCCATGCAAATTTGATAAACAGAGAAGACTGCACTTCTTCCAAATTTCTCTATCCCACACAACCTTCTTGATAAACAGAGAAGATTGCAGAGACGATGCCAAGCAATCCACTTCCTCTTCATTTGACCATGAGAAGAACCCTAAAAAAAGCTACTCCTAAGACAATTGAGTATGCTCAAAACGGTCTTAGGAGCCTAAACCACAGAAAAAATATGAACTGGAATGCTAGCTACAACATGATGAAGCAAGAGAAGTCTAGCACCCGACAACAACAATCGGGAATGCCAACCTCCCAATCTATCTCTTATATGGTCCAGCAGACCATCAAAGAAAGTTACTCTTAATCTTCCATGGTACAATGGAGCCCCTAAATATTTAATCAGAAATGAACCTTCAGAAAAATAAGTCGGCCGTAGTAATCTTCTTCTATTCACAAAATTTGTGTACATCGAGAAAATGATTGAAGATTTCTCTTTGCTAATCTTCTGACTAGACCAATCCTCATATATTCTGAAAATATCACGGATCTTTTTAAGAGAAGACCTACCACCATTAGCAAAAATAATAACATCATCAGCATATAATAAGTGGAAAACAAGAGGGGCCCCTCTCAGATGTGAGAAAGAAGTGATTTTCCCATCTGCAAAATTTTTCTTTAGAAGTTTGGACAAAATCTCTTCCACTAAAATAAATAACTACGGGGACAACAGATCCCCTTTGCGTGGCCCACGCCCACTAGGGAAAAACCCTTTCACCGTACCATTCATCACAATAGAAAACCAGGAAGTAGAGATGCATTGCCAAATAATATCACAGACTTTCGAATCAAACCCAAAAGAGCGCATCACATGCACTAGGAAGACCCAATCAATGCTATCATACGCCTTGGCCATATCAACTTTGATAAAAACATTTCCACCTCGAGCCGACTTGTTGATCATGTGTATCATTTCTTGGGCAAGAGCAATATTTTCAAAGATGCTACGACCTGGTAAGAAAGCTCCTTGCTCCAAGGAAATGATCCTACTCAAAATAAGAGACAACCTTCGCACCAATATTTTTTAGGAGACCTTATAAATAACAGAACATAAACTTATAGGTCTAAAATTCTCAAAACCCGTAGGCTGTAGGACTTTCGGGATTAATACAATATAAGATGTCGTGAAGAACCTCGAAAAAGATAGTACTAAAAAAAAATCACTGACAGCATCCACCACATCCTTCTCCACAATGTTCTAGCAAGAGCAATAAAACCCCGAGCAAAAACCATCTGCTGAAGAACTGAATTCGTGACATACAACGAACGATTTGGAAGCACCCTGCGTCGTCTAGCTCCAAGAAACTCACTGAAATATTCCACTGCAGCATAGTGAATAGATTTCAGACTATCAAGGATAGTACCATTTCTCAACCACATCTCATGCACCATAGGCTTAGAAACAGAGGCAAAAGATTTGAAAAACTGGGCCGAGGCCTCACCTTTTTCCATCCAGTCAAGTTTTACCTGTTGGGATAGCCGAGTCTCTTCCCTTTGAATCCACATATCTAGTTCTGCTTTTGACGCTAACAAGCCCACCTCTGTCTCCTCTGAAAAACTATGCCGTAACTGAGTTTCAATCTCCTCAATCCTATTTTCCAACTTTGCAATATTGACTTGTGTATGGCCAAATATTCTAAAATTCCAATCTTTAAGAATAAATTTAAGCCTTTTGAGCTTAGCAGCTAAACCCACAAGACTTGACATCCCAATAGAACTACTCTAGCTATCAAGCACCACCTTACGGAACCCCTCATGGGATACCCACATTTGTTGAAATTTAAAGGATGAGAGATCATACTTATTCCTCCTTGGCATAAGCACAAATGACATAAGGGCATGATCCGAAGAAGTCCTTGACAAATACTTAACACAAGCATCTGAAAACATATCAATAGCTAATGAATTCATAAGAAAACAATCTAGCTTCGACCAACTTCTAGCCAAACCACTTTGACCATTGCACCAACTAAGAGAATTTCCCAACAAGCTCATTTCATGTAGCGCACAGGTATCAATCAATAAAATCATTAAATTCATCCATCATCACTCTCAGTCGAGGTCTACCCCCACGTCTCTCATGATCCTCACGGATAACATTAAAATCACCAATGCATAACCATGGTGCATCTTGGGGCTTATCATGTTGCAACAGACTCCAAAGCTCTCTTCTATCCACATAACTACTTTTAGCATAAACCACAGAGACATAGATCCAACGAGGTTCAACAAATAAACCAATAGTAACGAACCAATAGTAACATGTTGGGCACTTGAATTTTTAACTAAAATCTGGATATAACTACCCCACAAAATCTAAATCTTACCACCTACACTTTGATTCGAAAAACAACCCTCAAAGTGTAATTTATTCTTCAGAAGATCCATCCTAGGTTCATCCACAAAAGGCTCAGCAATCATAACTAAATTTAGCTTAAGAGTTTTTACCAATTTACACAACCTGCTCCGTGACGACCACAGTCCACGGATATTCTAGAAAAAAGGTGTACACATCATAAATTAAGCCTTGCGGATTTGCTAGGAATGCAACAGGAACTTCTAGTTACCCTTCCCACCATGACGCTTTTCACCGGAGGGTCACTATCTGATGCACAAATCTTCCCCTTACTCAGATGCACAGGGTGAGTGTTATCTAGTTCCAACAAGCAATCCTCTTGTATAGCTAGATCATTTAGTTCTCTGTCCTTTCGCACTTCAACCAATTCTACATTAGGGCCTTCCTCCTCCTTATCGACAAAATCAGATTCCACATTAACAGTTTGCATCACCCCCACTTCCCCACCCTGAATCACCATTTCCTAATATGAAGGTAAATTCGAGTTCCGCAAAGTCACAGATATAGATATAGGTTCATGAACCACAGAACAGATCAAATTCTGCATTGGTTTCAGCATTAAGTCAGGCCGCTGCACCTGAATTGGAGGAGAACTCGGCTCCTGCACCAACTCAGGCTGCTGCACCTATATCTCCCTATCTTCAATCTCAATTGCAGCAACCTTTACACTCATAGTCCCCTTATCAAAAACCACCATAGTTAATTCCTCTTGATCTCTTCCTGATTTGACAATATTTATGCTCTGCCTCTCAACATCATTTTGGTTCCCCTACTTCAAATAACCAGAGGATCAACTTGGCATACCATATGAGCTAATTAATGGTCCTTCCTTGTCATAACCCACCAGAGTTAACACCATCTGTGTGACGCCCCTAAATTCTCCTTAAAATAAATATGGGAACCGAGGCGTCGGGATGCTAACAACACGGGTCACGCACCCCTAACGTCAAGTGCTAAGTGTGTGAACACGTGACATGCATAAATAAAAGTCGCAGCGGATAATAAAGTCATTATCTAAGTACCAGAAATTTAGAAATATTTACAAACCATTTTAATATAAATTCTCCAACAGGAGATTTAATACACTCATCCGAAAGATAAATTAAACAAGTACATATTTATAAAAATGGGAAAATAATTTCCCGAGATAACCATTTATAATAACAGCACATCAATGGCGGAGCCGTCTCCTCAGGCTCAGCCTTTTCGAAATCTGCATCTAAAAACTACGACGCCAGAAAAGGCCTCGTAGGTAAGTACAACTCAAACAAACCAAAAGACAGAAATACATTTATGCAACAACATTATGCATGAACAGGACACCGTATGCATGTGACTTAAAATCATCATTCTCAAAATTAATAAAATAACCACACACACCAAAATTTCATTTTTATCGCAATAAAGCTCCAATAAAATCACCCATCATTTTTCCAGAAAAAGATGACCATAAACTCATTAAAACCACAACTATTTTCCCAGAAAATGGTCCACGTAAAACCAATAATTAAAATCCGTCACTTTCCCAGAAAATGGCCTAAACAACCATTTTATTAACCATATGCACCATGATCTCCCCTAGGGACCATTCGCACACCCTGACTTTCATCATCACACCAAAGGTAACGACCATGCATATGACTTCGGAACGGGCGATGCCTAGCTTACCGCACCCAGCACGTACCATGACCAGGCATCCCCTAGCTCCCACCAGCAAAGGAGCCACGAAGTCGGCACGAGAGCGTTACCATCCTGTCCGATCCCGTCGTCGCCCGGCGACGACCCAGGGGACATCACTCAGTATATTCCGCTCCCAAGTGACCAGAGGAGCTCCACCAAGATAATGCCTCATCTCGGCTTGGAGTCGTGATACACAAGCACCCGAAATCATAAACACATGAAAACCCAGTTTTCGTTTCCAACACATAAATATGCGCATAAATACACAATACAGATGACCATGCACTAAATAACTAACAACTGATAATTTTCAATAATGACCAAACACAATATCTGTTGATGCCAAAAATATATTTAAATCTTAAAATTTATTTGGAAAATACTTACAGTGGGTAAAAGCGTAAATCCTTGAATTCTGCAACGCTCGCTGCGGTCACTCGTACGTTAGGCTAGAGTGCTCGGTTTGACACCAAAATTTAAGAAAATACTCTTTGGAAGGTGGGGAATCTCATGGAGGTGGTGGTGTGGCAGCACAACCACCGGAAGGTGGCAGATCGGGCTCAAAATGGGTGAAAATCCATTTTAGGATCTGGGGTTGTACCCGGAAGGTGGGGCCACAGATGGGGAAGCTAAGCTAGGGGGATGACCGGCTGGGCAAGGGGAGTGGTTTGGTGGCGGAGGTGAGATGCATGGTGGCCGGACGGCGGTGTGGCGAAGATAGATCCGTTTAAGGACCCATTTTGGGTGAAGGGGTAAACGGTGGAGATGGGTGGCTTTGGGCGGTGGGTTATGCTCGCCGGAGGGTAGGGAGACTGCTGGTAGGTCGCTGGTGTCAAGCGGTGGTCGGCGGTGGCTGGAAAATGCAAGAGAAGCCAAGAATTCATTTTCGGGTAGGAGGTTGTGCAGGGCCGGTGGGGTGGCCAGAGATGACACCACCGATGCCGGTGGACTCGCCGGCGTGTGGGGAAGGCTGTGGGCTAGGCGGTGTGGCCAGAGGGAGGCCGACGGCGGTGCTGGGTGTAGGCAGAAGGGACGGGCGAGAGAAGGGAGAGAACAGGGGAGGGGGGTTTCGCGGTCTGGGAAGCAGAGGAAGAGAAGAAGAAAAAGAAAAGAAAAGAAAAAGAAAAAAGGAAAAGAAAAAAGGAAAAAGAAAAAGAGAAGGGAAAAGAAATATAATCCACTAGAAGAAAAACACAATAAATTAAATAAAAGCCAGTTGAAAATACTATAATTCAATATCAATAAAATAATATATTTAAAGTCCAATAATAAACTAATTTAATTTAAAGAATAATTTAAATATAAAATACTAATTATTATTAAGAAAGCACATCAAATAAAATCACATAATAAAATAAAGGAATTTAATTCCAATTATTAAAATAATTACCTCACATTAAAATTAATAAGAAAAGCAACGTAACTCAATATTTAATTATAAAAACAATATAAAACTAATATTAACTAATCAATAGATCAAATAAATATTTTAAACAAATAAAACACGACTAATAATATTATTAAAATACATTAAAATAATTAACACTGAGAATAAAATAACGTGTAAAAATACACGTAAATTTGGGATCTCACAATCTGAGCACCATCCGAGTTAACACTAGCAATTTTCAGAGTCCTAACAAAATTTTGGTTCCCTTGTTTCAAATTCTTAGAAGAGCTTGGCATCTCTTTATCAATTATCAGGCTTTCCTTACCTTTTGGCAACCAAACCTTGGATGATGGAACTGATTCCTTATGTCTGCCATCCGAGTCCTTCCTACCATCCACCTTCCGACGGCAAGTACCTGGAGTATGGCTGCGAATTGTGTCCTTGAATTATGTTCTCATACTCAATCGGAACAAATAGGCTGGACTCTTGATACAGAATACCCAGCCATACTCCAGGTAGTAGAGTTAACGCCGCATCCATCTCAACACAGACCCTAGCCCCGTTAGTTAGAGTGGCACACTGGGTAGCATTATCAAGACGAAGAAGCCGACCTACCGGGGTGATGACATTCCTCAAAAAAGACTCTTGATAGAGATTTGGTGCCAAGCCCTTGAGGAACACCCAAACAAGAAACAAAGAGGGCTCCTTGTCTTCATTAAAATCCAGATGCCAGTGGAATGCCCTGTAAGCAGCTCCATCAATATCAGATATCTCCCTCGAAAATGCTTTTAGGAAATCAGATTCATTTGAAAATTGGAGGAAGACATTTCTTGGCCTTCTCAAAGCCGAAACAACAGGTTGAGATTCCAATCCCCATCTACTTCAAATCACCGAACGAACAATATCCAAGGATGGACGCTATCTCAAAAAATTGAGAACCATGGAGAAACAGAATGGAGTCGCAGATTTATCAATTTCTTCCTTGGAGAAAATGATACAAACTCACCATCAATAACTTTCGCAAGTCTAAAAGGGACATCAATCACAGGCAAAGGTTGGGGTGTTTGCGCCACCATATCAGCAAACGTGAGTGGTCGACCGAACGGCACCGAGGAAGCCCTAACAGCAGCCATACCGGCGCACAAAATCGCAGGTTAAGAGACCCTAGCAGAGCATATTTTAGGAGAAAAGGGCAAAGAAAGATATAAACAAGTGGCTTCTATTGAATAATTCTCTAGCAGATCACGACAAGTGGGTTAATTTATCTCAAGCTAAGTATTGTGTGTATTGTAGAAATGATGAATAATTTTATTTTATTTTTTTGTAAAAAAACATTATTTTTAAATTCTAAAAGATAATTCTACACAATTTTTTATAAAAAAAGTAGAATTTGTCGTGCTTTTATATGTCCAAACAAATTATACAAAGAATAATTGTTGGTCCTTTTTCAAGTACTCAAGACCTTATGTATATATATTTGATTAATTCTACACTCACACATGTGAGATCTCGATTGAATCCTATCTAGTGTAATTTTTTTTTCTTTTTTAAATGTTTTTAACACTTTTAAATATTAAAAAAAAACACATCCTTAATTATTACGTAGAAGTTTAAAAAAAAAAAAATTAAAATCTCACAATCGGAATTACTCGAGAGTCTCATAATAGCATGTCTCAATATAGTTTTAGGAAACTTATATCCTTCTTAGAAAACTGATATGGATATAAAGGGATCTTACAAAGGAATCATACATGCATATTGATGTGGCAGTTTTTTTTCTGCATCCCCCAATGCTTTCCTTTTCCATCTCCTACCTCTTCCATTTTCCTTCCCAGACCATGAGCTAGTGCCCACGACCCGTCGCCCACAACACTCATAACCCATCTATCAGAACCCCTAGGAAGGTGGCTCCGGGTCGCAGCTCAACACAACCCATGACAAGCCAACGCAGCACCACAGCTAGCATGCATGCATGCCTTGGCTCATGCATTAACACGCAGTAGGTGTCCAGTGAGGCCACTGACCACGTGCAGCCCAGCGCACTACCAGCAATATGTGTGGCCTTGTGCCCTATGCCTCTGCGCACGCCCCTACATGCGCCCATGCACCACACGCCATGCATGCGCCCCAACACCACCGCCCAGGGAGGCTAGTGACATGCCTCCACACCCATTCTATCCAGCACATAGCTTCAGCCCGTGCTTTGCAGGTGAGGCTAGTGACATGCCTACAAGGCATACCATCCAGCACATGGCACCAGCCCGTGCCTTGCGGCATCAGCACCTAGGCCACCTGTCAAGGCCATGAGGAGCCAACGCCCAGGCCACCAGCCTGGGCCATGTACTAGCAGCACGATGCCTTGTTGTGCCCACCAACAGGCCCATGCATGGCACCATGCCATGCCTATCAGAGGGCCATGCACAGCACCACGCCGTGCCCACCAACAGACCCACGCATGGCACCATGCCATGCCTACCAGCCAGCCATGCATAGCACCATGCCCCCAGCCAGACCAGCCCAACCATAGGTCATGCGCCACATTAGCCCACCCTTGGGCCCTTGCATGCCACGACCAACATGGGCCTCAAGACTTTGTTATTTACTTTCTTTTATTTTTATTTTTTTAATTTTAATTAAGTATCTTTTTAGTGACCTTTTGGGAGTTTCCACTTTGTAATCTTTATAAATAAGACCCTTCGTCATTTCATTCACATCTTTTGACAATTTTCCTAGAGGACGGCAATTTGTTCTTGAGATCATTTTTCGGTGCCTAAGCACTTGAAATCTTTGGGGTGCAATTCGTGAATCCTTAAAGTGAGAATCACACATTGCAATCCGTGAATAGGTGTGGTCCAATTTATAAATATATTGAGGTTTCTTTTGATTTTGGTGCAAATTGTGAATTGTGAATTGTTGATGCTTGTTTTATATTGTGCTTTTCAAAATACATGCTTGTGTTCTTCGAGTTCTTCAAGTGTTCATATACTTTTTTGAATGTTCATAAGTTTTCTTGAAGTTTCTAACCTCCCAAATACCATACTCAGCCACCTACTCAATCCCCACTTACCAGAGTCGACCAACCCCCCCCTTAGTCACTATCAATCCATTCCCCCAATCAACCAACTCAAAATCCCATCTTACCATAAATAGCATATTCGGCTATAGCCTTCCCTTGCTATAGCCGAAATCCACTTCACATATTTACCTCAATCATATCTTCCATTCCTTGTTTGGTTGATCATACTTACCAAATTTGACTCAATCACACCAACCCATCTTACCTTAGTTGAATCCATCAAACCCCGTCATCCCATCAATCAAGGAAACCCTCTTCCAACCGTGCTCTAGCCGAAACCCATCCTCCAACCCTAGCCTCACTCATCATCCAAACCCTAACCATCTCCAAGTGGTGCCAACTCGAGATTGGCACTTAGCTAGCCCTATAGATCACTGTCATTCCACCACTAAACACTCAAACTTCCATTAACCTAGGGACCCATAATTGCCATGCGTGATCAAGGCCAAGCAAGAAGGTAGCCATTCGGTCAACACAAGGAGAACCAAGGAGAGACTGACCTAGTGTTTAAGGGTTGTCCCTAACATTAAATTTGTGCTTTCATTGAGAGCTACCTTGCTTGGAGTTTTTGATAAGTTCTCACTTCTCCTCGAGGTAAACGACACGTTAACTTGAACCTTATGAATTTGGTTGGGAGACCTACGGAGGGTCTCGACATTGTTTATTTTCTTGTTGGTATTGTTGTGAAAGGAAGTTTGGGAGTTAAGGTAAAGGACGGAGTAGTGTTACTCGATGGGATCGACCACCCTTGAAGGTGGGGGATCCAAGGTCGGACACTTGTGCAAGAGGGGTCGACCACCCTTGAAGGTAGGAGACTCAAGGTTGGACTTGTGAAGCTGTGACCAAACTTCCCCAAGCCGAAGTGCTACCCAATCTACCCCAAACCAATTTCAGTTTGCAAGAACCATGTGCAAAGGCCACCACCTAGTTTAAATGTGCAAGGAAGCTATCTCTACTTCCAGGTTTGGAATACCTTTATGCAAGCACAATTTCAAGCCACATGAATAACCACCAATTCTATTTCATACGGATCATTAACTGGCAATTCCATCTTACTAGTTGCAAATAACACCTCTCCCATTTCATCTCTTAATAGTACTCCAGCATCAGCTATTTGTTGATTGCAAAAATGGACCCATCCACATTTAATTTTAGAAAACTACCCTTAGGAGCATTCCCTCTGCTTGATTCATTCCTCTCATCAACCTTGACAAGTTTTTGATCAAACCATAATGCATGGTTGATAGCTACTGATGGGTGCACCTCCACATTTTCAAACAACTTCTGATTCCTTCCTTACCAAAAACACAAAGCTATCAATAAGATCTTATCAACATCCTCTATTTTGTGTTGCAGCCAAGAAATCCGCATGAACCTGGATTCAACTTTAAACCCACCTCTAGGCTTTAACCAACTATGATAATTGTCTTGTAATTATAAACTTAATGCATAATGTCCTCCACCTTTGTTCCACACAAAGCATACCTATCATGATCAGCCACCTTTATTAGTGTTTCTTAGCTATTATTTGACTAAATAATAGATTTGATTAATCCATTGTGAATGCTCTTAATAAATAGGTACGGACAAAGCAACCACCTTTATTAAGATTTTTTTTTCCTCGTGAAAAAACTGTTTTCTTCCAAGTCTTAATTAATTTTTGCCGACCCTTGTCCGCACCAGCATTTGACATCACTTCCATAGATTGATTTTGAAGATTGATAGTCCGTTGGATACGATGATTATAAGTTACATGTGACAATCATAAAAGATTTTCTAATTTGGCGGGGGAAAGATCAATAAAGAAAAAAAAATAATACCATATTTATTGGAAGAGAAATAATATATATAGTTATATATAGACTCAGCAAGTATATATCGTGTATTCTTTTTAAAAAAAATTAAGTATGAAATGTATATAAAAAATTTAATTTTTTTAATTACAGTCACATTTTTTTAAAAGAGTACTGTACTATTTATGCAGTTTATTACCATATCTAGTATTATGATTATTATTTTTTTGTACGAATATCCAATATTATTAAAGTAGGCAAAGGAGAGGAGGGAAGCATATCAACGGAGTAGTTGAGAAATTTCTTTAGACATCTTTTGATAAACATGCAATCTTTAATAAATAAAAATGTCCCAACTCTTGTCCCACACGTTTCACTAGATATTGATATTCTTTATCAGAACGTGCTATAGACATATTTATTTACAAATTACAGCTCGCTTATACCCCTATTTTAGACTAATGAAACGAGCATGAACGAGTCCAATTGCAAGATGAATGATTGCTCTAGAAACATACAAAAATAAAAAAAAAAAATCTCAGAATGATAACACAATGCAACACGAAAACCAGAAATTTCTGTCATCTGAATATCCCTGGCCTCCGTCAGTGTCATATTCGATTATATTAAACTCTCTGTTCAAAATACGCCTTATCTATGCCTTCTAGTCATAATATAATAGCTTACAATCTGTGAAAACACTTCAACAGGCGTCATTTTGTAGTTCCCAAAGTTTGATCTCTTGTACTTTCCTTAGTTTTCGGCGCAGAAAATATTATTTTGTACGTACTATGGTTGCCATGTTGCCATCATGGTTGAGATATGCTCTAATAAGTATTCAAAACCTCCCTCTCACTCTCACCAACTTCCGAGAATGGTCAACAACGTCCCCATCCTCACTATCAGAGATGAAAGAGACGGCCTTTCGATCTGGCATCACCACGCCCACAATTTCTTCGGCATGCTCGATGACTTCCTGTCTAGAAACTTACTCCCCGTTCACAATATGGTATATTAAAAGTTAAGGCTTTTCTTTCTTGTAATCCTTAATTTCCTCACTTTTTCGGCTCTTGGTTCTAATTCTATTCTCTACAGTTTACGGGCGCTTTTTCTTCTGCATCACCACGGGCAAATAATTTTGGGTGATTGTCTTTGTTTTATTTCTCGAAATCTTGAAGTTTTTCAAATTGCTGCACTTGAATTTAAATTGTTTGATATTTCCTTGGTGTCGAAAGCCAGTATAGAGCTGTTTTCGATTCAACTTCGCAAGTTTCGATAATTACTTATTTTAGCAGGTGAAGCTTTCGGATACTACGAATATTCCCAGTGTTTGTTTCTCAGAAAAATTTGAAGGTTCCGGTGTCTTTAAGTTATTAGGATGTATCAGTCAAGAGCTTGGACGTATGGAGTATATGTTGTTGAATGGTTGTGTTGGTCTTCACTACTCATCGGAGCAGAGAATCCCATCACCCATCCCCAAGAAGGTGATTTTCCTGCCGTTTGCTCTTTAAAAATGATACTTATGATGATTTGCAAGCTTTTTTTTTTATGATACACTCTTGAGGAGATATTCGCTAGAGCTATCTACTAGTTTGTAGTAGCTTCACATATCCAACATTCACAACCATCAAAACTACAGTAATTTCCCATCGATAGCGTTGCAATAGTGTTGATTTTTGTTGAAGTTGGGCTGTTTACGGTAGTTATCATTTGACTCTAGTCCCGTTTGAATTTAGAAACAAAAGAAACTATCTCGTCGTTACAAAATTTTGAAATTCTTACATAAAATATTAGAAATAATTCAAAATTTTTATATTTTTAAAATTTTAATTTAATTTTTTTCAAATTCTATAATAATAATATTAAAAAATAATATTTTAATCAATTTTTAATTTTATCTAAAATTATTTTGTCGAATCTCATTAATCAAATAAAATCACTTGCTCAAATGGGATCTGCATGCAATTTGATGAAAAAGATGTTTTTTTTTTTTTCATAGAGTGCAGTAACTGTAGTTTTATTAATAAAATGATGATTGACATATCTGTTAGTGTGCAGTGAAGGCGTTGGAGGCCATCAAGGGAAGTTTGATAGATCCTCGTAATAATCTAAATGATTGGAATCAAGGGGATCCGTGCACATCAAATTGGACAGGGATTGGGTGCTCCAACGAGACACTTGATGATGGATATCTACATGTTAAACAATTGTATGATTTATCTCTTTCTTTTTTAAAAAAAAAAAAAATAAGTAGATAGCCACTTATACAGCAACTCCGTCTCAAATTTATTAAACAATTCTTAGTTACAGTGAAAAAAATCCTAATTACAAACCAGATCTTGAGGGTGTAAGAAAAAGACAAAAAAATCATCCAAATACCAACCAACAAAACCACAACAAAGAAACGCATCTAAACCAGCCTATAGACAGAAATTCTAACAGGCCTATAATCAAGCACCAAACCAAAAACCAAAAAACCAAACCCAAAAAGAACAAAAAAAAAACCAAACTAAACAAGCCTACTGTAAGTAGTACCCATTTTATCCAACCTATATAACCCTTTTACTTCAAGTGGGAGATTATTATTGTCCATATAAAACTTAGTATCCCACATAGCTCCTCTACAAGCCAAAGAGTCCGCAACTTTATTACCTTTTCTGTAAAAATATTGAATAGTAAAATTGTAGCCCTCAATCAAGTTCATAAGCTGATCCCAATAATCCAACAAATACCAAATTGTATGTTTCTTCATCAAAATCCATTGAATTACAACTGCCAAATTAGATTCTATATCAATATTTGAATAACCCAACTGTTTAGAAAAATTATTTCCTTCAATCATAACTCTTAATGCGGCTTCACAATTTGAACAAGAGCCAATGAATTTAGAGTAGCCAAAAACCATATTACCACACCATCTTGCAGGATGCCTCCTCCACCTATCAAACCTGGGTTGCCAAAGCTACTACCGTCGATATTAAGCTTCAACCAACCCCACATAGGCTTTAACTACCGCAACACCATGTTGCGGTTTTGATGAGTTTTAGATCGTTGAATATCCAAATCTTCTAAGACCTTGATGTCCGCCTGTGTCAATCTCTTACCTACCTTGAAATTATTTGTAATCAATCTTGCCCAATATTTTACCGAACACCAGACCTCAGCCAAACTCTCATACCTCCCCTCCATCCGTGCGACACACCTACGACACCATAATCTCCACACAATGAGGCATGGCATCAAACCCAATAAGGTTCCCAACTAATTAGATCTAGCAGCTCTATTAAATCATACTTGCACCCTTTCCTTCTAGCTTTGTTGGCAATAGAAATGAATACCCAGTTCAGTTGAACCCTTAGACATAAATCCCTGGCAAACTCACCCTTATAGAGAATATGCTCTAGCGTTTCGGTATTCCTATTCTTACAACAGTCACATGCCAAAACTAAAGGGATTCCAATCTTCCTTATATTATCGTCTACAACCAAGCAACCAAAAGAAGCCTTCCACATACATAAGGCCACTTTATTTGGCAAAGAGTTATGCCAAATCCACTTAGCCCATTTGAACTTAGAAAGTCTTAAACGAATCACCTCCCATGCACATTTTGAAGAGAAATCACCACTCTTCTCAGGCATCCATATCAAAATATGTTTCTTAGCTCTAAGTTGACCAACAGTGTTCATAAGCTCTGTTGCTTTCTGTGGGCCTATCAACAGATTTAACCTCTCAAGATCCCACCTATTATTGACAAAAAGCTCTTTAACTACAATTTGTTCCACATTATCCACCCCATTCCCTAAAGGTCCTGAACTCAAGAATTTATCATGCCATAAAGAGACATTCCCTTCTTTCACTTTCCATTTTGAGTTCTCTATTAAAATCGACAGGTACTCCGTAATTTTCTTCCAAAAATAAGAGCCTTTAGTATGGTTACAGACCAAAACATGCTCCTTTTTAAGATACTAAGCTTTAAAAAACCTTGACCAAAGAGAAACTTTAGTCAATAATTGCCAACCAAATTTCATGCACAAGGCCTTTTGAACATCAGCCACATCCTGAATCCTTATGCCACCTTCCTCAATAGGAACACACAATTTTTTCCAAGCTTGCCATCTCCTCTTATAATTACCTTCAACCTCGCCTCAAAAATTTTTTGCAAATGAGCTTTGCACTTTAGCAATGATAGCTTTTGGGGCATGCAACATAGAGAGTAGATGTAATGGCATACTTGAGAGGGCATGCCTTAAAAGAATTAGTCAACCCCCTTGAGAGAGCAGCTTACACTTCCATCCCGATATATTCTTACTAATTCTTTAAATTAAAGGCTCAAAATGACTCACTTTCAATCTTCAATCAACAATCGGCACCCCTAGATAGGTAAAAGGACATTTATGTTCCTGAAAACCTGTTTCCACCAAAAGCTCTCTCCTTCTGTTAGACAATTGGTTAGAGAAAAAATAGCCAACTTCTCATAATTGATCCTCTGCCCAGACCACATTTCATACTACTTCAATACCTGCATAAGACTCTAGATAGATCTTTTACTCGCATTCACAAATAAAATAACTTCATCTGCATATAAAAGATAGGAGATAATAAGAGCTTCACGAGGATGTGAGAAAGGCAAAATCTTCTTCTCCAAAATACTCTTTTTAAGAAATCTAGAAAACATTTCCTCCACAAGAATGAAAAGATATGGGGAAAGTGGATCCCTTTGTCTAAGCCCTCTATTAGACTTAAAAAATCCTTTATACGTACTATGCATCATAATTGAAAACCAAGCAGATTGAACACAATTAGTAACAAGTCGGCACAAAGAATCTGAGAACCCAAAAGCAATCAAAGCATGTTGCAAAAACTTCCAATTCACCCGATCATACGCCTTACTCATATGAATTTTCATCAATACATTTCCACCTCTACTCTTTTTATGCAAGTTCTTGGTCATTTCTTGAGGAAGTGAAACATTTTCAAAAATATGCCGATCTCTAACAAAGGCCCCTTATTCATCCGACATAATATCATTCAGCACCAACGCTGTTTTGTGAACCAAAATCTTAAAGAATGTTTTACAAAAAACATTACAAAGGCATATCAGCCAGAATTTATCAAAACTTTGAGGTTTATTGATTTTTGGGATCAACACAATGTAAGAAGTGAAAAATATAGGCAACGCCTCTCCTTTGAAGAACTCTTTCACCCCAGCCATCAACCCCCTCTTGACAATGCTCCAACAAGCTAAGTAGAAAGCGGACTCGAAACCATCAGGGTTGGAGCCACTATTAGCCGAAATGGAGACCAGGATATCATGAACCACCTCCTTAGATGGGCATTCTGAAAAACCCCCATATCCACAGAAATAGCTGGCTAAATAATCGACTCCAACCCCGACAACATCAATAAATCCTCTTGAGTCAATAAATTCTCAAAATGATTCACGGCACCATCATGCACCCTTTCCATATTATCAAGAAAGGTACCATTCGGTAGTTTCATCTGCGAAACAAAAGCATTCTGCCTTCTATTTTGAAATTACAATATGAATTTTTTTTGAATTTCGATCCCCTTCAACCAACCAGGTTTTCTTTGCTTGTTGCGCCAATTTAGTATCCTACCTTTTGTACCATAAATCCAGCTCTGCCTTCGCAATTAATAATTCCTCTTCAAGCTTCTCAAAAAAAGAGGCTTGTAATTGGACTTCCAGATTATCCAACCTCTCCTCCAACTCCTTTATAATGTTGCAAAAACTTCCATTTCACTTGATCATACGCCTTACTCATATCAATTTTCATCAATACATTTCCACCCCTACTCTTTTTTATGCAAGTTCTTGGTCATTTCTTGAGAAAGAGAAACATTTTCAAAAATACTCCGACCTCTAACAAAGGCCCCTTGTTCATTCGAGATAATATCGTTCCACACCTGTGCCATCTTGCAAACCAAAATCTTGGAAAAAACTTTATAAATAACATTACAAGGGCTTATTGGCCAGAATGTAACAAAACTCTGAGGTTTATTGATTTTCGGGATCAGCACAACGTAAGAAGAAGGAAAAATATTGGCATACCTCTCCTTTGAAGAACTCCTTCACCCCAGCCATCATGTGACGTCCCCAATTTACCTTTAGGCTATAACGTAAATTGAGGCGTCGAGATAGGTAATACAAGACTTCATACTCCTCGTACATGTAAGAAATATCTTGTGTGCGCCTAAACTTACTAATAAAATAAAATGCATGCCATAGCAGAATAAGGCTAGTTTCCCAAAAAGTACGCAAAAAGATCTAATTTCTACATACAGTGATCACATGGCAACATATATCCATAAAAACACAACTTAATATCTACATTAGCATACTGTGTTAAGTTTTACAACCCAAGAGTTTCCAAAATATAACATTGTTTATGATAACTACCGCGACCACAGGGGTTCCTTCTTAACCTCCTTATACTCATTTCCATAGCGAAACTTATTTATACTGATCTCAAAATCTCGTTGGAGGAATTTCCTTTAAAGCGCTACATAAACCCCACTCAGAGACAAAATACCACCTTGACTCATTGACAGACAACATCATATTCATAATCGCTCCTCAGACAATGCAACTTCATGTTTTTTCTAATTTCCTCTGACTTATAGTCAAACACAGGGGAGGCGTGATCATCAAAAAGAGAGTAATCAGTGAGCCCCTCAAGGCTTTGAGTCTCTCGCGTAGTCTGGGTCTCTATCTACTCCTACAATAAGGTCCATCATTCAGATAGGAATGATAAATAAAAATTCAAAAGACGAGATTTTAATAAATCTCAGTAAGTACACAGTTAAAATAGCAAAAACAATAACAATATATGCACATAACATGTAAATGCACATGAGATGATCATAGGACCTATTAATCATGACTCATATATGACTCATGCATGACTTATACTTGAATTGTGCACCTCTTTATAAAAACATGTATTTTTTTTTTCAGAAAAAGGACTTAGTAGGTACAAGTACACACTTTTCTATGACATGACGTATATTTTCGTGAAAAACTTAATTTCATATTTTCATTCTTATTCTTATGAATCTTGGTCTTAACCACGACGGCAGATCGAATCGTCTTCACCCTCGGGTGTCTTAGCATGACTGCAGATTGAATCGTCTTCACCATCAGTTTTCATATTCTCTTCAGTCATACGGCAGATCGAATTGCCTTCACCGTCATGACAAGACTTTCATATTATGATGGCAAATCAAATCGCCTTCACCGTCGATATGTCAGTCATCCAACAGATCGAATCGCTTTCACCTTTGTGACGCGACTTTCATAGTCTTATTCTTTTCTTATTCTTTCATTGTTCTTATAAAGTTTCATAATCTTATTTCTTGAAAGACGGTATGACCCAAATTATGAAATTTTGTGACATAAACAGACATGCATGTACCACTAGACTTTTCATGCATGCTACATGCTTTCATAGGGTCATGTGACAGACGGTATGACCTAAATTATGAAATTTTGTGACGTAAAATATGAGTAATTTACTTAAAGAAATAATAAAATAACTTATTCCTAATCTTTAAATTTTTGGCCGTATAATATAAAATAATTTATGAAATTCTTTTCCTTTCGTTTAATCCTAGTTAGCTTGTTCTTAGCCTAGGTGAAAACTTCACAACTTAACCACACTAAGCCATTAGCCGAAACACCCAATCCCTTGGCAAATATTTTCTTCAATTATTCCATTCATCCAATAACCATTTCACCATTAATATATCTTTCACTATTTTCCAAGAACTTAACAATATAACTTTCTCAGTCACTCACTAACTTAATTTAATCACCATATCAATAATTTTAAAAAATAAACTAATAATACTCTTAGGACTCCCACCAAGGCTGAACCCATAGAAATCCTTGCAAGTCTCAAAATCCCACTTTTTTTGTTAACAAATTTCACTTATCAATTCTCTAAACTTTCATCCATAGTTCTAAAATAACTCTTATTTTACAAAAGATTTCTTCCATATGTTTCCTTATTCTTCCATAGGATAACCTAACATAATCATAGGTGAAACTAATCTTTCAATAGACATGATATTCACTCAAGGAGAGCAACTAGTAACTTGTTACATCTATATACATAAATAAAAACTACAATTATATTAAATGTGCACTTACTAGTTTCTCCAAGACTTTTAACTTATAAAAAAGCTTGACTTGAGAAACCCCCTTGACAATGTATCCAAAATGCCTTATTAAGGATTTAGAAAGATGGATGGATTGAAGAAAAGGTTTAAGGCTTTCTTGACTAGTGTTGGCTATGTTTTTTCAAATAAGTGAAATGGAGGAGTCCATATATATATATATATATATATATATATATATATATATATATATATATATATTAGGCGGCATCTCAAGGTTGAAGAGGGTGTAAGAATATTCCAAAAAAAAAAAACATTTGTCTACCTCCTTGCCTTGCCACCTCTACTCTCTTAGGCTTTAGTATACTCATTTGTCCTCCAAATAGACTCAGTTGTATTTGAGATGACTTAGGCTTATCTTAAGCTAATTGGACCACTTCTCCTTACACATGTCAATTGGTTATATGTGTTACAAGGATTTTTCTAAAACACAAAATGCTAAGTCGGTGTGCAAGGCTAAAACCGAAGCTCCCTTGTGCTTAAGTCGGTTACCCTCTTGTTTAGGCCAATCATGCCACTTAGTTTAGGCTTGGTTGGCAAGAAAACCATCTAATGGCTAATCTAGGGCCACCTAAGAGAAAGGTCAAACAAATAGATATGCAAATCCTCCTTACTTGAGTAACAAAATCTAAGATAAAAACAAAAAATAGGTTTTGGCTACCTTTGGTTTGTTCGTATCATTTGATGCTTTCTAGATGGAAAACCCTCACTTGCCACATGTTCACACACATGTCAATATAATAGAATGATTGATAAGATATTCCAAGGATTTGATCTTAGGCTAAGTCGGTGGACAATCCAAGTTGGTGCTCCCTTGTTCCTTTCACTCCAATTTTCGGCTACCTTTGTATTTTAGTGACTAAGTCACTTGTTCCACTTATCTCCATAGTTCTAGGCTTAGTTCTCCTCATGCCAAGTGTCATCTTTTAGTTTGAAACCAACTAGATATGCTAAGTCCAAACCATAGCTCTTCTTTGGTTAAAAAAAAAAAAAAAACACATCCTTAGCTACACTCACAAATTCCTAAACAATGGCTTGAATCATCCTATACATCTCCAAATATTTTCTATAACCAAAACCTTCCAAAAAAAAAATTCTTTTGTTTAAGCCTTTCTCTCTTCTTCTAATACCAAAAAAAAATCCAAGGATACATGGAAAGTATATTTCCAAGAAATTCTAACAAACAACATAGGATAGTTCCAACTTAAATATAGTTATTCTAAGTATAATCCAAATAAGAAAAGAAATCGGGTTGTCACACATCACTTCCCTCTTGACAATGCTCCAACAAGCTAAGTAGAAAGCAGACTCGAAACCATTAGGGTTGGGGCTACTATTAGTCGAAATGGAGACCAGGATATCATGAACCACCTCTTTAGATGGGCATTATGAAAACTCCCTCCCCATATCCACGAAAATAGTTGGCTGAATAATTGACTCCAACCTCGGAAAAATCAATGAATCCTCTTGTGTCGATAAATTCTCAAAATGATTCACGACACCATCATGCACCCTTTCCATATTATCAAGAAAGGTACCATCCGATAGTTTCATCTGCGAAATTACAACATGAAAATTTTTTGAATTTCAATCCCCTTCAACCAACCAGGTTTTCTTTGCTTGTTGCGCCAGTTTAGTATCCTCCATTTTGTACCATAAATCCAGCTCTGCCTTCATAATTAAAAATTCCTCTTCAAACTCAGAAAAAGAGGCTTGTAATTGGACTTCCGGATTATCCAACCTTTCCTCCAAGTCCTTTATAATATTCTCTACTCGACCAAAGGAATCCTTATTCCACACCCTTGAAGGTTTTTTTAAACATTTTAATTTGCCAGCCAAGATACATAAACCCGACACCCCTCCACAAGTACACTCTAAGATTTTTCAACAACTTCCATAAAACCCTCATGAGTTAACCTCATCTTTTGAAATCTGAAAGGTCCAAGTCCGTATCCTCCACGATCAACAACCAATTTCAAAAGAATAGGAGAATGATCTGGCGTCCTGCTACTAAGCAAAGTGGCAGTAGCTTCATTGAACATATTCATGAAATCATTGTTCATTAAAACACGATCGAGTTTAGCTCAGCTTTTAGCCAGTTCCTGTTGACCATTGCACCAAGATAGTTGTCTGCCTTCAAACCGAAGATCCATCAATCCGTAACGATGAATACAATCATTAAATTCATCCATTGCAGACTGAACTCTGTGCCTACTCCCCACTCTTTCATCATCAGAGCAAATCACATTGAAATCGCCAACCCAAGCACTCCAATCCACGATATACTTGCTAGATGATCCCAAAGCTCTTTACGTTCCAATTGAGAACATTTTGCATAAATAAAGGAGCACAACACAGATTTACCACCTTCTGAGAAGAATACTGTAACAGCCTAATTGGACATACGAATAACATCCATCTGCAGCTCTTTTATCCAACAAACCCAGACTTTACCATTTTCCTTTGCATTAGAGCAAAAGTAAACAAAATTCAAGCTTCTAGCCCACTATTCAAGTTTTGACACATCCTGAAATGGTGCATAAATAACCAAAACATCCATCTTAAATTTTCTAACCAATATACGTAACCTTCTTTTCAAACTACCCAACCCCCTCACATTCCACACCATTATTTTATCAATCATAAATTAAATTTTTTGGGGGGGGGGGGGGCCTTAGCCCTTCTAGACTTTCTTACCGATGCAATATTTTCCTCCTTAGTACCCAATTCACAACAAGATAAGCCTTCCGGTTCCGAGCCATAATCTTTTTCAGCATCCTAGCCAATTTCATCTTCTTTTTCAAATAAAATAGCAAAACTATTCCTGCAAACCACGCATTCCACATTTTCTGTTACACCTTCATTTTCAACTTCAGGCATATCTATCTGAGACTTAACTCCTTGTTGCAATGAGATCTTCTCTCTATGGTTCTTCTCTCCAACACTTTTGTTCACCAAACCCTCTCCCCACTCTACTATCACCTGTTTATGCCCCAACTCATCCTCTAACACCACTTCTCACTCTTCAACAAAATTCTCCAATAATAAAGTCCCATCCACTGACTTCCCTTTTTCAACCAAGTCAACCTCCTAATTTTTCTCAAGAACAAAGAGCTCACGATTAACATTAACATCTTTCGACACCTGAATACCACCCAAACTAGAGTCAACTTTATCATCTACAATTTTTTTTCTCCCCACCTCCTTCCACACTTTCTCCTCCCCTTTTTTTCCTACCCCCTTTCCACCTCCCTTCGATTCAAAATTTGGCTTAGGTTTCTCCCCAACACGATAGACCACCGCCATGTGGCCCTATCTACAACATTTTGAGCAATAGAAACGCCTTTTTTCATACGCAACATTTTGCCATTTTCGAAATTGTCTAGCCACCAATCGAAAACCCTCCACTGGATCATCTTTCAAATCCACCTCCACACACAACCTAGCTCCTGTAACCCTTGTTCTATCAATGTTGCCTTATCTATTCCCAAAAATTTACCAAATCTAGAAGCACGAATTTGCAAGGAATCAAGTTTATATAAATGGAGCGGCAAACCTAGTAAAAATATCCACTGTGGCGCAACCGATGGCTCTTTCTTGACATTAAACTCTGCTAACCAGCTGAACAATTAAAATTGGCACCCCACAACAGCTCTCCCTTCTCTGGCCTAGGCGTGAAGATAGTCCTTTTCATAAGCCAACTTAAGCAGAACGTGATAATCATCCATAAAGCTGATCATCGACACTTCAGAGAAACCCAAGTCTTAATGATCTGTCTTCGTAGAATATCAATGGAAGGCCTAGCGGAGAGGAATTTCAACACTAGAGCAAACTTGAGATCCTCTGCTACTCTGTCCATCTCCCCATACATAAAGACAAAGCCCAATTCAATATCAAACCATTCAGGTTTCTGGGAAGGAAGCTTGAATTTCAAGACTGGTAAAGGCCTTTGAAGAGATTTCGCAAACGAAAAACTTGCAGAACAACTCCAAGCTTTCCTAACACCAGACCCCCTAACACCTCACCCTCACTATCCTGTTGTGAAATCCTAGCCAAAACCCCACCCGAACCATCCCCATAGAGAGCGACGGCTAGAAGTCGTAACCCTCAACGAATCGCCTCACAAATGAAACCCTAGCAGAGGTGAAAATTTTGCCTTGCACATCAGCTTTTTCTGCATATTTCCTTTCGCTTCAAATTTTATTTACTTATTTCTATTGTGCCACATCCCTTGGATATTATTCCACTTTTGTATAATCTCTCTAGTTGATGCCAGGGAACAAACTTCCTTTGTTTGGTTGTTCATCAAAGATTAAAGAAAGTGGCAGTTGTATTGATTTGATTACGATTGGATCAGATAAACACGTGTTTCTTGATTTTGCTTGGAATGATCATGAACGTCTTGGTGAATTTGAAAATCCATCTTCATGATTTGCTCACGTGTCCGTGAAATCTATAACTACTTATTAAATATGTGATTTGTTGTCTACAGGCAGATCCAATCATTATCTCGTACTTAGCATTACATAATTTGATTGTTAATTGCTTGTAGGCATTTCCATTGGAGATATCTCCCATTAGAGCATTACATAATTTTCCTTTGGGCCAATTCTATGCAGGCTGCTCTTGAATATGAATCTATCAGGAAGTCTTTCACCAGAGCTTGGCTACTTATCGTATATGACAATTTTGTAAGGAAAAGCATGTTAAAAGCTACATTTTGTGCTACAAGAATCCTCATCCTCATATGAATCAAAGATTTGGATGCTTCTTTCACTAGAAATTCTAGACATTTTTATTCTCTACCCCATATTGGCATTTATTTTGCTTATCCTACTGATGTGTTTTTGTTTATCTACTCTATCAAAGGGACTTCATGTGGAACAACATAAGCGGGAGAATACCAAAGGAGATAGGCAATATTACGTCTTTGCAACTCTTGTAAGTGGATGAGCTTTTTCTTTTGGATTGGTTATGTACTTGGTATTGTTACACATGATCGCATGCTTTATTAATAAATGCATATATGTCACTATTTCATGCATTTTCGGGCATTCAATTCCTCAACATTCTTGGAGATAGTTTTTTTTTGGATGTTAGGGAACCTCTCCAAGGCAGGGTCGGAAGGGCCGTATCCCTGCAGAGTAAACCCCGGTCCTAGAGATAGTACTTAGATCAAATACTTGTTGCTTTGATATTGTAGAGTTGCAGTACATTTACTTTTTCTTTAGATCCATTTCTAATATATATACATATTTCCAGGTTTTTGAATGGAAACCAATTAACGGGTTCCTTACCTGAAGAGCTTGGTTTTCTTCAAAACTTGAACATACTACAACTTGGCGAGAATAACATATCGGGACCAATACCTGTATCATTTTCAAAGTTAAACAAAACAATGCACTTGTAAGTATGTTTTTTTATGCTATATTGTTTGCAATCAGTTCTACAATGACCTGCCTTTACACCTCTATTTTTCTTTTTTGACTTTTCCCCCTTGCGAGCAGTCACTTGAACAACAATTCAATTAATGGGCAAATCCCACATGAACTATACAGATTACCAAGCCTCATTCACTTGTAAGTCAGTAATTGGTCGTATTCCCATATTTATTCCCGTATTTCCTTGTCATATGTCAATACACTCTACGGTATCAATGACTGTCATAAGCTCTACAACTGCAGCCTTCTTGATAATAACAACTTATCAGGGCATCTACCACCAGAGTTCTCCCAAATGCCCGAATTACAGATACTGTATGGTTTCTACCTTCTTGGACCTTAATTCAATTTATGTTTATCACGTAAGTGTTATTACATCTAAAACAGACGAATCTATTGAGTTTCTTGTTGAACGAGGTGTGATTACTCTTCTTGTGCAATAGTATTCTATTAAGTACCCTTTTGTCAAGTTTCTTAATGCTTTCAATTTTTTTTTTTTTTTTGCAGTCAGCTCGATAACAATCGGTTTGATGGCACTACAATTCCAGTTTCTTACAGCAACATGTCTAAATTGCTGAAGCTGTAAGTGTGCATTAGATGCTTTGTCTATGACTAGGTTTCAAAGGTAAAGGTACTTATTAAAAAAAAAGGTTTCAAAGGTGAAGGTAGAGCTAGGTGCTAGCCTTGAGCCATGGATTGAAATTTTTTATTAACTCTAATTAATTTTTTTGGCCAAATGATTGAATCTTTTTTTCCTTGTTTTGGTTGGCTTTGCCAGGAGCCTTAGGAACTGCAACTTGGAAGGAACAATACCTGATTTGAGCCAAATACGAAACCTTTATTATTTGTAAGTGGCTTTCAATTGTTTTCCCTCTTATCATTTTAAGATGATCAAGTATGAGCTTCTAAATTTGAAAAATAATTGCATCAGGCTGAATAATTCTCTTTCCTCTCTATCAAGGACAATTTTTCATATAAATTGTACTTTGTTTACATTTTATTGCATACAAATTTCAGAGACCTCAGTTCAAACAAGCTAAATGGTTCAATACCTCCGGGTAGACTTTCAGAGAATATCACGACCATGTATGATTCTCCATCTTTTGAAATGGCATGTCATCTACATCTTTCTTATTTTGTACTGTTTGGTATTATAAATATTTATAGTCTGCCTTTAAGTTTTCAATAAAATACCCATATATTCTGAGAGCTATTGTTTGAACAATATGATTAGCTATTTATCCAACAATAATCTTACTGGACCAGTTCTTGAAAGCTTTTCGGGTCTTCCTTGTCTTCAGAAACTGTGAGTCGTGGTTCTGGAGCTCAAAGCTATTATAAATTATTATGTCTTTATTTCAATGGTTATAAATGGATTTATTTGGTAAATTTTGCCCTTTGGCAGGTCAATTGCAAACAATTCATTAAGTGGCTCAATTCCATCCACCATTTGGCAAACTAGGACCTTGAATGAAACAGAAAGCCTAATTGTGTAAGATCTGAATGACAATGTCACTTTTCCCTTGGTTAAGGTTGATTCCCTTTTCTGATGGAAGTATATCCTTGTGAAGTTCAAAGGTGTAAACCACCTTGGTTGACTTTTATAAGACTTCAAGGATCTCATGCTAGATTTTCTGACTATTGCTTGGGGCTATTTAACATTTCAGGGAGTTGCAGAATAATAAGCTATCAAATATTACAGGCAGTACCAGTTTACCTTCGAATGTCACTGTCGGGTTTGCTTCTATACTTGCTTTCCGATTTGTTTCATATATAGAACTTAACATATAATGTAATATATTCAAAGTAAAGTGACAACTTGGTAAAAGGGTGTGGATGTGCTCTTTTTAATTATAGAGTCATGATGTGTAACAGTCATTGCACTTGATAGTATGATCATATCGCTATTTTTTGGTGAACTTTCAGGCTTCAAGGCAATCCCTTATGCTCAGAAACTAACCTAGTCCAGTTCTGTGGATTTGAAAGTGAGAATATACCTAACAGTGAGAGTTCAACAAATACCACAACTGTTTGTCAACCTCAAAGATGCCCACCCTCTTATGAAATTTCTCCTAAATCTTCTGAACTTTGTTTGTGCACTGCTCCTCTGCTTGTTGGATTTCGGTTGCAAAGTCCTGGATTCAGCAATTTTCTCCCATACAGATATAGATTTGAGGAGTTCCTGACATCTTTTCTTAAGTTATTCGATTTTCAGCTGTACATTGATTCGTTTGCATGGGAAGAAGGACCTCGACTAAGAATGTACTTGAAGCTTTTCCCTGTATATAATACTAATATCGACAATCCTAATATCTTCAATACAAGTGAGGTTCAGCGAATCTGTTATACGTATGCATCATGGAAAATGCATGATTTGGAGATATTTGGACCTTATGAAGTTCTGAACTTCACTCTATTGGATGTTTATAAAGATGGTTTGTCTCTGATCTCTTCTATGTTATATTTTGTGAAAGAACTCTGTTGAAGTTGGAACTAATTCTTACTTATCAATTGAGGAATGTACAAAAAACTCTAATTCATTTTACCTTTTACTATTTCTATAATTTATTTGTTCCCTACTTCCAAATCCTTCATCATGTGTAATTACTCTGTTATTCCAGTGTGCATACCTATTTCTATGTTCGTTAGTTTGCCTAATTTTGTCACTCTGAATAACACGTGATATGTTTCTGTGAGTCGCGCATTTAAGCGGAGGTACGTTTTCTTTTCCTGCCAAATCTCGTTGAAGATAGGCAATCCAATGCTTTCCCCATACTCGTGCTCTGTTAAGTGGTCTAGAAATTAAGCTATGCTCTATAGTGATCCAGAAGGAAGCTTCAAATTCAATCCATGTGCCAATCCGGACTTGACCCACAAATAGATGAACTATGCATCAATCATATCTTACATTCTTTTACATCTTCAAACAGGAAGTACATATTGGATAGTCTTTACTTTTCTATTTTTTGTTTGTTAATTCTCACAGTTTTCACTAATGTCACAGTGATTGCCACGTCTCCAAGGTCTTCTTTAAGCAAAGGTTCTTTGGTTGGCATAGTATTGGGGACCATTGCAGGTGCAGTTACATTGTCTGTAATTGTTTCTCTGCTAACACTTAGGGCGCATAAGAGAAACCACCTTGCAGTTTCGAGAAGACGTCATTGTGAGTATCTTATGCTAATGATCTTAATGTTTAGGTAGATATGATTTTACAATGTGCCTTCAATTGTTTCTATTCTACATCATGATTAGGCCTGTCAATCTGGCCAGGATGATGCCTATCCAATCTCAGCCTGGCCTAGCTTATACCATAAGTCTCTAAGTTGAAGAGAAAATGGTTAGCTGCTATGTTGACAATGTTGTTAGCTTGTAAGTTGCAATATATTTGTGTGCGTACGGGTGCATGTAGTGTAAAAACATTATGATAATTATACATGCATATTATAACAACTTAGGCTAGGCAAAGTTTGGGCTGATTTGACTGCATCTGATCTTCGCCTATATTTAATAGAACCTTGGTTGCGTTTGGCAACCAAGAATATTTTAGGTGTTTTCAGAATATTTCATAACTAGTCATTATTTTATTTTTATTTTTTTCTCTACTTTTATTACTATTAATTACTTTTTCACTACTATTCAATATTCTATTATTACTTTTCACTTACTTTTTACTACTATTCACAACTCTTCTCAACACCCAAACCTAAAGTCATAGAACAAGCTCATCTCGCCAGAGAGCAAATAAACCAGGGCCTGACACCTTCAAGCCCTACAAATGGGCTTCTAGGCTCCAGTTAGCTTAGCCCATTGAGCATTGAAATTCTCTTTTTACTCCTGTATGGTCGAATATATCTAACAAGTTTGACAATTAAATTTGTTAGATGTCAATTATGTGAATATTCAAAAATATACAATAAATAAATTATCAAGCATAACATAATGATTGGTTACAAAGGGAAACTCTTTAAAGAACTTTTCAAAAGTAAAACCCTATGGGGCAACCAAACGCAGGAAAGTCATTTTTATTGATTGAAATTAGTTTACAAGTAAGCTATTCAATTATAAAATATTTGTCAATTGACTCCCTTACTTGACTAGACAAAAGACCCGTTTATCCTTACCGCGATAGCAGCTAGAACCTCTGGCGATCTTCAATCTATGCATTTCCTACTGAAACCTCTAGTGGTTGATCACGTACACCAATCTACGATCTTCTCAAACCTTGAACAAGATCACACTTGCAAGTATATAAAAATCACAAGAAAAATTCTCCACTAATTTTCCTCTCAAATATCTCTAGATATGTGCTCTAGCCAAAAACCCTTGCTAGGGTTACAATATGACTTCATTTAACTAGACAATCCAAAAAGTGTTGCTGAAACGCGTCTACTGACAGGTTGTCCTTCATCAGAATCCGTCTGCTGACAGGTTGCTAATAGGCTTTCGGATTTATTGCTGCAATTTGAATTTCGAATTTGCTTCTGATTTTATCCTTAAAGATCTCAAAATTTACCTTTCCAGTCTCTTTAACAGTAAATGGACTCAAAATACTATGGATAAATCTTATAATTTAAATTACATTCATTCAAAAATTACAACTTTAAAGATAAGATAAAATCTTATCATATTTGAATTCAAACTCAATGATCCAAAATTACAGCTTTAGAGATAAGATGAAATCTTATCCTATTTGAATTCAAATACTTCAACATTAATCCAAACCAACAGAATATGCATTATTAATCTCCCCCTTTGCCTGATTAGTGACAAAATATTTTTTATGAATTTATGTTTCCTGTGATCATGAACAACATAAAAAATAATCAATTAAAACCGAAAATCATATCATATCACATTTAGTCTATCATAGTGTTCATCATTAATATATATCAACATATCAAGTATTGTTCCAAAAAATAATGACACTATTATCACAATAGACTTTTTTAAATTCATGCATCAAAACAAAAAGATCAGCAGCTAGTTCAACTCGCATGTCTTGCTCGAGCTTTCTCCCCCTTTTTGTCATCAATTAACCAAATTAGTGCCATGTAGAAACTTAAAGTGCAGCCTCACTTGAGCAATCAGGTGAGGGAGGATTTCACTTTTTCCTTCATTCTCTCATCTGGTGTGCATTGGTGACAACTGAAGAAGCAAGAGTTCTGTTTCTTGTGGAAATCGGCCTCAATAAAATCACAAACCAATCCCAAAGCATTCAATGTGCAATAGCTAACTCATCAACATCAATATCTAAAACCAAACTCGGTATTCAATTCAAACCAGACTTCATTTCGGTAAAATAGATGACCAAAACCTAGAACATGTGAAAAAAAAAAACTCAACAAGAGCACTACTTTTGAGTCTTTCGGAGATATAGCCACACCACATAAACCTCAAAAAATCTTAAGTATTGATTCTCAAAGAATGCCTCATGCACTTGCAAAACCAAAAACTTGAGCCGAAGATTTTTTTTTTGGTTGGTCACAAAATAAAATGCCAAAAAAAAAATGTTTATATGCAGATTTTATTTCACAAAAAAAAAAAAACAATGGCAATAGGGCAAGTAGCATAAAGAGATGTATCTCGGTTAAATCAAAGTGCTACTCATAAAGTAAATTTAAGACCATACACCCTCTGGATTACAACACCCACAATAGATTTTCACTCCTCATAAAATCATCAAAATCAAGGTTCATGTGAGTGTGTGAGTGAGTAACTTATGAAATGTAGCAACTTTTTCTTGATAATTTTATTCTTTATATATATATATATATATATATATAAATTCTGAATTCTTTTTTCTTTTGATCATCATTTTTAAGAGGAATCTTCTTTTAAAAGATGCTCCCAAGAGGTTGTCACTCACCTTAAGGTAAACTTTATATTAGGGTCTAGATACATAAGGGTCTCCTCCAAACACTCTACTTGCATATCCCTTGAGTAATGATTTTTTCTATAAGAGCTTTCAAGATTAGATCTGTGTGGGGTGTGAGTCTTTTTTTGCAATGAATTTCACACCGACTTTTTCTATATGGATCAACAAGTGGTGTTTGATAAGGGGAGACCTTTTTAATAGTTGTATTAGGTTCAACTAGTATTAGTTAATTTAAGGTTTGGACTCTCTCTATGATGAGCATCTCAATACACTTATTCAGCCCATTTTTTTTATCAAACAAAAGTGTATCTACACAAGTTTCTCACAGTGCATTAAGAGTAAACCTTTACTATGATGACCCATAGGGTTATAATGCACAAGGTGGGATGCTCAACAAAGAAGAAATGCATGAGTTTCAGAATTTATTAAGTGAGTATCAATATGCTCAAGAACTTCAATATACCATCAATCATGCACTTTACATCATTGGATCGAAAAACACATTTTTTTTCTTTTTTTTATATAGAAAAAATAGGAAACCAGAAAAAAATAAACCAACCAAAAAAAATATTCATTTTTTTTTAAATATAAACAAAACACTATAAAAATGCATGTCTTATACTAACAATATACAAGAAATACAAGAATATGCACGTGGTCCTATAAATTAATATGACACGACATCCTTTTTGACTACTCATTTGTCTTGAGATTTGGTTTGTCCTTTCCATTCTTATGAATACATAGCCTAACCAATTCACCAAGCTCACAACTTACAAAATTAATTTGTTGACCCATCTCATCAACTTGGTTTTGTAGGCTTTTTTCACTCATTTTTAGACTTTTTAAAATTTTGATTTTCTGCACTTGAGACACATTAAAGCAAGTGGTCTTATATGCCCAACAATTCCACAATTATGACAAGTAGGAGTAAATTTACCTTCATACCTACCTTTCTTCATCATGGTCGATTGAAAATTTTTGTGCAAGTCTCTTGAGTGATCAGCCTTTAGCATGGGAGGATTGTTGTGGTTTTTCTTTTGACTTTCCTTCACAAACACAATACATTTGGAGCTCGATGCAACGAATAATGGTATTTGTTTTTCTTTCCCTCTAGAAGCCACATATCCTAAACCCGTCCTGTCATTGCTTGGTTTTTGAGTCTTAATATTTTATTCAATTTTTGGATTGCTGAATTTTGTTCACTCTTGAAAATTTTTCAATTTTTTCTCTAGTACAACATTTTAATATTTTAGTCTCAACACTTCAACCTCAAAAACTTTTAAATCCTCAACCAAATTATTTTTCTCATTTTCTATTACTATAAGGTTTTTATACAGCTTTCTAGTGAGCTTTTTCAGCTTGACTACCTCTTCGCACACTTCATCATATGCATCTTGAACACATAGTTTTTGGTCGGCATCAACTAGAGCAATGTCTGATTCACTAGAAGTACAACTACTTTCAGATTTTGTTAGTGAATTTTCAGCCAAGTCATTCACAATAGTAGAAAAAACCATAAAAGATTTTTCATTATCCAAAGATGAATTTTCACTTTCAGAATCTGAAGTATCACTAGAAGACGCATTTGATACTTTTCCTTTATTTTTCTTGAAGTTAGGACACTCAATTCTAATATGACCATAGCTTAAGCACTCATAGCATTTCACCTTCTCCTTTTTCTCAATTTTTTCTTTATTCCAATTTTCCAATTCATTTTTCTTTGTTGGAAATTCTTTTACTCTCTTTTGTTTTTCATTAGTTTTTTTCTCAAATATATTTTTTTTGAATTTTCTAGCAATAAGAGCTATATCTTCATCATTTAGACTCTCATCACCACAAACATTATCATGCACTTCTTTCACAGTTTTCAAAACAATAGATTTATCTTTTCTCTTTTGGGGAAGGGAGGATTCATACGTTTGTAAGGATCCGATCAGCTCTTCAACTTTGATTGCATCCAAATCTTTTCTTTCCTTTATAGTCATGACTTTGGGCTGAATCACTCGGGTAGAGACCTCAAGATTTTTCTCACGATTCTTGAGTCTTCAACCTTTTTACCAAGATTAAACCTGGAATTTACAAGATCATTCAGTTTAGCATATAAATCATTAAAATATTCATCATCAAGCATTTTAATTTCTTCAAATTTAGAAGTTAGCAATCGTAATTTAGAGTTTTTCACAATCTTTGTTCCTTCATGCGTGACTTCCAATATGTCTTATGTCTCTTTCGCTGTCTCACACATAGAGATCCTTTTGAACTCTTCTTGAGATACCGCCATGAAGATGGCGTTCAATCATTTGCTATTAAAGTTGTTATCACTCAATTTTTCTTTTGACCAAGTTTCGATACCAGTCTTGGGTTTTTTCTAGCCTTTTTTAACAGCATGCCATACTCGTTCATCCAATGACTTTAGGAATGCTCTCATATGACTTTTCAATACGCATAGTTTTCACTATCGAAATATGGCAGTACATGTAATAACGTCATGACCTTACAAGGGCACGGATCACACTCGGATGAGTGAACCATGCTCTGATGACATTTGAAATTTCCTTTTTAACCCTATATGGCCAAATATATCTAACAATTTTAGTAATCAAATTTGTTAGATGTCAATCGTGTGAATATTTAGAAATATAAAATAAATAACTTAACAAGCATAACACAATGATTGGTTACGAATGAAAACGTTTTGAAGAATTTTTCAAGAATAAAACTCTACGGGGCAACCAAATCCAAAAAAGTTATTTTTTTTTTTACTGAAAATCAGTTTACAAGTATTCAATTACAAAACTTTTGTCAATTGAATCCCTTACTTGACCGGACAAACGACCCATTTATCTCTACCTCAGTAGCAGCCAGAACTTTTGGCGATCTTCAATCTATGCATTTCCTACTGGAACTTTCAGTGGTTGATCACGTACACCAATCAACGATCTTCTCAAACCTTGAGCAAGATCACACTCGCAAGTGTATAAAAGTCACAAGGAAAATTCTCCACTAATTTTCCTCTCAAATAGCTCTCAAATATCTCTAGATATGTGCTCTGGCTGAAAACTCTTGCTAGGGTTACAATATGACTTCATTTAAATAGACAATCCAAAAAGTGCTGCTGAAACGCGTCTACTGATAGGTTGCTAACAAGTTTCCGTAGTTACTGCTGCAATTTGAATTTCGAATTTGCATTCTGATTTTATCCTTCTAGATCTCGAAATTCACCTTTCCAGCCTCTTTAACAGATTCTTAGACTCCTAAATGGACTCAAAATACTATGGATAAATCTCATAGTCTAACATTCATTCAAAAATTACAACTTTGAAGATAAGATAAAATCTTATTATATTTGAATTCAAACTCAATGATCCAAAATTACAACTTTAGAGATAAGATGAAATCTAATCCTATTTGAATTCAAATACTTCAACACTAATCCAAATCAACAAAATCTGCATTAACAAGCATCCTAATCATGATCCAACAAATGGTTTTATTTCTCTATTTTTAGTTATTAGTCTTTACAATTGATGTCCCAATGCTTAAGATATAGTTAAGTTACAAGTCAACGATAAATTAAGTTTTATATATTTTTTTAATAATATACTTCAGATAATTACAAATTTCAAAAGAGAAATAATATAATGTGCATATGATTGTATTGTAATTTTCTTGAAATAAGATAAAATGGAAAAAAATGTTATTACCACAAAATTCTAATATGATGATAATAGGAAAGAGCTGAATAAAAAACTGCAACAATATGCAAGGATCCCCTTGCTCTTGAAGAAAACATAAAAACTAGAGAAAAGCACCAACTGTAATGCTTTTTGCCTATGACAAATGGGCATTACATCTTTCTATATGACAAATGGGCATGCCATCTTTCTATATGCTGTGTCTATCACTAAGCTTTTCCATGTTTAACATTGGACCTGCAATTTAATATGCAGCATCTAAAGCCTCCATGAAAATTGAAGGCGTGAAGCCTTTCACTTATGGGGAAATGGCTATGGCTACAAACAACTTCAACAAGTCCGCACAGGTTGGTCAAGGCGGGTATGGAAAGGTCTATAAAGGCATTCTGGCAGATGGTACAGTTGTAGCCATAAAGCGTGCACAAGAGGATTCATTACAGGGTGAGAAGGAGTTCTTAACAGAGATAGAGTTGTTGTCAAGGTTGCATCATCGGAACCTCGTGTCTTTGATTGGATACTGTGATGAAGAATGTGAACAGGTGCTTTTCCTATCTTGATTATTCATAAAAAGAAAAATGGAAAGAACTGCATATGAGGTGCAGGTTTTTTTGCCGATAATGGAGATATATGCAGAGTTCTTCAAAAATTAAAATTAAAATAATTATTCACCCATTCACAATGAAATTTCTCCCTTAAATTGGTTTCATTTCACGACAAGGACTAGTTTTCTTACTTTCTGTTGTTGAATCTGTGTTGATATTTTTTACTGGGAAAAGCTTCATATGAGTGATGTTGTGCATGCAGATGTTGGTCTATGAGTTCATGCCAAATGGTACTCTAAGGGATCACCTTTCAGGTACACCTTGTAACCTTCATGTTTTACTTTATGGATCGCTCTATAGTTTTTTCTGTGTGCTTTTCATTGCATCTCACTCCAAGAGACTTTGCCCCTTGCCCCGCGCCTCTTTCTGTCTTTTCTGGAGTTAAATGGTGTAATATACTTTCCTTACTCTACATAACGTTCTAATGAGCTTAATGGTTCATATATGTTATATTAAAGCCAAGTCTAAAGAACCTCTGAGTTTTGCTATGAGATTGAGAACTGCCCTGGGATCAGCAAAGGGCATCCTCTACCTACATACGGAAGCTGATCCTCCTATATTTCACCGAGACATCAAATCCAGCAACATATTATTGGACTCAAAGTACACTGCAAAAGTTGCTGATTTTGGACTTTCGAGACTGGCCCCAGTTCCAGATATTGAAGGGACTGTGCCTGCTCATATATCTACAGTTGTGAAGGGGACACCAGTAAGACTCTTACAGTTGATATTTACATCATAAGATTGTAACTTCACATGAGTTTAAAGATTAAGTTTATATCACATTTTTCTATGCTCAAAATCAAAGTTGAACTCAAACTAATTGATGATGTAGACTTCATTATATGTTGTTGGAGATGTAACTGATGTCTTTCTCTCTATTCTTTCATTCATTGTATTAATTTGGCAGGGTTACCTAGATCCGGAGTACTTCTTAACTCACAAATTGACCGACAAAAGTGATGTTTATAGTCTTGGTGTTGTATTTCTAGAACTCCTGACTGGGATGCAGCCAATTTCACATGGAAAAAATATTGTTAGAGAGGTATGGCCTTGCATAGCCTTTTGCCTTCATTTCATTCAGGGCCTAATGGTTATTTAAGATGATTGATAGGGCAAGAAAACTGTTGTTCTATAATTCATTTGGTTGAGAGCAGTCCATTGGCGAATGGTGACAGATTCAAACACGAGCATAGTCTGAGCCAAATTCAGATATCCTTGCATTCAGTCAGTTTAAATGTTATGCAACTCCTAAGATTACTCTATGATAACGTCCATATTATTTTGGTCCTCTAGATACACTAGCTGAAGTTTTATGACAGAAATGTTGTATTCTCTTTTCAAACTAGCTAGCAGGTTGTTACTTTAATAGCCTTTCACTCAAGTGAGTGACCTATAAAGTTACTTAAAATGTGCCACATTAACTGGTGTGACTGAGGTTGACTATAAAGAGTAGCTGATTGACCTATAAAGATACACCAGCTGAAGTTTTATGACAGAAATGTTGTATTCTCTTTTCAAACTACCTAGCATGTTGATACTTTAATAGCCTTTCACTCAAGTGATTGACTTATAAAGTTACTTAAAATGTGCCACATTAACTGGTGTGACTGAGGTTGACGATAAAGAGTAGAATTGTTCTACATATAACATGATAGCTTTTGTAATTTTCAGTTTTTATCCATTTCAGGTTAATGTTGCGTATAACGCTGGTATAATATTTTCGATCGTTGATGAGCGAATGGGTTCTTTTCCTTCTGATTGTCTGGTGAAGTTTTTGAGTTTGGCCCTCAAGTGTTGCCAAGATGAGACAGATGCACGGCCTTCAATGGCGGAGGTAGTCCGAGAGCTTGACAGTTTATGGCATTTGATGCCGGATTCTGACACCAAAATGGCATCATATCCCATGGACACTGACGCTGAAAAGGTTGTGAGTTTACAGTCATCATCCTCTACAGTGGAGAATCATTATGTGTCATTAGATGTATCTAGCAGCAACCTTGATAGTGGAGTTGTTCCAAGCATCACGCCTAGATAGAAAACGCTGATAAAAATTTTAGGGAAAAACTAGTTTTGTGGTTTCTAGCATCTTCAAAATTTGGACTGGCCGGAAAATTTTCTTTACAATCTTGGTTCTGATTTTGTGTATAGTTTATTTCAATATCTATTTTTCTGGTTCAAACTCTTTAACAACGTGATAATGATGTATAATTTGATGATGTTGCTACAATTCATGTCATCGTAGCTATACTCCACACTAATTTCCAAGTAGTGGGATACTTTGAGTTTTAAAATCCAAAGTAGAAGAGATATTAAGTATTTAATTATAAAATGAAATAAAACGGACGCTCATGTTTCTTTTCATTTGTTAAGGGTGGTAGTTGGGATATTGTGTCAAAGTTGGGGTTTTCAGGAACCCATTTGATTGAATGGATTAATGTCTTTTTTAATTCATTAGGCAGCACGGGCTGATTGGTTGTTTATCCAAGAGGAAAGCTGAGTGATAGATATGACATTGAGGTTTTTGTGGTTTTTAAGTCTTCGATAATAAATAATATGAAAGAGAACACAAAATCGTGGTCATGAGGATGGTTGTGATGGTTTGTTTCTGCTTGGTCTTACAATACGTGGAGGAAATTTGCAAAGAGATTAAAAAGGATGCAATGGGAAGTGTTCCTTTATGGTCCTTAATCCATAGCCAGGGGTTAGTTAATGTTTGGTTAGATCCCAAGTTTCAGTTGTGTCTATATTTTCTTATATATAGTAAGGTGTACACGACATGAATATCATATTGATCTATTTTCAAAATGAGCGTGGAAGGATGCTAGACTAGAAATATATTAATGACTAAATTGTGGTTTATAGAATTGATAACACAAAATTGCATGAGCATTATTATAAATATTAACAGGTGAAAATAAGCACGTGTTTGAAGCAAGCTGCTCTCTTGTAATTAGTTAAGGAAGCATACTTATTTGTAATTAATTAATGAAGCATGCTCAGCCCAGACAAAAAGTCAACAAATTAAAAGACCATATGCATAGAAGCTGATTCGTGCTTTTCGTGCAATATTGAAGGCTTTCCTGTAGCAGCGCTCTAGTTTATAAAGAGACAGTTTTTGGATCCTATTGGAGGTGTTGGCATTAGAACACCTGTGTGTAAAAGAACATCCATTTTAAATTTAGAATGGTAGGCATATCAGATATCTCTGGACCTGTCAGCATACAACGAGACCGATTGGGACTTCCAACGGCTATTTATTAATAGTGTCAATTTGAAACGAATTGGGATTTCCAACGGCTATTTATTCAATTTGAAATCTGAAATAATATAGATCTTAAAGGTCAGGTCCTGTATAACAGGGTTTTGCAACAGGGTAATTACAGCAAAGGTAACTTTAAAAACAGAGAAGAATTTCTCTTTACTGGTTTTGTAGCAATGGTGTCAGCCATTTGATTGAAGCTTTTGCAACAGGATATCAAAATCCAAAAGAGGTCCGAGATTAAAAAAGCTCAGCCCCTGATCTCATCCGCCACCGCATAATATCTCAAGTAAGTCAAGGACTCCTTTTACATCCCCTCTTTCTCTCTCTCACATAATTTTTATCGACGCAGAGATTACATATGCAGCCTTCACTTTTTTTCTAGAGTTATTTACAATCAACCTGAGAAATTGAATTACATTTCTAGGGGCTTTCAGAATAGCATTTGTTTTATTTATTCTCTTACTCATACTTTGAATTATGAAATGATTGTTAATTGAAAAATGTTTCCAGGTAGCAATATTCAAAAGATTTAGTCATCCTTTTCTAATTATCATTTTAGTAAAAAGGCAGATTATTTTTTTCTGGTCTTGTAATTAGTTAAGGAAGCATACTTATTTGTAATTAATTAATGAAGCATGCTCAGCCCATACAAAAAGTCATCAAATTAAAAGACCATATGCATAGAAGCTGACATGTAGAGAAGAGGATTTCTATGAAACACGGACAAATTTAGAGCTGAGATTACATAAGCATGAGCTAGAAAGAATGGCTTATGTAATCTCAGCTCTAAATTTGTCTACTGTTATGGCTGAAAGAGAAGAGTTTACACAGAATAGGAAACCTACCAACAAATTAACCATGAAGTGTATGATTTATGTATGCATCTCGTCAAGAGACTCAGTGAGTTGGGTTGCCTATTTGGCATATTTTGTAAGTTTTTTGGGGTACGTACTCCAAGTCTCAAGGTCCTCCTATTTGGAATCTTTTTTACAAATAATCTCTGACATTTTTCTTTGCCTTTGTAGTTTATTCGAGAGTACACGAGAAAAGAGAGGGAAGAGAAGGATGTAATTGCATAACAGGTAATTATTTTAAGAATAATTACATTCTAGCAATTTTATCATATCTTACTGCTTTAAGATACTAATCATATCTTAGAATATTTGTGAATAGTAATGTGTTAAAATACTTGAGTGAGTTGTGTGTAAGAGTATGGGTCGCATTAAAAAAGTGAATGGTAATGAATTAGGGAGTTAAATGCTTACTGCTTGGGTAAGCATCTATATGTGTAAAAAGAGGCATATAATGCCTAATTAGATAGGTAAGTATCTATATTGATATTTCTAGAAAATGATAAAGGGTAATATGGTAAAGAAAAATCAGGTCTCATTCTAATTTCTATGCAACAAATCATATACAGGTTAAGAAGATGCATGCATTAATTAGCAATATCTGAAAATGCATGCCATTTGGGGTTTGGGTGTATTGGTGTGATATAGTTAATAGATAGAGATCGTGTCACATGGTAGATCACATCACAAAATACTAGCAAAGAAATCATGTTAAAGGTGCGGGTTGGTTGGCTGAACAAGGTGATGAAAAGGAATGGTAATTTTTTTAATAATATATATTCCGTTTATTTAGTTACCTTTTTAGAAGAAGGTTATGATCTATATGCCTCCCAGCAACGAGAGAAATATGTATTCCAGATCAAACATTAAAGTAAAATTAATAAAAACGTTTTTTTTTTACCTCAAAAAACTTTTGGATGACCAGCCCCTGGCAACAAAACCTCATCGGATGGCCGGACCACCCTTAGAATCTAGCTACACCGGTTTTCATTTTATGTTTGGATACTGAGTTGATCTCAGATTATTTCATTTTACAGGTCTGGGATTGATTAGAATTAATATTGCATCTTTGTATGTGTTAAAAAAAATCGCAGCGGAAAAATACCTCAGGTTCAGCTTAAAAAATTGCTCCACGAGTTTTTCCAGCACGACAAAAATAAGCGTTTTCTCTTAGTGGTGAAGTGTACTACGTAGTTATAAAACTAGAGTAACACTTAATAATCCACAGCCTAAAAACTATTTTAAGAGAGAACAAATGAGAGAGAGATTTTTTTTCTTTTTCAGATTAGTTCCCAGAACCAAAAGGGGGGGGGGGGGGGCTATATATAGTCCCCCTACACGGCTGGCCTTAAAGGCCAGCCATAAAAACATGTAAAACGCATGGCATAAATGCCATGCGTTTTACGTTACATGCTACGTAACGCATGGCTTTAAGTCATGCGTTACCTGCATGTAACGTAGGGGAGGCTGGAGGTCTGCTCCATGTGGGCGCCTCCCCCCCCCCAAATTATTACATCTCCCACTCGCACACAGTGGGCATGACCCCAGGTCTGCATCTCTCTTATGTTCTCAATCTTGTTCATACAAGTCAATAGGCCGTGCGACCACCAAGCACATCTAAAAAAAATTGGGAGTACATACACCAAATCTCTCCCAGAGAAGACCAGCATAGTAACATCCCCGAAGTGTATGGTCATGTCCTAGACTTATTCGATCGCATCAAGTCAAGTATTTTCGAACCCTCTTGAGTTTAATCAACTCAGAACAATGCTTGACTTTTTTTCAAATCATTTCAATGTGTTCACAACTTTAGCCGCTACCAATATGCAGCGTCATAGTTTGACGTCAGCAAACACTATCGAAGATACGATATCGAAAAATCTTCCTTTTGCACTCATATCATTCAACTTTGGTTAAACCGCTTTCCTAGCAGACCGAATCAATCATGGCCATAGACAGCATGCCAAAGTAGCAGACGTTATAACCTCTATCTTGTGACATAGTCAAAAGTAAAGGACACCTAAAAAAATGAGACTCACACAGTGAGAAAGAGGGGAACCATTTACTCACTTACTCATATGGTCGAATAAGCACATGTAGTATGAAACACATGCTACGGTGGATTTCTCTTTCTCAAAGAGCATATGTCTATATCAACACCGTACAGATCTTTAGTCTAGGCGCTCATTAAGCGTCTAACTCAAGTTTCTCTATTTGCACGCCTCCAAGGCGTCAAAGAGAATCTCGCATCTGGCTAATCTTAGGCTACATGGATGGTGGGTAATCCATTCACAGTCTTCTCAAAAGACCTCATCTTAGCTCCCACTAAGGCGACATATCTTTGTGTTAACTAACTTATCCCTTTAGACAAGTACTTAGGGACACAATGTCTCATCTCTTCTCGCTACTTAAGCGCTAGAGGCGATTGCTCGTGTGAGTGAGCCAATCTTAGCCTGTTGACATATCTTGTGTGTGTGTATTAGTAAAAGACAATACGATAAAGACAAGAACTGAATCATATTGTATTAATATCCCAAAGGAAATGTTACATCTCAATGTTATTTGTAAATCAAATTACATTTACAATCTACGTAGTCCTAAATTCCTAACATGAGCCTCATATACATCTCGTGCAATAGGCTTTGTTAAGGGATCAGCAACCATGCGACTCGTAGAAAGATGTTTCAGAACCACTTCCTTTTGCGCTACCATATCTCTTATGTAGTGATATCTGATATCTATGTGTTTGGTTCTTCCATGATATTTTGAGTCCTTAGCATATGCGAGAGCTGCCGTGCTATCACAGAATATCGTCACCGGATCTGAAGTATCCGTGCCAATGTCTAAATGCTTGAGGAACCTTCGTAACCAAACAGCTTCTTGAACTGCTGCAGAACAAGCTATGTATTCTGCCTCCATGGTGGATAAAGCTATACAGGGTTGTTTCTTGCTGCTCCATGTAATGGTACCATTGTTGAGCAGAAAGACATACCCAGTGGTTGATTTACGCTCATCTAGGTCACTGCCCCAGTCGGCATCGCTGTAACCTCTTAGCTGCAAATCTGAACCTTGATAGCACAGCACATAGTCTGCAGTTCCCTTCAGATATCGCATAATCCTCTTGACTGCTTTCCAGTGAGCCAGTCCGGGGTTAGATTGGAATCTACTTACTAAGCCAACTGCATAGCATATGTTAGGCCGAGTACACATCATTGCGTACATCAGACTACCCACAGCATTAGCATAAGGGACACGGGCCATCTTTTCCTTTTCTCTTTGAGTCTTAGGACACAACTCTTTAGATAAGTTCTCGCTTTTTGTGACAGGGGTGTCAATGGGTTTACATTCACTCATTAGGAAGCGTTCGAGAACTTTCTTTATGTAAGTCTGTTGGGACAAACACAATATTCTCTTTGAGCGATCTCTGTAGATCTTAACTCCCAGAATGTATTCTGCCTCACCCATATCCTTCATCTCAAAATTGAAGGATAACCACTCTTTTGTGGCGACTATCAACCCTTTATCATTTCCAGCTAGTAGTATGTCGTCAACATATAATGACAACATAATGAAACTCTTCTTGGATCTTTTGACATAGACACAATGGTCCTCTGTGATCATCGTAAACCCATTCGAAAGAATGGCTCGATGGAATCTGAGGTACCATTGCCTAGATGATTGTTTTAGGCCATATATAGATCGTTTGAGCTTGCACACTTTGCGCTCTTGACCTTTGACCACAAAACCCGTTGGTTGATCCATATAGATCTCCTCATCTAGTTCTCCATTGAGAAATGCTGTCTTAACATCCATCTGGTAGAGTTCCAAATCCATGTTTGCTACTATAGCTAGAATCAGACGAATTGAAGCAAACCTCACAACTGGTGAAAAAGTTTCTTCATAGTCTATACCCTCTTGTTGGGTATATCCTTTCGCCACTAAGCGAGCTTTGTACTTATCTATCGATCCATCTGACTTGCGTTTGACTTTAAGAACCCATTTGTTCCCAATAGTCTTACGCCCTGTCGGTAGATCAACCAGATCCCAGACCTGGTTAGTTTTCATAGACTCAATTTCATCATTAAGAGCTTTCATCCACTCATCTTTAGTAGAAGATGAGAGAGCCTCATGAATTGTCCTAGGCTCATCATCATCATGCGGAGCTACCATAAAAGCTTCCCCTTCAATCTCAAAACGACGACGGGGAATACTTTCACGTGTGCTTCTACGCGGCTGAGGTTGTTGTGATTGATTGACAAGTGGTGTGCTCCCACTCGGATTTAATTCCTTATTTGTAGGAGCTTGAAGAATTTCTTCCTCATTCTCAACTAAATTCCTTGGAGTACTTTCTTCTTGTTCCATAATCTCATGAAGTTCTAAACTCCTATTAACCTCACCTCTACTTGGAAATTCATTTTCAATGAAGTCCACATCTTGTGATTCAATTTCAGTCATACTTCCATCAGTTTGTTCACCTATTAACACATACCCTTTAGAGTGTTCTGAGTACCTTATGAAGATACACTTCTTCCCTCTAGGGCCTAATTTCCCATACTTATGAGAAAGATCATGAACAAAACCCGTTGAACCCCATGGCCGCAAGTTACTCAAATTGGGTTTCTCGCCGGTCCATAGTTCATATGGGGTGGAAGTTACTGATTTGGAGGGCACTCTGTTAAGAATGTAGGCAACAATCAAAAGTGCATCCCCCCAAAAAGAAATTGGTAGGTTTGCTTGCGCCATCATTGACCTAACCATCTCAAGCAGTGTTCGATTTCTCCTTTCCGCCACACCATTTTGTTGCGGCGTACTCGGCATCGTTAACTGTCTTTTGATTCCTTTTTCATCACAGAGCCTTTTAAATTGCTCAGAGAGATATTCTCGTCCTCGGTCAGTTCTTAGAGTTTTTAAACTCTTGTCTAACTGATTCTCAACCATTCTTAGATATCGTCTAAAGCACTCCAATGCTTCAGACTTATGGGAGATTAAGTAGACATGACCATAACGTGAAAAATCATCTAATTGGACCACAGATGTCTGAGTGGACTAATTGCAGTGGAAAAGATGCCCTAGTGGATTTTCCAAACGGTTTTCTCTTAGCTTTTCCCATAAGACAATGTTCACATGTGGGCAAGATGACCCTAGCGAGATTGCCTAACAGGCCTTCTCTAGCTAACCGAGTCATTCTATCTTGCCCTATATGGCCAAGCCTAGCATGCCATGTATGTGAATCCAAATTATCAACAGATGAAGAAAGAAAAGCAATAGATTAATTTATATTAGAATAAACCAAATCTAATATCATAAAACCGTCTTGCAGAAAAGCATTGCCATAAAACACATGGCCCAAATAAAAGGAAACATTATTGTTTTCAAAAACAATTCGAAAACCAAGTTTTAATAGAGTAACAACTGAAAGTAAGTTTCGTCGGATTTCGGGAGCGTATAGCACATTGTGGAGGAAAAGAGTGCGGCCACCCCGCAAGTCCAGCTTGTAGGTACCAAGTCCTAGCATCTCCACGCTAGCTCCATTCCCCACCTTGATATCACGACTCCCAGTTGGAATTCGGCGATATTCCACAAATCCGACTCTATCTCGCGCTATGTGCTCGGTCGCTCCTGAATCAACAGTCCACACAGGATAGGAGTGAGCAACCATCACATGGCTAGTTACAAAAATAATGCGAGAGAAGTTAAAGTATACCTTCTTCGGCTCAGTGCAGTCACGAGCGAAGTGGCCTTTCTTTCCGCAGTTGTAACACTCTAATTTTGACTTGTTCTTCCCACGCTTGCCCCTTTTGCTGCGCTGAGAAGTTCCTGACACCTTCTTAACTTGTCCAGCAGCTACCCCATTCTTGGACTTCCAACGCTTAGGCCTTGAAGCCTTGCGTGAACCAGAATTAGCCACATAGGCCGAATGATTGGGCTTAGCGGCCTCTAGGCGCTCAGCCTCCAATTCTAAGTGACGCGAGACATCATCAAAATTTTTTATATTCTCATTATGCGTCAGATTCTGGCTCATGTTCTCCCAAGAACTTGGTAGTGATCTTATCACTGCCTGGACTTGTTGTTCATCAGTCAGGTCGTTTCCTGCCGTCTTAAGTTCGCGGATCATGGTTGACATAGCCCTAAGATGCTGCTTCATCGTATGGTCAGAGCGCATCTTATAGGAGTCAAACCTCATGGTTAATCCACGTAACCTAGTGGCCGAAGTTCCACCAAACTTCAACTTCAAGGCCTCCCACATGCTTTGGGCAGTGTCATAGGACTCGAACTCACACATTAGATCATTGTGCATGCTGCTTAACATTATTATGCGCGCGCACCGATTTTTCTTAGCCCATTCAGAATAGGCTAATTCATCTAATTTGTGTTGTTCTGAGTCCCCTTCCTTGGGCTTAGTCAGGGAGTGAGACAAGGCCTCTACGACTTCTTGCTCATCTAAGACATATTGGATCTTGCGATGCCATATGTCATCGTTCTCCCCATCCAATTTCTCCCCTTTGTTTAAATCGGCAACAATACTCTTGGATGCCATTTCACTACAAAACGCAAAGGAGGGATATTACACACACACCTAAGAAATTTGCCGCGTCCATTCAAGCTAGAAAAAAAATAATTTAGACATGTCGCAAGATCGAAAAATCGCTAGGCTTCAGAATCATCTCTTGCGCCACAATATCCAATTATTAAATTTCTAACCTAATTCCCGCGCAAATTTAAAAAAATATGGGAGATTTAATCATAAATCTCAACCATACTCCCACTATCTAAAAGTAGTCACCTAGTCCTAGTCACGCGTAGAGACAGATCCTACTAAAATCGCAGTAACCTGTTGGGCCAGTCTACAAAGACAGCTTCAACAACCACAGCAGCCTGTTGGGCCAGTCTACAAAGATGGTTCATATAAGACCATTACAGTCCATTTTTCTTATTCCATCAGTGCATTTACAGTTCTTACTGGGGTCACTGCAATTCTTTCAGCCTATCAATCTACACTGACAACCCTAACTAAGACTACTTAGTGGGAATTTCCTATTTTATCACTAAAATAAATAGAGGCTAATGTCTAATCATACAAGCCTAACATTTATATATGATAAAATAATAACACATTCACATGTTGTATACATACATGTTATCACATTTAATCAACAAAAAATTAAACATAATATCACATGTAATTTATCAATAAAAAAATGAATATCATCAAATATCCACATGTAATCATATTTAATCTAAAGCATTAAATAAAAATATCACATGTTACAACAGGAAATATATCTAAGCATATATTAAAACATGCCATTTTTTTTTTTTTAATCATTATTAAAAAATATATATATATATAAAAAAAACACACTGGCACCATGAGATGCTCACGGTCCAGTGGTGGAGGGCGCATTAATTTCGCATCTGGCCTGGGTTCGAAACCCACGGCCAGACTTTCCCCTTCCTTTTTTTTTTTTTTTTTTTTTTTTTTTTTTTTTTTTTAAAGAAAAGGGGCTGGGCCGTATAAAAACCCAGCCCAAAACCGGACTTAAAAACCACATGGGCCGCAAGGCCCAAGCCCGGCCCGAAGAGACTGCTCTCTTCTTCAACCTTCGGCCAGGGGCACTGTTCACGTGAACAGTGCCCAATTTTCAGAAACGAAAAACAGCGCCCCAGGCCGCTGCCCATCGCCGGAAACCGCCGTCCCATCACCGGAAACAACCTCCTGAGGAGGCTGGGTGCTGCCGCAGCACCTAGGGAGGTGCTTGCAGCACCTGGGTGGTGCGCGCAGCACCTTGCTGGTGCGCGCAGCACCACGGTGGTGCTGGCAGCACCACTCTGGTGCGCGCAGCACCGTCCTGGTGTGCGCAGCACCGAGGCGGTGCTTGCAGCACCGCTGGGTGCCCCACGGTGCACCATGCACCGTGGGCTCCAGGCGGTGCATGCGGCACCGTGGTGCGCGCAGCACCATTTCAGGGGTGCTGCATAGCACCCTACGGTGCGCGCTGCACCACCATGCTCAGGTGGTGCGCGCTGCACCACCGCGCCCAGGTGGTGCGCGCTGCACCACCGTGCTCAGGTGGTGCACGCTGCACCACTGCACCGGCTTCGGCCAAATTTTTTTTTTTTTTTCTTTTTTTTTTAAACGCAGCAGCAAAAAAAATGGCACATTTATAATTTGCATGTATCTCAAAATAAAAAAAAACTGGAAGCAATTACGACCTCTCTGATACCAATGTTAAAAAAAATCGCAGCGGAAAAATACCTCAGGTTCAGCTTAAAAAATTGCTCCACGAGTTTTTCCAGCACGACAAAAATAAGCGTTTTCTCTTAGTGGTGAAGTGTACTACGTAGTTATAAAACTAGAGTAACACTTAACAATCCACAGCCTAAAAACTATTTTAAGAGAGAACAAATGAGAGAGATATTTTTTTTCTTTTTCAGATTAGTTCCCAGAACCAAAAGGGGGGCTATATATAGTCCCCCTACACGGCTGGCCTTAAAGGCCAGCCATAAAAACATGTAAAACGCATGGCATAAATGCCATGCGTTTTACGTTACATGCTACGTAACGCATGGCTTTAAGCCATGCGTTACCTGCATGTAACGTAGGGGAGGCTGGAGGTCTGCTCCATGTGGGCGCCTCCCCCCCCCCCCAAATTATTACAGTATGTCCGCAGGTTTGGGTTTTTGCAAGAGGACTGCTTTGATTACAGGTCTGGGATTTTAGAATTAAGAGCTCTCTTTGAGTGGACAGATCTACCTCTTATAGGACATCTCGTTTTCCTGTTGAATTGGAGTTTCTATTTTGTGAACTTTTGAGTTTCTAGAAAAGCTAATTTGACCACTGTAAAGTTGGACAAGATGAATAGTTTGAATATATTTGACAGTGATATGTCGGATGTATCATTTGTGCCTAAAAATGAACAAACCCATGGTTATGGTTCAGAAAGTATCTCGGTTAATATATTCAGGCAACAAAATTATTGAACAGCCAACATCTCGGATACTTGTTATTTATTTAAATATTTTCAGTTTTTAGATTGTTTTAATAACTTTTTGTTGCAGAATATATTTTATAAATATTCTAGTTGAAGCCATTGACGTGGAAATGAAATGTGTTGCGTAGGCTGAAGGCAACATAGTGAAAATCCAAAGACTATTTATTTGTAATTAACCCTTTTATCTAATTGTACAAGTGATCACTTTGAAAGACGGTCGACCTTGCTAGATGCATTAATATATATAATGTATTGTGGTTTAAAAAGTAGAAATTTGACGGCTGAAGCCATCATCCCCAGCAATTAACAGTAGAAATTAGTTCGTTCAGGTGGCAAGTAGTTTTTAAAAAAAAAAAAAAAAAATTGTGGTTTTATTAAAAAATATATATAAATGTTGCGGCAAAACTTATTCGCCATAATAAATAAATCCTCAGCATGAAGATCCTTCGGCGAAAGCAAATTCGCTGGTCTAAACCACTATTGCGGCGAAAATAATCGCCGCCAATACGTTTGCTTGTTCGAAATTTTCAGCGAATTCCTAACAATTAGCAGCGACTCCTGATGCTGGAAAATTTTCTCACAGCGATTTACTGTTCAAACATTGTGCTTATTTGCAGTAAAAATTTAAAATCCTGCGGCGATTATTTTCGCTGCGAATCAATTTTTCTCGCAGCGATTTTCACTATTTGCTGTGTTATTCTATAAGTGGCTGTTTAATACTGACGAATGCGCGGCGTATCAGAATCGCTGCTATTAATTATTAGCAGCGATTTATAGTATTATTGGCAGCGAACAGTGTCGCCGCAAATAGTGTAGTGTGTGGAGTCACCACAACAAACCTGATAGAGTTTGATGGCAAATTCTTTCTGCAGACCTGTGGTGTAAACTGTAAAGAGGTGGTTTATTATAAGACGCTTGATGTCATAGAGTTTAGGGTCCATTTAAAAATGAGATTTGTTATTTGTGATGACAATATGGCAATGATGGTCGAAAAAGTTCCAAAGGAGGCTCGAGTCACATCTGAGCCTATATCATTAGTATGGAGTATTACATTCTCCCATCCTAAATCTAGTTTGTTATAGGTGACACGATTCAAATCCTACATTTTTATTTGGAATGGTCTTTTATACTATTTCTAACACCTTATGGGAGGTCCAAGTTACAATTGGGCCTATATTCCAAAAGAATTAGTCAACAGTATAGTTCGAGCCTCATTAAAATTATTATAAAGAACAAGAAACTGCTTCCTTCAAAGTAATGTGAGATTCTTAACCACGCCTATCCTCATCAATCAATATGGAGTATCACATATATATACAATTTAGGACCGGAACCTAATAAAATAGCTTATTCAATAGTGAATGCGAATGAAACATGTGGTTGTTAAATATGCAATCGTAGAAGTTTTTGTTCTGATTATTGATGTCCATATTTCCTTGGATTCTCTCTCTCATGCTCTCGGTTGTTGTAAATGAAAATCCTAGAAGAACAGCAAAGAGAAAAAAACAAAGTCAAAAGGATCAAACTCAATCAGGATTATTGAAATGGTAAATAATGCATGACGTTCGTTCTAAAGCTTTCATCTGTGGAATTTCTAGTTCGAAAGAGCAGCTGTTCTATTTTCTAACCTTCAGTTGCTGAGTGAACTCTAATATATGCCTGTATTAAACCAACAGAGACATTTTCTAACAACATTCACTAGAACATGATTTCATTAGTATTAACATTACTAATGAAGCCAAATTTTCCTTACATTGGCATTTAAAAGAAGACAATAAAGCCTCGTTTCTCTCCTAATTAATATACTTTCCTTCTTAAAAGCTTTGGGGCAGGTTTCTTTCTAGTTCTCCCAGAAGCACATTATCAGTGTTCTCAACTATTTCATGCTTCTTGATTTCAGTACTTCTCCCTCCTGATTTACCTTTCTTTTGAATTCTTTGAGAACCAAATGATCCATTCTTTTTTAGTAGATTTTCATCTCGTGACTTGTCTTCTCTATTTGTTTCACTCTCTGGTTGAAGCTTTTGAGGATGTGCCAAGTCATTATTTGCATTTACCACAGCCTTCCTTGACGGTTGTGTCCGATTTGGTTGCAAGTCATGCTTCCTGCCTGTTTGGATGTTGTTTGAGCAGCTGAAATACCTTCTTTGTTCATTATGTCCTCACTTTAATGCTCTTGAACTGAAACCGGAAATGCTTTAACTATGTATATCTGCAATGGTTTTAGAATATATTTTTTGATCAAGAAACCAAAAGAAAAAAAAAAAAAAAACTGGTACAATTTCATAATAAATGCACAAACTGATGTTGCATTCGCCTTTCCATGTCATAATTTTAAATACATAAATAGGAATGCCGACTTTACATTCAGCAATTCAGAAAAGCCTTTAGAGTCAAGATAGCAACTGAGAAGCTGAAACAACATTCACGTATTATAATGCAAAAATTGTGTGCAGCTAAAAAAACTGGGATCAGACAAATTATTGGATCCACCTAATTACATGACATGGAAAGAAAAAGAGAAATATTAAACCGGATACTGTAAAAACCACAAAATCAGGCTGAAATTCTGGCCTACCTAAACCAAGTCTATGGAAATTTGAAGCCTCTTGGGATTCAAGAATAATTCTGCAGTGGTCTTGCTATCACAACCAGTGTGTAACACTCGGCTCCAGCGCGACCTTTTTTTTAAAAAATTTTTTATTTAATTAATTAATTTATTTAAGTAAAAACTCCTTATGATATTCAAAGATTTATTTTAAAATTGACCACAAGTGTAAAATTGTTGTTTTAATAAATTTTGTCTTTTCTCATTCGATTTGATGATTATTAAAAATCTTTTTATGGGCCGAGAAATTCTATTTAGACAAATTGATTTATTATTATTATTATCATCATTGTTTTAAGTTGAGGTCTATTTTATTTAGAAATCCGGCTCACATTTTGACTTGAAAGGTTTTTTTTTTATCATTTTCGAATAGATTGAAGTTACAACCTTCGAGTCCCCTTATCTCTAAATATTTTTCAGATGAGTTTGGATATTTCAGCCAAGGATTGAATTATGAAGCTTTGGGTGAGATGACTCAATAATGGTTTATTAAGTATAGAAAATTTATGTGAACATTGATAAGGTTTAGTAAGAAATATTATTGTATTCTAGTGACTTAGCATTTTTGGAATTAACGATATTAAGGAAGTGAGTTTTAAGACCGAGTTTTATATGATATTTGGAAATTTGGAGTATTTAATTATGATGTTGAATGTGAGTGTATGTGATAGGAAGTAACTCTCCCACCCCTGCGGGATCAGGGCGTTATAGTTGGCATGAGAGACAGGTTTATTTGGGCAAGTAGTGTTTTCTCCAATCCCTTAGGGGTACGATGCGCTACACAGTGGATAGAATGTGCACACCTATAATGGTATTTTTGAATAGAGTACTGCTATAGACACAAAAAGATTATATAAAAATAATCTCACAAACTAACAGGATTTCATAATATATGTGCACATACACGAGTACATGCATTTGTATTGCAAGCCAACATAGAAGATTTATGTAATGGGTATTATTCTCCTGGGAGGTAAAAGCCTAAAACGTAAATGCTATATGTTTCATCAACTGATTCCAATGAAGAACATAAATTTATTTGTTTTCTTTTTAATTTCATTATGAACTAATTTTAATTTCTAAAGCATTGATGTAGTCTAACATTGAACACATTATATATTCTCATATATTTTGTTTTTAATATTTCCATGGTTAAGTGTTTAATTTTTATTCTTAACGTTTGTAATTTTTTTACGAATTATTGTTTGATCAATTGAATTACAATGAAACTGAGATGTGATTTTTTATTTTAGTTTTAAAATTAAACACCAATAGTTGAGCGAAAGTAGAGATACTTTACCACGACTAATGTGATCTTTCAAAAAATTCAAAAAACATAATGAGTTTCCAATTAATTAAATTCACATAGAGATATAAAGTTGTTAATTATAGATATTTTTAATATTATTCGAGATAAAATATTGAATAGTTAAGAAATTTTTAATCATAAACATGAGATTATTGGAAATTAATAATTATAAAGAATAAATTGTGTGAAATTTGCTAGGTGAAATTAACTGCTATAGATTCATTCTTATTTTATTTTCATACACTTAGATTTTAAGATTATTCTTTATTTATAGATTTATTTTTTGCTAAGGATTTTAATTTAATTTAAATAATAGAATCATTAAATTTATTTTTAGTTTGACGAATTTCGATATTCAGTAGTATAATTAATCCCTGGGGTTCGACAACTGTTTTATATAAAATATTTTACTACTTATCTCGATTATGTGTGCTTGTAGACAATTTTACGCAAACAACGTGGAACCAGGGACCAAGTGCCATTTTGAAGCAAAGCATTGAATTCTTTGTTCATTGCCTCATGCCACAAAGTGGATTTGGAAGCTTCAGTATAACAACTAGGTTCCTTATTTGATAGAGAGGTCTCGGCTAGTAATGCTCAAGGATACTGGACATAATTATTTTTTTCCCCAGCTTCTGTGTTTGCTTTTTTAGTTACTTTTCCAATGTTTTGCTTCTTACTTTTTGATTATAGGAAGTATATAAATATTAATCTAATTTCTAGAGTCGCGGGTTTATTAATCTGAAGATGTTAATACATTAATCAAAATTTAATACTTATCTAAAGAGAATCATGTAGGCAACAAAAAATAAGAAAACATAGATAAAGCTGCGTTAAAACATAAATAAAAAAATAAAAAAAAACTTATTTAAAGAAAATGCAGGCAATAAAATCTAATGTTTTATTTATGTTAATAATCTATCTATCAGAAAAGTTATATATATTTTTGTGTTGTTCCATAATATATACGAGCATATAACCCGCACAATGCACGTACTTTATTTATACTGAATATCATGACTAAATATACAGATTAATGTAGAAATATTCAGTGGCTTGATGAAAGTGAGAGAAAGTAAGAGAGAGGAGAAATGAAAGAGAGAAAACTAAAATTTCAAAATATATACAGTTTAGAGCGGTTTTTTATTTTCCAATCAGTGCCACTTCACACGGCACCATCTCAAATAATTTTTCTTCTACACAGTTATTCTTACCAGCCAACCGGTTAGTTTCGTAGACCAACACATCTCCATCCAAGATGCTCAGAGCGCACTCTTTAAGACTGACAAACAATCAAATATCTGCTTCAGACAGTGTTACCACATATGTAATGTTGGTTTATCATCTCTGCAAATTTACCACATGATCCGAAAAGCAATAAAAGACTTGCACATATGGATCATTATCTATGACTTCTTGCAACAGCCTGTTAAGAATCAATGTCAAGCACCTTGTGTGGACACAAATTAAGTGGCAAGTTTGGTAGCACCTTGTGTGGACACAAATTAAGTGGCAAGTTTGGTGCAAAGCACCTTGTGTAAGGTGTAAACACAAATTAAGTGGCAAGTTTGGTAGCACCTTGTGTGGACACAAATTAAGTGGCAAGTTTGGTGCAAAGCACCTTGTGTAAGGTGTGGACACAAATTAAGTGGCAAGTTTGGTAACACCTTGTGTGGACACAAATTAAGTGGTAAGTTTGGTGCAAAGCACCTTGTGTAAGGTGTGGACACAAATTAAGTGGTTTTTATTATTTGTGTGGTAGGGGAGTAATTAGTTTAAATAAATGTGTGGTGTGTATCTCATGTAGCTTGCTATAAATACTCATGTCCTCAAGCCTTGTAAATCATCAAGAAGTGAAGAAGCAAATAAGACTACAAGTCTTATATATAGTTTAGAGTGTTGAGTGTTTGTGAAAGTAGAGAGCTTTCTTTGTCTCTTGTTGTGTCTCTAATTTTGAGTGAATTTCTTCTTGGAGATATAAAATTTAGAGTTGAATATCCTAAATTTTTCTCAACACAGCCTTTGAGGATTTTTTTTTTAGGTAGCAGCCTTTGAGGATTTGAAATCCAATCCAACCTTTCACAATAATTTTAAATCCAACATCAGGATACAGCTAAGTTCTTTCACTCGGTACCATCTCAAATACATTTCGAATTCTTCTGATAGGAATAAGAGAGTTTCAAATTTGCTTTTAGACGGTTATTCTTTCTATAGTACATATATATATATAATATTAACATGGCAGGAATATCTATAAATACTAAAAATAAGAAATGTAAGCAAGGTTCATACCCAAAAAGATAATGCATTTCTGCAAGTTTCATTTTTATATGCTTGAAATGTGATGGCTCCCCATTTGTATTATAGAGAGTGGTGACCACGCTCTGTAGTGATTGGGTAGCTAGTCAAGAATGTTCCAACTTATGCATATTCCTCTATTCAATCACCCAATATCTGTGGTCCATCCCCCTGTGTGCACATGCAATGGGGATATTCAGATATCTATCTATCTAGCAAACTAAGTGTTAAAGCTTAATATTCAAATATGTGCCACATGTTCAAAAATCGCTACTAAATGACAACAACATTGCTTCTAGAAAAATTAAATAATAGAATTTATAATTAGTTTCATGATAGAGACTTCATTATATGTATGTGCATAACAACAAAAACATGGAGTTCCAAATCAGATGGATCATTAGTGAGTTTAACCTCAAGGCTTCCTCTTGGAAACATGCATGGCATTCTATTTAAAAGAGAGTCCAATCAACAGTACAATCGATCTATAGAGAAACTTGATCATAACCAATCTTCCAGGCACAACTCTTCATAAGCCTAACTCATCATTTGTAAACCAATAAACCAAAAACCTAGTAGAAAAATGAAGAAGTTATCATTTCTCCATGTTGGAACTTATAACATCTAGTTTTAATACAAAGCTATTAACTGGATTGTACAGTACAGTACAATGTATATGTTTCTTGTATTTTGAGGGAGCAAGCAATTTGGCCGCTCCATAATCATCAGTCTGCTCTGTTTTGAGGGCTCTCCTTTTTGTCTATTTATTCTTTCCATATTGAATCCTCAACTTTCTTTTTTGAAATGGAATCTCCATATATGGTATAGTGGTTTCTTCTTCTTTAATATTGATGAACTATGTTTTAGTTTTACACATGCTACTATGGTGTCTCATTCACGTTACACTTGACAATTGTCCAACTTTGTTTACCACATTTATGTGCAATTACATTTTTTTCTTTCCTGATACTAAAGTAATATCTTAAGTAATATGAAATGTCCATGCAATTACAATTAGTGGGTTATGTATTTGTCATTGGATCTCGGGGCATAATATATAAAAGTGGTTTGAGCTGTATTCAATATTTTATGTTAAAAACAGTCTCTGCTTTATATCTTACTAATTCTCTCATTTGTCAGTGCAGGTGGAAACTTGAATTTGAGATGTTCAGGCAGCTATTACTGAAGTTGAAAATTGATTATTTGCAGCAAGTTGCAAGCTTTAACCAAGAAGAAAAGAACCACAAATCACAACAGAATCACAATTTGAAAAGCACAGAACTTTAAGAGATAAACGACGTGGAAGAAAAACCCATATCAGAAATACACTCTAAGATCGAATATTAAAGGTAAAGCACCTCTTCCAAACTTTTCTATCAAAAATGTTAGACAAAGATAAGGAAATCCATCAAGACCAAACGTCAAAGCAAGCTTCAAACAGTGAATAGTAAAGACTGTACCTCTTTGGAACAAAAGAAAAAGTTAAAGAAGAAGAAGAAGATGATCAACACGAAAGCTTCAAGACCTACTAGAGAGGATGGAAACTTTTTCTCTCTTTTTATAGATTTTCAAAGTTGAATTTCAAGTGGGAAATAAAATTATCATTTTACCTGGAAAGGTAGGCCCCTGTGATATGCTTCACTGCAGCAGCTAACCAAAATAAATGCTTGCGCTCTCTCTTTGTGAATGAAATTTTGGTTTCAGAATCAGGGGATGGGTTGCTCATATCTCGAGGGATTGGGACTCCACTACTCAAATCTCAAAGAATTGTGTTCTTACTACGGTGAAATTTGTCAGCCCATGCCTCCATATAAGTCTGACACACTCCAATAGCATGGATCTTGCCATCATCCGAACTACATAAACAGAAAATAAAACCATATGTTAATTGTTTTGAGTAATGCTTCAAGACCTTTGGAAGTATTATTGTCCTTTTTCATAAATTTTATTTTCCATATTTATAGTCCTTCTTGCTTCATAAATATAATTGACAGTATATTTATTATCCATGCTGAGCGTGCATAGGATAATAATAAAAATAATTGCATTCCCAAGAAATACAGACTATTGAACTTTTTCATAAATTGCATTCTCAAAAAAATAAGTTTATTTTTATCGCAAATAATTATTATCACTACAAATAATTTATTATAAATATTCATTTTTCTTATAATAATAGGCGATCTTTCAATAAATGAGATGGACATGAATAATTGCAATTTGCATTTCCCTAGACCACGTGGATAATGGACTTAATGGATTTACTGTCACTACAAGAAATAAAGCTTTTTTCTGAGAAAAAAAAATTGTCTCTAAAAATTAAATTTTCATCATTAATTCTTTTTTTGTGAGGAAAAAAAATAGTCGCTCATTCGTCAAAAATATCTTGTCGTTGAAAGTCATTTGTGACGACAAAAGTATATCGTTGTAAAAAATACCACATTTAGCGACAACAATTTCGTCACAAAAAAGATCTCATACTTGGTCCCAAAAAGTCCCCATAAAATCAAAATTGTCGCAAAAACTAGTGTAATTGTGACAAAAATTTTGTTCCTCATTAATATTAAACAATTAATTCGTCACAGATATGAGCATTATAGTGACCAAAATAAATGTCACTAATAGAAAAAATACTTGTGAGGAAATATTGTCATCATCAAGCTAATTTTTGCCGCCAAAATTTATTTCTCATAAACAATACAAAAGAAGCTGACGTCTAGCATAGGTGACGAGTTACATTCGTCGATATTATTTATTATCGGGGAGGACTAACTCTCGTCACTACACACCTTGATTTAGAATTAGCGACAAATATTTATCATCATAAATGGTGACATGCATTTAGAATTAGTGACAAATATATTTTATCATGTATGATTACACAATTCTTCATTTTTTATAAATAAAAGAACAAATAATAATCAATTTGAAAAACAATAATAACAAATTCTAGTGATACAGAAAATGCATAAAATTAAATCCATCATTTAACTTAGTACCATTGTTCATAAAAACACTCAAAAAAGGTTTGTTCTTTGCAAACTAAAATAGAAACACGAAAATCAATATCTATTTATGACTCTCTATGAGCCGCTAATTGTGCCATAATTTCTAAGAGGCGGCAATCATATTCACCTTGTTTCTCTACCATATGGTTGATATTTGATTGCATAGATTCTCCCCTTTGCACCGATTCCTCCCATTTCTCCTTATAAACCTCCATCTCATTCTTGTATTTCTCTAGTTGTTGAGTGAGTTGGATGACTTTGGATGAACGTGCAGATGATGGAATAGGAATGACATAATTTCCCAACCCTTCGGCATATCCAGATTTATTCCCCAAAACTTCATTGAAAATATCTTCCGCAGTCCGTGATGATTCGGTAGCATTTCTCTCATTCCATAATTCTTTCATCCTATGTTGCAAAAGCAATAGCAAGATTTTCATGGAAAAATAAGTCAATATATGCATGCATTTCTACTTATCCAAGTCCAACGCTAAGAAAAATGCATTACTTACATAATTGTCTTCTGCTGTTGGAGTCATGAAAGAGCCATCTTTTGAGTGTGTGAGTTTATAAAAGTCAATCAAAGTAGTATGCTCCCCACTCTTCAGCAAATAAAAAAAAACAACTCTCTACTATTAAAAATCACATTAGTGTATAAATGACAAGTAAAAAACGCATTTTCTTCGAGAAGTCGAGCAAATGATTTTGATCTAGCCACGTGATTAACTTTCAAATTGCTTTTATTCAAAGCATTTTGATCACACAATTTTTATAAAAATAAAAACCAAAAAAAGCAAGTTAATTCTAGGAGTAAAGAATAAAGAAAAAAAAAACGAAGTGCAAGATTTATAAGTAGGTAGTAGCTACCATCTGTGTCCATCCTAGCTCAATTTTATTAGATGAAACTAGTACCAATCAACTAGTTCTACCCCTTTTGTTTTGCAATGAGAACCTAATGGGACTCTAGAAATCAGAGGTACTAAATTATGCAAGAACGAGTTCATATCAAGCAACACGAAAACAAAACTTTTGAGCCGCCTCAGAATAATATCTGACGCACCTCGACACATCAAGACTGGGAAACAAAAACAAGCTTTGCAACTATACCATTTTAATGCCACCTCCTATCAAGTACCCAACTCTGAGACAGGCTACCCAACATTGAAAGCAACAAACTTAGCCTCTAACCATAAAGCAAGCAATGTCCAAAAGCAGAACAAACATTGACCAAGGTTGTATCATAAGCATTATAAATATGACATGCTGAAATTTAAAGAGTATACTGTCTCAAACTAGTTCTACCCTTAATATATATCCTGTCTCAAACTCTAAATCATCACAAGCATAAATGCCCATTATAAACTCCAAGTTTACAATATTTGTAAATAATATAGACATCATTTACATTTATTTTCTCATGAAGAAAATATTTTTTTATGTATTCTTGTTAATGATCATAAAATTAATATTGCCTAATACAATAGCTTATGAATATGTACATAACGAACTTTAACACTAAATAAAAGTTTAAAAATCTGACATACCATGTATTTTGGATCTCCCAATCAGCTTGACTCAAATCATTTGGGACATGAGCAATCACTTCTTCTTTTGTTGAGTATTTCTTGAATATCTTGTGCAATGTATGGTGATAGTCATTATAGCTTCTTTGTAACTTTGCTTTAACGCACTCCTTGACTTCATCTTCACTCCAATCAAGAAGGAACTCTCCCTAAAACATAATTGAATTAAACAAATGTATTACATATTTCTTAAACCAAAAAAGAAAATAATAAATAATCACAACGATTACTTACGCGGACCCGAGCATACAATTCCCCCTTATCTACGTCAAGGATGTACTTCCAGCTTTTGCAAGTAATGGGGGCAAGATTCCTAGCAATATAGCCAACCCTGCTAATTAAAGAAGTACTATTTGTGCTAGTAGCTCCCTTATTGCCCGATTCTATCTTTACTGGAATGAGACCATATTTTCTCAATTCTTCAAATGATATGTACTGTGCTTTACCACGACCTTGTTTCACCTTAGTGGCTGAAAAATATAGGAAGAACTTATTTTTAAAATTAATATTTTGTAGCCCTTCTAAAAGATGTTTGCGCATATAATAATGTTGACATGCTGCAACTACTTTGCATTAAATACTAATTAATCTAATGCCTAATTACTTAAATCATTTATTATATTATGCTTCTATCCGCCGCCGACCATGCATAATCTGTGAGGACCCGTAATTTAACCTTTTTTGTAATTTAATATTTTAATATTTTATATGTATTGTTTGTTAATATAAATATTGGATGTTATGAGTTGGTTGATATTAGTATCATTTGTTGTGATGCATTTAATTTAATGCTTGAATTTAATCTCATTATTTTATTATATTGGTATTTAAATTAAAGTGTTGTAATTTATTTTCTCATATTATTTTAATGTGATGCTTCTATTTTAATGATTGTATATAATCTCTTTATTTTATTATATGAGTATTTAATTTAATGTGTTGTGTTTTAATTTATTTTATTTTATGTTATTTAATAGATTTTCGGTTTTGGGCTTATTCAATTTTTGTATTGAGTTTATTGCATTTGTTAAGCTTTGTTTATGGTTCTTTGGAAGTCTGGCCGAGGTATGTTTTGAACCCAACACTTCATCTTTTTAAAACGTTGCCGTTTACTTTATGAGGTTATTGAACCCAGGCGTCTCGCCTTCTCTCATGCGCATCTACATTTCTTCTCTTCGTCTTCTTCTTCTTCTTCTTCGTCTCCCCTGTTTACGACCAGGTTCATCCGGGAGTTCAAGTTTGAATCTTGCAGCTTTCTCCTTCCTCATTTCATACACGGGTTGCATCATCAGAGACCTGGTATCTTGATGAGTATTTACCCTCTCTTTTCATCTCAAATCCGTTAGTCACGTACTCGAATCGCCTCTTTCTTTCTAACAACGAGTCCTTGTTTTTACCTCTGTTTTCATTTGAAAAAGTTGGGGATTCTCTTCCATGGCAGTGTGTGGTTGTCTTGACTCAGTTTGTTGTGAGTTTCACGTGAGTTTTCCCCGCTCATTTCCACTCTCTATGGTTCGGTTTCATCTATAAATCCGAACATTTAGCATCTCTTTTCATCATTTATTCTTCTCCTCTTCAACTTGAGTTAGTCCTCTTCAAAACTCCCTATCAATCCGAATATTTTAGTCGTGTTTGATTGGATATTTTCTCGCCGTAAAGTCACCGTTTTACAACGTTTACAATACGCTCGATAAACATTTTCTCTAATTTAATTGATTAATTTATTTATGTGTTAACCTTAATTTATTTTTGTGGTATGATTTTATTTATGATCAAGTTTTAGTTTAGTTAGTTATTAATTGTATTTTATTTATTTACAATAAGATGATTGATTTATTTGGTTGCAATATTTGGGACAATTATTTGAATTGGTTATATGTATATATATTGTTTTATTTACATTATTGGTTTAATTAAATTTCTAGGTTTATTTATTGGTTTTATTGATGTTACTATAATTTATTGGTATTTTAATTAAGTCTGGTTTTTAATTATTTTAGTTGTTTCCGATATTAATATTTATGTATTTGTGATGATCTATATATGTTGGTGCTTTGGATTTGATTTTAGTGGCGAGTACGCGGTTGGAAGCTTGGAATCGCTATTCAGCATCTTCGATAACTTCAGAAATTATTAGCGAGCGTACTATAAGTGCTTTCCAAACGAAATTTGAGATTTAAATATATTTTTACATAACAACTATGTATTTGGTTGATGATTGAGTTTATTGAATATTAAATATTTTGTACATGGTGATATGCATTGTAAAATTGCACGGTCTTTCATGTGTATATATGATATTTGAATTTTTTACGTGAAACTTGAATTATGGTATATTAAAATGATTTTTTCTATGGATTTTAATAGTTTTTGACTGAGTCATAACAGAGACGGTGATACATAACGCCTATTATGATCAATGAATGTGAATGACATAATGGGGACGGTGATACGTAACGCCCGTTATGGTCATTGTATGTGTATTTCATATTGGAGACGGCGATACGTAATGCCCGCTATGAAATGAGTATGTATGAGTCATAATGGGGACGTCGATACGTAACGCCTATTATGATTGGTGATGTGTGTATATCATATCGGGGACGGCGATATGTAACGCCCGCTATGATTGGATTTACAGGCATCATTTTTGATTTTATTGGAGTTTTACTTTGGAATTTTGGAGTTTGTGCTTTATTTATTTATTTAAGAAAAATAATTTTAAGACTCATGCATATGGTATCTTATTCATGCATTTTGTTGTTAGACAAATGTATTTAATATCTTGGGTTTTGTTTGGAATTTTTACTTACCTGCGATACCATTTTTAGTATCGTAGATTTTGATGCAGAGAACGAGGAAGTTGAGCCTGACTCCGCCGTTGGAGTGAATTAGTGTAGTTGGTTTCCTTAGATGATGTTTACTTAATGCTGATGATAGTGTATTGTGTTTATTTGATCTTTGGATGACTGTATTAAATCTCCTGTTGGAGAATTTGTATTAAACTGGTATGTAAAATATTTTAAGAAAAACTTTGGTACTTAAATATTGAATTTATTTATTCGCTACTTTTATTTATGCATATTACGTGTTGATTCTCGTGTCTTTTTAAGGAAAAATTTGAGAGTGTCACATGATCTATTATCATATGAATTCATCACTTATCTAAAAATTCTAAACTAATGAGAATATATAGAATATGCTTACCATAATACGATTAAGATTTTTAAAAAATTAAAAATTTTAACTTACATGCTCCTTCACTACTCAACTGTGTTTCATGCACTTGACGACCAATTGTTGCTGAGTCTACTGGCAAAGATCCCTCCATAGAAGAAGGTCCTCGATGAAAGGATTGTGGTTGATCTGTAGGTCCCTCTCTTAAAGTCAATCGAGATGATTGTCCTCGACGTCCTCGAATAGTAGTTGGAGCCATAATTACGAAAGAAATATACATAAAAAAAATTCATGATATTAATTCAATAGAGATATTAGTAAATAATATTGACAAAATATGATATAATATTAAATTATATATACATTACATGGAATTTCGTAAATATGATATAATATTAAATTATATATATATTGTAGCAGATCGATCGACCCCTGCCATGTAGTACTTTTTAATTGTTTCTAGGATTTATCATTATGCATTAGTCCACTATAAATTCATCACGATGAGGCTGCCTAAATCAGTATATAAGACAATGAGTGTGTTTACAGAAAACAGTACAATTTATCACAGCCTATTTTATTTCTTCCCACATGTGGAATCCCATGACTCATCATTCATGGATGCCTATAGGCCTCTAAGTATAGCAAATACATATATATATATATATATATATATATATATATATATATATGGCTGGCTACTACATATATAATCCATTGGACATTAATTTGGACAAATGTTTACACTCTAATTTGAAGAACACGTATATTTTACACAACCATTGAGAATGCTGATCACATGATTAATATTAGGCTAGTTTTAGAACATAATTAAGTCAAAAGGAATAAAACAAGTCAAAACTGATGGTTATTTTTTCAGGGACAATATTAGTTAGTATTAATGACTATATACACAGTGTTACAAATCTGTACATTTTAAACCTAATATTTTCTGTATTGAGTGACAGTACTAATTTATCATATTTATTTATTCGAATTTCAAGTTTCTAAATATTCACCATTTCAATATATAGTCGGAATTGCTATATATGTGCGTAAACTGTTCAGAGAAAGAAAAAAAAATGTGCATAAACTGTGAGTACAGATAGAATTGTTCTTGATCATGTTAATTAATTATCTACTAATAATGAACAGTAGTTTTTCACTTCTTTTTTCCCAATCTTGAATCAAAGCTGGGCATAATAATAATAAAAAAAAAATCATTGCAAAGTGGATTTATAAATACCTCATACTCATGAAGAAAATTTATATTCTACAAGCGTACGTACTAAGCTACAAGCTAGAAATATTATTGTAAAACTGTAAAGAGATATATTAATCTTAAACAATTAGAGAAGTTAAAATGAGAGAACAATTTACAAGAATTTATCTAAAAAATAGGAAGTGATGGAGTGTAGTAGTACTAATCAAGATAAAAACAAAGACTAAGAAAGTTTAAGAAATACCTATAAAGAATTGCAATATTGAGATTTGATGGAGATCAAGAACAGTACTGCATTTGAAGGGGGAAAGAGAATATCTAAAGAATATATAAAAAAACTGCTGTGGAATTTGGTGGGAATTAAAATAACAGAAATGAAAGGAATAAAAGAGTGGAATTTGGAGGGAAAAGGCGTGGCTGGAGCCGAATGCAGGCAACTTCCATTTTTTTTTTTTTTTACTTTGAAGCAGTCAGCACGCGCTAACCAATTGATAAGGTGCAGGCTAAATTGGTTTGTCTCCATCTTTTTCGTATCTAGTGTTTTAGCCACGTCATGCACATTCTTTCTATACATGATATTTATATATGTAACAGCTTAAAAAAAAAAAAAAAAAAGCCATCCATATATTTTAAATGAGGTGTTTATATACGTACTCTTAATGTGTGTACTTATGTCGGTCCAAAATGCCGATAGCATTTGGCATTTAATAAAAAGAAATTAAAAAATATAAAACTATTTCTTTTAAGAAGAGGGACGGTACGTCGACACTCCCAATTTTATTGATAACTCTCTCTTATGATAGATGAATACATTTTGCAAATGGGGAAAGACTTTGAGGATTATATAAATCCCTAAATCAAAGCCCTTGTGGAATCTTTAAATTCAAATAAACTATTCTATACAGTAATTGAATAAAGAAAATATGCAGTAATTGAATAAAATAAATAAATCTATTGCATTAGTTAACATCCAAAAATCTTTTTTATAATATAATAAATACCTAAATTTGGTATATAATAAAATAAATTCACTTACTACAGTTCATCATCACTATCTGTATCACTCTAAGCAACCAAGAATTCTTCTTCCTCGTCGGTGTTGCTATTGCCGTCATCATCACCAAGACAATTATTAATAACTGGATTATTGGCAGGAAACACATTAACATACTCAGATGTCACATCATCTACCAATAGTGCAACTAATTGCCCTTTATCAAATTCCGCAGATGCATTAAACCCTAAAGGTTCATTTTCCTGATAGGCTTCAGTATCAGCCACTTCTCCATCTTCTTCCTCTACCATTACGGGTGTATCATAAATGTTCCTATTAGTGATTTTATTCACCACTCTCCAATTACCTCCTAATTCAGTATCACTGAGATAAAATACTTGTGATACTTGACATGCTAAAACAAAAGAATCATCTTTATACCAAACACAAGATATATTTACACTTGTAAAATGATTATTTATTTGTCTTCTTATTTTTTGTTTTCCAATATCCCACTAATCACATTTGAAAAGGTATACTTGATGACCTCTCAGGTAATGTAGCTCCAAAATATCATTTAGAACTCCATAAAAATTAACATCATTTGCTTAATGTTTCCCTTTAACAACTACACCACTGCATTGTGTGCATCGGTTTCATTCACATTCCTTAGTGTGAAACCTAACACCATGCATGATACAACTACTATAGAATGCAACTTGTGGATCAGGATCGCAAGCTAATGCATATAATTGATCAAACACCTCAAGTGCATTCTGACTAATATATATTGTAGTCAATATATTACTCATATATTGACTACAGTATATATTAGTCACCAAAGACTTTTGCTGATATTTCCTAGAAAACAACTCTAGTTTGATATTTCCTAGTGAAAATCATTTTCTTCACATTGATTATGCTCTAGTTTCTTCCAAACAGAGTTACTGTTGAGTAAAGTAAACTCATTTCCCAATATCCAAAGGCAATACCTACAGAATGAAACCATTATTTTTAAATCTGCAAAACTATCAGTGGAAATAATTATCACATTGTATATAATACAAGTAATTACCTTGCACGTGTCAGTGCCAAATTGGCTCTTTGGTGATTGGAAAGGAAACCTACTGATCCATTCCCATTAGATCTAACAGTAGAAATAATTATCACATCTTCCTCACCCCCTTGGAATCCATCCACAGAGCGAGCACTCACAGAGAAGCCCATTTCAGAATATGTTTTGTATTTTCTGATTTGATCTTCAATTGCATAAACTTGAGCCTTATATGGTGATATGACTCCTATACTAACATGATTCCTTGTGTCAAGGAATCCTGTGGAAGAAACAGGGAAGATATAAAGAGATTCATATAATACTTCTTTCTGGTAGCAATATCTCTTTTATGGCATATTGCCCTACTAACTTTGGTAAAACGAATGTTAGGCGAAGATATCTCGGTAACTGCAGAGACTCTTTTCTCGTTGTACTCCACATTGTAAAATAACCCACACTGCTTTCAATTTCTTTGATATCACTGAGAACTTGTTTTAACCCTTCACCGCCCAACATGGTTTCAAGAGATTTGAGCAAACCCAGAGCTCTAATCATGTTCTTCACTACCTCTAACTCGATTACGCAAGTTGGCAAATGAGTATATAAATTGACCATACAAAGCTCCAGTGACTCACAAATTGAAATGAATGTTTCCTTAAAATACTCCTCGAATGTCCAAGGAACATCACCATCCTTTAATAGATTGTTATCACTCTCCTCCTCCTTTTTGAGCTTATCATCATCGTCCTCATTATCATTTTTCTTTTTGTTTTCCAAGTATATATTGTACCCCGACTCAGGATCATCGAGCAAAGATATCATTGATTCTAAGGACTTATTCCATCTCTTGATGGAAGAAAGCAATTCACAAGCATAACAGCACGATGCTCAAGAAACACATCAAGAAGATCATCATGTTTGCCAATCTTCAATCGCTTATTATTCCCAAATAAAACTATATCCCCAATTCCGTATGAGCCATTCTCTGGCGTCTGCATCTCCCTAACCAATCTCAGCAACCGTTTTGTAACCTCCTTAACTGCAATGTTAGTTGGAGCACATGTTAATGTTCTGCACTTCATTTTAAGAAGGGCAAACAGCATGCAACCAATGGTCTTTGTTTTCCCTGTCCCAAGAGGGCCCCATATCAATTTGACTGGATTCTGATGATGGCAGCTCCTCATATAAACACAACTCAAAACTGCGACTTCTTGAGAGTCATTTAGATTATAACAACAGATTGCATCCCGTAGATAGTAAGGAGCAACTAATGGATTAGAATTTTCATCCTGCAAGTAAAAAATGGATTAAAACAGCAAGAAATACAAATACTACTTAAATTGACAAAGCTGACAATTTTCATCCTGCAAGATCTACAAACATAAAAATTATTCGATAATGTATGGTGTGTGACAATGAAGAGCAAAATGAGATAAAATTCTTACAGCTGAATTGGCTTGCAGCATCTGTTAATAATGCTTCCCCCATTAGACTCTGAGGTCAGTGCTCTCCAATAAGTGTTTCTTTCTTATTCTTTTCCGAGTCTAGTTGATAGATGGGCTTTGATGCCAGTATCTTGATCGTATGCAAACGTTCATCATCAAGATTCTGTTGAACATCAAAATTCTACTGTTCAACAAAATCTTCTTCTTCCTCATAAACATAAGCAACAAGATAGAATCTTCTGGGCCTGTTCAAATCATCAATGCTTATAGGTCTAACATCTGTCAAGGCAATAAGATCACCAACTTCGGGAACATATTTTCCTACATCTTCCTCAGCATTGGCAATCTTCTCCAGTGTGATTTCGTAAAACAGGTCTTTGGGAGGTTAAAAATCTCTGGTTGTTTCAACAGCATGTATTTCATGAGTAGGTGCTTGAAACAGGGTTGTCATGTTTGAAAACAAATCAGCATGTGTTTCCTCAATTAATGGATAAATGAATGACTTCTTGTAATCATTCACCGATAAGAATGTCTCTGGGATCCTTTTCACCTGTAATTGAATGTGTCACAGTACTTACGGTTAAATGTGTTCTAGTTTCCTATCAATTTCATGTCAAATCTCAATAATGCAGGAGGATAAATTACAATAAACCAACTCTCTGCCATGGTAGGAAAGCACTTCAACCAAAACAAATATTCCATTGAATCAACCAATATTTATAAATGAGCATTCTTAATTTCTTAAACGCCATGGCAAATTATCGATTAGGATAGATATTGAGTATGCCCATAATCTTGTAATAATAGAATATGTATTCCTATAATACCTGGGCCCAAGCCCGGTCTAGCCCAGACCCATGCCCCGCTCGGCCCAGGCCCGTACCGTTTCAGCCCAGTCTCAGGTTATGCGAACGACGTCGTTTTCCCTCATCAGGTTAGATCTTTTCCGTTTCTTCTCCTTTCTTTCCTTTCTCTCATTCTGCTTCCGACAGTTTCGCATATCTCAACCGCTGCCCTCAATCGGATCACTCCGTGTCTCCCCCACGATGTCTTTTTGCTCCTCACGGTTTATAAATTTCAGGAATCACTCTTCAAGACGCTTTCACCTCTTTAGCCAACGGTTTGCTCTCTGTTCCTGTGCTGCGACTTCCGGAGTTCTGAACCGATCATGCTTTTCCTCTTCGCACGCCAATGAGAATTCCCCCTAATCATCCTTTAATGTTTTCGACCCTTTCTTCTTCCTATCAAATTTCGTTCTGCGCCATTTTAGGTCTTAGAAATTTTGGGGTTGATTTGCGAGCTGTAGAATCGGGTACTTTCGGTTTTCTTCATCGGAGACGCCATCGTTCAAAGGTAGGAGTTTAATCTCATCTTGATCTTATCTTAATTTTTCTCTTCAAATTGCTGGTACTTGTAACATTCAGACTTTTTAATCACCTATCAAAGATTGTAAATTTCCTCTGTTGGCCTCTGTTTTCGTTCCTTGCGGATTGCTTCTCAATTTCAGGTATGGTTCAAGAATTTTTTTTTTATGGATGTTCTGTTAAGGGAATTATCTAGTATAAACCGTTAATTTCCGAACCAAATTTTTTTATAGTGAATTCTGAGGGATGTTTTTAAGTTTTCAGTGACACTTTGGTTGTTGTTTTTATTTGTACCACTCCAGTTATTGATTGAGAATGTTTTAAGTTAATACATGATAGTTGGGATTGATGAATGATGGCTGGATATTTTTGGAAAATTCTTGATCCTTGTGGCTATGTTGTTTGGCTGGTTGGTCTTAATCGAGTAAATCTTGAAATGCTTTGTAGTGGGCTGGTATAAAAGTTTTATTAGACGCAAGTGATCTTTCGGTCGTGTTCTTGTTAGGAGACTTATGCCGGCAGTTAAATAGATATTGGTGGCTGTTAGAATTAGGATTTTTAGTTCCAAAATTTTATCGTATGTTTTTATATCAGGTTGTGGTTAGCTGAAGAGACTTGGGCCCTTTGTTGAGAAAATTCTTACAAGTCCTTGGTGGTGTTATATAAATTTTATCACTAGGAGGTTGCAAGTTATAAGTGGTAGAATAGAGAAATATTCTTTTGATGGCTGGAGGTGTAATAAGGGGATGATTACGTTGAAAGAATGAAACATGCTAAAACTTATTTTGGAACATTAATTTTATAATGATATTTTTGGAGGGTTGTATAGCTGGTCATTGATATTTAGTGAAAATGTTATGCGTAGGTGACGAGAATCTTAGAGATCGGACCCAAAACTTTGACTATACGTCTCAGGAGTCAGGTAAGCGGGGCTTCTATCCTAGATTTACATCAAAAGAAAATTTGCTTGAGGTTGGTTTTATAAAATGTGCATGTTCTAAATGTGAAAAACAACCTCAGTATATGTTTTATGCATTCGCTCATGAAAATTTATACGATAGAGAAAATTTTCTTTTGACATGAAATGTGTAGACATGAGCAATATTTGACATGTTTCTGAGCTATGCATAAGAGCAAACTTTAATTTTTGATGATATCTTGTGCATGTAAAATAATACGTTTTGTTGTGTTTTTGGCTTATATGGAAATGGATAAGAAAGTGAAAAACAAGTGGTTTAATATGATATGTTTACGGAAAAATCTTTGGCATACTTATCTGTTTGTCTTTATTTCTGAATATGGTTCTGACATGATTATATGAATTCACATGATATGGTTGGTACCTCCATGATACGATATGATAGGAGTGCAATCACTTTGGAAACAAAGTGATTCTTTTTATGTGTTTCTTTCCTATGTGCACACTTGGGGCTCCGAGAACGAATGAGGGAAAGTATCACAATATGATACTGTCTGGTTTGGCCACCGGGGATAGCACAACCCTACCACGGGGGTTAAACATGGTATATGTTTTGGAAATGGATGAGATGTTACAGTTATTTTTGCCAAAGTGTTTTGGGTATAAAAAGTTGGTTTTGTGTATACTTTATGAAAAATAAAGGTTCGCTCAGCTTTTGGTTGGTTTATAAGTTTTGGAATTGTTTCCTTTGAATAAAAGTTTTTCCGTTACATGCTTAAGAGTTCTATTAAAAATGCTCATGATTTACATACTAGTATAGGTGTTTTGCTTACTGAGTCGTGGATGAACTCACCCCCTTATCTATATACATTTCAGATGATGTGGAGGTCTCGATTGAGGACCAAGGTTAATATGTTGGGACCAGGATAGACGGTTATCTTTTGGGTTGAAGTGAAGACGATATTTATTATTTTGTTGTTACATTATTTAGCATGAATAGATCAAAGTGTTAGTAGGATATTATTTTTATGGGGAGTTTGTGGACCCTATGTGATGGCATTATTTTGTTTAATGTATGAACTTTATGGATATTTAGGATTTAATTGTTTTAAGATTTGGAGATGAGGAATTAATTGTGGATTATTGATTAAATATTTTTTTAGATAGTAATTGTTGATGAAAACAGGTCAAAGTCAAACAGGTTGATTTTCAGGACCCCCTACGAGTACGGGGTGTCACAATTCCAATAAAATAAGTCGTATCCTGGGCATGTATGATTTAAAAGATAACAAGTTTTTAGGGCATATGCTTTAATAAGATAACTATTTACAGGGAAAGAAGAACACAAACCTGGTTTCTATAGATATCTTCATTGATAACATTGTTGAGAGACCATGAGAAAACTATGTCTAAGAAGTCTCTACCATGAAGTTCTTTCTTCTTGATATGTTCCTGTTGATGTCACGAAAATCGGCCAACAAGCCAGAGCAGAAAAAAGAGTCATTCTCGGCTCACTGGAGCGAGTTGGGCTTCGTTGGGTGTCGTTTGGGGCCTCCGGCAAGACTCCAGTACAGCTATACGTACGTGGATAGAAGATAAATAAATAGAGAGAGATAGAGTGTTTACGTGATTCGGCATAAGACCTACGTCCATGGGAGTTTAGGGGAGGGGATCTACTATAATGAATATTTTTACAGTCTCTCATGGCTCACACTGTATAGAAAAAATATACATAAATCATCTGGAGCTCGAGTCCCTCTGAGAAGAATGAAGGAGACGATGCTGGAGAAGAAGTCAGCCAGAGAGCGAGAGATAGATTCCAGAGCCAATCGGAGAGAGAGATCGATCCCTTGATATTCTCATGACTATCTTTTTATATAGAAGATTTGATCTACAATGGTTAGATATTCTTCCTTACGTGTGTCGGTTGTTTGTCCTTATTGCTTGTCCCCCATGTGCTCTGGTCTACTCAACGCCCTCCTTTCTTGTCCCCTAATGTGATAGATGGCTAGCCTAGGCCCTAGAGAGTTTTAAAATATCCGAAAATTGAGAAGGTGGTGATTTCCACTTCCGAATCTGAGGTAAGAAAGACATAAAGACATGTCACGAATAAGGTGTTAAGCGATTGCTGTAAGGAAATAATGTTCACCGCGTATGAGGAAGCGCACAGCTCCAAAATAGCTAGAAATGGATCGACTGCGTACGAAGGAGCGTGGAGCTCCCAAGTAGCGAGAGAAAGCCCGACCGCCTACGAGAGAGCACGGAGATCCGAAGTAGCAGGAGAATGACTCAACCGTGTACGAGAGAGTGTAGAGCTCCAAAGTAGCGGGAGATGGCTCAACTGCGTACGAAGGAGCGTGGAGCTCCCAAGTAGCGGGAGAAAGCTCGACCGCTTACGGGGGAGCACAGAGTTCGACCGCTTCGGTAAATCCGCAATTACCTAAGAATTGTATCAGAAAAGTTTTTGTTTTAAATTTGTTTGTTTTATTGTTTGGTTATTTTATTTTATTTTATTATTCTAATCATTTTCTAAGTTATTCATATTATGTTATATTGTAAGATTTTAATTACTTGTTTCGGTGTGTTGTGCTTTTTATTTTAATGTGCCTTTTGTTTATTATTTCTAGATTTATCTTAATTCTGGATGGTTGATTTGTTTTGCTTTATTTCATTATAATATTTGTTCACTAATGTGATTTTGAGTAGTAGTTAAGATTTTAATTAATTGATTTTATTTAGTTAAGTTGTTGAGCATTTATTTTTATATATGTCTTTGTTTTGTTTAAATTGAAATTTGGATCTTTCGGATCAGATATTTATTTTATATCATTCATTTTATCGAATCCTTTATTTTAAATAATTGTATTATGGAATCCCTAGTTTTAAAGTTTATTATTTTGTTGTGGGTTATTTTGTTTTATTAAACTTTTATGCATTTATCGTATATATCTGGTTTTATTTAATTTCAGTTTATAAGTTTCTACAAGATGGTTTTGGATTTTATTTATTATCTTTTTATTTCAATTGTAGCTTTTGTCATTTAAATATTTCTGAGGCTTTGAGATTCTTTGTGACAAAAATTTAAAGGAAATCGCTATGTTGTATTCCTTTTAGAAATATGCCTTGAAGTAAGTTTTTAAATTTATTATCTTTTCACCTTGCTGCTTGAATTATTTTAAGAGTTTATTTATTTATTTTGACAAGTAAGCTTGTTTGGCGACTTGTTAGTATTTATTTATTAATTTATTTAGTTTACTATGGTTCGTTTCTTTTAAAGGTTTTAAATCTTAGAGATTTCTACAATAAATCTTTTTAGAGTTGGATTTTGAGGAGAATTTCAAAACTTTATTTGCCATTTTATTTATCCGTTCTTCTTTTAATTCAATCTCTCTATTCTATTTAATAAAAGTTTTTGGTGACTTTGTGTTTATTAAGGGAGGTGGGCTTGTTTTCTTGAAGCACTGGCATTTATGGTATTTATTTATTTATGAAATCTTTTCTCCTTTTCTGTTTTTATATAATATTTATGTGAATTACTAAAGTTTTATTTGGTATTTGGGTGTATTATTATATCTTTGTGAGATAGATTCGTTTTGATAATCATGGGTGTTCATGCAATTGTGCTTCTTTATTGATGTTTTATATGCTATTTATGTGCATTGCTTGGGTTTCACTTAGTGTTTGGGTATGTTTTAATATTGTTTCGAGGTAGATTTTTCTTGATAATTGTTGGTATCTACTTATTTATTCATGTTTCTTCATTGGTGTATCTATATACTATTTATGATGCTTTGATTGGGTCTCATTTAGTGATTGGGTTTCTAAGTTCTAATATTATTTGGAGGAGACTGTTGGAATTATTCTTCAAGTGATTCTTGTAAGTGTTGAATCATTTTCGTTCGTTATACTGTTATGAATTTGTTTTTGGCTTGTTTATGGAAGTAGATGATAATCTGATTCTTTGATGGAGTTTTGGTTTTGTTTGTGGATGCTTGGAGACTTATGTGTAGTAATTGTGAGTATAAATTTTGGAGAATGCATGTCTTTGTTTTGTTTTTGGTTTGAGAAAGGGGTTTTGTTAGGCATTGAATATTAATTTGATGAATTAGTATTAAATTTAAAAGATCTAAGCCTTAGACTTTTGGGAGAGTTAATTGAAGTGTACACTCTAAGCATGATACTCGGCGAATGTAATGGTTAGTAGTCTTGGTTGAGGTGATCTTCAGGAATTAGTTATGACTTGAGACCAAATAGGAATTTAAATATTTGAGGCTATTTTTATTTTATTTTATTTGGAGATTGAATGTCTAGTTGGGAGTTGGAATTTTAGGCGTCAACATTTGGGTGACATAACTAGATTTATGAGTTGATAAAGCATTAAGGTTTGGGAGTGTAGTACTTGGTGCTTAGTGGATTTGATTTTCGAATTGCAAGATGTGCGTTGAGGCTTTAGTCATGACGTAGTGTTAAAGAAGTTAAGTATTTGGGAGTCCAAATTCTAGGATGATTTTGAGAAGATTGGTGGGGTGACCTGATACTGGGAGGCTATATTTTCTTTGGGGATTGATCTTAGTTTTGCAAAATTCTATTTTGATAGTTAACCTGGAAAGTGATTGATGGGTCTCTAAAGTGGAGAAAAAGATTAAAGTTAAGAAATTAAACTTAGAAGTTATTTGAGGATAGCGAGATTTGTTGTATGGAGCTAATGAGATTATGATCTTTGAGAGATTGTGTTATGGTCCTTATAGAGGTGTGAGACCCCAGGTTTTGTCTATATTGATAAATGGCTTTATTTTATCGTTGACTGTTTTAATCTACTTTAATAATTTTATTGATGGTTTATCCTATTCATTGCTATTTCAGATTACATCTTATTTATTATTGATAATGGTTATTTCTTGAGATCTTTAATTTTATGGTTTTAGTTATTTTATTTATAGGTGGATCTATCATTTGAATGACTATCATTATTATTTACTTTTACTATAGCTTCAATTTTTGTGTTCTTTTGTTTAATAAGCATTTTATTTTAGTTGGGCTTTTCGAGACTGATACCTTTACTTTAGCTCATTAAGGTTTTTGAGGTCTTATTATTTTACTCTATTATTTATTGTGTTGTATTTACTTTTATGTATTTCGGATTGAGCCTTAACTTGCTTTTGGATAGTTTACTTTTTGTTGGATTTTGGTGTTTTCAAGTGGGTTTTGTTTTGAGGGAATAATACCTGTATTTGTTTGAAGGCCAGTAAATGTTTTCTCTTTTCGGATCGCTTGTACGAATTTCGATGACGAAATTATTTTTAAGAGAGGAGGATGTGAGAACTCGTAATTTTACTCTCTATGTAATTTAATATTTTAATGTTAAATATGTTTTATTTATTAATTTAATTTTTGGTGTTATGAGATGGCATATATTATTATTTAAATGATTTAATACAAGTTAATTTATTTTCTTATTATATTATTGTGATGCATTTAAGTTAAGGCTTGAATTTAATCTCATTATGTTATTATGTTAGTATTTGAATTAAATGTATTGTAGAATATTCTAATTTAATTTAAGGTGTTTAATTAATTTATGTTGTGTTTTAGGTTGGGCCTTAAAGGTATTATCATATATGTATATTTATATACTTGAGTTGGATTTTAGTGTCTTAAAATACCCCAAGTGAGCCCAGCCCAACCCGTTGGAGTAGCCCAGCCTGTTGGTTAGCAACCCAGCCCCCTTTTTGCTCATGAAATGGTGCCATTTTAGTCATGCCTTTTAAGTGATTTCGGTTCCTTCATTTTGCTGGACGGAAGCAGCTTCATTTCGTCTTCTTCTTCTTCTTCTTCTTCTTCTTCCTCTGTTTCCGTCTCTGTACACCAGTGAATCAAGCTTCAATCTTGCAGCGTTTTGCTTTAGTGTTTCATCCACGCGTTACTTCATCAAACACCCAGTACCTAGATGAACTTTTCCCCCCAAATTTCGCAGTCGATTCGTGCATCACGTGCCTGGGTTTTCTCCTCAAACAGTGAGCGTCCAGCCTTGTTTCTCTCTGTTTTTTCATCTGTAAGGTTGATGCTTCTTCTGCTTTTTCAGCTTGGTAGTCTTGGTTTGGTTGTTGAGTAAATCACGTGAGTTTTTCCCACTCAATTTCTGCTCTCTAAAGGTCGGTTTCATGTCTATAAAACACTAGTCGAACCCTTTGCTAAGCCCGCAACCGAAGCTCCTTTTCGCTCTCTATTTAACTGTGTGCTTAAGCATCTCTTCTTGAGCATTTCTTCTTCTCGAATCAAACTAGAGATTATCCTCTTTAAAACCCCTTTGAAATCCGAAAATTATAATGGTATTTTATTGGGTATTTTTTGCCGTAAAATCACGGTTTACGATATTCTCGATATGCATTTTCTTTAATTTTATTGATTAATTTATTTATATTTTAATCTTAATTTATTTTTTTGTCGTATGATTTTATTTATGATCAAGTGTTTAGTTTAGTTAGTTAATAATTATATTTTATTTATTTACAAAAAGATGATTAATTTATTTGGTTGCAATGTTTGGGATAATTATTTGAATTGGTTATATGTATATATATTGTTCTATTTACATTATTGGTTTAATTAAATTGTTAGGTTATTTATTAGTTTTATTGATGTTACTATAATTTATTGGTGTTTTAATTAAGTTTGGGTTTTAATTATTTTAGTTGTTTTCGATATTAATATTTATGTATTTGTGATGATTTATATACGTTGGTGCTTTGAGTTTGATTTTAGCGGCGAGTATGTGGTTGGAAGCTCGGAATCGCAGCTCGGCATTTTCGATAACTTCAAAAATTATTAACGAGCATACTATAAGTACTTTCCAAACGAACCTTTAAGATTTAAATATATTTTTACATTAACATCTATGTGTTGGTTGATGTTGGTGTTTGTTGGTTGATTGAGTTTATTGATTATTGGATATTTTGTACATGGCGATATGCATTGTGAAAGTGCACGGTCGTTCATGTGTATATATGATATTTGAAATTTTTATATGAAATTTGAGTTATGGTATATTAAAATGATCTGTTTGAAGGGTTTTATAAGTGAGAAACAGTATTATTGGGCTTATAGATTTTAATGGCTTTTAATGGTTTTCGACTGAGTCATATCGGGGACGGCGATACGTAATGCCCGTTATGATCAGTGGATGGGAATGACATAGCGGGGACGGCGATACGTAATACCCGTTATGATCATTGTGTGTGTATTTCATAATGGAGACGGCAATATGTAATGCCCAATATGATTGATAGTGTTGGATAACATAACGGGGACGGCGATACGTAACGCCCGTTATGGTCATTGGGTGTGTATTTCATATCGGGGACGGCGATACGTAACGGCCGGTATGCAATGAGTGTAGGAATCATAATGGGGACGACGATACGTAACGCCCATTATGATTGATAATGTGTGTATGTCATATTGGGGACGACGAAACGTAACGTCCGGTATGATTGGATTTACGGATATTATTTTCTGGGAAATGATGGATAGTTTTTATTGGAGTTTTATTACAATTAAATTGGGATTTTAGTATGTGGTTATTTTATTTATTTTGGAAAAGATGATTTTAAGTTTCATGCATACGGTATCATATTCATGAGTGATGTTATTTGTTGTTGCATGAGTATATTTTATATCTTGTAGTGTGGTTGGGTTATACTTACCTCTGATGCCATCCTGGTGTCGTAGTTTTTAGATGCAGAATTTAGTGGAGTCTGAGCCTGAGGAGACGATTCCGCTATTGAAGTATTCTTATTATAAATTGTTACCTTGGTAAATTGTTTTCCCCTTTTTATAAATATGTATTTGTATAATTTGTATTTCGGATGACTATATTAAATCTTCTGTTGGAGAATGTGTGTTAAATTAGTTTGTAAAATATTTCTAAAAATCTGGTACTTAAATATTGACCTCAAATATTCGCTGATCTTACTTATGCATATTACGTGTTCACACACTTAGCACTTTACGTTGGGGTGCGTGACCCGTGTTGTCAGCATTCCGATGCCTCGATTCACATGTTTATTTTAAGGGGAAGTTGGGGGCGTCACACATGGAGCTCTTAAGTAGCAGGAGAAAGCTCAACCGCCTACGAGGGATCACGGAGCTCCAAAGTAGCGGGAGAATGACTCGACCTCGTACGAAGGAGCGTAGAGCTCCAAAGTAGTGGGAGATGGCTCGACCGCGTACGAAGGAGTGTGGAGCTCCAAAGTAGCGGGAGAAAGACTCGACCGCGTACGAAGGAGCGTAGAACTCTAAAGTACCGGGAGATGGCTCGACTGCGTACGACGGAGCGTGGAGCTCCCAAGTAGCGGGAGATAGCTCGATCCCCTATGAGGGAGCATAGAGCACCGAAGTAGCAGGAGAAAGCTCGACCAACTACGAGGGAGCACGGAGCTCCGAAACAGCGGGAGAAAGACTCGACCGCGTACGAAGGAGCGTAGAGCTCCAAAGTAGTGGGAGATGGCTCGATCGCGTATGAAAGAGTGTGGAGCTCCAAAGTAGCGGGGGAAAGACTCGACCGTCTACGAGGGAGCACGGAGCTTCGAAGTAGCGAGAGAATGACTCAACCGCATACGAAGCAACATAGAGCTCCAAAGTAGCGGGAGAAAGACTCAACCGCATACGAAGCAGCGTAGAGCTCCAAAGTAGCGAGAGATGGCTCGACCACGTACAAAGGAGTGTGGAGTTCCAAAGCAGCGGGACAAAGACTTGATCGCGTACAAAGGAGCGTGGAGCTCCGAAGAAGTGAGAGAAAGACACGACCGCGTACGAGGGAGCGCAAAGCTCCAAAGTAGCGGGAGAAAGCTCCACCGCCTACGAGGGAGCATAGAGCTCCGAAATAGCGGGAGAAGGACTCGACCGCGTACAAAGGAGTGTGGAGCTCCAAAGTAGCAGAGAAAGACTCGATCGCGTATGAAGGAGCGTAGAGCTCTAAAGTAGCGGGAGATGGCTTGACCACGTACGACGGAGCATGGAGTTCCTAGGTAGCAGGAGAAAGCTCGATCCCCTACGAGAGAGCACAGAGCACCGAAGTAGCAGGCGAAAGCTCGACTGCCTACGAGGGAGTACGGAGCTCCGAAGTAGCAGGAGAAATACTCGACCACGTACAGAGGAGCGTAGAGCTCCAAAGTAGCGGGAGAAAGCTCAACCGCTTACGGGGGGAGCATAGAGCTCCGAGGTAGCGGAAGAAGGCTCGACCGCGTACGAAGGAGTGTGGAGCTCCAAAGTAACGGGAGAAAGACTCGACCTGCTACGAGGGAGCACAGAGCTACGAAGTATCAGGATAAAGACTCAACTCCGTACGAGGGAGCATAGAGCTCCAAAGTAGCAGGAGATGGCTCGATTGCATATGAAAAAGCGTGGAGCTCCCAAGTAGCGGGAGAAAGTTCAACCGCCTAGAAGGGAGCAGGGAGCTCTGAAGTAAAGGGAGAAGTACTCGACCGCGTACGAAGGAGCGTAGAGCTCCAAAGTGGAGGGAGATGGCTCGACTGCGTACGAAGGAGCGTGGAGCTCCCATGTAGCGGGAGAGAGCTCGATCGCTTACGAAGGAACACGGAGCTCCAAGGTAGCAGGAGAAGGACATAACCGCATACGAAGGAGCGTAAAGTTCCAAAGTAGCGAGAGATGGGTTGACCGCGTTAAAGAGCGTAAAGCTCCCAAGTAGCGGGTGAAGGACTAGACTGCGTACGAGGGAGAGTGGAGCTCCAAAGTAATGGGAGATGGCTCGTTTGCGTACGAAGGAGTGTGGACTTCCAAAGTTGCAGGAAAAAGACTCGACCACGTACAAGAGAGCCTAGAGCTACAAAGTTGCAAGAGATGACTTGACCGCGTACGAAGGAGTGTGGAGCTCCCAAGTAGCGGAAGAAAGCTTGACCGCCTACGAGGGAGCACGAAGCTCTAAAGTAGTTGGAGAGGGACTCAACCGTGCACAAGGGAGCGTGGAGCTCTAAAGTAGTGGGAGAAAGCTCGACCACTTACGGGGGAGCACAGAGCTACGAGGTAGTGGGAGAAGGCTCGACCATGTACAAAGGAGTGTGGAGCTATAAAGTAGCGGGAGAAAGACTCGACCCTCTACAAGGGAGCATGAAGCTCCGAAGTAGCAGGAGAATGACTTGACTGCGTAAGAGGGAGCGTAGAGCTCCAAAGTAGCGAGAGATGGCTTGACCGCGTACGAAAGAGCGTGGAGCTCCCAAGTAGCGGAAGAAAACTCGACCGCCTACGAGGGAGCACAGAACTCCGAAGTAGCGGGATAAGGACTTAACTACGTACGAAAGAGCGTAAAGCTCCAAAGTAGTGGGAAATGGCTTGACCGCGTAAGGAGGAGTGTGGAGCTCCAAAGTAGCGAGAGAAAGACTCGACCTCGTACGACGGAGCGTGGAGCTCCCACGTAGCGAAAGAACGCTCGACTGTCTACGAGGGAGTACGGAGATCCGAGGTAGCGGGAGAAGGACTTGACTGCGTACGAAGGAGCGTAGAGCTCCAAAGTAGCGGGAGATGACTCGACTGCGTACGAAGGAGCGTAGAGCTCCAAAGTAGCGGGAGATGGCTCGACCGCGTATGAAAGAGTGTGGAGCTCCCAAGTTGCAGGAGAAGGACTCGACTGCGTACGAAGCAGCGTAGAGCTCCAAAATAGCGGGAGATGGCTCGACCGCGTATGAAGGAGCGTGGAGTTCCAAAGTAGTGGGAAAAAGACTCGACCGCATACGAGGGAGCGTAGAGCTCCAAAGTAGTGGGAGATGACTCGACCGCGTACGAAGGAACGTGGAGCTCCCAAGTTGCGGGAGAAAGCTCGACCGCCTACGAGGGAGCACAGAGCTAAGAAGTAGCGGGAGATGACAAGCCTCACATCATGGGTACTTGCTTACGAGTTGTTAAGTGTGCTTGGTTTACTGATCTCAAGTCTCAAGTTTTGGGGTGAGCGAATCGTGAGGAGAGGCATGAGCCCAAACAACCCTACGATTCATGTGTCGCCTGAAGAGGTAAGGGCTTGGCGAGTTCGCTCGAATATTAAATCCAAATATCGAACCCTAGGCGAACGAATCATGGGGAGAGGCATAGAGCCGAGGCAAGCCCGCGATTCAGTTTCGCCTGAGATCACTGTATGGCTAAAGTGCAGAGCTCGTCTTGCTGAAACGGATGTGCTGTTGCTTCATGCTGATGAATTCGAATGCTGAGTCCGAGTCTACATGTGCACAGTTGGAGTATAAAATCTGCCGAAGCCAAGCTTGCTTGAGCATCTGAGTTTGAGCTCCCATGATCTGAGGTGGTGAATGACCTATCCAAGCAAACAAAAGAGAAAATAGGCGAGTCCCGAATGGGAGACTTGCTATATGTAGATCCATGAATGCTTCCGAGCGGGTGAGGTGAGCTATGTGAGTGTGATTCCAGTGCGTGTAGGGCAAGAGGGCGTGAGGCGAGCCCATGTGGGGTGACGGGTGATTGGGCCAGCATGGTGCCCATGGGTGATGAGTTGTGTGATGGCTTGCTTCATGAGTCCGTGTTGCAACTTGGTGAAGTGGTGGGGAGAGTTGGCGAGCACCAAAGAAGTATTCTAGGTGAGCTAGTGTGCATGGCGAGACCATGATGCTGCAGGTGTGTTGGGCGAGCATGGTGGTTCTGGTGAGCTGGATGAGTGGAGGCGGTTGGGCGAGCCGTGTGCTGTGATGGCGAGCACAAGGCGAGTGGCGAGGGGTGATCATGGTCTAGGCGAGAGGTGAGTGAAGTGATCCTTGGGCGAGCGCCATGAGCTTGGCGGGCAACGTGTTGTGACTGTTAGGTGAGCATGCATTGAGATCTGGCAAGCCCAAGCAAGTTGGCTAGATGTGTGAGGTGAGGGCTGAATACGTGTGATAAGCTGTGGTGAGCATGGTGATTCCAATTGCTGTGAAATGGGTGGTCGGGCTTCATCCTTGGGCGAGCATGGTGCTCATGGGCGAGAGGTGAGGCAATCTATGGGTGAGCTCCGTGAGAGGTGGCGAGCCCTGGTATGCATGGCAACCTGGCAAGCCCAGGTATGCATGGCGATATGGCGAGCCCAGGTATGCGTGGCGATCTGGCGAGCCCTGGTATGCATGGCAATCTGGCAAGCCCAGGTATGCATGCACATACTGCACAGTACGTGCATGCACGACTCTCATGTGCTTTAGGTGAGCAGGCGAGCGTCCGAGAAATGGTGAGAGAACGCCATGAGGTTGGCGAGGCGAGTGGGAACTCGCCGGTGGGCTGTGAGTGGACCCATGTGCAAGTTCGTGCTTCATGGAGCCGTGAGTGGACCCGGCCACCGAACGCCTTGGCAGGCAGGGGGCAGTCCTGCCGGGGACAAAGGATGCCAGCGGCCACAACAATAGCCGCCAGAGGTCTAGTCGAGCCGCGGTGGCTCTAGGCTTGGAGATTTTGTCGTTCAGGTGAGAAAGATTCAAAGGAAGGGCCTACGGCGAATGGGTGGCTGGCGCCCATATCGCCAGAGACAAAAACTACTGGCAATCGTGGCAATAGCCACCAGCAAGCCTACGGAGCTCACGACGGAAAGCCGTGAGCTTTTGAGGGCCGTGTATAACGTGCTCCCGAGATGGACTCGGGAGTACGCCTCTGCCGCCATTCATGGGCTCGCCATGGTGGCGGGGCTAGAAAGTGCCGATGGTTCCAAGGGGACCGCCGGCAGGGTGGTGGAACACACGGCGAGGCGCCACGAAATCGTGGGCACCCGTCCGAGTCTCATTGGGCCCGGCGGCACTTGCCCATGCATTGGGCATTTGGTGGTCGCCGGCGGGAGGTTTTTCGCCAAAAGGGACACAGTAGTCTCAGATAGAAACTGTCGGCGATCCATCTGGTGGTCGCCGGTGGGACCCTCCACGCCGAGGTGTGAGCCAAGTTGGGCGAATTGCCCGTGGGGATAGCCGGAAGGGCCACAGGGCTCACGGCGTGGCACCATGAGCCACAGTGTGAACCTTCTGCATGACACAGTGCATGTACTTACTGTGCATGCATGCACAGTACGTGCATGTAAGCACTGTACAAAAGTGGCACTGTGCACTCAAGTGTACAGTGCCTGCTGAGGCCTAGTATATGGGCTGATATTGTGCCCTTTATTTGTGCCACTGTGTAGTAAGCATGTGCACTGGGTACGTTGCGTGGGCGAGCACATGCATGGTGTGCCTTATGCATTGTACACTTAGTGCACAGTGTTGACTCGACCACACCTTTTTTTTTTATTCGGAGAAGAGCCATGATTGTGAAATAGTTGAAGGGTGAGACATTTTGGCAAGCCTCTGCCAAATAAAGGAAAAATAATCAAATAAGAATACTTATCTGAAAGACATTCTTTGCTTGTCTGGTAAGTTGTTCAGTCGTCCAGTATTCCAGAAAATCATCATTTTCCCACCTCTGGTCTAAATATCCCATAGATAGCGCCAACTGTTGATGCCATGAAAATCAGCCAATGAGCCAGGGCAGGAAAAAGAGTCATTCTCAGCCTACTGGAGCGAGTTGGGCTTCGTTGGGTGTCGTTTGGGGCTCCCGGCGAGACTTCAGTACGACTGTACGTACGTAGATAGCAGATAAATAAATAGAGAGACACAATATTTACGTAGTTCGGCATAAGGCTTACGTCCACTGGAGTTTAGAGGAGGAGATCTACTATAATGAGTATTTTTACAATCTTTGATGGTTCACACTGTACAAGAAAAATATACATAAATCATCTGGAGCTCGAGTCGCTCTGAGAAGGTTGAAGGAAACGAAACTGGGGAAGAAGTTAGCCAGAGAGTGAGAGATAGATTCCAGAGCCAATTGAAGAGAGAGATCGATCCCTTGATATTCTGATGACTGCCTTTTTATATAGAAGATTTGATCTACAGTGGTTGGATATTCTCCCTTGTGTGTGTCAGTTGCTTATCCTTATTGCCTGTCTCCCATATACTCTGGTCTACTCAACGCCCTCCTTTCTTTTCCCCTAGTATGACAGATGGCTGGTCTGGGCCCTACTTGGGATATTTCTCCCTCACAGTTCCTTCTCCATTTCTTCTTCTTGACTTCTGTATCGGCGATCAACTTGACAGAAGAAGAGAAGCGCGACCTTGAAGAACGTCGATGCGATTACGCGAATAAGATGAAGCGATTTTTGTCGATGCGACCCTGAGGGAGGACGAGGCGATTTAGCGGCCTTTTAGGGATTGTGAAAAGGAAAGTCGAGATAGATTAAACGAAAGGATGTGAAATAATAGACGGACGAATTTAACAGACGTTTTAACCTATGAATTTTTAAGGAAAATTGTTAAACCAACACTTTTATGTTAGATAGCCATATTATATATATAAAGATATATATAATTAAATTAAATTAAAAATTAAAAAAAGATATGACATTAAGTCTTGGAGTCTTTCAAATAAGTCTTCGATAAAAAATAATGTGAAAGAGAACACAAAATCGTTGTCATGAGGATGGTTGTGATGGTTTGTTTCTACTTGGTCTTACGATATGTGGAGTAAATTTGCAAAGAGATTAAAAAGGACGCAATGGGAAGTGTTCCTTGATGGTCCTTAATCCATAGCCAGGGGTTAGTTAATGTGTGGAGTCACCACATCATGGGTTTTATGTTTGAGAAATACTAATTTTTTATTTTCAAAAATGTTATTTGTATACGGTATGTGTACCTTTTGCATACACGCCGTTTATAAATATTATTTTTACGCATCCTCTAATTTAATTATTCGTATTTTTTATTTTTGTTTCCCCTTATCAAGTTTTTATCTTTTTATAATATATTTTTTAATATTTCGATTGACGTGACATTATTTCTAATTTATCGATTTTGCAGAAGATATGCGAGATTGTGTACCTGTAACATTACTCTATTATATCGCACTACACATGATTAACATGTAATTTTTTACGTTTTTAATTATTTAAATACACATATTTATACATCAATATATATTTAAGTAAAGGGATAAAAATAACAAGCACAGTTAGATAAGTAGTGTAAAAGATGACAAGTGAATTTTTCATAGAAGAAATATTGAATTAATGTGTTATGATCTTACGGATTAAATAAGTTGATATTAAAATAATTTTAAGACTTCTAATATGATTTGAATAGTGAATTGAGATGAGATGGGTTGAGATGAAGGTTGAAACTTGAATATAAATATTATTAAAATATTATTTTAAGATTTTAAAAAGTTGACTTGTTTATTATATTTTGTATAAAAATTTAAAAAAATTACAATGATAAAATAAGATGAGATGAGTTAATTTGAGATCATCTCTCAATTCAAATAGACCATTAAAAGCTTAAAATGGATTAGTATGAAGAATCCTTGATTTATTTTAAGAATTTTTAAATGTTAAAAGACTTCTAAGTAGCCGCTAATGTTTTTGTTTTTGTTTCTTGTTTTTGTCACACATGCATTATGGGTGGGTCAATTGAAATAAGAAAATGACCACATTTTGCTCTGTTCTAATTCGTAGAAACAAAAAATATATATATATATATATATTTCAATTTATCTCAAGGCTTTTTTTTTATCGAAGAGTCAGGACCACATATCCAGTAACAGCCCCTACCCTAATTTTATTGATAGAATCCCTCACTTATGGCAGAGGCATACCATGATAACATCATTACACTTCGGGATTACAAAATAAGAAAATAAAAACCCAAACCCAAGTGTCAAGACAAAACATAAAACCAAAAAATAAAGCAACAAAGAACCAAACTAACAAGCCTTAAAAAACAACAAACACCAACAACACCAACAATAGAAAAAATTCTAAACATGCATAAAAAAGCTAAACAAGCCTATAGTATTAGACTCTCAACGCTAGAAGACCCAATCGATCTAGCTTAATAATTCCTTTGAGCATATGTGGAATGTCATTAAAACTTAGCCATAACCCATGAATATTCCTCAAGGCCATACGAGCAAGAAAAACCGCCCCCGCATTACTCTCCCTATAAATGTGTCTAATCACAACTTGCATACTCAACAACATATTATGAACTTGGTCCCAATAATCTTCAAAATACCAAATTCCACATCTTCCTTTTTTAAAACAATTCACAATCAATAGGGAATCAAGCTCCACTTCAATGTTTTGGATGCCCATGTCTATGCAATGTTTCAAACCCGGCATAAGTGCCAAAAATTCAGCAGCATTATTAGTGCCTTCATCTAAAAGTTTAGCAAAGGCCAACAAAAATTTTCCTTCATCATCCCTCCTGATTCCACCTACCCCAATAGAACCTAGATTTCTCAGACAACTTCCATCAACATTTATTTTAAACCAACCCCTCATAGGTTTGTTCCATTTAACGAGACAAACATTCTTCCTTCTCAACTCTTTCATAGGAATTGATAATGCTTTCAAAATATTTTCATCACAGCTTTGACACTTCTTCCCCGCTTTCAGTCGAATACCCACCCAAGCTATTGCAGCTTTAAGCGAGATCCATAACGAATCCACTGAATTTCTCTTCCCTTCCATACGTGCTCTACATCTCCACAACCAAAGAGTCCAAGTTACAATAATAGAAATAAGACCAATCAACATACCTTTTTGAGAGGAGTGTTTAGCACGTTGAAACCACAGCTCCAGCTTCTCTTTCCATGGCCTGTGAGGATTAAATGGCATACCAATTTGAATAGACACGTCTCCAAATTTATTTGCAATAGTGCCCATAGCTAGTACATGGTCTTGGTCCTCAACATCCCCATCTTCACAACATTCACACTTAGAAACCATTGGTATCCAAAGTGCACTTACACAAGCATCTACACTAACACAAAAATTCATAGCTTTCCAGCAATTAATCGAATATTTTTTTGGAAGTGCCGCATCCCATATCCCATCTGACCATTAAGAAATCTGACCTCTAACTCGGATGTAATGCCAAGCCGACTTAGAAGAAAACTCCCCATTTCTAGTCAACTTCCAAATAAGAGTCTTCCCCATTTTTATTCTCACCAAGACGCTTTAAAATCTCCTTCATTTAGTAACTCCCACCAAATCTTTTAACAGATTAACATCCCAACCATCTTGTAACTTACAATCTTTAATCAATAAATTAGGATGCTTAACGATGGGAAAATCATTAATAATAAGATCCGACTCCAACCATCTCTCCAAAAGAAAATTTTCTCCTCACGAATGCGCCAAGTGGAATTAGATAAGACTTTTGGAACAAATGCTACAACACCTTTCCAAAACAAAGATCCTTTGTTAGGACTTACCAAGAAAATATGCAAGTTTTTTACATATTTTGCTTTAACAAAATTAACCCATAGAGAATTACTAGTCAAAAGATTCCATGCAAATTTGATAAATAGAGAAGACTGCACTTCTTCCAAATTTCTCTATCCCACACCACCTTCTTGATAAATAAAGAAGATTGCAGAGACGATGCCAAGCAATCCACTTCCTCTTCATTTGACCATGAGAAGAACCCTAAAAAAAGCTACTCCTGAGACAATTGAGTATGCTCAAAACGGTCTTAGGAGCCTAAACCACAGAAAAAATATGAACTGGAATGCTAGCTACAACATGACGAAGCAAGAGAAGTCTAGCACCCGGCGACAACAATCGGGAATGCCAACCTCCCAATCTATCTCTTATATGGTCCAGCAGACCTTCAAAGAAAGTTACTCTTAATCTTCCATGGTACAATGGAGCCCCTAAATATTTAATCAGAAATGAACCTTCAGAAAAAGAAGTCAGCCGTAGTAATCTTCTTCTATTCACCGAATTTGTGTACATTGAGAAAATGATTGAAGATTTCTCTTTGCTAACCTTCTGACCAGACCAATCCTCATATATTCTGAAAATATCACAGATCTTTTTAAGAGAAAACCTACCACCATTAGCAAAAATAATATCATCATCATATAATAAGTGGAAAACAAGAGGGGCCCCTCTCAGATGTGAGAAAGAAGTGATCTTCCCATCTGCAAAATTTTTCTTTAAATTTGGACAAAATCTCTTCCACTAAAATAAATAAATACGGGGACAACGGATCCCCTTTGCGTAGCCCACGCCCACTAGGGAAAAACCCTTTCACTGTACCATTCATCACAATAGAAAACCAATAAGTAGAGATGCATTGCCAAATAATATCATAGACTTTCGAATCAAACCCAAAAGAGCGCATCACATGCACTAGGAAGACCCAATCAATGCTATCATACGCCTTGGCCATATCAACTTTGATAAAAATATTTCCACCTCGAGCCGACTTGTTGATCATGTGTATCATTTCTTGGGCAAGAGCAATATTTTCAAAGATGCTACGACCTGGTAAGAAAGCTCCTTGCTCCGAGGAAATGATCCTACTCAAAATAAGAGACAACGTTCGCACCAATATTTTTTAGAAGACCTTATAAATAACAGAACATAAACTTATAGGTCTAAAATTCTCAAAACCCATAGGCTATAGGACTTTCGTGATTAATACAATATAAGATGTCGTGAAGAACCTCAGAAAAGATGGTACTCGAAAAAAATCACTGATAGCATCCACCACATCCTTGTCCACAATGTCCTAGCAAGAGCAATAAAACCCCGAGCCAAAACCATCTGCTGAAGGACTGAATTCGTGACATACAACGAAAGATCTGGAAGCACCCTGCATTGTCTAGCTCCAAGAAACTCACTGAAATATTCCACTGCAGCATAGTGAATAGATTTCAGACTATCAAGGATAGTACCATTTCTCAATCACATCTCATGCACCATAGGCTTAGAAACAGAGGCAAAAGATTTGAAACAATGGGCCGAGGCCTCACCTTTTTCCATCCAGCCAAGTTTTACCTGTTGGGATAGTCGAGTCTCTTCCCTTTGAATCCACATATCTAGTTCTGCTTTTGACTCTAACAAGCCCACCTCTGTCTCCTCTGAAAAACTATGCTGTAACTGAGTTTCAATCTCCTCAATCCTATTTTCCAACTTTGCAATATTGACCTGTGTATGGCCAAATATTCTAAAATTCCAATCTTTAAGAACAAATTTAAGCCTTTCGAGCTTAGCAGCTAAACCCACAAGACTTGACATCCCAATAGAACTACTCTAGCTATCAAACACCACCTTACGGAACCCCTCATTGGATACCCACATTTGTTGAAATTTAAAGGATGAGAGACCATACTTATTCCTCCTTGGCATAAGCACAAATGACATAAGGGCATGATCCGAAAAAGTCCTTGACAAATACTTAACACAAGCATCTAAAAACATATCAATAGCTAATGAATTCATAAGAAAACAATCCAGCTTCGACCAACTTCTAGCCAAACCACTCTGACCATTGCACCAACTAAGAGAATTTCCCAACAAGCTCATTTCACGTAGCGCACAAGTATCAATAAAATCATTAAATTCATCCATCATCACTCTCAGTCGAGGTCTACTCCCACGTCTCTCATGATCCCCACAGATAACATTAAAATCACCAATGCATAACCATGGTGCATCTTGGGGCTTATCTTGTTGCAACAGACTCCAAAGCTCTCTTCTATCCACATAACTACTTTTAGCATAAACCACAGAGACATAGATCCAACGAGGTTCAACAAATAAACCAATAGTAACAAACCAATGGTAACATGTTGGGCACTTGAATTTATAACTAAAATCTGGATATTACTACCCCACAAAATCTAAATCTTACCACCTACACTTTGATTCGAAAAACAAACTTCAAAGTGTAATTTATTCTTCAGAAGATCCATCCTAGGTTCATCCACAAAAGGTTCAGCAATCATAACTAAATTTAGCTTAAGAGTTTTTACCAATTTACACAACCTGCTCCGTGACGACCGCAGTCCACGGATATTCTAGAAAAAAGGCATACACATCATAAATTAAGCCTTGCGGATTTGCTAGGAATCCGACAGGAACTTCTAGTTACCCTTCCCACCATGACCCTTTTCACCGGAGGGTCACTATCTGATTCACAAATCTTCCCCTTACTCAGATGCACCGGGTGAGTGTTATCTAGTTCCAACAAGCAATCCTCTTGTATAGCTAGATCATTTAGTTCTCTGTCCTTTCGCACTTCAACCAATTCTACATTAGAGCCTTCCTCCTCCTTATCGACAAAATCAGATTCCACATTAACAGTTTGCATCACCCCCACTTCCCCACCCTGAATCACCATTTCCTAAAATGAAGGTAAATTCGAGTTCCGCAAAGTCACAGATATAGGTTCGTGAACCACAGAACAGATCAAATTCTGCATTGGTTTCAGCATTAACTCAGGCCGCTGCACCTGAATTGGAGGAGAACTCGGCTCCTGCACCAACTCAGGCTGCTGCACCTATATCTCCCTATGTTCAATCTCAATTGCAGCAACCTTTCCACTCATAGTCCCCTTATCAAAAACCACCATAGTTAATTCCTCTTGATCTCCTCTCGATTTGACAGTATTTATGCTCTGCCTCTCAACGTCATTCTGGTTCCGCTACTTCAAATAACCAGAGGATCAACTTGGCATACCATATGAGCTAATTAATGGTCCTTCCTTGTCACAACCCACCAGAGTTAACACCATCTGAGCACCATCCGAGTTAACACTAGCAATGTTCTGAGTCCCAACAAAATTCTGGTTCCCCTGTTTCAAATTCTTAGAGGAGCTTGGCATCTCTTTATTAATTATCAGGCTTTCCTTGCCTTTTGGCAACCAAACCTTGGAGGATGGAACTGATTCCTTATGTCTGCCATCCGAGTCCTTCCTACCATCCACCTTCCGACGGCAAGTACCTGGAGTATGGCTGGGAATTGTGTCCTTGAATTGTGTTCTCATACTCAATCGGAACAAATAGGCTGGACTCTTGATACGGAATAGCCAGCCATACGCCAGGTAGCGGAGTTAACGCCGCGTCCATCTCAACACAGACCCTAGCCCCGTCAGTTCGAGTGGCACACTGGGTAGCATTATCAAGACGAAGAAGCCGACCTACCGGGGCGATGACATTCCTCAAAAAAGACTCTTGATAGAGATTTGGTGCCAAGCCCTTGAGGAACACCCAAACAAGAAACAAAGAGGGCTCCTTGTCTTCATTAAAATCCAGATGCCAGTGGAATGCCCTGTAAGCAGCTCCATCAATATCAGATATCTCCCTCGAAAATGCTTTTAGGAAATCAGATTCATTTGAAAATCGGAGGAAGACATTTCTTGGCCTTCTCAAAGCCGAAACAACAGGTTGAGATTCCAATCCCCATCTACTTCAAATCACCGAACGAACAATATCCAAGGATGGACGCTATCTCAAAAAATTGAGAACCATGGAGAAACAGAAAATGATACAAACTCATCATCAATAACTTTCGCAAGTCTAAAAGGGACATCAATCACAGGCAAAGGTTGGGGTGTTTGCGCCACCATATCAGCAAACGTGCGTGGTCGACCGGCCGGCACCGAGGAAGCCCCAACGGCAGCCATACCGGCGCACAAAATCGCAGGTTAAGAAACCCTAGCAGAGCATCTTTTAGGAGAAAAGGGCAAAGAAATATATAAACAAGTGGCTTCTATTGAATAATTCTCTAGCAGATCACGACAAGTGGGTTAATTTATCTCAAGCTAAGTATTGTGTGTATTGTAGAAATGATGAATAATTTTATTTTTATTTTTTTTTTGTAAAAAAACATTATTTTCAAAATTCTAAAAGATAATTCTACACAATTTTTTATAAAAAAAAGTAGAATTTGTCGTGCTTTTATATGTCCAAACAAATTATACAAAGAATAATTGTTGGTACTTTTTCAAGTACTCAAGACCTTATGTATATATATTTGATTAATTCTACACTCTCACATGTGAGATCTCGGCTGAATCCTATCTAGTGTAATTTTTTTTCTTTTTTAAATGTTTTTATCACTTTTAAATATTAAAACAAAAACATCCTTAATTATTACGTAAAAGTTAAAAAAAAAAAAAAAATTAAAATCTCACAATCGAAATTACTCGAGAATCTCATAATAGCATGTCTCAATATAGTTTTAGGAAACTTATATCCCTTTTAGAAAATTGATATGGATATAAAGGGATCTTACAAAGGAATCATACGTGCATATTGATGTGGCAGTTTTTTTTCTGCATCCCCCAATGCTCTCCTTTTCCATCTTCGACCTCTTCCATTTTCCTTCCCAGACCATGAGCTAGTGCCCACAACCCATTGCCCACAACACTCATTACCCATCTGTCAGAACCCCTAGGAATGTGGCTCTGGGTCATGCCTCGACACAATCCATGATAGGCCAATGCAGCACCACAGCTAGCATGCATGCATACCTTGGCTCATGCATTAACACGCAGCAGGTGTCCAGTGATGCCACTGGCCACGTGCAGCCCAGCGCACTACCAGTCATACGTGTGGCCCTGTGCCCTACGCCTCTGCGCACGCCCCTATGTGCGCCTATGCACCACACGCCATGCATGTGCCCCAACACCACCGCTCAGAGAGGTTAGTGACATGCCTCCACAGACATTCCATCCAGCACATAGCTTCAATCTGTGCCTTGCAAATGAGGCTAGTGACATACCTACAAGATATATCATCCAGCACATGGCACCAGCCCGTGCCTTGCGGCATCAACACCTAGGCCACCCGTGAGATCCCAGATTTACGTGTATTTTTATACGTTATTTTGTTCTCGGTGTTAATTATTTTAATTTATTTAAATAATATTAGTAGTCTTATTTTATTTGTTTAAGATATTTATTTGAGCTATTAATTAGTTAATATCGAGTTACGTTGCTTTTCTTATTTATTTTAATGAGTTAATTATTTTAATGATTGGGAATTTAATTCCTCTATTTTATCATGTGAATTTATTTTATCTGCTTTCGTTATATTAATTATTGTTTTATAATTACTATTACCTCAATCATATCTTCCATTCCTTGTTTGGTTGATCATACTTACCAAATTTGACTCAATCACTCAATCACACCAACCCATCTTACCTTAGTTGAATCCATCAAACCCCGTCATCCCATCAATCAAGGAAACTCTCTTCCAACCATGCTCTAGCCGAAACCCATCCTCCAACCCTAGTCTCACTCATCATCCAAACCCTAACCATCTCCAAGTGGTTCCAACTCGAGATTGACACTTAGCTAGCCCTATACATCACCATCATTCCACCACTGAACACTCAAACTTCCATTAACCTAGGGACCCATAATTGCCACGCGTGATCAAAGCCAAGCAAGAATGTAGCCATTCGGTCAACACAAGGAGAACCAAGGAGAGATGGACCTACTGTTTAAGGGTTGTCCCTAACATTAAATTTGTGCTTTCATTGCGAGCTACCTTGCTTGGAGTTTTTGAGAAGTTTTCACTTCTCCTCGAGATAAATGACACGTTAACTTGAACCTTATGAATTTGGTTGGGAGACCTACGGAGGGTCTCGACATTGTTTATTTTCTTGTTGGTATTGTTGTGAAACGAAGTTTAGGAGTTAAGGTAAAGGACGGAGTAGTGTTACTTGAAGGGATCGACCACCCTTGAAGGTGGGGGATCCAAGGTCGGACACTTGTGCAAGAGGGGTCGACCACCCTTGAAGGTAGGAGACTCAAGGTTGGACTTGTGAAGCTGTGACCAAACTTCCCCAAGCCGAAGTGCTACCCAATCTACCCCAAACCAATTTCAGTTTGCAAGAACCATGTGCAAAGGCCACCACCTAGTTTAAATGTGCAAGGAAGCTATCTCCACTTCCAGGTTTGGCATACCTTTATGCAAGCACAATTTCAAGCCACATGAATAACCACCAATTCTATTTCATACGGATCATTAACTGGCAATTCCATCTTACTAGTTGCAAATAACACCTCTCCCATTTCATCTCTTAATAGTACTCCAGCACCAACTATTTGTTGATTGCAAAAATGGACCCATCCACATTTAATTTTAGAAAACTACCCTTAGGAGCATTCCCTCTACTTGATTCATTCTTCTCATCAACCTTGACAAGTTTTCGATCAAACCATAACGCATGGTTGATAGCTACTGATGGGTGCACCTCCACATTTTCAAACAACTTCTGATTCCTTCCTTACCAAAAACACCAAGCTATCAATAAGATCTTATCAACATCCTCTATTTTGTGTTGCAGCCAAGAAATCTGCATGAACCTGGATTCAACTTTAAACCCACCTCTAGGCTCTAACCAACTATGATAAATTGTCTTGTAATTATAAACTTAATGCATAATGTCCTCCACCTTTGTTCCACACAAAGCATACCTATCATTATCAGCCACCTTTATTAGTGTTTCTTAGCTATTATTTGGCTAAATAATAGATTTGATCAATCCATTGTGAATGCTCTTAATAAATAGGTACGGAAAAAGCAACCACCTTTATTAAGATTTTTTTTTTCCTCCTTGCGAAAAAACTGTTTTCTTCCAAGTCTTAATTAATTTTTGCCGACCCTTGTCCGCACCAACATTTGACATCACTTCCATAGATTGATTTTGAAGATTGATAGTCCGTTGGATATGATGATAAGTTACATGTGACAATCATAAAAGATTTTCTAATTTGGCGGGGGAAAGATCAATAAAGAAAAACAAATAATACCATATTTATTGGAAGAGAAATAATATATATAGTTATATATAGACTCAGCAAGTATATATCGTGTATTCTTTTAAAAAAAATTAAGTATGAAATGTATATAAAAAATTTGATTTTTTTAATTACAGTCACATTTTTATAAAAGAGTACTGTACTGTTTATGCAGTTTATTACCATATCTAGTATTATGATTATTATTTTTTTGTACGAATATCCAATATTATTAAAGTAGGCAAAGGAGAGGAGGGAAGCATATCAACGGAGTAGTTGAGAAATTTCTTTAGACATCTTTTGATAAACATGCAATCTTTAATAAATAAAAATGTCCCAACTCTTGTCCCACACGTTTCACTAGATATTGATATTCTTTATCAGAACGTGCTATAGACATATTTATTTACAAATTACAGCTCGCTTATACCCCTATTTTAGACTAATGACACGAGCATGAACGAGTCCAATTGCAAGATGAATGATGTCTCTAGAAACATACAAAAATAAAAAATAAAAAATCTCAGAATGATAACACAATGCAACACGAAAACCAGAAATTTCTGTCATCTGAATATCCCTGGCCTCCGTCAGTGTCATATTCGATTATATTAAACTCTCTGTTCAAAATACGCCTTATCTACGCCTTCTAGTCATAATATAATAGCTTACAATCTGTGAAAAAACTTCAACAGGCGTCATTTTGTCGTTCCCAAAGTTTGATCTCTTGTACTTTCCTTAGTTTTCGGCGCAGAAAATATTATTTTGTACGTACTATGGTTGCCATGTTGCCATCATGGTTGAGATATGCTAGGGTTGAGATATGCTCTAATAAGTATTCCAAACCTCCCTCTCACTCTCGCCAACTTTCGAGAATGGTCAATAACGTCCCTATTCTCACTATCAGAGATAAAAGATGTGAGATTCTAGATTTACATGTATTTTTACATGTTGTTTTATTCTCGGTATTAATTATTTTAATTTATTTAAATAATATTATTAGTCGTGTTTTATTTAGTTAAGATATTTATTTGATCTATTGATTAGTTAATATTAGTTTTATGTTGTTCTTATAATTAAATATTAAGTTACGTTGTTTTTCTTATTTATTTTAATGAGTTAATTATTTTAATGATTGGAATTTAATTCCTTTATTTTATTATGTGAGTTTATTTGATCTGCTTTTGTTATATTAATTATTGTTTTATTTTTAATATTGCACTTGGGTTTAATTTATTTCTATTGGTGAGCTTTAAATATCTTATTTTATTGATATTGAAATTATAGTATTTAAAGTCAGCTTTTATTTAATTTATTGTATTTTTTTTTCTAGTTAGTCTTAATTTTCTTAATTTTCCTTAGTTTTCTCGTTTCCTTTCTCGTTTCCTTTTCTTTTTCTTCTTTTTCTTTTCTTTTCTTTCTTTCTTCCTTATTTCCCTCTCCCCTCAGCCGCGCGACCAACCCCCTCCCCTGTTTCCCGTTTAGCTCCCTAGCCCAGCTCAGCCACCGTCGGCCACCACCGACGATATCACCTACTCCATCTGAACCGCCGTCCACCGGCGACCCACCACCAGCAACCCAAGCTCCAGCCGGCTCCTCACCTCCCCTACACGGCCTAAAACCCGAATGAGTGTAGTGATACCCATTCACTTGCTTTTCGACCACCGCCGGCCACCTAGCTGTACCGGCCACTTCCACCGCATCCCAGTGATCTCCGGTATCACCCCCAACCACCGGCACCACCCACGGCAGCCCAAATTCCCCAAACCGAAATGGGTATTTCAAATACCCATACACGGGTTTACCACCCTAGCGCCACCACCTCGTCTTACCGCCACCACCAACAAGTTCCCCTTGCTCTGGCGACCACCCCCCTAGCTCAGCTCTTTCATTTGTGGCTCCACCTTCCTGGTACAACCCCAAACTCGAAAATGGGTTTTCACCCATTTTGAGCCCGATCCGCCGCCTTCCGGTGGTTGTGCCACCACACCACCACTTCCATGAGATTCCCCACCCTCCAAAGAGTATCTCCCTAAATTTTGGTATCAAACCGAGCATTTTAGCCTAACGTATCGGTGACTGTTACGAATGCTGCGGATTGGCATTTGTTCAAGAAATTGCGTTTTTACCGCTGTAAGTACTTTCCAAATGAGCTTTAAGATTTAAATATATTTTTGCATCAACATCTATGTGTTGGTTGATGTTGGTATTTGTTGGTTGATTCGATTATTTAATTATTGGCTATTTGGTGCATGGTTATCTGCATTGTGTATTTACACGCATGCTCATGGAAATATTTAGAAATTAGATTTTTGCATGATTTTGGATATTCATGTGTTGGAAATAGAAACTGGGTTTTAAATTGAGTTTATGGATGGATTTTAATGGTTTTGGGCTGAGTCATAACGGAGACGGCGATACGTAACGTCCGTTGTGATCAGCGTGTGTGTGTGTGTGTCAGTCATAATGGGAACGGCGATACGTAACGCCCATTGTGATTGATAGTGTGTGGATGACATAACGGGGACGGCGATACGCAATGCCCGTTATGGTCATTGGGTGTGCATTTCATATCGGAGACGGCTAGACGTAACGCCCGCTATGAAATGAGTGTGTGTGAATCATAATGGGGACGGCGATACGTAACGCCCATTATGATTTCGGGTGTGTGTGTATATCATATCGGGGACGGCGATACGTAACACTCGGTATGATTGGTTTTGCGGATATTATTTTCTGAGAAATAATGAATGATTTTACTAGAATTTTATTGTGGACCAAATGAGATTTTGGCATGTGTATATCTTATTTATTTTGAGAAAGATGTTCTTTTGAGATTCATGCATTTGGAGTCGTGTTCATGGGTTTTGTTGTTGCATGAGTATATTTCTGTCTTTTGGTTTGGTTGGGTTGTACTTACCTGCGATGCTATCTTAGCGTCGTAGTTTTTGAATGCAGATTATGAAGAAACTGAGCCTAAAGAGACGGCTCCGCCGTTGATGTGTTATGGTTATAAATTGTTATCTCGGGAAATTATTTTCTCCTTTTTAAAATATGTATTTGTTTAATTTGTATTTCGGATGACTGTATTAAATCTCCTGTTGGAGAATTTTATATTAAATTAGTTTGTAAAATATTTCTAAAAATTCTGGTACTTAGTTACTAACTTTAATTATTCCGCTGTGACTTTTATTTATGCATGTCACGTGTTCACACACTTAGCACTTGACGTTGGGGGTACGTGACCCGTGTTATCAGCATCCCAACGTTTCGATTCCCGTATTTATTTTAAAGGAAATTTGGGGGCGTCACAAAAGAGACGGCCTTTCGATCTGGCATCACCACGCCCACAATTTCTTCAGCATGCTCGATGACTTCCTGTCTAGAAACTTACTCCCCCGTTCACAATATGGTACATTAAAAGTTAAGGCTTTTCTTTCTTGTAATCCTTAATTTCCTCACTTTTTCGGCTCGTGGTTCTAATTCTATTCTCTACAGTTTGTGGGCACTTTTTCTTCTAGTGAAGCACTACGGGCGAATAATTTTGGGTGATTATCTTTGTTTTATTAATTCCCGGAATCTTGGAGCTTTTTTAATTGTTGGCGGGGGAAAGATCAATAAAGAAAAACAAATAATACCATATTTATTGGAAGAGAAATAATATATATAGTTATATATAGACTTAGCAAGTATATATCGTGTATACTTTTTAAAAAAAATTAAGTGTGAAATGTAGAAAAAAAAATTAATTTTTTTAATTATAGATCTCTTTTAAAAAAAAAAAAAAGAGCACTGTATTTATGCAGTTTATAACCATATCTAGTATTTTTTTTTTTTTTGGACGAATATCCAGTATTATTAAAGTAGGCAGGGGAGAGGAAAGGAGGATATGAATATCAATGGAGTGATTGAGAAATTTCTTTTGACATCTTTCGACAAACATGCAATCTTCAAACGGGGTCATTTTGTCGTTCTCAAAGTTTGATCTCTTGGACTTGGTTTTCCGCACAGAAAATAATATTGTATTTTTATGGCGTTGTTTTACAGCGAACTGAGCGGAAGAAAATATTATTTTGTCCGTACATGCTCTGCCTACTATGGTTGCCATGTTGCCATCAAGATTGAGATATGTTTAATTAGCATTCAAAACTCCAACTCTCACCAACTTCCCGAAATAATGAACGTCCCATCCTCGCTATCAGAGATGAAAGAGACGGCCTTTCGATCTGGCATCACCACGCCCACAATTTCAGGATTTTATTTTGTGTAATCCTTAATTTCCTCACTTTTTGGCCTCCTGGTTCTCATTCTATTTTTAACAGTTCACGGGCGCTTTTTCTTCTGCAGCACTACGGGCAAATAATTTTGGGTGATTGTCTTTGTTTTATTTCTCGAAATCTTGAAGTTTTTTAAATTGCTGCACTTGAATTTAAATTGTTTGATATTTCCTTGGTGTCGAGAGCCAGTATAGAGCTGTTTTCGATTCAACTTCGCAAGTTCCGATAATTACTTATTTTTAGCAGGTGAAGCTTTCGGATACTACGAATATTCCCAGTGTTTGTTTCTCGGAAAAATTTGAAGGTTCCGGTGTCTTTAAGTTATTAGGATGTATCAGTCAAGAGCTTGGACGTATGGCGTATATGTTGTTGAATGGTTGTGTTGGTCTTCACTACTCATCGGAGCAGAGAATCCCATCACCCATCCCCAAGAAGGTGATTTTCCTGCCGTTTGCTCTTTAAAAATGATACTTACGATGATTTGCAAGCTTTTTTTTTATGATACACTCGAGGAGATATTCGCTAGAGCTATCTACTAGTTTGTAGTAGCTTCACATATCCAACATTCACAACCATCAAAACTACAGTAATTTCCCATCGATAGCGTTGCAATAGTGTTGATATTTTTTGTTGAAGTTGGGCTGTTTACGGTAGTTATCATTTGACTCTAGTACCATTTGAATTTAGAAACAAAAGAAACTATCTCGTCGTTACAAAATTTTGAAATTCTTACATAAAATATAATAAATAATTCAAAATTTTCATATTTTTAAAATTTTAATTTAATTTTTTTCAAATTTTATAATAATAATATTAAAAAATAATATTTTAATCAATTTTTAATTTTATCTAAAATTATTTTGTCGAATCTCATTAATCAAATAAAATCACTTGCTCAAATGGGATCTGCATGCAATTTGATGAAAAAGATGTTTTTTTTTTTAATAGAGTGCAGTAACTGTAGTTTTATTAATAAAATGATGATTGACATATCTGTTAGTGTGCAGTGAAGGCGTTGCAGGCCATCAAGGGAAGTTTGATAGATCCTCATAATAATCTAAATGATTGGAATCAAGGGGATCCGTGCACATCAAATTGGACAGGGATTGGGTGCTTCAACGAGACACTTGATGATGGATATCTACATGTTAAACAATTGTATGATTTATCTCTTTCTTTTTTTTTAAAAAAAAAATAAGTAGATAGCCACTTATACAGCAACTCCGTCTCAAATTTATTAAACAATTCTTACTTATAGTGAAAAAAATCGTAATTACAAACCAGATCTTGAGGGTGTAAGAAAAAGACAAAAAAATCATCCAAATACCAACCAACAAAACCACAACAAAGAAACGCATCTAAACCAGCCTATAGACAGAAATTCTAACAGGCCTATAATCAAGCACCAAACCAAAAACCAAAAAACCAAACCCAAAAAGAACAAAAAAAAAAACAAACTAAACAAGCCTAATGTAAGTAGTACCCATTTTATCCAACCTATATAACCCTTTTACTTCAAGTGGGAGATTATTATTGTCCATATAAAACTTAGTATCCCACATAGCTCCTCTACAAGCCAAAGAGTCCGCAACTTTATTACCTTTTCTGTAAAAATATTGAATAGTAAAATTCTAGCCCTCAATCAAGTTCATAAGCTGATCCCAATAATCCAACAAATACCAAATTGTATGTTTCTTCATCAAAATCCATTGAATTACAACTGCCAAATTAGATTCTATATCAATATTAGAATAACCCAACTGTTTAGAAAAATTATTACCTTCAATCATAACTCTTAATGCGGCTTCACTATTTGAACAAGAGCCAACAAATTTAGAGTAGCCAAAAACCATATTACCACACCATCTTGCAGGATGCCTCCTCCACCTATCAAACCTGGGTTGCCAAAGCTACTACCGTCGATATTAAGCTTCAACCGACCCCAAATAGGCTTTAACTACCGCAACACCATGTTGCGGTTTTGATGAGTTTTAGATAGTTGAATATCCAAATCTTCTAAGACCTTGATGTCCGCCTGTGTCAATCTCTTACCTACCTTGAAATTATTTGTAATCAATCTTGCCCAATATTTTACCGAACACCAGACCTCAGCCAAACTCTCATACCTCCCCTCCATCTGTGCGACACACCTATGACACCATAATCTCCACACAATGAGGCATGGCATCAAACCCAATAAGGTTCCCAACTAATTAGATCTAGCAGCTCTATTAAATCATACTTGCACCCTTTCCTTCTAGCTTTGTTGGCAATAGAAATGAATACCCAGTTCAGTTGAACCCTTAGACATAAATCCCTGGCAATTTCACCCTTATAGAGAATATGCTCTAGCATTTCAGTATTCCTATTCTTACAATAGTCACATGCCAAAACTAAAGGGATTCCAATCTTCCTTATATTATCGTCTACAACCAAGCAACCAAAAGAAGCCTTCCACATACATAAGGCCACTTTATTTGGCAAAGAGTTATGCCAAATCCACTTAGCCCATTTGAACTTAGAAAGTCTTAAACGAATCACCTCCCATGCACATTTTGAAGAGAAATCACCACTCTTCTCAGGCATCCATATCAAAATATGTTTCTTAGCTCTAAGTTGACCAACAGTGTTCATAAGCTCTGTTGCTTTCTGTGGGCCTATCAACAGATTTAACCTCTCAAGATCCCACCTATTATTGACAAAAAGCTCTTTAACTACAATTTGTTCCACATTATCCACCTCATTCCCTAAAGGTCCTGAACTCAAGAATTTATCATGCCATAAAAAGACATTCCCTTCTTTCACTTTCCATTTTGAGTTCTCTATTAAAATCGACAGGTACTCCGTAATTTTCTTCCAAAAATAAGAGCCTTTAGTATGGTTACAGACCAAAACATGCTCCTTTTTAAGATACTAAGCTTTAAAAAAACCTTGACCAAAGAGAAACTTTAGTCAATAATTGCCAACCAAATTTCATGCACAAGGCCTTTTGAACATCAGCCACATCCTGAATCCTTATGCCACCTTCCTCAATAGGAACACACAATTTTTTCCAAGCTTGCCATCTCCTCTTATAATTACCTTCAACCTCGCCTCAAAAAATTTTTGCAAATGAGCTTTGCACTTTAGCAATGATAGATTTTGGGGCATGCAACATAGAGAGTAGATGTAATGGCATACTTGAGAGGGCATGCCTTAAAAGAATTAGTCAACCCCCTTGAGATAGCAGCTTACACTTCCATCCCGATATATTCTTACTAATTCTTTAAATTAAAGGCTCAAAATGACTCACTTTCAATCTTCAATCAACAATCGGCACCCCTAGATAGGTAAAAGGACATTTATGTTCCTGAAAACCTGTTTCCACCAAAAGCTCTCTCCTTCTGTTAGACAATTGGTTAGAGAAAAAATAACCGACTTCTCATAATTGATCCTCTGCCCAGACCACATTTCATACAACTTCAATACCTGCATAAGACTCTAGATAGATCTTTTACTCGCATTCACAAATAAAATAACTTCATCTGCATATAAAAGATAGGAGATAATAAGAGCTTCACGAGGATGTGAGAAAGGCAAAATCTTCTTCTCCAAAATACTCTTTTTAAGAAATCTAGAAAACATTTCCTCCACAAGAATGAAAAGATATGGGGAAAGTGGATCCCTTTGTCTAAGCCCTCTATTAGACTTAAAAAATCCTTTATACGTACTATGCATCATAATTGAAAACCAAGCAGATTGAACACAATTAGTAACAAGTCGGCACAAAGAATCCGAGAACCCAAAAGCAATCAAAGCATGTTGCAAAAACTTCCAATTCACCCGATCATACGCCTTACTCATATGAATTTTCATCAATACATTTCCACCTCTACTCTTTTTATGCAAGTTCTTGGTCATTTCTTGAGGAAGTGAAACATTTTCAAAAATATGCCGATCTCTAACAAAGGCCCCTTATTCATCCGACATAATATCATTCAGCACCAACGCCGTTTTGCGAACCAAAATCTTAAAGAATGTTTTACAAAAAACATTACAAAGGCATATCAGCCAGAATTTATCAAAACTTTGAGGTTTATTGATTTTTGGGATCAACACAATGTAAGAAGAAGTGAAAAATATAGGCAACGCCTCTCATTTGAAGAACTCTTTCACCCCAGCCATCACCCCCCTCTTGACAATGCTCCAACAAGCTAAGTAGAAAGCAGACCCGAAACCATCAGGGTTGGAGCCACTATTAGCCGAAATGGAGACCAGGATATCATGAACCACCTCCTTAGATGGGCATTTTGAAAAACCCCCATATCCACAGAAATAGCTAGCTAAATAATCGACTTCAACCCCGACAACATCAAGAAATCCTCTTGAGTCAATAAATTCTCAAAATAATTCACGGCACCATCATGCACCCTTTCCATATTATCAAGAAAGGTACCATTCGGTAGTTTCATCTGCGAAACAAAAGCATTCTGCCTTCTATTTTGAAATTACAATATGAAATTTTTTTGAATTTCGATCCCCTTCAACCAACCAGGTTTTCTTTGCTTGTTGCGCCAGTTTAGTATCCTACCTTTTGTACCATAAATCCAGCTCTGCCTTCACAATTAATAATTCCTCTTCAAGCTTCTCAAAAAATGAGGCTTGGAATTGGACTTCCAGATTATCCAACCTTTCCTCCAACTCCTTCATAATGTTGCAAAAACTTCCATTTCACTTGATCATACGCCTTACTCATATCAATTTTCATCAATACATTTCCACCCCTACTCTTTTTTATGCAAGTTCTTGGTCATTTCTTGAGAAAGAGAAACATTTTCAAAAATACTCCGACCTCTAACAAAGGCCCCTTGTTCATTCGAGATAATATCGTTCCACACCTATGCCATCTTGCAAACCAAAATCTTGGAAAAAACTTTATAAATAACATTACAAGGGCTTATTGGCCAGAATGTAACAAAACTCTGAGGTTTATTGATTTTCGGGATCAGCACAATGTAAGAAGAAGGAAAAATATTGGCATACCTCTCCTCTGAAGAACTCCTTCACCCCAGCCATCATGTGACGTCCCCAATTTACCTTTAGGCTATAACGTAAATTGAGGCGTCGAGATAGGTAACACAAGACTTCATACTCCTCGTACATGTAAGAAATATCTTGTGTGCGCCTAAACTTACTAATAAAATAAAATGCATGCCATAGCAGAATAAGGCCAGTTTCCCAAAAAGTACGCAAAAAGATCTAATTTCTACATACAGTGATCACATGGCAACATATATCCATAAAAACACAACTTAATATCTACATTAGCATACTGTGTTAATTTTACAACCCAAGAGTTTCCAAAATATAACATTGTTTATGATAACTACCGCAACCACAGGGGTTCCTTCTTAACCTCCTTATACTCATTTCTATAGCGAAACTTATTTATACTGATCTCAAAATCTCGTTGGAGGAATTTCCTTTATGGCGCTACATAAACCCCACTCAGAGACAAAATACCACCCTGACTCATTGACAGACAACATCATATTCATAATCGCTCCTCAGACAATGCAACTTCATGTTTTCTAATTTCCTCCGACTTATAGTCAAACACAGGGGAGGCGTGATCATCAAAAAGAGAGTAATCAGTGAGCCCCTCAAGGCTCTGAGTCTCTCGCGTAGTCTAAGTCTCTATCTACTCCTACAATAAGGTCCATCATTCAGATAGGAATGATAAATAAAAATTCAAAAGACGAGATTTTAATAAATCTCAGTAAGTACACAGTTAAAATAGCAAAAGCAATAACAATATATGCACATAACATGTAAATGCACATGAGATGATCATAGGACCTATTAATCATGACTCATATACGACTCATGCATGACTTATACTTGAATTGTGCACCTCTTTATAAAAACATGTATTTTTTTTTCAGAAAAAGGACTTAGTAGGTACAAGTACACACTTTTCTATGACATGACGTATATTTTCGTGAAAAACTTAATTTCATATTTTCATTCTTATTCTTATGAATCTTGGTCTTAACCACGACGGTAGATCGAATCGTCTTCACCCTCGGGTATCTTAGCATGACTGCAGATTGAATCGTCTTCACCATCAGTTTTCATATTCTCGTCAGTCATACGGCAGATCGAATTGCCTTCACCGTCATGACAAGACTTTCATATTATGATGGCAAATCAAATCGCCTTCACCGTCGATATGTCAGTCATTTGACAGATCGAATCGCTTTCACCTTCGTAACACGACTTTCATAGTCTTATTCTTTTCTTATTCTTTCATTGTTCTTATAAAGTTTCATAATCTTATTTCTTGAAAGACGGTATGACCCAAATTATGAAATTTTGTGACGTAAACAGACATGCATGTACCACTAGACTTTTCATGCATGCTACATGCTTTCATAGGGTCATGTGACAGACGGTATGACCCAAATTATGAAATTTTGTGACGTAAAATATAAGTAATTTACTTTAAGAAATAATAAAATAACTTATTCCTAATCTTTAAATTTTTGGCCGTATAATATAAAATAATTTATGAAATTCTTTTCCTTTCGTTTAATCCTAGTTAGCTTGTTCTTAGCCTAGGTGAAAACTTTACAACTTAACCACACTAAGCCATTAGCCGAAACACCTAATCCCTTGGCAAATATTTTCTTCAATTATTCCATTCATCCAATAACCATTTCACCATTAATATATCTTTCACTATTTTCCAAGAACTTAACAATATAACTTTCTCAATCACTCACTAACTTAATTTAATCACCATATCAATAATTTAAAAAAATAAACTAATAATACTCTTAGGACTCCCACCAAGGCTGAACCCATAGAAATCCTTGCAAGTCTCAAAATCCCACTTTTTTTGTTAACAAATTTCACTTATTAATTCTCTAAACTTTCATCCATAGTTCTAAAATAACTCTTATTTTACAAAAGATTTCTTCCATATGTTTCCTTATTCTTCCATAGGATAACCTAACATAATCATAGGTGAAACTAATCTTTCAATAGACATGATATTCACTCAAGGAGAGCAACTACTAACTTGTTACATCTATATACATAAATAAAAACTACAATTATATTAAATGTGCACTTACTAGTTTCTCCAAGACTTTTAACTTATAAAAAAGCTTGACTTGAGAAACCCCCTTGACAATGTATCCAAAATGCCTTATTAAGGATTTAGAAAGATGGATGGATTGAAGAAAAGGTTTAAGGCTTTCTTGACTAGTGTTGGCTATGTTTTTTCAAATAAGTGAAATGGAGGAGTCCATATATATATATAATATATATATATATATATATATATATATATATTGGGCGGCATCTCAAGGTTGAAGAGGGTGTAAGAATATTCCAAAAAAAAAAACATTTGTCTACCTCCTTGCCCTGCCACCTCTACTCTCTTAGGCTTTAGTATACTCATTTGTCCTCCAAATAGACTCAGTTGTATTTGAGATGACTTAGGCTTATCTTAAGCTAATTGGACCACTTCTCCTTACACATGTCAATTGGTTATATGTGTTACAAGGATTTTTCTAAAACACAAAATGCTAAGTCGGTGTGCAAGGCTAAAACCGAAGCTCCCTTGTGCTTAAGTCGGTTACCCTCTTGTTTAGGCTAATCATGCCACTTAGTTTAGGCTTGGTTGGCAAGAAAACCATCTAATGGCTAATCTAGGGCCACCTAAGAGAAAGGTCAAACAAATAGATATGCAAATCCTCCTTACTTGAGTAACAAAATCTAAGATAAAAACAAAAAATAGGTTTTGGCTACCCTTGGTTTGTTCGTATCATTTGATGCTTTCTAGATGGAAAACCCTCACTTGCCACAAGTTCACACACATGTCAATATAATAGAATGATTGATAAGATATTCCAAGGATTTGATCTTAGGCTAAGTCGGTGGACAATCCAAGTTGGTGCTCCCTTGTTCCTTTCACTCCAATTTTCGGCTACCTTTGTATTTTAGTGACTAAGTCACTTGTTCCACTTATCTCCATAGTTCTAGGCTTAGTTCTCCTCGTGCCAAGTGTCATCTTTTAGTTTGAAACCAACTAGATATGCTAAGTCCAAACCATAGCTCTTCTTTGGTAAAAAAAAAAAAAACACATCCTTAGCTACACTCACAAATTCCTAAACAATGGCTTGAATCATCCTATACATCTCCAAATATTTTCTATAACCAAAACCTTCCAAAAAAAAATTCTTTTGTTTAAGCCTTTCTCTCTTCTTCTAATACCAAAAAAAAAATCCAAGGATACATGGAAAGTATATTTCCAAGAAATTCCAACAAACAACATAGGATAGTTCCAAGTTAAATATAGTTATTCTAAGTATAATCAAAATAAGAAAAGAAATCGAGTTGTCACACATCACTTCCCTCTTGACAATGCTCCAACAAGCTAAGTAGAAAGCAGACTCGAAACCATTAGGGTTGGGGCTACTATTAGTCGAAATGGAGACCAGGATATCATGAACCACCTCCTTAGATGGGCATTATGAAAACTCCCTCTCCATATCCACGAAAATAGTTGGCTGAATAATTGACTCCAACCTCGAAAAAATCAATGAATCCTCTTGTGTCGATAAATTTTCAAAATGATTCACGACACCATCATGCACCCTTTCCATATTATCAAGAAAGGAACCATCCGATAGTTTCATCTGCGAAACACAAGCATTCCACCTTCTATTTGAAATTACAACATGAAAATTTTTTGAATTTCAATCCCCTTCAACCAACCAGGTTTTCTTTGTTTGTTGCGCCAGTTTAGTATCCTCCCTTTTGTACCATAAATCCAGCTCTGCCTTCATAATTAAAAATTCCTCTTCGAACTCAGAAAAAGAGGCTTGTAATTAGACTTCTGGATTATCCAACCTTTCCTCCAAGTCCTTTATAATATTCTCTACTCAACCAAAGGAATCCTTATTCCACACCCTTGAAGATTTTTTTAAACATTTTAATTTGCCAGCCAAGATACATAAACCCGACACCCCTCCACAAGTACACTCTAAGATTTTTCAACAACTTCCATAAAACCCTCATGAGTTAACCTCATCTTTTGAAATCTGAAAGGTCCAAGTCCGTATCCTCCACGATCAACAACCAATTTCAAAAGAATAGGAGAATGATCTGGCGTCCTTCTACTAAGCAAAGTGGCAGTAGCTTCATTGAACATATTCATGAAATCATTGTTCATTAAAACACGATCGAGTTTAGCTCAGCTTCTAGCCAGTTCCTATTGACCATTGCACCAAGATAGTTGTCTGCCTTCAAACCGAAGATCCATCAATCCGTAACGATGAATACAATCATTAAATTCATCCATTGCAAACTGAACTCTCTGCCTACCCCCCACTCTTTCATCATCAGAGCGAATCACATTGAAATCGCCAACCCAAGCACTCCAATCCACGATATACTTGCTAGATGATCCCAAAGCTCTTTACGTTCCAATTGAGAACATTTTGCATAAATAAAGGAGCACAACACAGATTTACCACCTTCTGAGAAGAATACTGTAACAGCCTAATTGGACATACGAATAACATCCATCTGTAGCTCTTTTATCCAACAAACCCAGACTTTACCATTTTCCTTTGCATTAGAGCAAAAGTAAACAAAATTCAAGCTTCTAGCCCACTATTCAAGTCTTGACACATCCTGAAACGGTGCAGAAATAACCAAAACATCCATCTTAAATTTTCTAACCAATATACGTAACCTTCTTTTCAAACTACCCAACCCCCTCACATTCCACACCATTATTTTATCAATCATAAATTAAATTTTTGGGGTGGGCCTTAGCCCTTCTGGACTTTCTTACCGATGCAATATTTTCCTCCTTAGCACCCAATTCACAACAGGATAAGCCTTCCGGTTCCGAGCCATAATCTTTTTCAGCATCCTAGCCAATTTCATCTTCTTCTTCAAATAAAATAGCAAAACTATTCCTGCAAACCACGCATTCCACATTTTCTGTTACACCTTCATTTTCAACTTCAAGCATATCTATCTGAGACTTAACTCCTTGTTGCAATGAGATCTTCTCTCTATGGTTCTTCTCTCCAACACTTTTGTTCACCAAACCCTCTCCCCACTCTACTATCACCTGTTTATGCCCCAACTCATCCTCTAACACCACTTCTCCCTCTTCAACAAAATTCTCCAATAATAAAGTCCCATCCACTGACTTCCCTTTTTCAACCAAGTCAACCTCCTAATTTTTCTCAAGAACAAAGAGCTCACGATTAACATTAACATCTTCCGACACCTGAATACCACCCAAACTAGAGTCAACTTTATCATCTACAATTTTTTTTCTCCCCACCTCCTTCCACACTTTCTCCTCCCCTTTTTTTCCTACCCCCTTTCCACCTCCCTTCGATTCAAAATTTGGCTTAGGTTTCTCCCCAACACGATAGACCACCGCCATGTGGCCTTATCTACAACATTTTGAGCAATAGAAACCCCTTTTTTCATACGCAACATTTTTCCATTTTCGAAATTGTCTAGCCACCAATCGAAAACCCTCCACTGGATCATCTTTCAAATCCACCTCCACACACAACCTAGCTCCTGTAACCCTTGTTCTATCAATGTTGCCTTATCTATTCCCAAAAATTTACCAAATCTAGAAGCACGAATTTGCAAGGAATCAAGTTTATATAAATGGAGCGGCAAACCTAGTAAAAATATCCACTGTGGCGCAACCGATGGCTCTTTCTTGACATTAAACTCTGCTAACCAGCTGAACAATTAAAATTGGCACCCCACAACAACTCTCCCTTCTCTGGCCTAGGCGTGAAGATAGTCCTTTTCATAAGCCAACTTAAGCAGAACGTGATAATCATCCATAAAGCTGATCGTCGACACTTCAGAGAAACCCAAGTCTTAATGATCTGTCTGCGTAGAATATCAATGGAAGGCCTAGCCGAGAGGAATTTCAACACTAGAGCAAACTTGAGATCCTCTGCTACTCTGTCCATCTCCCCATACATAAAGACAAAGCCCAATTCAATATCAAACCATTCAGGTTTTTGGGAAGGAAGCTTGAATTTCGAGACTGGTAAAGGCCTTTGAAGAGATTTCGCAAACGAAAAACCTGCAGAACAACTCCTAGCTTTCCTAACACCAGACCCCCTAACACCTCACCCTCACTATCCTGTTGTGAAATCCTAGCCAAAACCCCACCCGAACCATCCCCATAGAGAGCGACGGCTAGAAGTCGTAACCCTTAACGAATCGCCTCACAAATGAAACCCTAGCAGAGGTGAAAATTTTGCCTTGCCACATCAGCTTTTTCTGCATATTTCCTTTCGCTTCAAATTTTATTTATTTATTTCTATTGTGCCACATCCCTTGGATATTATTACACTTTTGTATAATCTCTCTAGTTGATGCCAGGGAACAAACTTCCTTTGTTTGGTTGTTCATCAAAGATTAAAGAAAGTGGCAGTTGTATTGATTTGATTACGATTGGATCAGATAAACACGTGTCTCTTGATTTTGCTTGGAATGATCATGAACGTCTTGGTGAATTTGAAAATCCATCTTCATGATTTGCTCACGTGTCCGAGAAATCTATAACTACTTATTAAATATGTGATTTGTTGTCTACAGGCAGATCCAATCATTATCTCGTACTTAGCATTACATAATTTGATTGTTAATTGCTTGTAGGCATTTCCATTGGAGATATCTCCCATTAGAGCATTACATAATTTTCCTTTGGGCCAATTCTATGCAGGCTGCTCTTGAATATGAATCTATCAGGAAGTCTTTCACCAGAGCTTGGCTACTTATCGTATATGAAAATTTTGTAAGGAAAAGCATGTTAAAAGCTACATTTTGTGCTACAAGAATCCTCATCCTCATATGAATCAAAGATTTAGATGCTTCTTTCACTAGAAATTCTGGACATTTTTATTCTCTACCCCATATTGGCATTTATTTTGCTTATCCTACTGATGTGTTTTTGTTTATCTACTCTATCAAAGGGACTTCATGTGGAACAACATAAGCGGGAGAATACCAAAGGAGATAGGCAATATTACGTCTTTGCAACTCTTGTAAGTGGATGAGCTTTTTCTTTTGGATTGGTTATGTACTTGGTATTGTTACACGTGATCGCATGCTTTATTAATAAATGCATATATGTCACTATTTCATGCATTTTCGGGCATTCAATTCCTAAACATTCCTGGAGATAGTTTTTTTTTTGGATGTTAGGGAACCTCTCCAAGGCAGGGTCGGAAGGGCCGTATCCCTGCAGAGTAAACCCCGGTCCTGGAGATAGTACTTAGATCAAATACTTGTTGCTTTGATATTGTAGAGTTGCAATACATTTACTTTTTCTTTAGATCCATTTCTAATATATATACATATTTCCAGGCTTTTGAATGGAAACCAATTAACGGGTTCCTTACCTGAAGAGCTTGGTTTTCTTCAAAACTTGAACATACTACAACTTGGCGAGAATAACATATCGGGACCAATACCTGTATCATTTTCAAAGTTAAACAAAACAATGCACTTGTAAGTATGTTTTTTTATGCTATATTGTTTGCAATCAGTTCTACAATGACCTGCCCTTACACCTCTATTTTTCTTTTTTGACTTTTCCCCCTTGCGAGCAGTCACTTGAACAACAATTCAATTAATGGGCAAATCCCACCTGAACTATACAGATTACCAAGCCTCATTCACTTGTAAGTCAGTAATTGGTCGTATTCCCGTATTTATTCCCGTATTTCCTTGTCATATGTCAATACACTCTACGGTATCAATGACTGTCATAAGCTCTACAACTGCAGCCTTCTTGATAATAACAACTTATCAGGGCATCTGCCACCAGAGTTCTCCCAAATGCCCGAATTACAGATACTGTATGGTTTTTACCTTCTTGGACCCTAATTCTATTTATGTTTATCACGTAAGTGTTATTACATCTAAAACAGACGAATCTGTTGAGTTTCTTGTTGAACGAGGTGTGATTACTCTTCTTGTGCAATAGTATTCTATTAAGTACCCTCTTGTCAAGTTTCTTATTGCTTTTATTTATTTTTTTTTTTTTGCAGTCAGCTCGATAACAATCGGTTTGATGGCACTACAATTCCAGTTTCTTACAGCAACATGTCTAAATTGCTGAAGCTGTAAGTGTGCATTAGATGCTTTGTCTATGACTAGGTTTCAAAGGTAAAGGTACTTATTAAAAAAAAAGGTTTCAAAGGTGAAGGTAGAGCTAGGTGCTAGCCTTGAGCCATGGATTGAAATTTTTTATTAACTCTAATTAATTTTTTCGGCCAAATGATTGAATCTTTTTTTCCTTGTTTTGGTTGGCTTTGCCAGGAGCCTTAAGAACTGCAACTTGGAAGGAACAATACCTGATTTGAGCCAAATACGAAACCTTTATTATCTGTAAGTGGCTTTCAATTGTTTTCCCTCTTATCATTTTAAGATGATCAAGTATGAGCTTCAAAATTTGAAAAATAATTGCATCAGGCTGAATAATTCTCTTTCCTCTCTGTCAAGGACAATTTTTCATATAAATTGTACTTTGTTTACATTTTATTGCGTACAAATTTCAGAGACCTCAGTTCAAACAAGCTAAATGGTTCAATACCTCCGGGTAGACTTTCAGAGAATATCACGACCATGTATGATTCTCCATCTTTTGAAATGGCATGTCATCTACATCTTTCTTATTTTGTACTGTCTGGTATTATAAATATTTATAGTCTGCCTTTAAGTTTTCAATAAAATACCCATATATTCTGAGAGCTATTGTTTGAACAATATGATTAGCTATTTATCCAACAATAATCTTACCGGACCAATTCCTGAAAGCTTTTCGGGTCTTCCTTGTCTTCAGAAACTGTGAGTCGTGGTTCTGGAGCTCAAAGCTATTATAAATTATTATGTCTTTATTTCAATGGTTATAAATGGATTTATTTGGTAAATTTTGCCCTTTGGCAGGTCAATTGCAAACAATTCATTGAGTGGCTCAATTCCATCCACCATTTGGCAAACTAGGACCTTGAATGAAACAGAAAGCCTAATTGTGTAAGATCTGAATGACAATGTCACTTTTCCCTTGGTTAAGGTTGATTCCCTTTTCTGATGGAAGTATATCCTTGTGAAGTTCAAAGGTGTAAACCACCTTGGTTGACTTTTATAAGACTTCAAGGATCTCATGCTAGATTTTCTGACTATTGCTTGGGGCTATTTAACATTTCAGGGAGTTGCAGAATAATAAGCTATCAAATATTACAGGCAGTACCAGTTTACCTTCGAATATCACTGTCGGGTTTGCTTCTATACTTGCTTTCCAATTTGTTTCATATATAGAACTTAACATATAATGTAATATATTCAAAGTAAAGTGACAGCTTGGTAAAAGGGTGTGGATGTGCTCTTTTTAATTATAGAGTCATGATGTGTAACAGTCATTGCACTTGATAGTATGATCATATCGCTATTTTTTGGTGAACTTTCAGGCTTCGAGGCAATCCCTTATGCTCAGAAACTAACCTAGTCCAGTTCTGTGGATTTGAAAGTGAGAATATACCTAACAGTGAGAGTTCAACAAATACCATAACTGTTTGTCAACCTCAAAGATGTCCGCCCTCTTATGAAATTTCTCCCAAATCTTCTGAACTTTGTTTGTGCACTGCTCCTCTGCTTGTTGGATTTCGGTTGCAAAGTCCTGGATTCAGCAATTTTCTCCCATACAGATATAGATTTGAGGAGTTCCTGACATCTTTTCTTAAGTTATTCGATTTTCAGCTGTACATTGATTCGTTTGCATGGGAAGAAGGACCTCGACTAAGAATGTACTTGAAGCTTTTCCCTGTATATAATACTAATATCGACAATCCTAATATCTTCAATACGAGTGAGGTTCAGCGAATCTGTTATACGTATGCATCATGGAAAATGCATGATTTGGAGATATTTGGACCTTATGAAGTTCTGAACTTCACTCTATTGGACGTTTATAAAGATGGTTTGTCTCTGATCTCTTATATGTTATATTTTGTGAAAGAACTCTGTTGAAGTTGGAACTAATTCTTACTTATCAATTGAGGAATGTACAAAAAACTCTAATTCATTTTACCTTTTACTATTTCTATAATTTATTTGTTCCCTACTTCCAAATCCTTCATCATGTGTAATTACTCTGTTATTCCAGTGTGCATACCTATTTCTGTGTTCGTTAGTTTGCCTAATTTTGTCACTCTGAATAACACGTGATATGTTTCTGTGAGTCGCACATTTAAGCGGAGGTACCTTTTCTTTTCCTGCCAAATCTCGTTGAAGATAGGCAATCCAATGCTTTCCCCATACTCGTGCTCTGTTAAGTGGTATAGAAATTAAGCTATGCTCTATAGTGATCCAGAAGGAAGCTTCAAATTCAATCCATATGCCAATCAGGACTTGACCCACAAATAGATGACCTATGCATCAATCATATCTTACATTCTTTTACATCTTCAAACAAGAAGTACATATTGGATAGTCTTTACTTTTCTATTTTTTTTTGTTAATTCTCACAGTTTTCACTAATGTCACAGTGATTGCCACGTCTCCAAGGTCTTCTTTAAGCAAAGGTTCTTTGGTTGGCATAGTATTGGGGACCATTGCAGGTGCAGTTACATTGTCTGTAATTGTTTCTCTGCTAACACTTAGGGCGCATAAGAGAAACCACCTTGCAGTTTCGAGAAGACATCATTGTGAGTATCTTATGCTAATGATCTTAATGTTTAGGTAGATATGATTTTACAATGTGCCTTCAATTGTTTCTATTCTACATCATGATTAGGCCTGTCAATCTGGCCAGGATGATGCCTATCCAATCTCAGCCTGGCCTAGCTTATACCGTAAGTCTCTAAGTTGAAGAGAAAATGGTTAGCCGCTAGGTTGACAATGTTGTTAGCTTGTAAGTTGCAATATATTTGTGTGCGTACGCGTGCATGTAGTGTAAAAACATTATGATAATTATACATGCATATTATAACAACTTAGGCTAGGCAAAGTTTGGGCTGATTTGACCGCATCTAATCTTCGCCTATATTTAATAGAACCTTGGTTGCGTTTGGCAACCAAGAATATTTTAGGTGTTTTCAGAATATTTCATAACTAGTCATTATTTTATTTTTATTTTTTTCTCTACTTTTATTACTATTAATTACTTTTTCACTACTATTCAATATTCTATTATTACTTTTCACTTACTTTTTATTACTATTCACAACTCTTCTCAACACCCAAACCTAAAGTCATAGAACAAGCTCATCTCGCCAGAGAGCAAATAAACCAGGGCCTGACACCTTCAAGCCCTACAAATGGGCTTCTAGGCTCCAGTTAGCTTAGCCCATTGAGCATTGAAATTCTCTTTTTACTCGTGTATGGTCGAATATATCTAACAAGTTTGACAATTAAATTTGTTAGATGTCAATTATGTGAATATTCAGAAATATACAATAAATAAATTATCAAGCATAACATAATGATTGGTTACGAAGGGAAACTCTTTGAAGAACTTTTCAAAAGTAAAACCCTATGGGGCAACCAAACGCAGGAAAGTCATTTTTATTTATTGAAATTAGTTTACAAGTAAGCTATTCAATTATAAAATATTTGTCAATTGACTTCCTTACTTAACTAGACAAACGACCCGTTTATCCTTATCGCGGTAGCAGCTAGAACCTCTGGCGATCTTCAATCTATGCATTTCCTACTGAAACCTCCAGTGGTTGATCACGTACACCAATCAACGATCTTCTCAAACCTTGAACAAGATCACACTCGCAAGTATATAAAAATCACAAGAAAAATTCTCTACTAATTTTCCTCTTAAATATCTCTAGATATGTGCTCTAGCCAAAAACCCTTGCTAGGGTTACAATATGACTTCATTTAACTAGACAATCCAAAAAGTGTTGCTGAAACGCGTCTACTGACAGGTCGTCCTTCATCAGAATCCGTCTGCTGACAGGTTGCTAATAGGCTTTCGGATTTATTGCTGCTTTTTTAAATTTCAAATTTGCCTTCTGATTTTATCCTTAAAGATCTCAAAATTTACCTTTCCAGTCTCTTTAACAGTAAATGGACTCAAAATACTGTGGATAAATCTCATAATTTAAATTACATTCATTCAAAAATTACAACTTTAAAGATAAGATAAAATCTTATCATATTTGAATTCAAACTCAATGATCCAAAATTACAGCTTTAAGGATAAGATGAAATCTTATCCTATTTGAATTCAAATACTTCAACATTAATCCAAACCAACAGAATCTGCATTATTAATCTCCCCCTTTGCCTGATTAGTGACAAAATATTTTTTATGAATTTATGTTTCCTGTGATCATGAATGACATAAAAAATAATCAATTAAAATCGAAAATCATATCATATCACATTTAGTCTATCATAGTGTTCATCATTAATATATATCAACATATCAAGTATTATTCCAAAAAATAATGACACTATTATCAAAATAGACTTTTTTAAATTCATGCATCAAAACAAAAAGATCAGCAGCTAGTTCAACTCTCATGTCTTGCTCGAGTTTTCTCCCCCTTTTTGTCATCAATTTAGCCAAATTAGTGCCATGTAGAAACTTAAAGTGCAGCCTCACTTGAGCAATCAGGTGAGGGAGGATTTCACTTTTTCCTTCATTCTCTCATCTGGTGTGCATTGGTGACACCTGAAGAAGCAAGAGTTCTGTTTCTTGTGGAAATCGGCCTCAATAAAATCACAAACCAATCCCAAAGCATTCAATGTGCAATAGCTAACTCATCAACATCAATATCTAAAACCAAACTCGGTATTCAATTCAAACCAGACTTCATTTCGGTAAAATAGATGACCAAAACCTAGAACATGTGAAAAAAAAAAACTCAACAAGAGCACTACTTTTGAGTCTTTCGGAGATATAGCCACACCACATAAACCTCAAAAAATCTTAAGTATTGATTCTCAAAGAATGCCTCAAGCACTTGCAAAACCAAAAACTTGACCGAAGATTTTTTTTTTCTTTTTTTTTTTTGGTTGGTCACAAAATAAAATGCCAAAAAAAAATGTTTATATGCAGATTTTATTTCACAAAAAAAAAAAGAACAATGGCAATAGGGCAAGTAGCATAAAGAGATGTATCTCGGTTAAATCAAAGTGCTACTCATAAAGTAAATTTAAGACCATACACCCTCTGGATTACAACACCCACAATAGATTTTCACTCCTCATAAAATCATCAAAATCAAGGTTCATGTGAGTGTGTGAGTGAGTAACTTATGAAATGTAGCAACTTTTTCTTGATAATTTTATTCTTTATATATATATATATATAAATTCTGAATTCTTTTTTCTTTTGATCATCATTTTTAAGAGGAATCTTCTTTTAAAAGCTGCTCCCAAGAGGTTGTCACTCACCTTAAGGTAAACTTTATGTTAGGGTCTAAATACATAAGGGTCTCCTCCAAACACTCTACTTGCATATCCCTTGAGTAATGATTTTTTCTATAAGAGCTTTCAAGATTAGATCTGTGTGGGGTGTGAGTCTTTTTTTTGCAATGAATTTCACACCGACTTTTTCTATATGGATCAACAAGTGGTGTTTGATAAGGGGAGACCTTTTTAATAGTTGTATTAGGTTCAACTAGTATTAGTTAATTTAAGGTTTGGACTCTCTCTATGATGAGCATCTCAATACACTTATTCAGCCCATTTTTTTTATCAAACAAAAGTGTATCTACACAAGTTTCTCACAGTGCATTAAGAGTAAACCTTTACTATGATGACCCATAGGGTTATAATGCACAAGGTGGGATGCTCAACAAAGAAGAAATGCATGAGTTTCAGAATTTATTAAGTGAGTATCAATATGCTCAAGAACTTCAATATACCATCAATCATGCACTTTACATCATTGGATCGAAAAACACATTTTTTTTTCTTTTTTTTATATAGAAAAAATAGGAAACCAGAAAAAAATAAACGAACCAAAAAAAATATTCATTTTTTTTTAAATATAAACAAAACACTATAAAAATGCATGTCCTATACTAACAATATACAAGAAATACAAGAATATGCACGTGGTCCTATAAATTAATATGACACGACATCCTTTTTGACTACTCATTTGTCTTGAGATTTGGTTTGTCCTTTCCATTCTTATGAATACATAGCCTGACCAATTCACCAAGCTCACAACTTACAAAATTAATTTGTTGACCCATCTCATCAACTTGGTTTTGTAGGCTTTTTTCACTCATTTTTAGACTTTTTAAAATTTTTATTTTCTGCAGTTGAGACACATTAAAGCAAGTGGTCTTATATGCCCAACAATTCCACAATTATGACAAGTAGGAGTAAATTTACCTTCATACCTACCTTTCTTCATCATGGTCGATTGAAAATTTTTGTGCAAGTCTCTTGAGTGATCAGCCTTTAGCATGGGAGGATTGTTGTGGTTTTTCTTTTGACTTTCCTTCACAAACACAATACATTTGGAGCTCGATGCAACGAATAATGGTATTTGTTTTTCTTTCCCTCTAGAAGCCACATATCCTAAACTCGTCCTGTCATTGCTTGGTTTTTGAGTCTTAATATTTTATTCAATTTTTGGGTTGCTGAATTTTGTTCACTCTTGAAAATTTTTCAATTTTTTCTCTAGTACAACATTTTAATATTTTAGTCTCAACACTTCAACCTCAAAAACTTTTAAATCCTCAACCAAATTATTTTTCTCATTTTCTATTGCTATAAGGTTTTTATACAGCTTTTTAGTGAGCTTTTTCAGCTTGACTACCTCTTCGCACACTTCATCATATGCATCTTGAACACACAGTTCTTGGTCGGCATCAACTAGAGCAACGTCTGATTCACTAGAAGTACAACTACTTTCAGATTTTGTTAGTGAATTTTCAGCCAAGTCATTCACAATAGTAGAAAAAACCATAAAAGATTTTTCATTATCCAAAGATGAATTTTCACTTTCAGAATTTGAAGTATCACTAGAAGACGCATTTGATACTTTTCGTTTATTTTTCTTGAAGTTAGGACACTCAATTCTAATATGACCATAGCTTAAGCACTCATAGCATTTCACCTTCTCATTTTTCTCAATTTTTTCTTTATTCCAATTTTCCAATTCATTTTTCTTTGTTGGAAATTCTTTTACTCTCTTTTGTTTTTCATTAGTTTTTTTCTTAAATATATTTTTTTTGAATTTTCTAGCAATAAGAGCTATATCTTCATCATTTAGACTCTCATCACCACAAACATTATCATGCACTTCTTTCACAGTTTTCAAAACAATAGATTTATCTTTTCTCTTTTGGGGAAGGGAGGATTCATATGTTTGTAAGAATCCGATCAACTCTTCAACTTTGATTGCATCCAAATCTTTACTTTCCTTTATAGTCATGACTTTGGGCTGAATCACCCGGGTAGAGACCTCAAGATTTTTCTCACGATTCTTGAGTCTTCAACCTTTTTACCAAGATTAAACCTGGAATTTACAAGATCATTCAGTTTAGCATATAAATCATTAAAATATTCATCATCAAGCATTTTAATTTCTTCAAATTTAGAAGTTAGCAATCGTAATTTAGAGTTTTTCACAATCTTTGTTCCTTCATGCGTGACTTCCAATATGTCTTATGCCTCTTTCGCTGTCTCATACATAGAGATCTTTTTGAACTCTTCTTGAGATACCGCCATGAAGATGGCGTTCAATCATTTGCTATTAAAGTTGTTATCACTCAATTTTTCTTTTGACCAAGTTTCGATACCAGTCTTGGGTTTTTTCTAGCCTTTTTTAACAGCATGCCATACTCGTTCATCCAATGACTTTAGGAATGCTCTCATATGACTTTTCAATACGCATAGTTTTCACTATCGAAATATGGCAGCACATGTAATAACGTCATGACCTTAGAAGGACACGGATCACACTCGGATGAGTGAACCATGCTCTGATGACAATTGAAATTTCCTTTTTACCCCTATATGGCCAAATATATCTAACAATTTTAATAATCAAATTGGTTAGATGTCAATCGTGTGAATATTTAGAAATATAAAATAAATAACTTAACAAGCATAACACAATGATTGGTTACGAATGAAAACCTTTTGAAGGATTTTTCAAGAATAAAACTCTACGGGGCAACCAAATCCAAGAAAGTTATTTTTTTTGACTGAAAATCAGTTTACAAGTAAAGTATTCAATTACAAAACTTTTGTCAATTGAATCCCTTACTTGATCGGACAAACGACCCATTTATCTCTACCTCAGTAGCAGCCAGAACTTTTAGCGATCTTCAATCTATGCCTTTCCTATTGGAACTTTCAGTGGTTGATCACGTACACCAATCAATGATCTTCTCAAACCTTGAGCAAGATCACACTCGCAAGTGTATAAAAGTCACAAGGAAAATTCTCCACTAATTTTCTTCTCAAATAGCTCTCAAATATCTCTAGATATGTGCTCTGGCCGAAAACTCTTGCTAGGGTTATAATATGATTTCATTTAAATAGACAATCCAAAAAGTGCTGCTGAAACGCGTCTACTGATAGGTTGCTAACAAGTTTTCGGAGTTACTGCTGCAATTTGAATTTCGAATTTGCATTCTGATTTTATCCTTCTAGATAGGCCTGTTCATCCGGGCCGGGTTGTACCCGGCCCGGTTTAAAATTTTATTTTTTTCTTAACAGTTTTGATTTTTTTTTTTTTAAATGTTTAAGGAAATTTTGAATCCGGGTTCCGGATTTGGGAATCCGGAACCCGGATGAACACCCCTACTTCTAGATCTCGAAATTCACCTTTCCAGCCTTTTTAACAGACTCTTAGACTCCTAAATGGACTCAAAATACTATGGATAAATCTCATAGTCTAACATTCATTCAAAAATTACAACTTTGAAAATAAGATAAAATCTTATTATATTTGAATTCAAACTCAATGATCCAAAATTACAACTTTAGACATAAGATGAAATCTAATCCTATTTGAATTCAAATACTTCAACACTAATCCAAATCAACAAAATCTGCATTAACAAGCATCCTAATCATGATCAACAAATGGTTTTATTTCTCTATTTTTAGTTATTAGTCTTTACAATTTATGTCCCAATGCTTGAGATATAGTTAAGTTAAAAGTCAACGATAAATTAAGTTTTATATATTTTTTTAATAATATACTTCAGATAATTACAAATTTCAAAAGAGAAATAATATAATGTGCATATGATTGTATTGTAATTTTCTTGAAATAAGATAAAATGGAAAAAAATGTTATTACCACAAAATTCTAATATGATGATAATAGGAAAGAGCTGAATAAAAAACTGCAACAATATGCAAGGATCCCCTTGCTCTTGAAGAAAACATAAAAACTAGAGAAAAGCACCAACTGTAATGCTTTTTGCCTATGACAAATGGGCATTACATCTTTCTATATGACAAATGGGCATGCCATCTTTCTATATGCTGTGTCTATCACTAAGCTTTTCCATGTTTAACATTGGACCTGCAATTTAATATGCAGCATCTAAAGCCTCCATGAAAATTGAAGGCGTGAAGCCTTTCACTTATGGGGAAATGGCTATGGCTACAAACAACTTCAACAAGTCCGCACAGGTTGGTCAAGGCGGGTATGGAAAGGTCTATAAAGGCATTCTGACAGATGGTACAGTTGTAGCCATAAAGCGTGCACAAGAGGGTTTATTACAGGGTGAGAAGGAGTTCTTAACAGAAATAGAGTTGTTGTCAAGGTTGCATCATCGGAACCTGGTGTCTTTGATTGGATACTGTGATGAAGAATGTGAACAGGTGCTTTTCCTATCTTGATTATTCATAAAAAGAAAAATGGAAAGAACTGCATATGAGGTGCAGGTTTTTTTGCCGATAATGGAGATATATGCAGAGTTCTTCAAAAATTAAAATTATAATAATTATTCACCCATTCACAATGAAATTTCTCCCTTAAATTGGTTTCATTTCACGACAAGGACTAGTTTTCTTACTTTCTGTTGTTGAATCTGTGTTGATATTTTTTACTGGGAAAAGCTTCATATGAGTGATGTTGTGCATGCAGATGTTGGTCTATGAGTTCATGCCAAATGGTACTCTAAGGGATCACCTTTCAGGTACACCTTGTAACCTTCATGTTTTACTTTATGGATCGCTCTATAGTTTTTTCTGTGTGCTTTTCATTGCATCTCACTCCAAGAGACTTTGCCCCTTGCCCCGCGCCTCTTTCTGTCTTTTCTGGAGTTAAATGGTGTAATATACTTTCCTTACTCTACATAACGTTCTAATGAGCTTAATGGTTCATATATGTTATATTAAAGCCAAGTCTAAAGAACCTCTGAGTTTTGCTATGAGATTGAGAACTGCCCTGGGATCAGCTAAGGGCATCCTCTACCTACATACGGAAGCTGATCCTCCTATATTTCACCGAGACATCAAATCCAGCAACATATTATTGGACTCAAAGTACACTGCAAAAGTTGCTGATTTTGGACTTTCGAGACTGGCCCCAGTTCCAGATATTGAAGGGACTGTGCCTGCTCATATATCTACAGTTGTGAAGGGGACACCAGTAAGACTCTTACAGTTGATATTTACATCATAAGATTGTAACTTCACATGAGTTTAAAGATTAAGTTTATATCACATTTTTCTATGCTCAAAATCAAAGTTGAACTCAAACTAATTGATGATGTAGACTTCATTATATGTTGTTGGAGATGTAACTGATGTCTTTCTCTCTATTCTTTCATTCATTGTATTAATTTGGCAGGGTTACCTAGATCCGGAGTACTTCTTAACTCACAAATTGACCGACAAAAGTGATGTTTATAGTCTTGGTGTTGTATTTCTAGAACTCCTGACTGGGATGCAGCCAATTTCACATGGAAAAAATATTGTTAGAGAGGTATGGCCTTGCATAGCTTTTTGCCTTCATTTCATTCAGGGCCTAATGGTTATTTAAGATGATTGATAGGGCAAGAAAACTGTTGTTCTATAATTCATTTGGTTGAGAGCAGTCCATTGGCGAATGGTGACAGATTCAAACACGAGCATAGTCTGAGCCAAATTCAGATATCCTTGCATTCAGTCAGTTTAAATGTTATGCAACTCCTAAGATTACTCTATGATAACGTCCATATTATTTTGGTCCTCTAGATACACTAGCTGAAGTTTTATGACAGAAATGTTGTATTCTCTTTTCAAACTAACTAGCAGGTTGTTACTTTAATAGCCTTTCACTCAAGTGAGTGACCTATAAAGTTACTTAAAATGTGCCACATTAACTGGTGTGACTGAGGTTGACTATAAAGAGTAGCTGATTGACCTATAAAGATACACCAGCTGAAGTTTTATGACAGAAATGTTGTATTCTCTTTTCAAACTAACTAGCATGTTGATACTTTAATAGCCTTTCACTCAAGTGATTGACCTATATAGTTACTTAAAATGTGCCACATTAACTGGTGTGACTGAGGTTGACGATAAAGAGTAGCATTGTTCTACATATAACATGATAGCTTTTGTAATTTTCAGTTTTTATCCATTTCAGGTTCATGTTGCGTATAACGCTGGTATAATATTTTCGATCGTTGATGAGCGAATGGGTTCTTTTCCTTCTGATTGTCTGGTGAAGTTTTTGAGTTTGGCCCTCAAGTGTTGCCAAGATGAGACAGATGCACGGCCTTCAATGGCGGAGGTAGTCCGAGAGCTTGACAGTATATGGCATTTGATGCCGGATTCTGACACCAAAATGGCATCATATCCCATGGACACTGACGCTGAAAAGGTTGTGAGTTTACAGTCATCATCCTCTACAGTGGAGAATCATTATGTGTCATTAGATGTATCTAGCAGCAACCTTGATAGTGGAGTTGTTCCAAGCATCACGCCTAGATAGAAAATGCTGATAAAAATTTTAGGGAAAAACTAGTTTTGTGGTTTCTAGCATCTTCAAAATTTGGACTGGCCGGAAAATTTTCTTTACAATCTTGGTTCTGATTTTGTGTATAGTCTATTTCAATATCTATTTTTCTGGTTCAAACTCTTTAACAACGTGATAATGATGTATAATTTGATGATGTTGCTACAATTCATGTCATCGTAGCTATACTCCACACTAATTTCCAAGTAGTGGGATACTTTGAATTTTAAAATCCAAAGTAGAAGAGATATTAAGTATTTAATTATAAAATGAAATAAAACGGACGCTCATGTTTCTTTTCGTTTGTTAAGGGTGGTAGTTGGGATATTGTGTCAAAGTTGGGGTTTTCAGGAACCCATTTGATTGAATGGATTAATGTCTTTTTTAATTCATTAGGCAGCACGGGCTGATTGGTTGTTTATCCAAGAGGAAAGCTGAGTGATAGATATGACATTGAGGTTTTTGTGGTTTTTAAGTCTTCGATAATAAATAATATGAAAGAGAACACAAAATCGTGGTCATGAGGATGGTTGTGATGGTTTGTTTCTGCTTGGTCTTACGATATGTGGAGGAAATTTGCAAAGAGATTAAAAGGATGCAATGGGAAGTGTTCCTTTATGGTCCTTAATCCATAGCCAGGGGTTAGTTAATGTTTGGTTAGATCCCAAGTTTCAGTTGTCTATATTTTCTTATATATAGTAAGGTGTACACGACATGAATATCATAATGATCTATTTTCAAAATGAGCGTGGAAGGATGCTAGACTAGAAATATATTAATAACTAAATTGTGGTTTATAGAATTGATAACACAAAATTGCATGAGCATTATTATAAATATTAACAGGTGAAAATAAGCATGTGTTTGAAGCAAGCTGCTCTCTTGTAATTAGTTAAGGAAGCATACTTATTTGTAATTAATTAATGAAGGCCATATTGAAAAAAGTCAACAAATTAAAAGACCATATGCATAGAAGCTGATTCGTGCTTTTCGTGCAATATTGAAGGCTTTCCTGTAGCAGCGCTCTAATTTATAAAGAGTGGGTTTTTGGATCCTATTGGAGGTGTTGGCATTAGAACACCTGTGTGTAAAAGAACATCCATTTTAAATTTAGAATGGTAGGCATATCAAATATCTCTGGACCTGTCAGCATACAACGAGACCGATTGGGACTTCCAACGGCTATTTATTAATAGTGTCAATTTGAAACCAATTGGGACTTCCAACGGCTATTTATTCAATTTGAAATCTGAAATAATATAGATCTTAAAGGTCAGGTCCTGTATAACAGGGTTTTGCAACAGGGTAATTACAGCAAAGGTATCTTTAAAAACAGAGAAGAATTTCTCTTTACTGGTTTTGTAGCAATGGTGTCAGCCATTTGATTGAAGCTTTTGCAACAGGATATCAAAATCCAAAAGAGGTCCGAGATTAAAAAAGCTCAGCCCGTGATCTCATCCGCCACCGCATAATATCTCAAGTAAGTCAAGGACTCCTTTTACATCCCCTCTTTCTCTCTCTCACATAATTTTTATCGACGCAGAGATTACATATGCAGCCTTCACTTTTTTTCTAGAGTTATTTACAATCAACCTGAGAAATTGAATTACATTTCTAGGGGCTTTCAGAATAGCATTTGTTTTATTTATTCTCTTACTCATACTTTGAATTATGAAATGATTGTTAATTGAAAAATGTTTCCAGGTAGCAATATTCAAAAGATTTAGTCATCCTTTTCTAATTATCATTTTAGTAAAAAGGCAGATTATTTTTTTCTGGTCTTGTAATTAGTTAAGGAAGCATACTTATTTGTAATTAATTAATGAAGCATGCTCAGCCCATACAAAAAGTCATCAAATTAAAAGACCATATGCATAGAAGCTGACATGTAGAGAAGAGGATTTCTATGAAACACGGACAAATTTAGAGCTGAGATTACATAAGCATGAGCTAGAAAGAATGGCTTATGTAATCTCAGCTCTAAATTTGTCTACTGTTATGGCTGAAAGAGAAGAGTTTACACAGAATAGGCAACCTACCAACAAATTAACCATGAAGTGTATGATTTATGTATGCATCTCGTCAAGAGACTCAGTGAGTTGGGTTGCCTATTTGGCATATTTTGTGAGTTTTTTGGGGTACGTACTCCAAGTCTCAAGGTCCTCCTATTTGGAATCTTTTTTACAAATAATCTTTGACATTTTTCTTTGCCTTTGTAGTTTATTCGAGAGTACACGGGAAAAGAGAGGGAAGAGAAGGATGTAATTGCACAACAGGTAATTATTTTAAGAATAATTACATTCTAGCAATTTTATCATATCTTACTGCTTTAAGATACTAATCATATCTTAGAATATTTGTGAATAGTAATGTGTTAAAATACTTGAGTGAGTTGTGTGTAAGAGTATGGGTCGCATTAAAAAAGTGAATGGTAATGAATTAGGGAGTTAAATGCTTACTGCTTGGGTAAGCATCTATATGTGTAAAAAGAGGCATATAATGCCAAATTAGATAGGTAAGTATCTATATTGATATTTCTAGAAAATGATAAAGGGTAATATGGTAAAGAAAAATCAGGTCTCATTCTAATTTCTATGCAACAAATCATATACAGGTTAAGAAGATGCATGCATTAATTAGCAATATCTGAAAATGCATGCCATTTGGGGTTTGGGTGTATTGGTGTGATATAGTTAATAGATAGAGATCGTGTCACATGGTAGATCACATCACAAAATGCTAGCAAAGAAATCATGTTAAAGGTGCGGGTTGGTTGGCTGAACAAGGTGATGAAAAGGAATGGTAATTTTTTTTATAATATATATTCCGTTTATTTAGTTACCTTTTTAGAAGAAGGTTATGATCTATATGCCTCCCAGCAACGAGAGAAATATGTATTCCAGATCAAACATTAAAGGAAAATTAATAAAAACGTTTTTTTTTTTACCTCAAAAAACTTTTGGGTGACCAGCCCCTGGCAACAAAACCTCATCGGATGGCCGGACCACCCTTAGAATCTAGCTACACCGGTTTTCATTTTATGTTTGGATACTGAGTTGATCTCAGATTATTTCATTTTACCGGTCTGGGATTGATTAGAATTAATATTGCATCTTTGTATGTCCGCAGGTTTGGGTTTTTGCAAGAGGACAGCTTTGATTACAGGTCTGGGATTTTAGAATTAAGAGCTCTCTTTGAGTGGACAGATCTACCTCTTATAGGGCATCTCGTTTTCCTGTTGAATTGGAGTTTCTATTTTGTGAACTTTTGAGTTTCTAGAAAAGCTAATTTGACCACAGTATAGGTGGACAAGATGAATAGATTGAATATATTTGACAGTGATATGTCGGATGTATCATTTGTGCCTAAAAATGAACAAACCCATGGTTATGGTTCAGAAAGTATCTCGGTTAATATATTCAGGCAACAAAAATATTGAACAGCCAAAATCTCGGATACTTGTTATTTATTTAAATATTTTCAGTTTTTAGATTGTTTTAATAACTTTTTGTTGCAGAATATATTTTATAAATATTCTAATTGAAGCCAGTGACGTGGAAATGAAATGTGTTGCGTAGGCTGAAGGCAACATAGTGAAAATCCAAAGACTATTTATTTGTAATTAACCCTTTTATCTAATTGTACAAGTGATCACTTTGAAAGACGGTCGACCTTGCTAGATGCATTAATATATATAATGTATTGTGGTTTAAAAAGTAGAAATTTGACGGCTGAAGCCATCATCCCCAGCAATTAACAGTAGAAATTAGTTCGTTCAGGTGACAAGTAGTTTTATAAAAATAAAAAATAAAATAAAAACGTATTATAATTTTATAAAAAAAAAAAAATTTGTGGTTTTATTAAAAAATATATATATTTGTTGCGGCGAAACTTATTCGCCATAATAAATAAATCCTCAGCATGAAGATCCTTCGGCGAAAGCAAATTCGCTGGTCTAAACCACTATTGCGGCGAAAATAATCGCCGCCAATACGTTTGCTTGTTCGAAATTTGCAGCGAATTCCTAACAATTAGCAGCGAATCCTGATGCTGCAAAAGTTTTCTCACGGCGATTTACTGTTCAAACATTGTGCTTATTTGCAGTAAAAATTTAAAATCCTTCGGCGATTATTTTCGCTGCGAATCAATTTTTCTCGCAGTGATTTTCACTATTCGCTGTGTTATTCTATAAGCGGCTGTTTAATACTGACGAATGCGCGGCGTATGAGAATCGCTGCTTTAACTATCAGCAGCGATTTATAGTATTATTTGCAGCGAACAGTGTCGCCGCAAATAGTGTAGTGTGCGGACAACAAACCTGATAGAATTTGATGGCAAATTCTTTCTGCAGACCTGTGGTGTAAACTGTAAAGTGGTGGTTTATTATAAGACGCTTGATGTCATAGAGTTTAGGGTCATTTAAAAATGAGATTTGTTATTTGTGATGACAATATGGCAATGATGGTCGGAAAAGTTCCAAAGGAGGCTCGAGTCACATCTGAGCCTATATCATTAGTATGGAGTATTACACTTTCCCATCCTAAATCTAGTTTGTTATAGGTGACACGATTCAAATCCTATATTTTTATTTGGGATGGTCTTTTATACTATTTCTAACACCATATGGGAGGTCCAAGTCACAATTGGGCCTATATTCCAAAAGAATTAGTCAATAGTATAGTTTGAGCCTCATTAGAATTATTATAAAGAACAAGAAACTGCTTCCTTCAAAGTAATGTGAGATTCTTAACCACGCCTATCCTCATCAATCAATATGGAGTATCACATATATATACAATTTAGGACCGGAACCTAATAAAATAGCTTATTCAATAGTGAATGCGAATGAAACATGTGGTTGTTAAATATGCAATCGTAGAAGTTTTTGTTCTGATTATTGATGTCCATATTTCCTTGGATTCTCTCTCTCATGCTCTCGGTTGTTGTAAATGAAAATCCTAGAAGAACAGCAAAGAGAAAAAAACAAAGTCAAAAGGATCAAACTCAATCAGGATTTTTGAAATGGTAAATAATGCATGACGTTCGTTCTAAAGCTTTCATCTGTGGAATTTCTAGTTCGAAAGAGCAGCTGTTCTATTTTCTAACCTTCAGTTGCTGAGTGAACTCTAATATATGCCTGTATTAAACCAACAGCCACATTTTCTAACAACATTCACTAGAACATGATTTCATTAGTATTAACATTACTAATGAAGCCAAATTTTCCTTACATTGGCATTTAAAAGAAGACAATAAAGCCTCGTTTCTCTCCTAATTAATATACTTTCCTTCTTAAAAGCTTTGGGGCAGGTTTCTTTCTAGTTCTCCCAGAAGCACATTATCAGTGTTCTCAACTATTTCATGCTTCTTGATTTCAGTACTTCTCCCTCCTGATTTACCTTTCTTTTGAATTCTTTGAGAACCAAATGATCCATTCTTTTTTAGTAGATTTTCATCTCGTGACTTGTCTTCTCTATTTGTTTCACTCTCTGGTTGAAGCTTTTGAGGATGTGCCAAGTCATTATTTGCATTTACCACAGCCTTCCTTGACGGTTGTGTCCGATTTGGTTGCAAGTCATGCTTCCTGCCTGTCTTGGATGTTGTTTGAGCAGCTGAAATACCTTCTTTGTTCATTATGTCCTCACTTTAATGCTCTTGAACTGAAACCGGAAATGCTTTAACTATGTATATCTGCAATGGTTTTAGAATATATTTTTTGATCAAGAAACCAAAAGAAAAAAAAAAAAAAAACTGGTACAATTTCATAATAAATGCACAAACTGATGTTGCATTCGCCTTTCCATGTCATAATTTTAAATACATAAATAGGAATGCCGACTTTACATTCAGCAATTCAGAAAAGCCTTTAGAGTCAAGATAGCAACTGAGAAGCTGAAACAACATTCACGTATTATAATGCAAAAATTGTGTGCAGCTAAAAATACTGGGATCAGACAAATTATTGGATCGACCTAATTACATGACATGGAAAGAAAAAGAGAAATATTAAACCGGATACTGTAAAAACCACAAAATCAGGCTGAAATTCTGGCCTACCTAAAACAAGTCTATGGAAATTTGAAGCCTCTTGGGATTCAAGAATAATTCTGCAGTGGTCTTGCTATCACAACTAGTGTGTAACACTCGGCTCCAGCGCTACCTTTTTTTTAAAATTTTTTATTTAATTAATTAATTTATTTAAGTAAAAACTCCTTATGATATTCAAAGATTTATTTTAAAATTGACCACGAGTGTAAAATTGTTGTTTTAATAAATTTTGTCTTTTCTCATTCGATTTGATGATTATTAAAAATCTTTTTATGGGCCGAGAAATTCTACGTAGACAAATTGATTTATTATTATTATTATCATCATTGTTTTAAGTTGAGGCCTATTTTATTTAGAAATCCGGCTCACATTTTGACTTGAAAGGTTTTTTTTTTTATCATTTTCGAATAGATTGAAGTTATAACCTTCGAGTCCCCTTATCTCTAAATATTTTTCAGATAAGTTTGGATATTTCAGCCAAGGATTGAATTATGAAGTTTTGGGTGAGATGACTCAATAATGGTTTATTAAGTATAATAATGGTTTATTAAGTATAGAGAATTTATGTGAACATTGATAAGGTTTAGTAAGATATTATTGTATTCTAGTGACTTAACATTTTTGGAATTAACGATATTAAGGAAGTGAGTTTTAAGACCAAGTTTTATATGATATTTGGAAATTTGGAGTATTTAATTATGATGTTGAATGTGAGTGTATGTGATAGGAAGTAACTCTCCCACCCCTGCGGGATCGGGGCGTTATAGTTGGCATCAGAGACAAGTTTATTTGGGCAAGTAGTGTTTTCTCCAATCCCTTAGGGGTACGATGCGCTACACAGTGGATAGAATGTGCACACCTATAATGGTATTTTTGAATAGAGTACTGCTATAGACACAAAAAGATTATATAAAAATAATCTCACAAACTAACAGGATTTCATAATATATGTGCACATACACGAGTACATGCATTTGTATTGCAAGCCAACATAGAAGATTTATGTAATGGGTATTATTCTCCTGGGAGGTAAAAGCCTAAAACGTAAATGCTATATGTTTCATCAACTGATTCCAATGAAGAACATAAGTTAATTTGTTTTCTTTTTAATTTCATTATGAACTAATTTTAATTTCTAAAGCATTGATATAGTCTAACATTAAACACATTATATATTCTCATATATTTTATTTTTAATATTTCCATGGTTGAGTGTTTAATTTTTATTCTTAATGTTTGTAATTTTTTTACGAATTATTGTTTGATCAATTGAATTACAATGAGACTGAGAGGTGATTTTTTATTTTAGTTTTAGAATTAAACACCAATAATTGAGCGAAAGTAGAGATACTTTACCACGACTAATGTGATTTTTCAAAAAATTCAAAAAACATAATGAGTTTCCAATTAATTAAATTCACATAGAGATATAAAGTTGTTAATTATAGATATTTTTAATATTATTCGAGATAAAATATTGAATAGTTAAGGAATTTTTAATCATAAACATGAGATTATTGGAAATTAATAATTATAAAGAATAAATTGTGTAAAATTTGCTAGGTAAAATTAACTGCTATAAATTCATTCTTATTTTATTTTCATACACTTAGATTTTAAGATTATTCTTTATTTATAGATTTATTTTTTGCTAAGGATTTTAATTTAATTTAAATAGTAGAATCATTAAATTTATTTTCAGTTTGGCAAATTTCGATATTCAGTAGCATAATTAATCCCTGGGGTTCGACAACTGTTTTATATAAAATATTTTACTACTTATCACGATTATGTGTGCTTGTAGACAATTTTACGCAAACAATGTGGAACCAGGGACCAAGTGCCATTTTGAAGCAAAGCATTGAATTCTTTGTTCATTGACTCATGCCACAAAGTGGATTTGGAAGCTTCAGTATAACAACTAGGTTCCTCATTTGATAGAGAGGTCTCGGCTAGTAATGCTCAAGGATACTGGACATAATTATTTTTTTCCCCAGCTTCTGTGTTTGCTTTTTTAGTTACTTTTCCAATGTTTTGCTTCTTACTTTTTGATTATAGGAAGTATATAAATATTAATCTAATTTCTAGAGTCGCGGGTTTATTAATCTGAAGATGTTAATACATTAATCAAAATTTAATACTTATCTAAAGAGAATCATGTAGGCAACAAAAAATAAAAAAACATAGATAAAGCTGCATTAAAACATAAATTAAAAAATAAAAAAAACTTATTTAAAGAAAATGCAGGCAATAAAATCTAATGTTTTATTTATGCTAATAATCTATCTATCAGAAAAGTTATATATATTTTTGTGTTGTTCCATAATATATACAAGCATATAACCCGCACAATGCACGGACTTTATTTATAATGAATATCATGACTAAATATACAGATTAATGTAGAAATATTCGGTGGCTTGATGAAAGTGAAAGAAAGTAAGAGAGAGGAGAAAATGAAGGAGAGAAAACTAAATTTTCAAAATATATACAGTTTAGAGTGGTTTTTTATTTTCCAATCAGTGCCACTTCACACGGCACCATCTCAAATAATTTTTCTTCTACACAGTTATTCTTACCAGCCAACCGGTTAATTTCGTAGACCAACACATCTCCATCCAAGACGCTCAGAGCGCACTCTTTGAGACTGACAAACAATCAAATATCTGCTTCAGACAGTGTTACCACATATGTAATGTTGCTTTATCATCTCTGCAAATTTACCACATGATCCGAAAAGCAATAAAAGACTTGCACATATGGATCATTATCTATGACTTCTTGCAACAGCCTTTGAGGATTTTTTTTTTAGGTAGCAGCCTTTGAGGATTTGAAATCCAATCCAACCTTTCACAATAATTTTAAATCCAACATAAGGATACAGCTAAGTTCTTTCACTCGGTACCATCTCAAATACATTTCCAATTCTTCTGATAGGAATAAGAGTTTCAAATTTGCTTTTAGACAGTTATTCTTTCTATAATACATATATATATATATATATATAATATTAACATGGCAGGAATATCTATAAATACTAAAAATAAGAAATGTAAGCAAGGTTCATACCCAAAAAGATAATGCATTTCTGCAAGTTTCATTTTTATATGCTTGAAATGTGATGGCTCCCCATTTGTATTATAGAGAGTGGTGACCACACTCTGTAGTGATTGGGTAGTATTAGTCAAGAATGTTCCAACTTATGCATATTCCTCTATTCAATCACCCAATATCTGTGGTCCGTCCCCTTGTGTGCACATGCAATGGGGATATTCAGATATCTATCTATCTAGCAAACTAAGTGTTTAAGCTTAATATTCAAATACGTGCCACATGTTCAAAAATTGCCACTAAATGGCAACAACATTGCTTCTAGAAAAATTAAATAACAGAATTTATAATTAGTTTCATGATAGAGACTTCATTATATGTATGTGCATAACAACAAAAACATGGAGTTCCAAATCAGATGGATCATTAGTGAGTTTAACCTCAAGGCTTCCTCTTGGAAACATGCATGGCATTCTATTTAAAAGAGAGTCCAATCAACAGTACAATCAATCTATAGAGAAACTTGATCATAACCAATCTTCCAGGCACAAATCTTCATAAGCCTAACTCATCATTCGTAAACCAATAAACCAAAAACCTAGTAGAAAAATGAAGAAGTTATCATTTCTCCATGTTGGAACTTATAACATCTAGTTTTAATACAAAGCAATTAACTGGATTGTACAATACAGTACAATGTATATGTTTCTTGTATTTTGAGGGAGCAAGCAATTTGGCCGCTCCATAATCATCAGTCTACTCTGTTTTGAGGGCTCTCCTTTTTGTCTATTTATTCTTTCCATATTGAATCCTCAACTTTCTTTTTTGAAATGGAATCTCCATATATGGTATAGTGGTTTCTTCTTCTTTAATATTGATGAACTATGTTTTAGTTTTACACATGCTACTATGGTGTCTCATTCACGTTACACTTGACAATTGTCCAACTTTGTTTACCACATTTATGTTCAATCACATTTTTTTCTTTCCTGATACTAAAGTAATATCTGAAGTAATATGAAATGTCCATGCAATTAAAATTAATGGGTTATGTATTTGTCATTGGATCTCGTGGCATAATATATAAAAGTGGTTTGAGCTGTATTCAATATTTTATGTTAAAAACAGTCTCTGCTTTATATCTTACTAATTCTCTCATTTGTCAGTGCAGGTGGATACTTGAATTTGAGATGTTCAGGCAGCTATTACTGAAGTTGAAAATTGATTATTTGCAGCAAGTTGCAAGCTTTAACCAAGAAGAAAAGAACCACAAATCACAACAGAATCACAATTTGAAAAGCACAGAACTTTAAGAGATAAACGACGTGGAAGAAAAACCCATATCAGAAATACACTCTAAGATCGAATATTAAAGGTAAAGCACCTCTTCCAAATAAAAGTACCATCACTCACAAATACCATTCAGACCCAAACTTGTCTATCAAAAATGTTAGACAAAGATAAGGAAATCCATCAAGGCCAAACGTCAAAGCAAGCTTCAAACAGTGAATAGTAAAGACTGTACCTCTTTGGAACAAAAGAAAAAGTTAAAGAAGAAGAAGAAGATGATCAACACAAAAGCTTCAAGACCTACTAGAGAGGATGGAAACTTTTTCTCTTTTTATAGATTTTCAAAGTTGAATTTCAAGTGGGAAATAAAATTATCATTTTACCTGGAAAGGTAGGCCCCTGTGATATGCTTCACTGCAGCAGCTAACCAAAATAAATGCTTGCGCTCTCTCTTTGTGAATAAAATTTTGGTTTCAGAATCAGGGGATGGGTTGCTCATATCTCGAGGGACTGGGACTCCACTACTCAAATCTCAAAGAATTGTGTTCTTACTACGGTGAAATTTGTCAGCCCATGCCTCCATATAAGTCTGACACACTCCAATAGCATGGATCTTGCCATCATCCGAACCACATAAACAGAAAATAAAACCATATGTTAATTGTTTTGAGTAAAGCTTCAATTCTCCCATAAATAAGTTTTGTGGAGTTTTTTTTTTTAAATGTTTCACTGCTCTGTTTAAAACCTACATGCATACATATATCAACTAATTGAAACCCATTTTTAACATATGGTAATATACAAACATGTTTGCCAATTCGTGGGGAAAGCAAAATAAAAAATTAGAATTGACCCACTTCACAATCTTGATAGTACATAAATCGTACTGACATTGTTATCGAAGATAATCACAAAAGTGTGTTTTCCTATAGCCTGAGCTCGGTCTTGTTTTCTAGACCAAATAATATATACGTGCTCAGGAACTGAGAATGAAAGCAAGAACATTGCAGGGTACTTTTTCAAGTGAGATGTGAAGAGGCTTATGCAAATACTTTGTGAATTCTGATGACTGCTGCATGGTGACTTGAGAGAAAATTCCATCAACTGCATGAGGGTCCCCTCTGCCTCCTCTCTTTGCAACAAGGGTTTTTAACCTAACTATCAGATCTTTGAATAAGAACCCTGATTAGGCCAATATGAACCCAAAATTAAACTCCAGTCAGAAAAAATCTGATCAAAATTTAGCTAATCCAAACCCAAGATAATTTTCCCCTAAAACAAATCACCATATGCTTTGATTGCATATTTATCTGAGATTGGGAAAAAAGAAAGAAAGAAAGAAATGAAAAAGTACCAGAACTTTTGGATCTGATCTATTCGGAAGGGAATTTTAAAGTCTGCGACGATATTTCGTTGGATTTTTCAGGTGCGTGATTGAGGTAGGTTTGAGATTGGGCCTTAGCCTTCGATAATCAAGATTGGCAGAGATGGACGGATGAGAAAAAAGGACATGGCAGAGGTTAAGGGGTTTGTTTTGCTTCTACGACGCCCTCGTTAAGGGGGTGAGCATCTTCTCTCTCTCTCTCTCTCCCTCCTTTTTCAAACACATGCCTTCAATCTCCATTCTTCTTTCCTTCTTCACTGATATGCTTAAATCTCTGTTGGTTAGCTTTTGATAAAAGGGCGCGCTGCTTCTTCTCCCTCACTTGAGTTTTGACGAAATCTTGCATCCTTCCTGCTCATCTCATCACGATGATGCAGAAAGGAGAAAACTTGATACAGTTTTCCAAAGAACCACGACCAAAACTACTCGGATGTAGATATCAGTCAACATGGGTTCATTGTGACAAACTCACAGTGATGGACGCGCGGCGGTGGAGCTTGGTTGCAAGGTGGTTGTCTTGATGGCCGAGCACCGAGAGAGGGCAAATGATCTTGGTTTTTTGTCCAACTTGAGACTGATCATTCCTCCTCCTTCAACAATTCACCCCAACATCATCTTCTAGAATCTGTTTGTTTAAAGCAATGTAGAACCCGTTTGTAGTCTGCATAGTAATCAATCAAACACAGCTAATCCAACTTCAGCAATAGCTTATGCCTAAAGAGGACTGTCAAAACAGGATGACACATGAAAGCGACAGGGTCATCACAAAACAAAATAGAACCATCGTTAATGAATATAATTTTTTCTTTTACTCCATTTTTTCTCATAAACCAAACAGCGTATAAAACCAAATATTTTCACACAAATAGCACCAGCCAATTAACGATCACACCGTAAAGTTTGATTTCATTAATTCTCAGTCATGTAAAACTCAAATTGATTTCAGACTACAGTCACGCTTGAAAATCTGAATTTCCCCCCATTCCCCTATAAACGGAGCGAAACCCAACTTCCCATATGCAAACAATCTCGACTTCAATTTCATGCTTTCATTCTAGACTTCTCAAAAACTCCATCACATTGAATGCCAAACCAAATAAAATCCTGTAAAAAATTTAACAGTTTCGACTAAATTCCAAAATTCCCGATAACTCGAGAAACCAACACCATAATCGAAGACTTCAATTGCGTCTAAAAAAATTGAGGAAATAGAAAAACCTCAAATGTAGTTAAGGCAGAATCTAGTAACTTACTTGCTCTGTGGTAGAAACAAAACCCTAGATCGTCTTGGAAATGAAACCTAGGCATTAAAAGATGTATTGGAGAACAATGGCTGAAGACAAACATACCGATTCGGAGAAAGATCGAAGGGAGAGATGACGGTGCAAAAACATGAGGGAGGCCTGCGTCTGGGTATCGGTTGGTTTTTGCAGCAGAGAAGGAGGTTGGAGTAGAGGAGGGGGAAACTGGAGAAGACCCATTTGGCAAGGTACTCATTGTCGGAGAAACAACGGATGGCGGAGACTTTGAAGGGGATGGCCGAGTAGTCGCCGGAGAAACGGCAGAAGAATTGGTCCGTGAAGTCTGAGAAATGGACGAAGAAGCAGACTTTGTTGGGGGCGTCGACTTTTCTGAGAGAGTATGCGAAGGATTCTGAGAGATTTTAGGGATCATTTGCAACGCGTGAAGACGCCCCCTGAACCTCCAGCGCCAACACTCCATACAGTTCCATACGCTCAGTACTGACCAAGACTCGGGTGGGTCTGAAAGGAACCGATCCGACCCAGTAAATGACTCCGCTGTAAACATCCCAAGGGGCACAACAAGAAAGGTCCCCAGACTGAGTTTGTTGTTAAGAATGGAGTCCAAGTCTCGGGGGAAAAACTCGATGGTGGAGAATGTTTAGCTGTAGAAGATTTCTGCGTCGGAAGGATCGAGTCAAATGACGGAAACTCGGCTAGAGATTGGGACTCAGTGTGCAAAGACGGGATTGACCGGGATGGAAGGTGTACGTTGCAGTAACCCCATTTCTGGCTTGAGGTCGGGTAGGGAATCTGGAAGAGACGAAAGGAAAATGAAAGTAATGAACCTTTTTTAAAGTATAACTTCCGGTTGGATAGTCTTTTACCTTCTACCGCTTCGCCTTTTAAAAATATAACAGCCCCGAGAGATGAAATTGCGTCGATACTCGACCACCAGTTTGTTACTACTCGGCGGGGAGATTATTACAAGTTTTTAGTACTGTAAATATGTGCCAAACTTAGCGTATAATTGCATCTTAAATTGATCTTCTAACGTATCTATTTTTCAGCCAATGATGTGCAGACACTTATATATATTCAGAACCATTTGATCATCAGATGAAAATGGGTTTAACTCGTTGGACAGAAGGGTATTTTAGTCATTGTGCCAAGAAGATATTATATCTGATGCATGACCCTGGACCGTTAGATTGCCACGTGTCGATATCTTTGATTTTGTATAAATATATGTTAAAAGTGAGATTAGGGTTACGGGATTCAGTGTGTTTTGCTGAGGCAGAGAGTGAGAGAGAAACCGAGAGCACTCCTCTGCTAGGGTTTGTGAGATCGAAAGAAAGAGAGAGACTGAGAGGGTTGGCTCTCTTGCACTCGAGAGCTAGCACTCAATTTGTTGTAAAACATTGAAGCTTTGTTGCTGATTCTTCAATAAGAATGATCTCTAAGGCCGTTCCCGTCGTGGATGTAGACCATTAGAGTAGAACCACGTAACTCTGGTGTGTTCTTTTCTTGTTGTTCTTTCTATTACTTTATTTTTGCTGTTTTTCATACCGTCGTGAATCTTGATCAATGTTTTAAAACTCCTGATATCTGAAACCCTAAATCTTCAAAAGGAACATAAATCTTGTTGTAAGGAGAAAGTCTTTTGTTATTGGCTTTAAAACTTAACAATTGGTATCAAGAGCCTTAGGTTAGATGGGAACCACGAGATTTGATGTGGAAAGATTTACAGGGGATAATGATTTTGGACTCTGGAGGATAAAGATGAGGGCACTGCTAGTTCAACAAGGCTTGCAAGGGGCCCTCAGCGGAGAGAAAAAGAAAGGGGCCTCAACCTCTGAATCTGGTAAGGAGGATGTTGCAAAAGACATCCTCCAAAAGGCACACAATGCCCTCATACTCTCTCTCAGGGACAAAGTCCTGAGAGAGGTGGCAAATGAGGACACAGCCGCTGGAATTTGGTTAAAGTTAGAAAATTTATATATGACCAAATCTTTAGCTAACAGATTGTACAAGAAAACAAAATTTTACACATTCAAGATGACCCCTGGACAATCTATTAGTGAACACCTAGATAGCTTTAACAAGATTATATTAGATTTGGCTAATATAGACATAAAAGTAGAGGATGAGGACCAAGCTATTCTTTTGTTGAGTTCTCTCGACTCAACTTACCAGAACTTAAAAGAGACCATGATGTATGGTAGAGACACCCTAACCCTTGATGAGGTACAAGCTGTACTTCATGCCAAGGAGCTTCAGAACAGCACTAATACAAAACAGGAACATGGTGAGGGCCTAAATGTGAGGGGTAGAACAGAGAAGAGAGGCAAGAAGGGTAAATCTGAGAGTAAAAGGAATAGGTATAAATCTAAGGGAAAACAACTGAAATGTTTCTTGTGTCACAAGGAAGGACATTTCAAAAGGGACTGCCCTGACAAAAAGACCAACCCTGGAAACAAAACCAAGGAGGATGGGGATGCATCAATAATCCTAGAGGGCTATGAGAGTGCTGAAGTCCTCAATGTGGCTGAGATGAACTCAGGAAAGGAATGGATCCTGGATTCAGGATGCTCATTCCACATGTGTCCCATTAGGGAATGGTTTGAAACATTCTCTGAATTATAAGGAGGTCATGTGATCCTAGAAAATAATAAATCTTGTAAGATCATGGGAATTGGGTCTATAAGACTCAAAGTACATGATGGTATGGTGAGAGTGCTAAAGGAACTAAGGTACATACCTGAACTAAAGAGGAATTTAGTATCTTTGGGTATGCTAGACAGTGTTGGGTACACCTTTAAGTCTCAGGCAGGAAATCTTAGGGTCATGGAGGGATCACTTGTGATAATGAAAGGGATGATCAAAAATGGTCTCTATACCTTAATTAGGGAGACCATTGTTGGGGAAATGTCCTTTGTCCTGAATGGGATAGAAAACAAATCTGTGCTCTGGCACAGAAGATTAGGGCATGTTAGCCAAAAAGAACTTTTAGAACTTCACAGACAGGGTCTGTTAACTGATACAAACCTGGACAAACTTCCTTTTTGTGAAGACTGTGTTTATGGGAAAACAAAGAGGTTCAGTTTTAAAAGGGCAACCCATGTGACAAAGCAGCCCCTAGACTATGTACATTCTGACCTGTGGGGACCTGCTAGGGTAGTCTCTCATGGTGGAGGGAGCTACTTCCTTTCCATCATTGATGATTTTTCTAGGATGGTATGGATTTACATTCTCAAGAATAAAAGTGACACTTTTGAAAAATTTAAGGAATGGAAAACCCTAGTAGAAAACCAAACAGGGAGAAAGATGAAGGTTTTGAGAATTGATAATGGGTTAGAATTTCTATCAAATGAATTTAATAATTTCTGTAATAAAGAAGGGATTCTTAGACATAAAACTGTTAAGGAAACCCCCCAACAAAATGGTCTGGCTGAAAGGATGAATAGAACCATTTTGGAAAGGGTAAGGTGTATGTTATCAAATGCTGGTCTATCTAAATTCTTTTGGGCAGAGGCTGCTACTACTGCTGTCCACTTAATAAATAAATGCCCCTCCTCTACCATAGACTTTAAAACCCCTCAAGAATTATGGGCTGGAAAACCTCCCAGTTATGATTACTTAAGAGTTTTTGGATGTGTTACTTATGCACATTCCAAAACTGATAAGTTAGAACCTAGGGCCTTAAAATGTATCTTTGTTGGGTACCCTGAAGGGGTGAAGGGTTATAAGCTGTGGGTAGATATACCAGGGAAAAAAAAATGCATAATTAGAAGGGATGTTGTCTTTAATGAATCTCAAATGGCTAGGGTACAAAATTCAGAACTTGTTAAAGCTCAAAATAAACCTTTAGAAGATGTACAGGTTGAGGTGGAGCCAAATACCTCATCTGAAACCCATCCTGATCAAAACAGGGTAGCTGAGGATACAAACTTGGATGACCTGGATCAAAGTGGAGCTGACTCCTATGTCTTAGTGAGGGACAGGAAGAGGAGAATAATTAAACCACCTAAAAGATATGGGTAGGCAGAACTCACTACTTTTGCCCTCACAGTAGTAGATGAAGTGGTTTATCAAGAACCTAGGACTTATAAAGAGGCTGTTAACAGCAATGAAGCATCCAAATGGATACTTGCCATGCATGAGGAGATGGAGTCTCTTAATAAGAATAAAACTTGGGAATTAGTTACTAGACCCCCAGGGATTAAGCTGGTTGGATCAAAGTGGATTTATAAAAGAGAGGATGCCATACCAGGGGTTGAGGGCATTAGATATAAAGCTAGATTAGTAGCAAAGGGTTTTACTCAAATGGAGGGTATTGACTTCAATGAAATTTTTTCTCCTGTTGTAAAACACAGTTCTATTAGACTACTGCTTGCTTATACTACTTTTGAAGATATGCATTTGGAACAATTAGATGTTAAAACTGCTTTCCTCCATGGTGAGTTGGAAGAAGTGATTTATATACAACCCTCTGAGGGTTTTGTGGATGGATTAAGCTCTGATAAAGTGTATGTTAAAAAAGTCTCTCTATGGTCTGAAACAGTCACCTAGGCAGTGGTATAGAAGATTTGACACACACATGTTAGAAAATGATTTTAACAGAAGCTGTTATGATAGTTGTGTTTATTACAAGCATGTTGATCTGACTGTGATATACCTACTGTTATATGTTGATGACATGTTGGTTACTTGTAAGGACTCTGCTCTAATTAACCAAGTCAAATGCATGTTAAATGCAGAATTTGAAATGAAAGAACTAGGCCCTGCTAGAAAAATTTTGGGAATGAAAATATTAAGGGATAGACATAATAGAACTCTGTTATTGTCTCAAAATACTTATATTTGCAAGATTCTCAAAAGATTTGGTATGGTTCAAGTTAAATCTGTTAATACACCTCTGGAACAGCACTTCAAATTGTCTGTAAATCAATCTCCTACTTCTCAATCTGATATTGACCTTATGAGTAAAATACCATATGCTATTATGGTAGGTAGCTTAATGTATGCTATGGTCTGTACCAGACCAGACCTCACTTATGCTGTCAGTATGGTTAGCAGGTTTATGGGAAATCTTGGAAAACCACACTGGCAGGCTATTAAATGGATTTTTAGATACCTTGCAGGTTCAACAAAATTAGGAGTTGTTTATGAGTTAAGTGTTAAGGAGGGATGTGAGATAGAAGGGTTTGTAGATTCTGACTATGCAGGAAATGTAGACACTAGGAAGTCCCTTACAGGATATGTGCTCACTGCATTTGGGGGGGCAATTAGTTGGAAATCAAACTTACAAAGTGTTGTAGCTTTGTCTACAACTGAAGCCGAGTATATAGCCATGACAGAGGCAATAAAAGAGGCCATATGGATAAAAGGAATTGCAAAAGAGTTAAGTATCTTTAATGGTACTGTCACTGTCCATTGTGACAACCAAAGCGCCTTACACTTAGCCAAAAACCAGGTATTCCATGAAAGGTCCAAACATATAGATATTAAGCTACATTTTGTAAGGAATGTCATAGAATCTAAGGTTGTTAGTGTGGAGAAAATTCCAACTAAAGACAACCTTTTAGACATGATGACTAAGTTTCTTCCCTCTTTAAAATTCAGACACTGTCTGAATTTAATTAGTATGGAGTCTGATCTAGGTCCCTATTAGAGGGATGTTGCGGGAACAGCCTAGGATGAGAATTTTGTAAACTTGGTAAACTAAGGTTTGTCAAGCTGGAGAATTGTAAATATGTGCCAAACTTAGTGTATAATTACATCTTAAATTGATCTTCTAACGTATCTATTTTTCAGCCAATGATGTGCAGACACTTGTGTATATTCAGAACCATTCGATCATCAAATGAAAATGGGTTTAACTCGCTGGACAGAAGGGTATTTAGTCATTGTGCCGAGAATATATTATATCTGATGCATGACCCTGGACCGTTAGATGGCCACGTGTCGATATCTCTGATTCTGTATAAATATATGTTAAAAGTGAGATTAGGATTACGGGATTCAGTGTGTTTTGCTGAGGCAGAGAGTGATAGAGAAACCGAGAGCACTCATCTGCTAGGGTTTGTGAGATTGAGAGAAAGAGAGAGACTGAGAGGGTTGGCTCTCTTGCACTCGAGAGCTAGCACTCGATTTGTTGTAAAACACTGAGGCTTTGTTGCTGATTATTCAATAAGAATGATTTCTAAGGCCATTCCCGCCGTGGATATAGACCATTAAAGTCGAACCACGTAACTCTGGTGTGTTTTTTTCTTCTTGTTCTTTATTGGCAATCCCTTCCTAATTTATTTCCTGAATTTTAGCACTTGGTATTCATGGAGAAGAGAGGCAGTAGCCGATTTTGACATTGAATTTTAGAATAAAGTGATTTCATTAACAGAGAGACTCTGTTTGCGACTTATTCCCCTCTTGAACGTCAACGTGAGGTTGGCTCTTGAGGCTTGCACCACGGGGAGGAGGTCGTAGAAAGAGAGCAGCGGCGGCTTGGGGGCGGCCTGAGGTTCCTGACAGCGCTTTCTGTGGAGTATGGTGGTGATCCTACGTGTTGGGCTCTCGGTGGGGGTGGTGTGTAGTGGCCATGGTGGGGAAAGCATAAGCTCTGTTTTCGGGGGCTAAAACAGAGCACTGCAATATGAAGTGTTTTCGTTGGTTGTCGGTGGCGAGGGGCTTCCCTGTGGAGGTAATGCTTTGTACGGCAGTTGAGGGAAGAGGCGTGGCTGCTGTGACGTGGGTTTCTGTGATGAAGGAGCGCGCAGCGGTGGTGCTATACGATGCTACGTCCAAAGATTTCTTGGGTGCGGTGCTGTGGAGACTTAATATCGCAATCAACCGTTTAGAGACTAATTAGAGAAATTTGCTGAAAATACGAACAGGTTTAAAGAAATTTGCTGCGTGTTTTGGTATCATTGCGTGATGGGAGAATATCACCGTAATCAGGGAGGCAGCACTGAATCAGCACGCAGAATCCCGAGAACTAGAAACTGAAAATACGAACAGGTTTAAAGCATTCAAAAAAGAGAAGTTCTAATATTGTTGATGAAGAACGAGCAGATACGAGTTTAAATATGATTAGGGGACTCAATTTGAAGTCGAGGGTTGATTTTGATAAGATTTTGGATCTCCTTTTTTTTGTTAGATCTAAAATAAAATTTAAATGACCATAATGAAATCTAAAATCGACAATAAATAAATAAAATTAGAATAAAGTTTAACATTAAGAAATGATAAAATATATGAAATTATACAAGTCATCAATTACATATGTTTAATATATGTTTCATCTGATTTTCAATGTTTGTGAATTAAATTATCTTTTTCCATACACAAGTCAGACTAATTATGTTTTTTAGTGTCTTATCACACCACTTTCATATGTCTTTTTTTTAATTACTTTTTTGTAATATCTTTTCTTACCATCAAGTTACCATTCACGTTCCGTGCTCCCAGCCTGAATTTTTTTTTCATATCTTCCTTTTATGTTAACGTCTAAATTAAGTTTCTCTTTTTATTAACCCTATAAAAAATAAATCCATATCTCAAGACTTAAAAAGTATAATAAGAATTAAAACTACCAAAATATTAACTCAAAAATAATCTAATTATCAACCAAATAAAAGTATATGCAATTAACCCTAAAAATTGGATTGGGTCCTTACATGTATGATAATCCTAATTTATGATCAAATTACTTACCTTGTTGTGCCACTTTCGAATTTTTACTTTATAGTCAGTCGCTTATACGAATGATCCAACTACTTACCTTCCCATCAACCTTAGACAAGTTTATGATCAAACTACTTACCTTCCCATCAACCTTGACAAGTTTCTGATCAAACCATATTAATGCATGGTTGATAGCTTCTGATGGGCGCACCTCCACCTTTTCAAACAACTTATGATTCCTTTCTTACCAAAAACACCAAGTTATCAATAAGATCTTTCTCAACTTCCTCTATTTTGTGTTGCAGCCAAGAAATTTGCAAAATATGCATATTGTGAACTTGGATTCAACTTTAAACCCATCTCTAAGCTCTAACCAACTATGATTAATTGTCTTGTAATTATAAACTGAATGCATAATGTCCTCCACCTTTGTTCCACATAAAGCATACCCATCATCGGCCACCATATCTTGTTTCTTTAGATTGTCCTTTGTATGTAGACCATTTCTGCATGCCCTCTATTCAAATATCTTCACCTTGTTAGGTGTTTGTAGTTTCCAAAGGCCTTGCCGCAACCTCTAATTTTCATTGACAAAATGTTTCCCATTGCTATTCCTTTGTTGAAGAGACTAAAATAATTTATAAGCACTCTTCAAAGTAAATTATCCATGTTTCTCATATTCCTAGATCAACTAATCAACACTCATTCCAGAATTAATTAAAGTAGTTTAAACAATTCTACTACCACATGAGGAGGTAGGAATTGATTAACTTTTTCAGCATCCCACCAAATAGTGTTCTTGTCAATAATATCTTTAACAATATGATTAGAAGAATCCACTGCCATAGGAGCAAAAGGAAGTAACCGTCTAAAGTTTGGTACCCAATAATCAAGCCACAAATTTACTGAAGCATCATTTCCAACTCTCCATCGACATTCCAACTTTAACTATTTGACATTCCCCCAAATACCGCCCCATGCATAAAACGGGTTTAATCCAATTTTGCTTCAAAAATTTGTGAGTTTGGGTTATACAACTTACGTAACAAAATATTCTTTTCACATATGATCCTCTAACCTTGTTTATTACTTAGAGTCATATCAAACAACTTTAGATCATTAAAACCCAGCCCATCCTTATTCATCAAATTACACATTTTGCTCAAACTCACCTAATGGATTTTATTCTCATCTTTCTTTTGGTTCTACCAAAAATTTAGCCATCATTCTCTCAAGATCCCTAATGTAACACCCGACACAGACCCAGGCCCGAATCGCTTCAGCCCAGCCCTTTGTTTTCGAAAACGACGTCGCCTTGCTTTCAGGGATTTTATTGATTCTTTGGGAATTGTTGTATACGAATAGTGGGTTGTTTAGTAAATGAAAATGCTTTGGATCTTTTGTTTAGAAGACTCTTACAAGTTGTTTGTGGAGTATTTTATTTTATCTCTTGGTTGTTCCTAAGCTTATGAGTTGTTTGTTGAGAGGATTATTGGTGGCTGATTGTGTGATATAAAGAAATTATTTTCCAAGGTATTTTGGAGTTATTTGAGATGAACACGTCGTGAGCTGAAATAATGAATTTGTTGGAGACAGTATTCATGCTAATAAATGATTTTGGGTGGCTGGTTGCTTGGGATTTGTCTGCTGGAGTTTATGAATTTAGGCAGGCAGCATAATTTAGCTTATAATTTTTCAGATTAAAACCTTTTGGGATGGTCATTAACATTAGTGAATATCTTGTAAATAGGTGACGAGACTCTTAAAGGTCGGACTCAAAGCTTTGACAATTCACTGGAGGAGTCAGGTAAGCGGGGTTTCTATACTAAATTTGCATAAAAAAAAATGGTTTGAGGTTGGTTTTTATAAATGTGCATGATATGTTTTTAAAAGAAAAAAAAAAAGAAAAACAACCTCAATATATGTATTTATGCATCTTCTCATGAAAATACATATGATATAAAAAAAAAAATTTCTGACATGAAATGTGTAGACATAAGCAATATTTGACATACTTTTGAAATGTGCATAAGAGCGAACATGAATAATGAGGTTTCTTGTACATGTGAAATAATATGTTTTGATTTATTTTTGTTTATCTGAATTGATAAGAGAGTGAAAAGCACGTGGTTTGATATGATATGAACATGAAAAATCTTTGGCATATTTATCTGTTTGGTTTTGTTTCTGGATATGGTTCTGAGATGATGATATGGTTTCACGCGATATTGTTGGTACCACTATGATATGATATGATAGGAATGCAACCACTTTAGAAACAAAGTGGTCATTTATATATTTCTTTCTTGTGTACACACTTGGGGCTCCGAGAACAAATAAGGGAAAGTCTCACAATATGATACCGCTTGGTTTGGCCACCGGGGATAGCACAACCTTACCACGGGGGTTAAACATGATACATGTTCTGGTATGAAAATGAGATGAGATTTTACAGTTAATTGTGCCAAAGTGTCTTTGTTTTGAAAATTTGTCTTCTGTTTTCTTATAATAAAAAATTATATGTTCGCTCCACTTTCTGTTTGATAAAATGTTTGGAGACGTTGGCTCTGAACAAAATGGTTTCCGATGCATGTATACGAAATTCTTTTTTTGAAAATGCTCATGTATTACACGCTAGTATAGGTGTTTTGCTTACTGAGTTGTGGTTAAACTCACCCCCTTATATATATTTTCAGATGATGTGGATGTCTTAACTGAGGACCAAAAATAGTATTTGTGAACCAGACTAAGCTGTTAGAGTACCATTGTTGATGTGAAGATTGTAGACATTGAATTGATGTTATGTTTTCAGTATTATTAGATTCAAGTGTTAGTAGCTTATTATGTTGGGATTTTTGGAAGATTGTGGACCCTTTATTATGGTGATACTTTAAATTATGAATTCGTGGATATGCTTATGATGGATTTGGAAATGGGAATTATTTGTTTATTTTAAGAAAATCGTTGGAGACTTTGCTTGTATTCGGAGATAGGTTATATCGAACAGGTAGTTTTCCCGACCCTGCAAGTACAGGGTGTTACAGGTAGTTATCATACATTTGACTGAAAGCCAAATCAATTGAGGTTCTGTAGTATATAATATAGGAGATATTGGAATGTAGAATGATTTTAAGAAATCATTTTTAGATTTGATGATATAGTGGAAGGGACTATAAGAAATAATATAATTGGATATAGGTGAGTTTTAGTTGATAACATTCAGATTGAAGGATTAGATTTTTGAATTATATGATTTTGTTTGTGGTGGGTACCTCATTTATCTTGGGAGAATTATATATTGTTGTTTTGGCTACTAAGACAACCCTTAGATGTTTATATAGCTATTTGTATATATGTTTTGACGAATGATTTGTTTAATGGTCCAAGTTTTCTCAGGATGCCGCCTCATCGTGAATGAAGTGTATAGGATTTGAATGCGGCCAGGAATGAAAGGGAAGCAAATCCAAGAGCTTCTGAAGTACTCTGAGCAGTAGCGCACTAGTTAATAGATGACCTTGCGCAAAATCCATCTGGGCGTCACCGCAACACGAATGAAAGGGGTTGCACAGTAGATAACTTTAACAAGTTGCATCCTACGTCTTTTGATGGGAGGGGCGACCCGATACTGGCGAAAGATTGGGTGCAGGATATTGAGGAGATATTTCGAGTTTTGCCTTACACGGATGAACAAAAGGTGGCGTTTGCTACATTCAAGTTGACCGGAGAGGCGAAAAGATGGTGGATCTCTAAAAGAACCATTAGGGAAGCAGAAAAGAAGGAAATAAAAAGTTGGTCGCTGTTAAAAGAAGTGTTCCTAGAGCGTTTCTTCCCAGTATCAATCAAAGAAGATAAAGCTATGGAATTTTCTACTTTGGTGCAGGGGGCGATGTCTATACACCAATATGCAGCCAAATTCACTGAACTGGCATGTTTTGCGGCAAATCTGATTCCAGATGAAGAGAAGAAGTGTCGCAAATTTGAACAAGGGTTGAACGAGAAGCTTTACAAGCCAGTGGTGGGCTTCCAATTGAAAATTTTCACAGAATTGGTGAATAAGGCTACCATGTTCGAAAGATGCCTTCAGAGAAGCGCTGCCTTACTTGATCAAAGGAAGAGGTCTACCCCATCTAGATATCATACAAGCAAAAATCAGGGACAATGGAAGAAGAGAAATGAAGGTGGTAGTTCAAGCAAAAGGCCAATTAAGAGTTATCAACAGTCTTATCATTGTAGAGCTTGCGACCATGTTCACACGGGAGAGTGTAGAAAAGAGGCAGGTTTATGTTATCGGTGTGGCAAGTCAAGCCACTACTTCAAGGATTACCCATTTGAGCAGCAACAAACCCGCCTCATTACCACCCCTACCCAAGACCAGAGGGACACCACGAGGTAGTACACAACGTCCTACTACAACTGCTCGAGTCTTTGCATTGACACCAGGAGAGGCTAAAGGCAGGGATGATGTGATCACAGGTATTATTTCTTGCTTTTCTTTTATAATCAACTTCGTGTTCATTGTGGACCTTAAATCGAAGGAGTGTTTTGTTTGTGATCACAGGCATTCTTCCTTTGTTTTCTAATCATGCTACTGTATTATTTGATTCTGGGGCAACACATTCATTTATTTCTATGAATTATGCCAAGTTTTGCACTTGGGAAGGTGAAATGTTGGATTTTAACTTAGTAGTCTCGACTCTGACGGGGAATTCAGTATCTTGTCACAAAGTTCTCCATGGCTGTCCTATATATATTGAAGGGAGAATGATGCCTGCTGAACTTATAATTTTTGACATGGTTGGATTCGATGTGATTTTGGATATGGACTGGCTGGTTTCATACCATGCCAGAATTGACTGTTTCAAAAAGGAGGTAATCTTCAAGCTCCCTGAGGGAGATGAAATTCGATTTGTGGGGTCGAAGGTACGATCACTTCCATTAGTCATATCAACAGTTCAGGTTTGGAAATTATTGCGAGATGGCTATCAAGGATTTTTGACTTATGTAAAGGATGCACCAAAGGAAGAGTTGAGTCTAGAAGAGATCCTTGTTGTGAAAGAATACCCGGAGGTGTTCCCGGAAGACTTGTCTGGATTACCACCCGACTGAGAAGTAGAATTTCCTATTGATCTTGTTCCGGGCATGGCACTGTTGTCCAAGGCTCCTTATAGAATGGCGCCATCAGAGCTCACCGAACTCAAAAAACAGTTGCAATATTTATTAGACAAGGGTTTTATCTGACCTAGTGTGTCCCCATGGGGTGCTCCTGTGTTATTTGTGAAGAAGAAAGATGGAACAATGAGAATGTGTATTGACTATAGGGAACTCAACCGAGTAACTATCAAGAATAAATATCATTTACCCTGCATAGAAGACCTTTTTGATCAATTACAAGGTGCACAGGTATTCTCGAAAATTGATTTTCGGTCGGGCTATCATCAACTGAAAATCAAGGCGGAAGATGTACCCAAGACTGCTTTTAGGACTAGGTACGGTCATTACGAGTTCTTAGTCATGCCTTTTGGTTTGACTAACGCCCCAGCAGCATTCATGGATTTGATGAATAGGGTATTCCATGAATTTTTGGATAAATTCGTGGTCGTTTTTATTGATGACATCCTGATCTACTCCAAAAACAAGAATGAGCATGAGGAACACCTTAGGATAGTACTCAGAATACTTAGAGATAAAAAGTTGGTGGCAAAACTAAAGAAGTGTGAGTTTTGGCTGGATTCAGTTATATTTTTGGGGCATGTGGTTTCAAAAGAAGGTATTTTAGTAGACCCAGGGAAAGTGGAAGCAGTAGTTAATTGGTTAGCATCGAAGAATGTTCAGGAGGTTAGAAGTTTCTTGAGATTGGCGGGATACTATCATCGATTTATTGAGGGTTTCTCTAAAATAGCAGTTCCTCTCACCACCCTTACCAGGAAGAATAACAAGTTTGAGTTGACAAAAAAGTGTGAAGGAAGCTTTCAAACCTTGAAACAAAGACTTGAAACAAATTCATTTCATTTAGTTATAAAAATGGAACATTTTTATGTGGACTGCAATACAGTCCATCAAATATGGACTGCAAAAAATATTATCCTTTATTTTACAGTATTTGAAAATCGATTAACGCGGTATGAATGACATGTCAGCAAGTTGATACAGCTTTTATATAGACAAATAGATTGGCAAGTATAATAAATTATTGCCTCAAATAACTTACATAATGCAATAATACAAGAGGAATATCTTGTAGTGTGTCAATAAGCCATTCCAGAGTGTCAATTTATTTAGGACTCAGATAAAACCTGAGATAAGTGGAGCATTAGAAATAAAACTAAATTTTCTAAAACATTCTATATTAAAATAAATGAAATCGACAAGAGAAATTTAAAGAATCATTAGAATACTAAAATTTTCAACTACATGAACTAACCATAATCAAACCATATCACACCAAAAAAAAAACTAAATAAAGTTTGAGTTAATATTTTGAACACAAAAAGAACAAGAACAAAATTTAAGATTTAAAATTTAAAATAAACAAAATAAAAAGCTCGATTCTTGCAAGCATGAAGAGTCCAAAGAACAACAAACTTTATTCTAGATCAAAACGTACATATTATTATGAAAAATGTACATACATTATTACGCCAACATATGCATTCTATTAAAGGAAAAACATTTCTATAAAATGGAAATTCAAATTTAACGATTTGAAATTCGGATTATGAAATTAACTAAATCAAATAATTTAAAAAGATAAAACAATATATAATCAAAAAATAATATATAATCAAAAAATAATATATCACCAGCAAACATAAAATAATATAAAATACTTTTTTAATGAACAAAATAAAAATTAAAAAAAAAAGAAGAAGAAAGGAGATACTATTTGCAGAGATTTTAAAAATTGTTAGACTTATGAGAATAAGAATCAGGATAAAATAGAATTTTCTCCACGTTCTTCTTGACTTTTCAATTGAATTTTACGTTGAGAATATATGAATATGAAGAGGCAAGACCTTTGGAAGTATTATTGTCCTTTTTTATAAATTTTATTTTCCATATTTATTGTCCTTCTTTCTTCTTTCCATATATGAATAAAAATAATTGCATTCCCAAGAAATACAGACTGTTGTACTTTTTCATAAATTGCATTCCCAAAAATATAAGTCTATTTTTATCGCAAATAATTATTGTCATCGTAAATTATCTAATACAAATATGCATCTTTCTTATAATAATGGGCGATCTTTCAATAAATGAGATGGACATGAATAATTGCAATTTGCATTTCCCTAGACCACGTGAATAATGGACTTAATGGATTTACTGTCACTACAAGAAATAAAGCCTTTTTTGAGGAAAAAAAAAAATTGTCTCTAAAAATTAAATTTTCATCATTAATTCTTTTTTTGTGAGGAAAAAAAATAGTCACTCATTCGTCAAAAATATCTCGTAGTTGAAAGTCATTTGTGACGACAAAAGTATATCATTGTAAAAAATACCACATTTAGCGACAACAATTTCATCACAAAAAAGATCTCAGACTTGGTCCCAAAAAGTCCCCATAAAATCAAAATTGTCGCAAAAACTAATGTAATTGTGACAAAAATTTTGTTCCTCATTAATATTAAACAATTAATTCGTCACAGATATGAGCATTATAGTGACCAAAATAACTGTCACTAATAGAAAAAATACTTGTGAGGAAATATTGTCATCATCAAGCTAATTTTTGCCGCCAAAATTTATTTCTCATAAACAATACAAAAGAAGCTGACGTCTAGCATAGGTGACGAGTTACATTCGTCGATATTATTTATCATCGGGGAGGACTAACTCTCGTCACTACACACCATGATTTAGAATTAGCGACAAATATTTATCATCATAAATGGTGACATGCATTTAGAATTAGTGACAAATATATTTTATCATGTATGATTACACAATTCTTCATTTTTTATAAATAAAAGAACAAATAATAATCAATTTGAAAAACAATAATAACAAATTCTAGTGATACAGAAAATGCATAAAATTAAATCCATCATTTAACTTAGTACCATTGTTCATAAAAACACTCAAATAAAGTTTGTTCTTTGCAAACTAAAATAGAAACACGAAAATCAATATCTATTTATGACTCTCTATGAGCCGCTAATTGTGCCATAATTTCTAAGAGGCGGCAATCATATTCACCTTGTTTCTCTACCACATGGTTGATATTTGATTGCATAGATTCTCCCCTTTGCACCGATTCCTCCCATTTCTCCTTATAAACGGCCTCCATTTCATTCTTGTATTTCTCTAGTTGTTGAGTGAGTTGGATGACTTTGGATGAACGTGCAGATGATGGAATAGGAATGACATAATTTCCCAACCCTTCGGCATATCCAGATTTATTCCCCAAAACTTCATTGAAAATATCTTCCGCAGTCCGTGATGATTCGGTAGCATTTCTCTCATTCCATAATTCTTTCATCCTATGTTGCAAAAGCAATAGCAAGATTTTCATGGAAAAATAAGTCAATATATGCATGCATTTCTACTTATCCAAGTCCAACGCTAAGAAAAATGCATTACTTACATAATTGTCTTCTGCTGTTGGAGTCATGAAAGAGCCATCTTTTGAGTGTGTGAGTTTATAAAAGTCAATCAAAGTAGTATGCTCCCCACGCTTCAGCAAATAAAAAAAAAAAAAACTCTCTACTATTAAAAATCACATTAGTGTATAAATGACAAGTAAAAAACGCATTTTCTTCGAGAAGTCGAGCAAATGATTTTGATCTAGCCACGTGATTAACTTTCAAATTGCTTTTATTCAAAGCATTTTGATCACACAATTTCTATAAAAATAAAAACCAAAAAACGCAAGTTAATTCTAGGAGTAAAGAATAAAGAAAAAAAAAAACGAAGTGCAAGATTTATAAGTAGGTAGTAGCTACCATCTGTGTCCATCCTAGCTCAATTTTATTAGATGAAACTAGTACCAATCAACTAGTTCTACCCCTTTTGTTTTGCAATGAGAACCTAATGGGACTCTAGAAATCAGAGGTACTAAATTATGCAAGAACGAGTTCATATCAAGCAACACGAAAACAAAACTTTTGAGCCGCCTCAGAATAATATCTGACGCACCTCGACACATCAAGTCTGGGAAACAAAAACAAGCTTTGCAACTATACCATTTTAATGCCACCTCCTATCAAGTACCCAACTCTGAGACAGGCTACCCAACATTGAAAGCAACAAACTTAGCCTCTAACCATAAAGCAAGCAATGTCCAAAAGCAGAACAAACATTGACCAATACCATGTATTTTGGATCTCCCAATCAGCTTGACTCAAATCATTTGGGACATGAGCAATCACTTCTTCTTTTGTTGAGTATTTCTTGAATATCTTGTGCAATGTATGGTGATAGTCATTATAGCTTCTTTGTAACTTTGCTTTAACGCACTCCTTGACTTCATCTTCACTCCAATCAAGAAGGAACTCTCCCTAAAACATAATTGAATTAAACAAATGTATTACATATTTCTTAAACCAAAAAAGAAAATAATAAATAATCACAACGATTACTTACGCGGACCCGAGCATACAATTCCCCCTTATCTACGTCAAGGATGTGCTTCCAGCTTTTGCAAGTAATGGGGGCAAGATTCCTAGCAATATAGCCAACCCTGCTAATTAAAGAAGTACTATTTGTGCTAGTAGCTCCCTTATTGCCCGATTCTATCTTTACTGGAATGAGACCATATTTTCTCAATTCTTCAAATGATATGTACTGTGCTTTACCACGACCTTGTTTCACCTTAGTGGCTGAAAAATATAGGAAGAACTTATTTTTAAAATTAATATTTTGTAGCCCTTCTAAAAGATGTTTGCGCATATAATAATGTTGACATGCTGCAACTACTTTGCATTAAATACTAATTAATCTAATGCCTAATTACTTAATCATTTATTATATTTTGCTTCTATCCGCCGCCGACCATGCATAATCTGTGAGGACCCGTAATTTAACCTTTTTTGTAATTTAATATTTTAATATTTTATATGTATTGTTTGTTAATATAAATATTGGATGTTATGAGTTGGTTGATATTAGTATCATTTGTTGTGATGCATTTAATTTAATGCTTGAATTTAATCTCATTATTTTATTATATTGGTATTTAAATTAAAGTGTTGTAATTTATTTTCTCATATTATTTTAATGTGATGCTTCTATTTTAATGATTGTATATAATCTCTTTATTTTATTATATGAGTATTTAATTTAATGTGTTGTGTTTTAATTTATTCATATTATTTTAATGTGCTGCTTCTATTTTAATGATTGTATATAATCTCTTTATTTTATTATATGAGTATTTAATTTAATGTGTTGTGTTTTAATTTATTTTATTTTATGTTATTTAATAGATTTTCGGTTTTGGGCTTATTCAATTTTTATATTGAGTTTATTGCATTTGTTAAGCTTTGTTTATGGTTCTTTGGAAGTCTGGCCGATGTATGTTTTGAACCCAACACTTCATCTTTTTAAAACGTTGCCGTTTACTTTATGAGATTATTGAACCCAGGCGTCTCGCCTTCTCTCATACGCATCTACATTTCTTCTCTTCGTCTTCTTCTTCTACTTCTTCGTCTCCCCTGTTTACGACCAGGTTCATCCGTGAGTTCAAGTTTGAATCTTGCAGCTTTCTCCTTCCTCATTTCATACACGGGTTGCATCATCAGAGACCTGGTATCTTGATGAGTATTTACCCTCTCTTTTCATCTCAAATCCGTTAGTCACGTACTCGAATCGCCTCTTTCTTTCTAACAACGAGTCCTTGTTTTTACCTCTGTTTTCATTTGAAAAAGTTGGGGATTCTCTTCCATGGCAGTGTGTGGTTGTCTTGACTCAGTTTGTTGTGAGTTTCACGTGAGTTTTCCCCGCTCATTTCCACTCTCTATGGTTCGGTTTCATCTATAAATCCGAACATTTAGCATCTCTTTTCATCATTTATTCTTCTCCTCTTCAACTTGAGTTAGTCCTCTTCAAAACTCCCTATCAATCCGAATATTTTAGTGGTGTTTGATTGGATATTTTCTCGCCGTAAAGTCACCGTTTTACAACGTTTACAATACGCTCGATAAACATTTTCTCTAGTTTAATTGATTAATTTATTTATGTGTTAATCCTAATTTATTTTTGTGGTATGATTTTATTTATGATCAAGTTTTAGTTTAGTTAGTTATTAATTGTATTTTATTTATTTACAATAAGATGATTGATTTATTTGGTTGCAATATTTGGGACAATTATTTGAATTGGTTATATGTATATATATTGTTCTATTTACATTATTGGTTTAATTAAATTTCTAGGTTTACTTATTGGTTTTATTGATGTAACTATAATTTATTGATATTTTAATTAAGTCTGGTTTTTAATTATTTTAGTTGTTTTCGATATTAATATTTATGTATTTGTGATGATCTATATACGTTGGTGCTTTGGATTTGATTTTAGTGGCGAGTACGCGGTTGGAAGCTTGGAATCGCTATTCGGCATTTTCGGTAACTTCAGAAATTATTAGCGAGCGTACTATAAGTGATTTCCAAACGAAATTTGAGATTTAAATATATTTTTACATAACAACTATGTATTTGGTTGATGATTGAGTTTATTGAATATTAAATATTTTGTACATGGTGATATGCATTGTAAAATTGCACGGTCTTTCATGTGTATATATGATATTTGAAGTTTTTACGTGAAACTTGAATTATGGTATATTAAAATGATTTTTTCTATGGATTTTAATAGTTTTTGACTGAGTCATAACAGGGACGGTGATACGTAACGTAAATTATGATCAATGAATGTGAATGACATAATGGGGACGGTGATACGTAACGCCCGTTATGGTCATTGTATGTGTATTTCATATTGGAGACGGCGATACGTAATGCCCGCTATGAAATGAGTATGTATGAGTCATAATGGGGACGTCGATACGTAATGCCCGCTATGAAATGAGTATGTATGAGTCATAATGGGGACGTCGATACGTAACGCCTATTATGATTGGTGATGTGTGTATATCATATCGGGGACGGCGATATGTAACGCCCGCTATGATAGGATTTACATGCATCATTTTTGATTTTATTGGAGTTTTACTTTGGAATTTTGGAGTTTGTGCTTTATTTATTTATTTAAGAAAAATAATTTTAAGACTCATGCATATGGTATCTTATTCATGCATTTTGTTGTTAGACAAATGTATTTAATATCTTGGGTTTTGTTTGGAATTTTTACTTACCTGCGATACCATTTTTAGTATCGTAGATTGTGATGCAGAGAACGAGGAAGTTGAGCCTGACTCCGCCGTTGGAGTGAATTAGTGTAGTTGGTTTCCTTAGATGATGTTTACTTAATGCTGATGATAGTGTATTGTGTTTATTTGATCTTTGGATGACTGTATTAAATCTCTTGTTAGAGAATTTGTATTAAACTGGTATGTAAAATATTTTAAGAAAAACTTTGGTACTTAAATATTGAATTTATTTATTCGCTACTTTTATTTATGCATATTATGTGTTGATTCTCGTGTCTTTTTAAGGAAAAATTTGAGAGTGTCACATGATCTATTATCATATGAATTCATCACTTATCTAAAAATTCTAAACTAATGAGAATATATAGAATATGCTTACCATAATACGATTAAGATTTTTAAAAAATTAAAAATTTTAACTTACATGCTCCTTCACTACTCAACTGTGTTTCATGCACTTGACGACCAATTGTTGCTGAGTCTACTGGCAAAGATCCCTCCATAGAAGAAGGTCCTCGATGAAAGGATTGTGGTTGATCTGTAGGACCCTCTCTTAAAGTCAATCGAGATGATTGTCCTCGACGTCCTCGAATAGTAGTTGGAGCCATAATTACGAAAGAAATATACATAAAAAAAATTCATGATATTAATTCAATAGAGATATTAGTAAATAATATTGACAAAATATGATATAATATTAAATTATATATACATTACATGGAATTTCGTAAATATGATATAATATTAAATTATATATATATTGTAGCAGATCGATCGACCCCTGCCATGTAGTACTTTTTAATTGTTTCTAGGATTTATCATTATGCATTAGTCCACTATAAATTCATCACGATGAGGCTGCCTAAATCAGTATATAAGACAATGAGTGTGTTTAAAGAAAACAGTACAATTTATCACAGCCTATTTTATTTCTTCCCACATGTGGAATCCCATGACTCATCATTCATGGATGCCTATAGGCCTCTAAGTATAGCAAATACATATATATATATATATATATATGGCTGGCTACTACATATATAATCCATTGGACATTAATTTGGACAAATGTTTACACTCTAATTTGAAGAACACGTATATTTTACACAACCATTGAGAATGCTGATCACATGATTAATTTTTGGCTAGTTTTAGAACATAATTAAGTCAAAAGGAATAAAACAAGTCAAAACTGATGGTTATTTTTTCAGGGACAATATTAGTTAGTATTAATGACTATATACACAGTGTTACAAATCTGTACATTTTAAACCTAATATTTTCTGTATTGAGTGACAGTACTAATTTATCATATTTATTTATTCGAATTTCAAGTTTCTAAATATTCACCATTTCAATATATAGTCGGAATTGCTATATATGTGCGTAAACTGTTCAGAGAAAGAAAAAAAATGTGCATAAACTGTGAGTACAGATAGAATTGTTCTTGATCATGTTAATTAATTATCTACTAATAATGAACAGTAGTTTTTCACTTCTTTTTTTCCAATCTTGAATCAAAGCTGGGCATAATAATAATAAAAAAAAAATCATTGCAAAGTGGATTTATAAATACCTCATACTCATGAAGAAAATTTATATTCTACAAGCGTATGCACTAAGCTACAAGCTAGAAATATTATTGTAAAACTGTAAAGAGATATATTAATCTTAAACAATTAGAGAAGTTAAAATGAGAGAACAATTTACAAGAATTTATCTAAAAAATAGGAAGTGATGGAGTGTAGTAGTACTAATCAAGATAAAAACAAAGACTAAGAAAGTTTAAGAAATACCTATAAAGAATTGCAATATTGAGATTTGATGGAGATCAAGAACAGTACTGCATTTGAAGGGGGAAAGAGAATATCTAAAGAATATATAAAAAAACTGCTGTGGAATTTGGTGGGAATTAAAATAACAGAAATGAAAGGAATAAAAAGAGTGGAATTTGGAGGGAAAAGGCGTGGCTGGAGCCGAATGCGGGCAACTTCCATTTTTTTTTTTTTTTTACTTTGAAGCAGTCAGCACGCGCTAACCAATTGATAAGGTGCAGGCTAAATTGGTTTGTCTCCATCTTTTTCGTATCTAGTGTTTTAGCCACCTCATGCACATTCTTTCTATACATGATATTTATATATGTAACAGCTTAAAAAAAAAAAAAAAAAGCCATCCATATATTTTAAATGAGGTGTTTATATACGTACTCTTTATGTGTGTACTTATGTCGGTCCAAAATGCCGATAGCATTTGGCATTTAATAAAAAGAAATTAAAAAATATAAAACTATTTCTTTTAAGAAGAGGGACGGTACGTCGACACTCCCAATTTTATTGATAACTCTCTCTTATGATAGATGAATACATTTTACAAATGGGGAAAGACTTTGAGGATTATATAAATCCCTAAATCAAAGCCCTTGTGGAATCTTTAAATTCAAATAAACTATTCTATACAGTAATTGAATAAAGAAAATATGCAGTAATTGAATAAAATAAATAAATCTATTGCATTAGTTAACATCCAAAAATCTTTTTTATAATATAATAAATACCTAAATTTGGTATATAATAAAATAAATTCACTTACTACAGTTCATCATCACTATCTGTATCACTCTAAGCAACCAAGAATTCTTCTTCCTCGTCGGTGTTGCTATTGCCGTCCTCATCACCAAGACAATTATTAATAACTGGATTATTGGCAGGAAACACATTAACATACTCAGATGTCACGTCATCTACCAATAGTGGAACTAATTGCCCTTTATCAAATTCCGCAGAAGCATTAAACCCTAAAGGTTCATTTTCCCGATAGGCTTCAGTATCAGCCACTTCTCCATCTTCTTCCTCTACCATTACGGGTGTATCATAAATGTTCCTATTAGTGATTTTATTCACCACTCTCCAATTACCTCCTAATTCAGTATCACTGAGATAAAATACTTGTGATACTTGACATGCTAAAACAAAAGGATCATCTTTATACCAAACACAAGATATATTTACACTTGTAAAATGATTATCTATTTGTCTTCTTATTTCTTGTTTTCCAATATCCCACTAATCACATTTGAAAAGGTATACTTGATGACCTCCCAGGTAATGTAGCTCCAAAATATCATTTAGAACTCCATAAAAATTAACATCATTTGCTTAATGTTTCCCTTTAACAACTACACCACTACATTGTGTGCATCGGTTTCATTCACATTCCTTAGTGTGAAACCTAACACCATTCATGATACAACTACTATAGAATGCAACTTGTGGATCACGATCGCAAGCTAATGCATATAATTGATCAAACACCTCAAGTGCATTCTGACTATGCAAATGTTTAATCTAATAAAAAAATGTAAAACAAAAAAAAATAGTAAAATAATATTTCATGAGTTGTATTCAACACATTAAAAATATCGCCATGTTGCTAAAAATCATACTTACACGTTTGAACCACTTTGGAAATTCGGCTTCATGTCTGTGATATACATTATTTGTGCATCTTGCTTTGATCTCATCATAGTGTTCACTACATATAAAGTTTATATCAATATGTGACATAATTTCTAACTCAAATGCATGTGGAATTAAACAAAGCATACAGGATTTACTTACTTTAGATAACGCTCTATTTTCGTGCAATTATTTAGTATATACCATTGTGCTATTGCAAAAAAACGTTCATCTAAATTGTGAAGTGTTGAGGATCCCAATGGATGAACATTTTGAGAAAAAATGGACAACCCTTTGCATTCATTTCCTTGCCCAATATCAATATTTCGCTTTGCACGATTAAATTTTGTCTCAACATCATGAGAATACATGGAGCAGAATGTCAAGCATTCGACATCAATATAAGCCTCCGAAATTGACCCTTCTGGATGTGCTCGATTTCGTACATACCTTTTGAATTTGCCAAGAAACCTTTCAATAGGATACGTCCATCGAAATTGCACCGGTCCTGCAAGCAACACTTCACGTGGTAGATTAGTGGCTAAGTGTACCATTATATCTAAAAAATGCTGGAGGAAATACAAGGATAATGCTTTATACCCACACCGTTCCCCTTATCTATTTATTTTATTTTATTTTATTTTAACTTAATAATTAAAAAAATATTATTTAATAATATTATGATTTTAAAAAAATATTTAAGAATGTTAAAAAAATGATGAAATAAATAAATAACTAAACCAAAATATAAAATTGCACTAACGGTGCAAAGAATGGGGGTGCTATAGCGGTGGTTGTAGCACCACCCATCATTTCAAACTTGCATAGAATGATGGCAATGTTGCTTTCTAATTCTTTCAAAATCTCTAAATTTAACGTACGTGAACATAATTCTTTAAAAAAAAAAATTTAGCTCAATCAATGCCATCCTTATATCTTTTCGTAAGTACTCACCTATTGCAATTGGGAGCAATCGTTGTAAAAAAAGGTGACAATCATGACTTTTCATTCTTAATATCCTGCGATTAGCAATGTTCACACACCGAAAAATATATGAAGCATAACCGTTAGGGACCTATAGTTTCTACCCAAGTACAAAAGCTTTTTCTCTCATCACTTGACAATGTGAAGGGCGCATGGGGCATTAAATACGAATCACCATCTTCTTTTAAATGTAATTCCTTCTTGAGACCCATTTGACACAAATCCTTCTGTGCTTTGATTGTGTCATTTGTCTTTCTTTCTATATTCATCAACGTTCCTAGGACATTATCACAAATATTCTTCTCCACATGCATGACATCCATGTTGTGTCTTAATTTCAGTGTTGACCAACATGGTAACTCAAAGAAAGTACTTTTTTTTTGTCCAGTTTAACTCCTCTACTGCACATTTTCTTTTCTTTGTTTTTTCAAATTGCACATCTCTTACATTCATAAGCTGTTCTAAAACATAATTGCCAGACAAATCATGTGGTGCCAATCTATGCTCTTCTTTACCATTAAAAATAGCCTTGTTTTTTCTCCAAATAAGATCCAGTTGCAAAAAGCAACGATGAGCCATATAACAATGCTTCTACCCATATTTCCACCACATAGACTTTGTTTGCTCATTACACATTGGACATGCTAATTTTCCTTTGGTGCTCCATTCAGAATGGTTTTCATATGCAGGAAAATCATTTATTATCCATAATAATGATGCATGTAATCGAAACGTTTGTGATACTAATGCATCAAATGTCTACACCTTTTTCCCACAAATACTTTAACTCATCAATTAATGGTCTCAAACACACATCAATTTCATTTCCGGGTGCCCTAGGTTTAGGAATAAGTACGGTCATCATGAAGTACGGATCTTTCATATATTTCCAAGGAGGTAGGTTATACGGCATACGTATTACCAGCCACATGCTATGAGATATACTCGTGTTACCAAATGGATTAAAACCATTTGTTGCCAGTCTAAGTCGAACGTTGCAAGATTCTTGAGCAAACCATTGATGTGATTTATCAAATTCTTTCCAAACCATAGAGTCGGCTAGATGTCTCAAATTATTCAAATCATGAACTCGTTTTCTTTATGCCATACCATATCCTCAGCTGTCTTTTTTGATATAAATAACCTTTGCAACACTGGCTGCAATAGAAAATACCGCAATACCTTATAAGGAATTATCTTGTCTTGTTTTTTTCATTGTCAATCCATCTTGGCTCATTGCATATAGGAGACTTTTGACTACTAGCATGCTCTTTCCAAAAAATTACACAATCATTTTTGCATGCGTCTATCTTATTATAAGTAAAGCCCCGACCTCGCCTTAATTGTTTTGCCTCATAATCTATCTTTGGCAATGTCTCTCCATCGGGAAGTGCCTTTCTCAATAGGTCGATCAACATGACAAAGGACTTATTACGCCAATTGTTAATTGTCTTCCAATGGAGTAACTTTAAAATGAAAGCTAATTTTGAAAACTTCACACAACCTGGATAAAGTTGACGTTGAGAATCTTCCCACAATTGTTCAAAATTTCTATTTCTTAATTCTAGCGATGCAGGACCTTGGCTAGTGAAAGTTTCTCCTCCATTAGTATCCATAAATGTTCCCATGTAAACATCATCTAACATTTCTTCAACATTGTAGACATTTTCTGTCAAATCATTCTCATTAGTATTGTCATGAAATTGATTTTCATTCCACGTTTCATCTTCTTCATAGAATATCCATTGTGTGTAATTCTTATCAATTCCTTTGATGAATAGATGATCTTCCACCACATTTATAGTCCTATAATACACATTCTTACACTTAACACATGGACACCTGAGCCTACCCAGTTTGTCCGCATGATCACGTGCAACACTAATAAATTGGTTTACCCCTTCTACATATATTGCAGAAAATCTATTAGTAAGATTCATCCAACTTTTGTCCATTTTGTTGTACCTACAAAAAAAATTAACAACCAAATTGATCACCTATAAATAAAGCATGTAATTTCCATAAATTTCTAATTAATCACGTGCTTCACTAAGAAAATCTAAAATTTCAATTTAATTTATAGCCTCATAAATTCCAAACTCGTCGAAATCCTAAAAATATTGCCCTTCTTAATTAAAATCTTTGATTTTCATGTAATATCACCTAGTAATCAAATATATTCTAAAACTATTATATGCCACACTCATCTAAATCCTATCACTATAATATCATTTTCAGTATAAAAAACAATTTTATCACAAGCCAAGTGAGGCACACCGTAAGAACTCACTGGAAATAACCAAAATACCTGGTGTTTTGACTAAACATTAAGGGCAAAATTGTAATATCATAACCTAACCTTCCATATTAAGTAACACTAAATAAAAATGCAAACCCATCTTTCTATTTTTAGGGAAACCAAATCTCACTGTGAGGGAAGAAGTCGCGCGAAGAGCTGGGAGATGGGTGGAGGTCGGAGGTCGAAGGTCAAAGGTGTTTGGTACAGCGGCACAACACTGAAGGAGAGAAAGAATACAGTGAAAGAGTGAATAAGTCGAGAGAAAAATAGAGACGGGGTGATGCAAATAGGGAGCACGGTACCCAGGCGGAGACTACTCCTTAAATCGTGTTTTGGGGGGGGGGATGAGGACCTATTTAGCTGCTAGAATCCTTATCAACTCTTATCTATTTATTTCAAACTTTTGTTGCTTAGTTATTAATTCTTTCTTAAATTATTCCCGCAAGACTCTGTTTCCATATTGGCAATCCCTTCCTAATTTATTTCCTGAATTTTAGCACTTGTAATCCTTTAAATATGGTATTCATGGAGAAGAAAGGCAATTGCCGATTTTGATATTGAATTTTAGAATGAAGTGATTTCATTAACAGGGAGACTCTGTTTGCGACTTATTCCCCTCTTGAACGTCAACGTGAGGTTGGCTCTTGAGGCTTGCACCATTTTTGGTATCAGAGAAAGGTTTTCATTCTCAAGGAACTCAGTGTTTCATGCCTGTAACTCGGAGTGGTAATTCTTATGATATGGCGAATAACCAAAACCCAAACATTGATCTACCCTAACTACAAGCACAGATCACCCAACTCACATCTGTTCTGGAACAGATCAATCAAAGACTGGATACAATGGAGGAACATCGAACTTGAGATGAGTTTGGACCTCACAATAGGAGGGTGCGTAGGCCTCCTCTGGAAGATGAAGTAGATGGTAGTGAAGGGAACGAAGAGGATAAGTATTACAGGGAGAGGAACATGGGATTTGGTGATCATGAAGCTCGCTTTAGGCAGAATGGTCGTGAAGTTCCCAGGGGACGAGGAGGACGTGGCTTCAACCGTCATCCTCTTGATGAACTAGCCAAAGGAATGAAGGTAGATGTTCCAAAGTTTTTTGGAAAACTGGACCCCAATGCTTTTGAAGATTGGTTGACAACCATTGCGGATTATTTGATTGGTTCTCTGTGTCCGAGGATAGAAAAGTTCGTTATGTCTGTATGAAATTAAAAGGACATGCACGAGCTTGGTGGGGTAGTGTGGAAGAACAACTATGCCGTACTCAACATGCGCCGGTGTCCAATTGGGAAGAAATGAAGGAGCAGATGAGAGAGAAATATTTGCCTATTGACTACGAGCAAATTATGTTTGAAGAGATGCTGCAACTGAGGCAAGGGACATTGATTGTCGACCAGTATACAGACTGCTTCCATGAATTGACCGTCATTAGCAAGGTGGTGGAAAACGAGCAACAAACACTAGCTCGTTACCGCACGGGCTTACGTAATGAGCTGCGAAAAGAGATGCTAATAGCACGGCTCCTAAGCGTTGACGAAGCTTATCAATTGGCCTTACAAGTCAAGAAGCAACTGGGATTTTTCAACGGGAGACGCATGTCATCTACGGATCCCAGGCAGGAACGCGCACTAACACAACCATACCAGAAACCACCTCTGCCCACTGACCAAGGTAAACACGTCGCGGTGGGTGACCAAAGAGGAAAGGCCAAACTTACTGGCGACGGACCACAATGCTACAAGTGCAAGGGGTTTGGACATTTTGCTGTAATATGTCCTACGAGAGAAAAAAAAATTGGCCTTTGTATGTGAAAAAGAACTCAGAATGCTTGATGCAGTTGAGGGAGTTGAGGAAGAGGAATTTGAAGAAAGTGACAGCAAAGATATAGAGCACTTGGGAGCAACCGATCTGCCCAGTTGTGTGATCTACCGAGTTTTGACGAGCACTAAGAAGAAGATCCAAAGTGATGATTCTGATTGGAGATGCACCAACATTTTTCATACTCGTATGGAGCATGGTGATCGTGCGTTAAATGTTATCATTGACAATGGGAGTGGAATGAATGTAGTCTCTAGTGATGCAGTGGAACGTTTGGGTTTGACAGTCGAAAAACACCCTACCCCTTATCGAGTAAGCCGGGTCAATGAAGATAACCCCATCTTGGTAAAGCATCGATGTTTGGTGAAGTTTGCATTGGGAAGAAGCTACACGGATGAAGCCTGGTGTGATGTAGTCCATATGATCGTTTGTCATTTATTATTGGGTCGGCCTTGGCTCTATGACAAAAAGGTGTTGTATGATGGGTATGCCAATTCTTACTCTTTTAAATTTAATGGCAAGAAATTTGTTTTAGACCTTTTGCAGATTTTTGAGTTTGACACACAACCAAAACAAAAGAAAAAATAGGTTCTTCCAGTGCCAACCATTTGACAGTTTACTCAAGCTCTAAAAGGAGAACAACTAGTGCTATTGGGAGTGAACCGAGAGGCTAAACAGGATGATGGCGTTATCCCCGACGAATTTACAAAGATGCTGGAGAAGTTCCAGGAAATCATGCCCGATGAGATGCCGAAACAGCTACCACCGTTGCGAGAGGTGCAACATGCCATTGATCTAATCCCAGGTTCTTCCCTACCAAACCTACCACATTACCATATGAGTCCCACGGAAAATGAAGAATTGAATCGACAAATCCAGCAGCTGCTTGACAGTGGATCCATCCGAGAAAGTCTTAGCCCTTGTGCCATACCAGTTCTACTTACACCCAAGAAAGACAATACTTGGAGGATGTGCGTCGATAGCCGAGCGATTAACAAAATAATGGTGAAGTACCGATTTCCTATTCCCCGGCTTGACGACATGCTAGACTTATTAAGTGGAGCATCCATCTTTACAAAAATTGATCTTCGTAGCGGGTATCATCAAATTCGAATCCGTCCTGGAGATGAGTGGAAGACAGCATTCAAGACCAAAGATCGCTTATTCGAGTGGTTGGTCATCCCTTTCGGACTAACGAGCGCACCAAGCACATATATGCGTGTCATGACGCAAGCACTCAAACCTTTCTTGGGCAAATTCGTAGTTGTCTATTTTGATGACATTTTGATTTTCAGCCATTGTTTGCAAGATCATTTAGACCATGTGCAGCAAGTCCTAGAGACATTAAAAAGAGAACAGCTCTATGTAAACCGTGGCAAGTGTTCTTTTATGAAGAAGCGGGTGTATTTTTTGGGGTTCATTATTTCAGACCAAGGGGTTGAAGCCGATCCTACCAAGGTTCAAGCAATTAGAAGTTGGCCTGCTCCTCGCAATTTTTTTGAAGTGCGCAGCTTTCATGGGCTAGCGACATTCTATCAGCGTTTTATACGGAACTTCAGTACCATCATGGCCCCCATCACTGAGTGTTTGAAGTCAAAAATTTTTATGTGGACTGCATCTGCCAATAACGCATTCACTGAGATTAAAACAAAGATGGGAGAAGCTCCCGTTCTGAAGCTCCCAGATTTTTCCAAAATATTTGAAGTTGCATGTGACGCATCGCATGTAGGTGTGGGAGGAGTACTCACCCAAGAAAGACATCCTATCGCCTTTTATAGTGAGAAACTTAATGAGGCCCGTCGATGGTATTCGGAGTAGTACGATATGGAATTTTATGCTCTGGTTCAAACTCTTAAGCATTGGTGCCCTTACTTAATTCATAGAGAATTTGTGCTCTATACGGACCACGATTCATTAAAACATTTGAATGCTCAAAGTAAGCTGAACGCACGGCATGCTCGATGGATGGATTTTCTGCAGCAATTTGACTTTGTCATTAAGCATAAGTTCGGAACTAAAAATAAAGTAGCCAATGCCTTAAGTAGGCGGCCACATTTGCTGGTGGTCTCATCGGTTAATATGATGGAATTTGACAGTCTTAAGCAACAATATTCTACAGATGCAGATTTTGGCGTCATTTGGCGTCAGCTCGTGGAAAGCACAGACGCAGCTAAAAATGAATTCTAAGTGAAAAATGGCTTTTTATTCCACGGTAATCGACTATGTATTCCGTGTGGTTCTTTCAGAGAATTTGTCATTTCAGAGCTTCATGGAGGAGGCTTAGCGGGGCATTTCGGTGTCGATAAAACATTTGCCTTGGTCTCCGACAGATTCTTTTAGCCTCGATTACGTCGCGACGTGCATAAAGTTGTGGCCCGTTGTAAGATTTGTCAAATAAACAAAGGCACCAAACAGCAAGCGGGTCTTTATACCCGTCTTCCAATTCCAGATAGACCTTGGTAGTACATTAGCATGGATTTTGTGCTTGGATTCCCCAAGACACTACGGCAGCATGATTCCATAATGGTGGTAGTGGATCGCTTTTCAAAGATGGCTCATTTCATTCCATGTCACGAGACTTATGATGCATCCAAAACAACAGCACTATTTTTACAATAAGTGATTCGACTGCATGGTGTTCCAGCCTCCATAGTGTCTGACCGGGATGTTAAGTTCATGAGTTATTTTTGGAAGACTTTGTGGGCCAAAATGGGGACGAAGTTACTATTCTCTAGTGCATTTCATCCTCAAACCGATGGCCAAACCGAAGTAACCAATCGGAGTGTAGGAAACTTATTGAGATGTTTAGTAGCGGACCATGCAGCAAGTTGGGACTTCGTGTTACCACAGGCAGAGTTTGCTTTCAATAACTCTGTTAATCGCTCCACTGGTTGCACGCCATTTGAAGTGGTATTTGGCTTTTGCCCCCACACTCCGTTGGATCTCCACTCTCTAACATTGCCTTCTAGACCCAGTGAAGCTGCGTTGGATTTCTCTAGTTACATGAAGGACATTCATGAAGAAGTCAAGCGGCGTCTGACCCTCAACACGGAAGCATATTCCACCTCTGCAAATACTAGGCGGAAGGACAGGCAATTTCAGGTTGCGACATGGTTCTTATCCGCTTAAAGCCTGAACGTTTTCCTCCTGGGAGCTTCAATAAGCTACATGCTCGGCGTGCAGGACCTTTTAAGGTGATTAAGAAGCTGGGTTTTAACGCCTACGTCATTGAGTTACCTGCGGACTACGGGATCAGCCCTATCTTCAACATTAAAGATCTCACTCAATTTCATGGTTCGGAAGAAACATTGCCACCAGCCTCGGATCTAAATACCCAACAAGATGCAGTTATTCGCGTTCCCAAGAATACAGCCCCGAGAGATGAAATTGCGTCGATACTCGACCACCAGTTTGTTACTACTCGGCGGGGAGGTTATTACAAGTTTTTAGTACAATGGAAAAATCGTCCCCAGTCCAACTCTGTTTGGCTACAAGCTTCGGAGCTCAACCGACTTCACCCAGATTTATTTGCTGCCTATATTCTTCAAAACTTGTCGGAGTCAAGTTCTTCTGAGTGGCCGGCAATTGATGCAAATAGGGAGCACGGTACCCAGGCGGAGACTACTCCTTAAATCGTGGGGGGGGGGGGGAAGAGGACCTATTCAGTTGCTAGAATCCTTATCAACTCTTATCTATTTATTTCAAACTTTTGTTGCTTAGTTGTTAATTCTTTCTTAAATTATTCCCGCATGACTCTGTTCCCATATTGGCAATCCCTTCCTAATTTATTTCCTGAATTTTAGCACTTGTAATCCTTTAAATATGGTATTGCCACGAGTTGTCATAGGATGAGAATTCTGATTTGAAGAATTCAAAATTGGTGGAGGCTGCAGATTTGATACAATCTCAGTTGCTGGAGTACTCATAGAAGGCAGAGACATTGATGATACTCGAGAACTGTCCAACTCCAAGGCACATGATTTACATGGTCGAGACTCAGTTTCTTGTGGTAATGGTTGGAAACCTGCAGAAGGATTAGTACCAGGCAAGGAAGAATTTGATATGCAAGGATCATGAAAAGAAATGAAATCTGAGAGGGCTTGAGAGGGCTGCATATTAGAAGACAAAGATGGAAAAATTGTCTCATCAAATCGTGCATGCCTGGTTATAAAAACTCGATGTGTTGTAGGATCTAAACACCGAAATCCTTTATAGGAAGAATTGTATCCTAGAAAGATGCAAGGAAGACTTCTTGGCTCAAATTTATGCTTAGCATAGTCACGCAAATATGGAAAACACAGGCAGCCAAAGGTGCGAAACATAGCATAAGCAGGGGACTTACCATACAGAATTTCAAATGGAGAGACCTCATTCAAGACAGGTGTAGGCAAGCGATTGATGGTGTACACGGCTGTACTGAAAGCTTCAACCCAAAAGTGAAGAGGAACATTAGCATGAAAAAGCATTGTGAGGCCCGTTTCAGTGACGTGCCTATGTTTCCTCTCGGCTCTACCATTTTGAGATGGTGTATAGGGACAAGAAATTTGATGATGAATGCCACATTTAATTAAGTGAGACTGAAAAATGGTACTTGTGAATTCACCTCCCCCATCACTTTGAAATTTTTTTATTGTTGCGGAGAACTGATTTTCAACCAAGGTTTGAAATCTAAGGAAGGTTTGATAAAAATCAGATTTGTGCTTTAATGGATAGAACCAAGTGAAGCGCGAGTGATCATCGATAAAAATTACGTAATAACGATATCCTGAGATTGAATTTATAGGTGCTGGACCCCATAAGTCGCAGTGTATGAGATCTAAGATATTGGTTGAGCGACTTTCACTTGCTTGAAATGGGGGTTTATGGCTTTTAGCCTTTTGACAACTAACACATAAAGATGGATTTGGCAATAAAGAGGTAAGAGACAAAAGACCCTTTTTATTAAGCATGGAAATTATTTTTGATGATACATGGCCCAAACGAGCATGCCAAATATCAAAGGAATTACAAAGATTTTGTTTGGTAATAACAGAATTAAAAACATGGTTTCCACGCTTCAGTACATAGAGGCCATCTACTCGATTACCGCTTGCCACCACCTTTCGAGTTTGAAGATTCTGTATGACAAAATTAGAGTCAGTGAAGGAAACAGAGAAAGGAAAATCATTTGTAAGCTTAGTGATAGATAACAGATTTTTGGTTAAGTTTGGCACAACAAGAACATCATTTAATGTAAGAGAAGGAGTAGGAGAGCATGAACCCATGTGTGTAATGGGTAGAGATGATCCATTACCAACAATAACTTTGTCCGTACCAGTGTAAGGTTCCACCTTATCAAGTTGAGACACATCTGAGGTCATGTGTGCCGATGCTCCTGTATCAGTATACCAGTCTGCAGTGTCATTGCTAATGGTGCAATTTGCAAGTGCTTCAGCAAGATGTGCATCATTTTTTGTGTATCTGTTTTTGCAGTTTGTGGCATAGTGCCCTTCTTCACGGCATATTTGGCATCGAGGAGGACGTTTATACTGGTGTTTGCCACGATTTCCTCCCTTGGATTGGCCTCCCTTATATTTCTGTTGATAATTAGTAGGCTTTGCATTTCTGTTTGCAGAGGAGGCATTAGAAACATAAGCAGAGACACCTGCATTGTTATCAATGGACTTGGAAAAAAGATCAAAGCTTTCAGCCTTAGGGACAACATCTTTGAAACTCGGAATTGGAGTTAAAGAGAGTTGAGTAGTAGAGAAGGTGGAGAATTCATGGCCTAGACCACGTAAATACCAGTGAACTTTGTCAATATCTTCAACTGGTCGTCCCATTGCAGATAGTTGATCACAATGAGATTTGAATACTCGAGAGTATTCTGAAACGCTGCGAGAGCCACGCTTCATGAGATGAAGTTCATCCTTGATTTGAAGCTCACGAACCTTGGACTTGTGGCTGAAAGCAGTTTCAAGAGCAGTCCAGACATCTTGTGATGTCGTGAGTCCAATGACTACAGATAATGCTTCCTCCGTGAGGGAGGAAAGAAGAAGGCTCATGACAAGTTGGTCATTTTGATTCCAAAGATTATTGGCTGTGGAATCAGTGGTAGCGGAGGGCATTGAGGTTGAACCATCAACATAGCCATAGAGTTTTTGGCATTGCAGCAAGGGTACAACTTGGCTGCGCCAGAGGAGAAAATTTGTTGATGATAATTTTATTGTTACCATGGGAACCATGGTGTTGAAGGAGAGGGTAAAAGAAGAATTGTCTGAGGCCATACGATCGGTTGGAGGTTAATCCTATAGGGCTCTGATACCATGAGAAGATTTTAGACAGTAATGGATAACCACAGCAACTTGCATATGGCGTAGGAGATTCTGTTATATATAAACTTTACATGTAAACGTTACAGACACTATTAAAACTGTACAAGTTATACGAGGAAAGATGACTATACATTCTATAATTAGAACAAATCAGTTCCTGCATCTATGATTCTTTATATTGCCATATATTGCTCCCTTGATATCAGCCTTGATTCTCTCCTTGATGTCTGTCGTGATTATCTCCAGATAACAAGTCTGTGTTATCTCCAACAACGGAGAAGAAAGGCAGTAGCCGATTTTGATATTGAATTTTAGAATGAAGTGATTTCATTAACAGAGAGACTCTGTTTGCGACTTATTCCCCTCTTGAACGTCAACGTGAGGTTGGCTCTTGAGGCTTGCACCACGGGGAGGAGGTCGTAGAAAGAGAGCAACGGCGGCTTGGGGGCGGCCTGAGGTTCCTGACAGCGCTTTCTGTGGAGTATGGTGGTGATCCTACGTGTTGGGCTCTCGGTGGGGGTGGTGTGTAGTGGCCATGGTGGGGAAAGCATAAGCTCTGTTTTCGGGGGCTAAAACAGAGCACTGCAATATGCAGTGTTTTCAGTGGTTGTCGGTGGCGAGGGGCTTCCCTGTGGAGGTAATGCTTTGTACGGCAGTTGAGGGAAGAGGCGTGGCTGCTGTGACATGGGTTTCTGTGATGAAGTAGCACGCAGCGGTGGTGCTATACGATGCTACGTCCAAAGATTTCGTGGGTGCGGTGCTGTGGAGACTTGATATCGCAATCAACCGTTTAGAGACTAATTAGAGAAATTTGCTGAAAATACGAACAGGTTTAAAGAAATTTGCTGCGTGTTTTGGTATCATTGCGTGATGGGAGAATATCACCGTAATCAGGGAGGCAGCACTGAATCAGCACGCAGAATCCCGAGAACTACAAACTGAAAATACGAACAGGTTTAAAGCAATCAAAAGAGAGAAGTTCTAATATTGTTGATGAAGAACGAGCAGATACGAGTTTAAATATGATTAGGGGACTCAATTTGAAGTCGAGGGTTGATTTTGATAAGATTTTGGATCTCGTTTTTTTTTTTAGATCTAAAATAAAATTTAAATGACCATAATGAAATCTAAAATCGACAATAAATAAATAAAATTAGAATAAAGTTTAACATTAAGAAATGATAAAATATATGAAATTATACAAGTCATCAATTACATATGTTTAATATATGTTTCATCTGATTTTCAATGTTTGTGAATTAAATTATCTTTTTCCATACACAAGTCAGACTAATTATGTTTTTTAGTGTCTTATCACACCACTTTCATATGTCTTTTTTTTAATTACTTTTTTTAATATCTTTTCTTACCATCAAGTTACCATTCATGTTCCGTGCTCCCAGTCTGAATTTTTTTTCATATCTTCCTTTTATGTTAACGTCTAAATTAAGTTTCTCTTTTTATTAACCCTATAAAAAATAAATCCATATCTCAAGACTTAAAAAGTATAATAAGAATTAAAACTACCAAAATATTAACTCAAAAATAATCTAATTATCAACCAAATAAAAGTATATGCAATTAACCCTAAAAATTGGATTGGGTCCTTACATGTATGATAATCCTAATTTATGATCAAATTACTTACCTTGTTGTGCCACTTTCGAATTTTTACTTTGTAGTCGATCGCCTATTCGAATGATCAAACTACTTACCTTCCCATCAACCTTAGACAAGTTTATGATCAAACTACTTACCTTCCCATCAACCTTGACAAGTTTCTGATCAAACCATATTAATGCATGGTTGATAGCTTCTGATGGGCGCACCTCCACCTTTTCAAACAACTTCTGATTCCTTCCTTACCAAAAACACCAAGTTATCAATAAAATCTTTCTCAACTTCCTCTATTTTGTGTTGCAGCCAAGAAATTTGCAAAATATGCATATTGTGAACTTGGATTAACTTTAAACCCATCTCTAAGCTCTAACCAACTATTATTAATTGTCTTGTAATTATAAACTGAATGCATAATGTCCTCCACCTTTGTTCCACATAAAGCATACCTATCATCAGCCACCATATCTTGTTTCTTTAGATTGTCCTTTGTATGTAGACCATTTCTGCATGCCCTCTATTCAAATATCTTCACCTTGTTAGGGATTTGTAGTTTCCAAAGGCCTTGCCGCAACCTCTAATTTTCATTGACAAAATGTTTCCCATTGCTATTCCTTTGTTGAAGAGACTAAAATAATTTATAAGCACTCTTCAAAGTAAATTATCCATGTTTCTCATATTCCTAGATCAACTAATCAACACTCCTTCCAGAACTTAATTAAAGTAGTTTAAACAATTCTACTACCACATGAGGAGGTAGGAATTGATTAACTTTTTCAGCATCCCACCAAATAGTGTTCTTGTCAATAATATCTTTAACAATATGATTAGAAGAATCCATTGCCACAGGAGCAAAAGGAAGTAACCGTCCAAAGTTTGGTACCCAATAATCAAGCCACAAATTTACTGAAGCATCATTTCCAACTCTCCATCGACATTCCAACTTTAACTATTTGACATTCTCCCAAATACCGCCCCATGCATAAAATGGATTTAATCCAATTTTACTTCAAAAATTTGTGAGTTTGGGTTATACAACTTATGTAACAAAATATTCTTTTCACATATGATCCTCTAACCTTGTTTATCAATTAGAGTGATATCAAACAACTTTAGATCATTAAAACCCAGCCCATCCTTCTTCATCAAATTACACATTTTGCTCAAACTCACCTAATGGATTTTATTCTCATCTTTCTTTTGGTTCTACCAAAATTTAGCCATCATTCTCTCAAGATCCCTAATGTAACACTCGGCCCAGGCCCAGGCCCGAATCGCTTCAGCCCAGCCCTTTGTTTTCAAAAACGGGGTCGCCTTGCTTTCAGGGATTTTGTTGACTCTTTGGAAATTGTTGTATACGAATAGTGGGTTGTTTAGTAAATGAAAATGCTTTGGATCTTTTGTTTAGAAGACTCTTACAAGTTGTTTGTGGAGTATTTTATTTTATCTCTTGGTTGTTCCTAAGCTTATGAGTTGTTTGTTGAGAGGATTATTGGTGGTTGATGGTGTGAAATAAAGAAATTATTTTCCAAGGTATTTTGGAGTTATTTGAGATGAACACGTCGTGAGCTGAAATAATGAATTTGTTGGAGACAGTATTCATGCTAATAAATAATTTTGGGTGGCTGGTTGCTTGGGATTTGTCTGTTGGAGTTTATGAATTTAGGCAGGCAGCATAGTTTAGCTTATAATTTTTTAGATTAAAGCCTTTTGGGGTGGTCATTAACATTAGTGAATATCTTATAAATAGGTGACGAGACTCTTAAAGGTCGGACTCAAAGCTTTGACAATTCACTGAAGGAGTCAGGCAAGCGGGGTTTCTATACTAGATTTGCATAAAAAGAAAAATGATTTGAGGTTGGTTTTTATAAATGTGCATGATATGTTTTTAAAAGAAAAAAAAAAAGAAAAACAACCTCAATATATGTATTTATGCATCTTCTCATGAAAATACATATGATATAGAAAAAAAAATTTCTGACATGAAATGTGTAGACATGAGCAATATTTGACATACTTTTGAAATGTGCATAAGAGCGAACATGAATAATGAGGTTTCTTGTACATGTGAAATAATATGTTTTGATTTATTTTTGTTTATCTGATTTGATAAGAGAGTGAAAAGCACGTGGTTTGATATGATATGAACATGGAAAATCTTTGGCATATTTATCTGTTTGGTTTTGTTTCTGGATATGGTTCTGAGATGATGATATGGTTTCACGCTATATGGTTGGTACCACCATGATATGATATGATAGGGGTGCAACCACTTTGGAAACAAAGTGGTCATTTATATGTTTCTTTCCTGTGTACACACTCGGGGCTCCGAGAACGAATAAGAGAAAGTCTCACAATATGATACTGCCTGGTTTGGCCACCGGGGATAGCATAACCTTACCAAGGGGGTTAAACATGATACATGTTCTGGTATGAAAATGAGATGAGATTTTACAGTTAATTGTGCCAAAGTGTCTTTGTTTTGAAAAGTTGTCTTCTATTTTCTTATAATGAAAAATTATATGTTCGCTCCGCTTTCTGTTTGATAAAATGTTTGGAGACGTTGGCTCTGAACAAAATGGTTTCCGATGCATGTATACGAAATTCTTTTTTTGAAAACGCTCATGTATTACACGCTAATATAGGTGTTTTGCTTACTGAGTTGTGGTTAAACTCACCCCCTTATATATATTTTCAGATGATGTGGATATCTTAACTGAGGACCAAGAATAGTATTTGTGAACCAGACTAAGCTATTAGAGTACCATTGTTGATGTGAAGATTATAGACATTGAATTGGTGTTATGTTTTTAGTATTATTAGATTCAAGTGTTAGTAGCTTATTATGTTGGGATTTTTGGGAGATTGTGGACCCTTTATTATGGTGATACTTTAAATTATGAATTCGTGGATATGCTTATGATGGATTTGGAAATGGGAATTATTTGTTTATTTTAAGAAAATCGTTGGAGACTTTGCTTGTATTCGGAGATAGGTTATATCGAACAGGTATTTTTCCCGACCCTGCAAGTACAGGGTGTTAAGTTGGTATCAGAGTCAAGGTTTAAGGTTCTGCAGACTTTTTAGAAAATTTGAGGTTTAGATTTTGAAGTTATCATACGTTTTACTGAAAGCCAAATCAATTGAGGTTCTGTAGTATATAATATAGGAGATATTGGAATGTAGAATGATTTTAGGAAATCATTTTTAGATTTGATGATATAGTGGAAGGGACTATAAGAAATAATATAGTTGGATATAGGTGAGTTTTAGGTTATAACATTTAGATTGAAGGATTAGATTTTTGAATTATATGATTTTGTTTGTGGTGGGTACCTCATTTATCTTGGGAGAATTATATATTGTTGTTTTTGCTACTAAGAAAACCCTTAGATGTTTATATAGCTATTTGTATATATGTTTTGACGAACGATTTGTTTAATGGTCCAAGTTTTCTCAAGATGCCGCCTCGTCGTGAATGAAGTGTATAGGATTTGAATGCGGCCAAGAATGAAAGGGAAGCAAATCCAAGAGCTTCTGAAGTACTCTGAGCAGCAGCGCATCAGTTAATAGATGACCTTGCGCAAAATTCATCTGGCCGTCACCGCAACACGAATGAAAGGGGTTGCACAGTAGATGACTTCAACAAGTTGCATCCTACGTCTTTTGATGGGAGGGGCGTCCCGATACTGGCGAAAGATTGGGTGCAGGATATTGAGGAGATATTTCGAGTTTTGCCTTGCACGGATGAACAAAATGTGGCGTTTGCTACATTCAAGTTGACCGGAGAGTCGAAAAGATGGTGGATCTCTAAAAGAACCATTAGGGAAGCAGAAAAGAAGGAAATAAAAAGTTGGTCGCTGTTAAAAGAAGTGTTCCTAGAGCGTTTTTTCCCAGTCTCAATCAAAGAAGATAAAGTTATGGAATTTGCTACTTTGGTGCAGGGGCGATGTCTATACACCAATATGTAGCCAAATTCACTGAACTGGCACGTTTTGCGGCATATCTGATTCCAGATGAAGAGAAGAAGTGTCGCAAATTTGAACAAGGGTTGAATAAGAAGCTTTACAAGCCAGTAGTGGGCTTCCAATTGAAAATTTTCACAGAATTGGTGAATAAGGCTACCATGTTTGAAAGATGCCTTCAGAGAAGCGCTTCCTTACTTGATCAAAGGAAGAGGTCTACCCCATCTGGATATCATACTAGCAAAAATCAGGGACAATGGAAGAAGAGAAATGAAGGTGGTAGTTCAAGCAAGAGGCCAATTCAGAGTTATCAACAGCCCTATCATTGCAGAGCTTGCGATCGTGTTCACACGGGAGAGTGTAGAAAAGAGGCAGGTTTATGTTATCGGTGTGGCAAGTCAGGCCACTACTTCAGGGAATACTCGCTTCATTTGAGCAGCAACAAACCCGCCTCATTACCACCCCCACCCAAGACCGGAGGGACACCACGAGGTAGTACACAACGTCCTACTGCACCTGCTCTAGTCTTTGCATTGACACCAGGAGAGGCTAAAGGCAGGGATGATGTGATCACAGGTATTACTTCTCGCTTTTCTTTTAGAATCAACTTGGTGTTCATTGTGGACCTTAAATCGAATAAGTGTTTTGTTTGTGATCACAGGCATTCTTCCTTTGTTTTCTAATCATGCTACTGTATTATTTGATTCTGGGGCAACACATTCATTTATTTCTATGAATTATGCCAAGTTTTGCACTTGGGAAGGTGAAAGGTTGGATTTTAACTTAGTAGTCTCGACTCCGACGGGGAATTCAGTATCTTGTCACAAAGTTCTCCGTGGCGGTCCTATATATATTGAAGGGAGAATGATGCCTGCTGAACTTATAATTTTTGACATGGTTGGATTCGATGTGATTTTGGATATGGACTGGCTGGTTTCATACCATTCCAGAATTGACTGTTTCAAAAAGGAGGTAATCTTCAAGCTCCCTGAGGGAGATGAAATTCGATTTGTGGGGTCGAAGGTACGATCACTTCCATCAGTCATATCAACAGTTCAAGTTTGGAAATTATTGTGAGATGGCTATCAAGGATTTTTGGCTTATGTAAAGGATGCACCAAAGGAAAAGTTGAGTCTAGAAGAGATCCCTGTTGTGAAAGAATACCCGGAGGTGTTCCCGGAAGACTTGTCTGGATTACCACCCGACTGAGAAGTAGAATTTCCTATTGATCTTGTTCCGGGCATGGCACTGTTGTCCAAGGCTTCTTATAGAATGGCGCCATCAGAGCTCACCGAACTCAAAAAACAGTTGCAAGATTTATTAGACAAGGGTTTTATCTGACCTAGTGTGTCCCCATGGGGTGCTCCTATGTTATTTGTGAAGAAGAAAGATGGAACAATGAGAATGTGTATTGACTATAGGAAACTCAATCGAGTAACTATCAAGAATAAATATCATTTACCCCATATAGAAGACCTTTTTGATCAATTACAAGGTGCACAGGTATTCTCGAAAATTGATCTTCGGTCGGGCTATCATCAACTGAAAATCAAGGCGAAAGATGTACCCAAGACTGCTTTCAAGACTAGGTACGGTCATTACGAGTTCTTAGTCATGCCTTTTGGTTTGACTAACGCCCCAGCAGCATTCATGGATTTGATGAATAGGGTATTCCATGAATTTTTGGATAGATTCGTGGTCGTTTTTATTGATGACATCCTGATCTACACCAAAAACAAAAATGAGCATGAGGAACACCTGAGGATAGTACTCAAAATACTTAGAGATAAAAAGTTGGTGGCAAAACTAAAGAAGTGTGAGTTTTGGCTGGATTCAGTTATATTTTTGGGGCATGTGGTTTCAAAAGAAGGTATTTCAGTAGACCCAGGGAAAGTGGAAGCAGTAGTTAACTGGTTAGCATCGAAGAATGTTCAGGAGGTTAGAAGTTTCTTGGGATTGGGGGGATACTATCGTCGATTTATTGAGAGTTTCTCTAAAATAGCAGTTCCTCTCACCACCCTTACCAGGAAGAATAACAAGTTTGAGTTGACAGAAAAGTGTGAAGGAAACTTTCAAACCTTGAAACAAAGACTCATGACCGCCCTAGTTTTGACAGTTCCCACTGCAAGAGGTGGTTTTGTGGTGTATAGTGATGCTTCAAGATTGGGTTTGGGGTGCGTATTAATACAATACGGAAAAGTTATAGCTTACACTTCACGACAATTGAAGACTTATGAACAAAACTACCCCACACATGATCTGGAGCTGGCAATAGTGGTATTCGCACTCAAGATTTGGAGGCATTATCTATATGGGGAAAAGTGCGAAATCTACACAAATCATAAAAGTTTGAAATATTTCTTCACCCAGAAAGAATTAAATATAAGACAGAGAAGATGGCTCGAGTTAATAAAGGACTATGATTGTACTATAAATTATCACCAGGCAAAGCGAATGTAGTAGCTCACGCTTTGAGTAGAAAGGCGATGAGTCCAACAGTTACAACGCTTACTACTTAACACCAGTTATTAATGGACTTAGAGAGGGCTGGTATTGAGGTCATCACTAACGATACGAGCACTTTCGTGGCCAGTTTAATAGTGCAACCAGATTTGTTAGAGAGAATCAAAGCAGCTCAGAAAGTGGATTCGGGGTTGATAAAGCTAGTCGAGGAAGTTAAGAGCGGGGACAAAGCTGATTTTTGTGTTTCTAAAGATGGAGTTTTAAGGTTTAAAGATAGATTGTGCGTACTGGCAAATGATGAACTAAAAAGGGTAATTCTTGAGGAGGCACACCGCTCTTTGTACACTGTCCACCTGGGGAGTACCAAGATGTATCAGGACCTGAGAGAGTCTTTTTGGTGGAACGGTATGAAAAGAGAGATTGCTAAGTTCGTAGAACAGTGTCTAACATGTCAGCAGCTGAAGGCAGAGTATCAGAGACTAGCAGAATTGTTACAGCCACTGCAAATTCCAGAATGGAAGTGGGAGCACATATCTATGGACTTTGTGACAGGTCTACCAAGAACTTTAAGTGGACAAGATGCAATATGGGTGATCATGGATCACTTAACGAAGACTGCTAATTTTGGGCCCATTAAAGTTTCTTATAAGTTGGAGAAATTGGCTGAGTTGTATGTGCAAGAAATTGTGAGACTGCATAGAATACCAGTTTCCATTGTGTCAGACAGAGATTCTCGTTTCACTTCTAGATTTTAGCGAACCTTGCAAGAGGCGATGGGTACTAAGTTGAATTTCAGTATGGCTTATCACCCTCAGACAGATGGACAATCAGAAATAACTATTCAGATTTTAGAAGACATGTTGAGAGCATGTGTGATGGACTTCAAAGGAACTTGGTTACGACATCTACCATTAGTGGAATTTGCTTATAATAACAGCTTCCAGACTAGTATTGGGATGGCACCATATGAGGTTTTGTATGGCAAAAGGTAAGGTCCCCTTTATATTGGGATGAGGTCGGTGAAAGAAAAATCTTGGGGCCAGAGATCATTCAGAAGACTACGGAAAATATTGACATCATTCGGGCTAGAATTAAAGCGGCTCAGAGCCGACAAAAGAGTGATGCTGATAATCGACGCCGCCCATTAAAGTTTGAGGTCGGAAATGAAGTATTCTTCAAAATAGCACCAATGAAAGGAGTTATGAGATTTGGAAGGAAGGGCAAGTTGAGCCCTAGATATGTTGGACCCTTTGAGATTCTTGAGCGAATTGGACCCATGGCTTATAAGTTATCCCTTCCACCGAATTTAGCCGGAGTGCATAACGTTTTCCATGTATCCATGCTGAGAAGGTACGTTTCTGATCCCACACGCATTATTCATTATGAGCCGCTGCAGATTCAAGAAAATATGACGTATGTTGAAGAACCAGTGTGGATCTTAGAAAAGAAAGCACACATGTTGCGGACTTGTAGCATTCATATGGTTAAAGTGTTGTGGGATAATCACACAAGCAGTGAAGCTTCCTGGGAACTCGAGGAAGAGATGCGAGAGAAGTACCCACACCTCTTCGATGAGGATAATGAGCTCTTGTAGCAATTTTCGAGGGCGGAAACTTGTTTAAAGGGGGCAGGATGTAACACCCGGCCCAGGCCCAGGCCCAGGCCCAAATCCCTTCAGCCCAGCCCTTTGTTTTCGAAAATGGCGTCGCCTTGTTTTCAGGTTTGTTGTTTTCTCTCCGTTTGTTTTCTTTTCTTTTATTTTCCTTTCTTTCCTCTGTTTTCCCCGACGGTTATTTTCCTCTGCTGGTCTCCGTTTTTAGCTCCCCAGACTCCACGTTCTCGGTGGTTTTCACTCCAAGATGAGGATTAATTCCTCCCTCACTTCAAGTTACTCAGATGCCGCAGTTACTCTCACAAGTTTCGCTCTCTCTCTCTCTCTCCCTCTCTTTCTCTCGCTCTACGACACTCATTCTCAGTTTGGGACCCCTGCTTTCGCCAATTCCCCTCTGTTTTCGTCTGCCGACGACTCTCACTATGGGTGTAGGTAAGCATAGCAGATCAATGATCTAATTTTCGTAGCCTCTTTCTCCCCGAGTCGTTCTTCATTTCCTCTCTTCAGGTAAGATTTATGGATTTCAGATGGATGCTCATCCTAAGTGATTTGTTTAAGGAATTTTCTTTTAATTGCTGGATCGGTTTGAAGAGTATTTCGATGGCTGTCCAGGGATTTTGTTGACTCTTTGGAAATTGTTGTATACGAATAGTGGGTTGTTTAGTGAATGAAAATGCTTTGGATCTTTTGTTTAGAAGACTCTTACAAGTTGTTTGGGGAGTATTTTATTTTATCTCTTGGTTGTTCCTAAGCTTATGAGTTGTTTGTTGAGAGGATTATTGGTGGCTGATGGTGTGAAATAAAGAAATTATTTTCCAAGGTATTTTGGAGTTATTTGAGATGAACACGTAGTGAGCTGAAATAATGAATTTGTTGGAGACAGTATTCATGCTAATAAATGATTTTGGGTGGCTGGTTGCTTGGGATTTGTCTGTTGGAGTTTATGAATTTAGGTAGGTAGCGTAGTTTAGCTTATAATTTTTCAGATTAAAGCCTTTTGGGGTGGTCATTAATATTAGTGAATATCTTATAAATAGGTGACGAGACTCTTAAAGGTCGGACTCAAATCTTTGATAGTTCACTGCAGGAGTCAGGTAAGCGGAGTTTCTATACTAGATTTACATAAAAAGAAAAATGATTTGAGGTTGGTTTTTATAAAAGTGCATGATATGTTTTTAAAAGAAAAAAAAAATGGAAAAACAACCTCAATATATCTATTTATGCATCTTCTCATGAAAATTCATATGATAGAAAAAAATTCTTTTCTGACATGAAATGTGTAGACATGAGCAATATTTGACATACTTCTGAAATGTGCATAAGAGCGAACATGAATAATGAGATTTCTTGTACATGTGAAATAATATGTTTTGATTTATTTTTGTTTATCTGAATTGATGAGAGAGTGAAAAGCATGTGGTTTGATATGATATGAATATCGAAAATCTTTGGCATATTTATCTGTTTGGTTTTGTTTCTGGATATGGTTCTGAGATGATGATATGGTTTCACGCGATATGGTTGGTACCACCATAATATGGTATGATAGGGGTGCAACCACTTTGGAAACAAAGTGGTCCTTTATGTGTTTTTTTCCTGTGTGCTCACTCGAGACTCCGAGAACAAATAAGGAAAAGTCTCACAATATGATACCGCCTGGTTTGGCCACCGGGAATAGCACAACCCTACCATGGGGGTTAAACATGGTACATGTTCTGGTATGAAGATGAGATGAGATTTTACAATTAATTGTGCCAAAGTGTCTTTGTTTTGAAAAGTTGTCTTCTGTTTTCTTATAATGAAAAATTATATGTTCGCTCCACTTTCTGTTTGATAAAATGTTTGGAGACATTGGCTCTGAACAAAATGGTTTCCGATGTATGTATACGAAATTCTTTTTTTGAAAATGCTCATGTATTACACGCTAGTATAGGTGCTTTGCTTACTAAGTTGTGGTTAAACTCACTCCCTTACATATATTTTCAGATGACGTGGATGTCTCAGCTGAGGACCAAAAATAGTATTTGTGAACCAGACTAAGCTATTAGAGTACCATTGTTGATGTGAAGATTGTAGACATTGAATTGATGTTATGTTTTCAGTATTATTAGATTCAAGTGTTAGTAACTTATTATGTTGGGATTTTTGGGAGATTGTGGACCCTTTGTTATAGTGATACTTTAAATTATGAATTCGTGGATGTGCTTGTGATGGATTTGGAAATGAGAATTATTTGTTTATTTTAAGAAAATCGTTGGAGACTTGACTTGTATTCAGAGACAAGTTATATCTAACAGGTAGTTTTCCCGACCCTGCAAGTATGGGGTGTTACACTTAAATTTTCTATCTGGCAACTTGAAGTAACTCATTTAGAGCGTTCACAATAGCCTAGTTATTATTTAGCCAAAGTTTGGTTAGAAATTTCACTTTTATAAATTTTGTCTAGCCACTTTTTTACTATACCAAATAACATACTCAACAAATTAATAATTATTCTATTAAAATATGTTGGTAGAAAAATAATATATATAGTTATATATAGACTCAACAAGTATATATCGTGTATTCTTTTTAAAAAAAATTAAGTATGAAATGTATATAAAAAATTTAATTTTTTTAATTAGAGTCACATTTTTTTAAAAGAGTACTGTACTATTTATGCAGTTTATTACCATATCTAGTATTATGATTTTTTTTTTTTTGTACGAATATCCAATATTATTAAAGTAGGCAAAGGAGAGGAGGGAAGCATATCAACGGAGTGGTTGAGAAATTTCTTTAGACTTCTTTTGATAAACATGCAATCTTTAATAAATAAAAATGTCCCAACTCTAGTCCCACACGTTTCACAAGATATTGATATTCTTTATCAGAACGTGCTATAGACATATTTATTTACAAATTACAGTCGCTTATACCCCTATTTTAGACTAATGAAACGAGTATGAACGAGTCCAATTGCAAGATGAATGATGTCTCTAGAAACATACAAAAATAAAAAATAAAAAATCTCAGAATGATAACACAATGCAACACGAAAACCAGAAATTTCTGTCATCTGAATATCCCTGGCCTCCGTCAGTGTCATATTCGATTATATTAAACTCTCTGTTCAAAATACGCCTTATCTACGCCTTCTAGTCATAATATAATAGCTTACAATCTGTGAAAACACTTCAACAGGCGTCATTTTGTCGTTCGCAAAGTTTGATCTCTTGTACTTTCCTTAGTTTTCGGCGCAGAAAATATTATTTTGTACGTACTATGGTTGCCATGTTGCCATCATGGTTGAGATATGCTCTAATAAGTATTCAAAACCTCCCTCTCACTCTCACCAACTTCCGAGAATGGTCAATAACGTCCCCATCCTTACTATCAGAGATGAAAGAGACGGCCTTTCGATCTGGCATCACCACGCCCACAATTTCTTCGGCATGCTCGTTGACTTCCTGTTTAGAAACTTACCCCCCGTTCACAATATGGTACATTAAAAGTTGAGGCTTTTCTTTCTTGTAATCCTTAATTTCCTCACTTTTTCGGCACGTGGTTCTCATTCTATTCTCTACAGTTTGTGGGCGCTTTTTCTTCTGAAGCACTACGGGCGAATAATTTTGGGTGATTATCTTTGTTTTATTAATTTCCGGAATCTTGGAGCTTTTTAAATTGCTGCACTTGAATTTAAATTGTTCGACATTTCCTTGGTGTCAAAAGCCAGTATAGTGGTGCTTTGGATTCAACTTCGCAAGTTCCGATAATTACTTATTTTTAGCAGGTGAAGCTTCCGGTGTGTGTTTCTCGGGAAAATTTGAAGGTTCCGGTGCTTTTTGAGTTATTAGGATGTATCAGTCAAGAGCTTGGACGTATGGAGTATATGTTGTTGTATGGTTGTGTTGGTCTTCACTACTCATCGGAGCAGAAAATCCCATCACCCATCCCCAAGAAGGTGATTTTCCTGCCGTTTCTCTTTAAAAATTATAACTTTTGATGATTTGCAAGCTTTTTTTTGTGATACACTCTTGAGGGCTTCTTTTGCAAGCTTTTTTTTTAAATGAATTATTAGATGAATCATGTGTTCTAATGGAGTCTGCATCCAATTTGATGAAAAGATGTTTTGTTTTTTATTTTTTAAAATGGAGTGCAGTAACTGTAGTTTTATTAATGAAATGATGATTGGCATATCTGTTTGCGTGCAGTGAAGGCGTTACAGGTCATCAAGAGAAGTTTGATAGATCCTCATAATAATCTAAATGATTGGAATCAAGGGGATCCGTGCACATCAAATTGGACAGGAATTGGCTGCTTCAATGAGACACTTGATGATGGATATCTACATGTTAAACAATTGTATGATTTATCTTTTCCTTTTTATTTTTTTAGAAAGAGCCACTCACATGATAGTTTTGTCTTAAATTTATTAAAGAACTCTTACTTATGACCAAAAAAATCGTGATTACAAGCCAAACCTTTAGAATTGTGTACGAAAAGGACATAAAAACCACACAAATACCAACCAAAAAAACCACAACAAAGAAACACATCCAAACAATCCTACAGTCAACAATTCTAACAGGCTTATAATTGAGTACCAAACCAAAAACTAATAAACCAAACCAAAATCAAAAAATCAAATTAAACAAGCCTAATGTAAGTAGTACCCATTTTATCCAACATATATAACCCCTTTAATTTAAGCGGGAGATTATTATTGTCGGTGTAAAACTTAGTATCCCCCATAGCTTCTCTACAAGCCAAAGAGTCCGCAACTTTATTATATTTTCTGTAAAAATGTTGAATAGAAAAATTCCAGCCCTCAATCAAGTTCATAAGCTGGTCCCAATAATCCCACAAATATCAAATTGTACATTTCTTCATCAAAACCCATTGAACTACAACTACCGAATTAGATTCCATATCAAAATTAGAATAACCCAACTGTCTACAAAAATTAATACCTTCAATCATAACTCTTAACTCAGCTTCATTATTCGAACAAGAGCCAAAGAATTTAGAGTAGCCGAAAACCATATTACCACTACCATCTCGCAAGATGCTTCCTCCGTCTACCAAACCTGGGTTGCCAAAGCTATTACCGTCGTTATTAAGCTTCAACCGACCCCACATAGGCTTTAACCACTGCAACACCATGTTGCGGCTTTAATGAGTTTTAGATAGCTGAATATCCAAATTTTTTAAGACCCTGATGTCCGCCTGTGTCAATCTAGTTGAAATTATTTGCAATCAATCTTGCCCAATGTTTTACCGAACACCAGACCTCAGCCAAACTGTCATATCTCACCTCCATCCATGCGACACACCTAAGACGCCATAATCTGCACACAATGAGGCATGGCATCAGACCCAATAAGGTTCCCAACTCATCAGATCTAGTAGCTCTATTAAACCATACTTGCACCCTTTCCTTCCAGCTCTGTTGGCTATAGAAAGGAATACCCAGTTCAGTTGAAGCCTTTAGCCATAAATCCCTGGCAAACTCACCCTTATAGAGAATATGCTCTAGCATTTCAGTATTCCTATTCTTGCAACAGTCACATGTCGAAACCAAAGGGATTCCAATCTTCCTTATATTATCGTCTACAGCCAAGCAACCAAAAGAAGCCTTCCACATACATAAGGCCACTTTATTTGGCAAAGAGTTATGCCAAATCCACTTAGACCATTCGAACTTAGAAAGTCTTAAACAAATCACCTCCTAAATAGATTTTGAAGAGAAATCGCCACTCTTCTCAAGCATCAATATCAAAATATCTTTCTCAGCTCTAAGTTGACCAACAGTGTTCATAAGCTCTGTTGCTTTCTGTGGGCCTATCAATAGATTTAACCTCTCAAAGTCCCACCTATTATTGACAAACACCTCTTTAACCACAATCTGTTCCAAATTTTCCATCTCATTCCTTAAAGATCCTAAACTCAGGAATTTATCATGTCATAAAGAGGCATTTCCTTCACTCTCCATTTTGAGTTCTCTTTTAAAACTGGCAAGTACTCCACAATTTTCTTCCAGAAATATGAGCCTTTATTATGGTTACAGACCAAAACATTCTCCTTTTTAAGATACTTAGCTTTAAAAAACATTGACCAAAGAGAGTTTTTAGTCAACAATTGCCAACCAAATTTCATGCATAAGGCCTTTTGAACATCAACCACATCCTGAACCCCTATGCCACCTTTATCAAAAGGAACACACAATTTTTTCCAAGCTTGCCATCTCCTCTTATAATTACCTTCAACCTCGCCACAAAAGAAATTTTGCAAACAAACTCTGCATTTTAGCAATGACAGCTTTTAAGGCATGCAACACAGAGAGTAGATATAAAGACATACTTGAGAGGACATGCCTTAAAAGAATTAGTTGACCCCCTTGAGAGAGCAGCTTAGCCTTTCATCTCGAGATCTTCCTACTAATTCTTTAAATTAAAGGTTCAAAATGACTCACTTTCAATCTTCCATCAACAATCGGCACCCTAGATAGGTAAAAGGAAATTTACCTTCCTGAAATCCTGTTTCTACCAAAAGCTCTCTCCTTCTTCTGTTAGACAACTGGCTAGAGAAAAAAAAATAGCCAACTTCTCATAATTGATCATCTACCTAGACCACATTTCATATAATTTCAATGCCTCCATAAGACCCTAGATAGATTTTTTACTCGCATTCATAAATAAAATCACATGATCCGCATATAAAAGATGGAAGATAATAGGAGCTCCACAAGGATGTGAGAAAGGCAATATCTCTTTTTAAGCAATCTAGAAAACACCTCCTCCACAAGAATAAAAATATATGGGGAAAGTAGATCCTCTTGTCTAAGCCCTTTATTAGACTTGAAAAATCATTTATACGTACCATGAATCATAACTGAAAACCAAGGAGATTGAACACAATTCGTAACAAGTCGGCAAAAATAATCCAGAAACCCAAAAGCAGTCAAAACATGTTGCAAAACTTTCAATTCACTGATCATACGCCTTATTCATATCAATTTTCATCAATACATTACCACATCTACTCTTTTTATACAAGTTCTTAGTCATTTCTTGAGAAAGAGAAACATTTTAAAAAATGCTCTAACCTCTAACAAAGACCCCTTGTTCATCCAAGATAATATCATTCAGTACCAACGCCGTCTTGAGAACCAAAATCTTGGAAAAAAACTTTATAAATAACATTACAAAGATTTATCGGCCGAAATTTATCAAAACTCTGAGGTTTATTGATTTTCAGGATTAGCACAATGTAATTATGAAAAATCTAGGCAATGCCTCTCTTTTGAAGAACTCCTTCACGACAACCATCACCTCCCTCTTAACAATGCTCCAACAAGCTAAGTAGAAAGCAGACCTGAAACCATCAGGGTCGGGGCTACAATTAGCCAAAATGGAGACCAGAATATCATGAACCACCTCCTCAGATGGGCATTCTGAAAACTCCCTCCCCATATCCACGAAAATAGCTGGCTGAATAATCGACTCCAACCCTAGCAAAATCACTGAATCCTCTTGAGTCAATAAATTCTCAAAATGATTCACGACACCATCATGCACTCTTTCCATATTATCAAGAAAGGTAACATCCAGTAGTTTCATTTGAGAAATTCTGCCTTCTATTTGAAATTACGGCATGAAAAAATTTTGAATTTTGATCACCTTCAACCAACCAGGTTTTCTTTGCTTGTTGCGCCAGTTTAGTATCCTCCCTTTTGTACCATAAATCCAGCTCTGCCTTCGTAATTAAAAATTCCTCTTCAAGCTCCTAAAAAAATAGGCTTGTAATTGGACTTCCAAATTATCAAACCTTTCCTCCAACTCCTTTATAATATTCTCTACCCGGCCAAAGGATTCTTTATTCCACACCCTTAAACGTTGTTTTTTTTTATAGGAAACTGAATTTAATTTATAATCGAAGAATGTTTACGAACAATTATCAAGCCATAGTGCTTGAGAAATACAATCTGGAATACAATCCTACCATAAAGATAAATTATCAACCCTCAATGCACGCCTAATCGACATATGAGCTACCATATTTCCTTCACGATAGACATGTGAAAAAACACAACTCTCAAAAGTTGAACATAACAGTTTAATTTTTGAATAAAGGCAACATGGAATTATGCGTTGTATTATCCTACAAAGCTTCAAGGCATAGTACATTATCACTTTCAACAATTAGATTAGAAATCCCCATAGTCACACAAAGTTGGATCCCTCTGAAAATAGCCAATAACTCTAATGCTTTTGTGCTATCCAACTCAGTTTCTACCTTACAAGCTGCCATCAAACCTGGCCTTTACTATTCCTCAAAATAGCACCAATACCAGTCTTTCCAAGCTCGATGAAAACAGCCCCATCGACATTCAATTTCAGCCAATCATGTTGGGGAGGTTTCCATTTGTAATGTTTTCTTAATTGGAACCAAGACTGGTCCTTAACCTGACCGGAACTTCGAATCCACGACAAAGCATTATCTTGCACTTGCTTAGGACTGATCTGGAGCTACTCATGTATAAATTTATTCCGACGATACCAGAAACTCTAAGCCAAAGCAAACAAAATTACTAACTGATCATACAACCCTTTATGATAGAAATCCAAAACCAGATCACAAATAGATTTTTCTTTAGTAAACTGCAAATCTGGCAAATAACTTTGCATAAGCCCCTTTAATGTTTTACAATGTTTGACAGTGTGATTCAGGTCCTATTTTACTGAATTACACAGCCTACAAATATCATCATTTATCACATGCTTGTATGCTAAATTCTCCCTTGTTGGTAAACCATTCTTGCAAGCTCGCCATGCAAAAATCTTTATCTTATTTGGAGCTTTTATTTTCCATAGGTGCTTCCATAGAATATCCTTGTTGTGTGTTGAAGAGGACTCGGCAATCTGAGAACCTACTGGATCATAAATCATCCTATAGGCGCAGCTCTTATCACTAAAAATACAATTTCTTTCAAAACATCATACCATTTTATCCTCTCTAACAGTTGTACACAATTGAATTTTTTGAATATCAGTTACTAAATTTGGATTGAAGAGAGATCTAAGTTTTTTAATATCCCATTAATTAGAAAAAAGGCTACAGAAGAGAGTCCACTGTTTCTAACCGAGATGCAAATTTGTCCACGTGACCTTCAGCCAGCAAAGAGCCATGTCCTGGGACCAATAGATCAGTCCAGATGTTCACTGACTTGTTATCACCTATTCTCCATCTCAATGCTGCCTTTAGCCATTTTCTCGCTTCCCAAATACCCATCTATGTGTATGAGGGACAACGTCCCAAACCAGCCATCATAAAAGCAGAGTTAGGGAAGTATTTAGCTTTTAGCAATCTGTGCAACAAGGTAGAGTCATCTTGAAATAAACGCCACCCTTGTTTTGCTAACAAAGCTAGATTAAACTTTTTAAATCTTTAAGACCCAACCCACCTTTTGATTTCCTTTGGCACATTTTTTCTCAACTCAACCAATGTATCTTCCTTTCATTCCCCTTTTGACCCCGCCAGTACTACGCCATTATCGCTTCCAATTCATCACATAGACAAGAAGGTAGAAGGAAACAACATATAGTGTATGTTGGAATAGGTAGAGCAACAACTTTCAGTAAGACTTATTTCCCTCTTTGTGATAGCAACTTCTCTTTCCAAGATTGATTTTTTTGCCAAACTCATTCCTTAATAGGTTCAAAAGCACGTTTCTTAGATCTCCCAGCAATAGGTGGCAGCCTAAGATATTTAATATATTGTTGAATCTCACAATTTGACCATAAGCTCTTGCTTGCATCTTGAGTTGCTGCATCTACATTTCAACTAAATAAAGACTATAGTAGTTTTTTCTCTATTAATTCTTTGACCCGAAATAGCTTTGTATCTCTCCAATAAGCTTTGTATTCTTCTGTTTTCAACAATATCAGCTTTGCAAAATGCTAAACTATCATCTGCAAACAGTAAGTGATTTATAATTGGAGCTCCCTTACAGATTTTCAATCCTGAAATGTCCTTTTTCTATCTAGACATCTTCAAAAGGGATATTAATCCCTCAATACAAAGCAAGGAAAGATAAAGAGACAATGGGTCCCCTTGTCTTAACCCTTTTGTAGAGATTATAGGACCTCTACGCTCACCATTTATGAGAATTGAAAAGGCTACAGACTTTACACTACACATGATGAGCTGAATAAAATTTCGGTGAAACCCCATAACCTTTATAACAGTCTCTATAAAACCGCACTCAACACGATCATAAACCTTACTCATATCTAACTTTAAAGATATAAAACATTTTCTCCCATTTTTTTCTATGTTTCAGATAATGAATAAGTTCATACGCAATCAAAACATTATTCGAAATAAGATGACCAGGAACAAAATCACTTTGGCTTTTACTAATAATACTAGGCAACACAAATTTTAATCTATTAGAGAGAACCTTTGCAATGAGTTTATAGATCACATTACATAGAATAACGGGTCTATAATCCCCCATACGGATAAGACACTTTTTTTGGGACTAAAGTAATGTAAGTAAGATTCAAAGAAGAATGGAAAGAACCTGTGTTCAAAGCTTTAAGGACCGCGACAGTTACTGAATTTCCAATAACATGCCAATATTTTTGGAAAAAAACAGGGGACATGCCGTCTGGACCAGGGGCCTTCTCAAGTGCCATTTGATTCAAAGTTGTCCGGACTTCCATAGCATTGAGCTTATGTAACAAAACCTTATTTATTTCTTGAGATACTTTACTGGCCAAAGGATCCAAAAAATCCAAGGAATCTCGACTAAATTGAGGACTGGAAGTTGTAAATAAATTCTGAAAATAATTCTAAATAATTTGATCTCGTTGGAACCCCTCATGCCATTGCCCACCTTCATCTTGAATCTTGAGAATTTTGTTTTTCCTATGTCTTTGGAATGCTTTCATACGAAAGTACTTGGTATTATTATCCACATCTCGAAGCCATAAACCTTTTGAACGCTGTCACCACATAACTTCATCTCTTTCCTTCCAAAGTTGAGTCACATCTCTAGCCATTTCTAAAGCAGTCGAATCAATCCCTTCTAGGTCCCTAGCATAACAATCTTGCAGGTTCTTTTGGGCTTGTGCCAATTGTTTTTGCACATTACCAAAAGAAGTTCGATTCCAGTCACCCAATTGAACCCCACAAGTTCTTAGTAATTGTTCTATATCATCCATAGAAGGCTGTGTAGGTACCTGTGTCCATACATTCTTAATAATCTCCTCACAATTTGGTTTCCTCACCCATGTAGATCCAAATGTAAAAAGCTTCTTTATATTACAAGATTCAACAGCACCTTCTAAACTAACATAGATGGGTAAATGATCAGAGTAGGGCACTGTTTGCTGGGTAACCCAAGCTTGAGGAAAAGAATTCCACCAGGTTGAGTTTGCAAGGAATCGATCCAGTCTTTCACTGACCGTATGATGACCAAACCTTTGATTACTCCAAGTAAATTTAGGACTAGAAAATCCTAAATTCCCTAGTTAACAATCATCTATCATTTATCTAAAATTAGTCAATTGTCTCGTAGGTCCCATTTTCTTTTCATGTTGATACATTAATTCATTGAAGTCACCCATAAGCAACAAAGCATCATCATTAATTCTACTTAGAGACCTATGCAAATTCCATGAGAGATAATGTAAATGGGTTTCGGGCTACCCATAAAAAACGGTACCACTTTCCAAAATTCAAATTAACATCAATAATAATAGCATGAAAATGGTTTTGAGAATAAGAGATGATTGACAAATCAACATCACGAGCCCACAACAAAGCAATCCCCCCTTTTCTCCCACAAGAATCAACAGACAAACAATTAATAAAACCTAATTTGTACTTGCAAGAATCCAACTCTTTTGAAGAAAGCTTGGTTTCTTGCAAGAACACTACATCGGGAGATTCCCTCTTGATTAGGTTCAAGAGGGTCCAAATGCCCCATGGGTTTCCAAGCCCACGGGCATTCCAACTGAGCAGCCTCATGGCGTTCAACAGTGGTGTACCATAGCCACCGTCAATATCTGTGAATCCACATAGCCAGATTCCTCATTTGGTGAAGCCAACCCAAGGCTACGCTTTGGCCGTCCTTGAGCAAGATCACCCTGCATAACCCCTTTCCTCTTCTGAGCAATCCCTTTGTCCAAAGAGCTCAACAGCAAGTTATTTGTGGGAGGGATTGATGCCGTTTGTGACAAAGACGACATCCTACGCCATTTAGTAGCAGCCTTAACATCGGGTCTATCTTTATTGGGTTTTTGTTCACTTGGGCTCAAGATTGAAGGCAAGGCCTTTTTAGGTCCATTGAGCTCGGCTTCAAAAATTGGCCTACTGCTTGAGGTAGAGTGTTTGAAGGCCCATCAGACTAAATTCCACCTTGTACACTATTTTGTTTTACCACGTCTTGATTTGGTTGAAACATAATATCTTCTTCTTTATTCTTTGACCTTAGTTTCTCGACAACAGCCATCATGCCATTTCCATGTATCGAAAAATCAGCACTTATAATCGGCCTAACTGCAAAATCAACATCATGCCACTCCATCTGCCATCGTAGCTGCTGCCGTAACAGCCAATTTTGCCCAGATGGAGTTTTACCTGCAGTAGCACCCATGGGCTTAGTCCCTACAAAACAATCACTATAGGTACTTGCATGAAGCCATGAACCATGAAGAAATTCCACCATCTCCATCTCCTTCGAGGGTTGATTCACTACAGTGCACTCCTTGTCACTATGACCCAGGCAACCGCATAAGTAGCAAAAATTGGGTAACCTTTCATAGGAGAAAGAAACCCAAATAGCTTCATCATCATCTAAGGACAGCATAGAACCCCTTAGCAGAGGTTTAGAAATGGACAAAGTCACCCGAACATGCAAGTATTCTCCCCATGCTAATTCCCTTGGTTCTACATCCACCTCCTAGACAGTGCCAACTTTTTCCCCCAATAGGCAACCCACCACCTTAATTTTTGCCATCATAGGGAGATCATGAAGACGCATCTAGAAAGAAGCCATTGACAATTGAATATTCTTTACTTGTTTCTTTCCGTCGAACTCATTCAGCAAAACCAAATGCTTGTTAAAAGACCAGGGGTCCTCACACAAAACCTTATCTTTGTCTCTTGGCTCTTCAAACTCAGTAGGAATAAGAGTGGAACTCAAATCACGGAATCTAACACCTTTCATAAGGCTCCAGGCTTTCCTCATAGTATTCTTGAAAACTTCTAGATGATAGTGGCAATATGTGAAAAGTTTCATAATCAGATATTTAACATTGCATAAAAATGAAGGAGGTAATTGATCGGAGCGAACAATCACATCTCAGTCTCTCTGTCGATCAAAGATAGACTCTGATAAAGATCCAGAAGGGAATCCACCATCTACACTACAAACCAAAATGGCTAATCAAAACTGTAAACCTAAACACACCACCAAAAAACGGTGGAGAAATCGCCCCAACGATAGAGAGGAAAGAATTGAAAGTTTTTCACCTTAAACGTTGTTTTAAACATTTTAATTTGCCAGCCAAGATACATAAACCCGACGCCCTTTCCACGGGTTCACTCCAGGATTTTTCAACAACTTCCGTAAAACCTCATGAGTTAACCACATATTTTGAAATCTAAAAGGCCCAGGTCCGTATCTTCCACGATCAACAACCAATCTCAAAAGAATAGGAGAATGATCCGATGTCCTTCTACTAAGCAAAGTGGTAGTAGCTTCACTGAACATATTCATGAAATCATTGTTCATCAAACCACAATCAAGTTTAGCCCAGCTTCTAGCCAGCCCCTGTCGACCATTGCACCAAGATGGTTGTCTACCTTCAAATTGAAGATCCATCAATCCACAATGATGAATACAATCATTAAATTCATCTATTGCAAACCAAACTCTTTGCCTACCCCCCACTCTTTCATCATTAGAGCGAATCACATTGAAATCTCCTAAAACCAACCAAGGCACTCCAATACACGATATACTTGCTAGATGATCGCAAAGCTCTTTACATTCCAACTGAGAACATTTTGAATAAATAAAGGAGCACAACACAGATTTACCACCTTCTAAGAATAGTATTGTAACCGCCAGATTGGACATGCAAACAACATCCATCTGCAGCTCCTTTTCCAACAAACCCAAACTTTACCATTTTTCTTTGCATTAGAGCAAAAGTTAACAAAATTCAAGCTTCTAGCCCACTGTTCAAGTCTTGACACTTCCTGAAATGGTTTAGAAATCACCAAAACATCCATCTTAAATTTTCTAACCAATTTACGTAACCTTTTTTTCGAGTACTCAACCCCCTCACATTCCACACCATTATTTTATCAATCATAAATTCAATTTTGGGGGTTGGGCCTTAGCCATTTTGGACTTTCTTACCGATGCAACATTTCCCTCCTTAGCACCCAACTCACAACGGGATAAGCCTCCCAGATCTGAGCCATAATCTTTTTCAACATCCTGGCCAATTTCATCTTCTTCTTCAGATAAAATAGTAAAACTATTCCTACAAACCACACGTTCCACATTTTCTATTACACCTTCATTTCCAACTACAGGCGTGTCTAACTCAGAATTAACTCTTTGTTGCAATGAGATTTTCTCTCTATGGTCCTCCTCTCCAATACTTTTGTTCTCCAAACCCTTTCCCTACTCTACTATCACTAGTTTATGGTCCAACTCATCCTCTAACACCACTTCTTCCTCCTCAACAAAATTCTCCAATAATAAAGTCCCATCCACTAACTTCCATTTTTCAACTAAGTCAACCTCTTGATTTTTCTCAAGAACAAAGAGCTCACGATTAACTTTAACATCCTCTTACACCTGAATACCATCAAACTAGAGTCAACTTTATCATCTACAAGTCTTTTTCTCTCCCACCTCCTTCTACACTTTCCCCTCCCCTTTTTTTCCTACCCAACCTTCCCACCTCCCTTCATTCAAAATTCGGCTTAGGTTTCTCCCCAACACAACAGACCACTGCCGTGCGGCCCTATCTGCAACATTTTGAGCAATAGAAACCCATTTTTTCATACACAACCTTTTGCTATTATCAAAATTGTCCAGCCACCAATGGAAAACCCTCTATTGGATCATCTTTCAGATCCACCTCCACACACAACCTAGTTCTTGTCGCCCTTGGTCTATAAAATGTTGCCTTACCTGTTCCCAAAAATTTACTAAATCTAGAAGCAAGAATTTGCAAGGAATCAAGTCTATGTAAATGGAGTAGCAAACCTGGTAAAAATATCTACTGTAGCGCAACCAATGGCTCTTTCTGACATCAAAATCCACTGACCAGTTGAATAATCAAATTGGCACCCTGCAACAACTTTCCCTTCTCTGGCCCAAGCGTTAAGGGCTGCTTGGATTGGGAAGTGGGTTGAGCTCATCTCAACTCACTTCCATTTCATCATTATATTTTTATAATTTTTTATACAAAACACAAATTTCAATACACTTTTTTCAAATTCCAACACACTTTTTTCAAATCCTAAAATAATAATAATATTAAAAAATAAACCAAACTCATCTCAACTCATCTCATTTCCGAATCCAAGCGGGGCTCTGTTAGTCCTTTTTACAAGCCAAATTAAACAAACATGGTAATCATCCATAAAGCTGATTATCGGCATTTCAAAGAAACCCTAAGTTTTAATGATCTGTCAGCGTAGAACATCAATGGAAGGCCTAGCCGAGAGGAATTTCAACACCAGAGCAAACTTGAGATCCTCTGCCACTCTGTCCATCTCCCCATCTGTAAAGAAAAACCCCAATTCACCATCAACCCATTCAAGTTTCCAGGAAGGAAGCTTGAATTTCGAGACTGGTAAAGGCCTTTGAAGAACTTGTGGAAACGAAAGACCTGCAGAACAACTCGCAGATTCCCAACACCGGACCCCCCCAACACCTCACCCTCACGATCCTGTCGAGAAATCCCAGCCAAACCCCACCCGAACCATCCTCTAAACCAGCCATAAGGACCGCCATACAGAGCAACGGCCAGAAGCCGTAACCCTCTCAGAATTGCCTCACGAACGAAACCCTAGCAAATGTGAAACTTTCGCCCTGCCACGTCAGCTTTTGCTGCATATTTCCTTTCCCTTCAACTTTTATTTATTTATTTCTATTGTGCCTCCTCCCTTGGATATTATTCCACTTCTGTATAATCTCTCTAGTTGATGCCAGGGAACAAGCTTCCTTTATCTGTTGATCATCAAAGATTAACGAAAGTGGCAGTTGTATTGATTTGATTAGGATTGGATCAGATAAATACGTGTTTTTGGATTTTGCTTGGAAAGGTCACCAACGTCTTGGTGAATTTGAAAATCGATCTTCATGATTTGCTCACGTGTCTGGAAAATCGATAACTACCCATTAAATATGTGATTTGTTGTCTACAGACAGATCCAATCATTATCTCATGCTTAGCATTATTAATTTGATTGTTCATTGCTTCTAGGCATTTCCATTGGAGATATCTCCCATCAGAGCGTTACATAATTTTCCTTTGGGCCTATTCTGTGCAGGCAGCTCATGGATATGAATCTATCAGGAAGTCTTTCACCAGAGCTTGGTTACTTATCGTATATGACAATATTGTAAGGAAAAGCATATTAAAAGCTACATTTTGTGCTACAAGCATCCTCATCCTCATATGAATCAAAGAATATTTGGATGCTTCTTTCACTAGAAATTCTGGACATTGTTATTCTCCACCCCACATTGGCATTTATTTTGCTTATCCAACTGATGTGTTTTTGTTTATCTACTCTGTCAAAGGGACTTCATGTGGAACAGCATAAGCGGGAGTATACCAAAGGAGATAGGCAATATTACGTCTTTGCAATTCCTGTAAGTGGATGAGTCTTTTCTGCATTGTTATGACTTGGTTGTGTTACACATGATCACATGCTTTATTAAGAATTGCATATATGTTACTATTCCATGCAATTTAGGGCAATCAATTCCTCAACATTCGTGGAGATAGTATTTTTTTGGATGTCAGGGAACCTCTCCAAGGCAGGGTCCGAAGGGCCCTATCCTTGTAGAGTAAACCCCGGTCCCGGAGATAGTACTTAATTAGATCAAATATATTTACTTTGATATTGCAGAGCTGCAGTACATTTACTTTTTCTTTGGATCCATTTCTAATATATACATGTTTCCAGGTTTCTAAATGGAAACCAATTAACAGGTTCCTTACCTGAAGAGCTTGGTTTTCTTCAAAACTTGAACTTACTACAAATTGACGAGAATAACATATCGGGACCAATACCTGTATCATTTTCAAAGTTGAACAAAGTAGTGCACATGTAAGTATGTTTTTTAGGCTATATTGTTTGCAATCAATTCTACAATGACCTGCCCTTACACCTCTATTTTTCTTTTTTGCTTTTCCCCCTTGCGAGCAGCCACTTGAACAACAATTCAATTAGTGGGCAAATCCCACCTGAACTATACAGATTACCAAGGCTCATTCACTTGTAAGTCGGTAATTGGTCGTATTCCTGTATTCCCATATTCCCGTATTTCCTTGTCATATGTCAATACACTCTACGGTATCAATGACTGTCATAAGCTCTACAACTGCAGCCTTCTTGATAACAACAACTTATCAGGGCATCTGCCACCAGAGTTCTCCCAAATGCCTGAATTACATATACTGTATGGTTTCTACCTTCTTGGAACCTAATTCTATTTATGTTTATCACATAAGTGTTATTACATCTAAAACGGACAAATCTGTTGAACTTTTTTTTTTTTTGTTTCTCAAGTTGAACGAGGTGTGATTACTAAATTTATCTTCTCCTGCAATGATATTCTATTAAGAACTCTCTTGTCAAGTTTCTTAATGCTTTCATTTATTTTATTTTTTTTGCAGTCAGCTCGATAACAACCGGTTTGATGGCACTACAATTCCAGTTTCTTACAGCAACATGTCTAAATTGCTAAAGCTGTAAGTGTGCATTAGATGCTTTGTCTATGACTATATAGGTTTCAAAGGTAAAGGTAGAGCTAGGTGCTAGCCTTGAGCTATGGGTTGAGATTTTTTATCAACTTTAATTAATTTTTTTGGCCAAATGATTGAAGCTTTTTTTCCTTGTTTTGGTTGGCTTTGCCAGGAGCCTTAGGAACTGCAACTTGCAAGGAACGATACCTGATTTGAGCCAAATGCGAAACCTTTATTATCTGTAAGTGTCTTTCAATTGTTTTCCTTTTTATCATTTTAAAGATATCAAGTATGAGCTTCTAAATTTGAAAAATAATTGCATCAGGCCGAATAATTCTCTTTCCTCAAGGACAATTGTTCATATAAATTGTACTTTGTTTACATTTTATTGCATATACAAATTTCAGAGACCTCAGTTCAAACAAGCTAAATGGCTCGATACCTTCGGGTAGATTTTCAGAGGCTATCACAACCATGTATGATTCTCCATCTTTTGAAATGGCATGTCATCTACATCGTTTTTATTTTGTACTGTCAGATGTTATAAATATTTATAGTGTGCCTTTCAGTTTTCAATAAAATACCCATATATTCTGAGAGCTATTCTATTGTTTGAACAATATGATTAGCTATTTATCCAACAACAATCTTATCGGACCAGTTCCTGAAAGCTTTTCGGATCTTCCTCATCTTCAGAAACTGTGAGTCGTGGTTCTGGAGCTCAAAGCTATTATAAATTACAATGTCTTTATTTCAATGGTTATAAATGGATTTATTTGGTAAAATTATTCCCCTTGGCAGGTCAATTGCAAACAATTCATTGAGTGGCTCAATTCCATCCACCATTTGGCAAACTAGGACTTTGAATGAAGCAGAAATTAGCCTAATTGTGTAAGATCCGAATGACAATGTCACTTTTTCCCTTGGTTAAGGTTGATTCCATTTTCTGATGGAAGTATATCCTTGTGAAGTTCAAAGGTGTAAACCTCCTTGGTTGACTTTTATAAGATTTCAAGGATCTCACGTTAGATTTTCTGACTATTGCTTGTGGTTATCTGACATTTCAGGGATTTGCAGAATAATAAGCTATCAAATATTACAGGCAGTACCAGTTTACCTTCAAATGTCACTGTCTGGTTTGCTTCTATTTTTGCTTTCCGATTTGTTTCATATATAGAACTTAACATATAATGTAATGTAATATATTCAAAGTAATGTGACTGCTTGGGAAAAGGGTGTGTATGTTCTCTTTTTAATTATAGAGTCATGATGTGTAACAGTCATAGCACTTGATAGTATGATCATATCGCTATTTTTTGGTGAACTTTCAGGCTTCGAGGCAATCCCTTATGCTCAGAAACTAACCTAGTCCAGTTCTGTGGGTTTGAAAGTGAGAATATACCTAACAGTAACAGTGAGAGTTCAACAAATACCACAGCTGTTTGTCAACCGCAAAGATGCCCACCACCTTATGAAATTTCTCCTTATAAATCTCCTGAACTTTGTTTCTGCACTGCTCCTCTGCTTGTTGGATATCGGTTGCAAAGTCCTGGATTCAGCAATTTTCTCCCATACAGATATAGATTTGGGGAGTTCCTGACATCTTCTCTTAAGTTATTCAATTTTCAGCTGTACATTGATTCGCTTGCATGGGAAAAAGGACCTCGACTAAGAATGTACTTGAAGCTTTTCCCTGTATATAATACTAATATTGACAATCCTAATATCTTCAATACGAGTGAGGTTCAGCGAATCTTTCATACGTATGTATTTTGGGACATTCGTGATCTGGAGATATTTGGACCTTTTGAAGTTCTGAACTTCACTTTACTGGACGTTTATAAAGATGGTTTGTCTCGGATCTCTTACATGTTATATTTTGTGAAAGAACTTTGTTGAAGTTGGAACTAATGCTTATTTACCAGTTGAGGAATGTACAAAAATCTGTAATTCATATTGTATAGTCTTTACTTTTTTTTGTTTGTTTGTTTGTTTGTTAATTCTCACAGTTTTCACTAATGCCACAGTGATTGCCACGTCTCCAAAGTCTGCTTTAAGCAAAGGTGCTTTGGTTGGCATAGTATTGGGGACCATTGCAGGTGCAGTTACATTGTCTGTAATTGTTTCTCTGCTGACACTCAGGGCGCATAAGAGAAACCACCCTGCAGTTTCGAGAAGACGTCATTGTGAGTATCTTATGCTACTGATCTTTAGATGTTTAGGTAGATATGATTTTACAATGTGCCTTCAATTGTTTCTATTCTACATCATGATTAGGCCTGTCAATCTGACCAGGCTGATGCCTATCCAAGCTCAGCCAAGCCTGCCGTACTAGTTTATGGTCTTTACAGTTGATGTCCCAATGCTTGAGATATTGCACACAATATTTAGAAGCCTGCCATATTAGTTTCTTTCTCTAGCCATTGTTTTGTTTATTGAATCATTGAGACTGATGTATCATGTAGTATACATGTTTCCCTCTATTTTAGTGAGAGCTGTTCTAAATTAGTATATGGAAATTCAATTTAGTAGAATTAAATGTTGTTGTTGGTTAAGTTACAAGTCAACGATAAATTAAGTTTTATATTTTTCTTAATAATATACTTCACCCAGATTATTACAAATTTCAAAAGAGAAATAATATAATGTGCATATGACTGTATTGTAATTTTCTCGAAATAAGATAAAATTGAAAAAAATATTATTGCCACAAAACTCTAATTTGATTATAAAAGGAAAGAGCTGAATAAAAAACTGCAACAATATGCAAGGATCCCCTTGCTCTTGAAGAAAACATAAAAACTAGAGAAAAGCACCAACTGTACTAATGCTTTTTGTTAAATCCTGCCACCCCCCAACCCTCTTCAACCCCCTGGCTTCGTCCCTGATAGCAATGATTATGCATCCTGTTAGTAAGTTTATTTTTTACAAGTATCGTCTTGTATCTTCTTGTATCTTCTTAGAATTATCACTTGATTTAGTTTCCCTGATTTAGGACCTGTAACATGTGCATGAGTTTTCTTCTGTATATTGGCACTTGTCATTAGATTCCTACTCAAAATATTTGGAACTAGAAAGCATGACGGAACGATAGATGCATGATGGCATCAATTATTATTATATGACAAATGGGCATGCCATCTTTCTATATTTTGTGGCTATCACTAAGCTTTTCCATGTTTAACATTGGACCTGCAATTTAATATGCAGCATCTAAAGCCTCCATGAAAATCGAAGGCATGAAGCCTTTCACTTATGGGGAAATGGCTATGGCTACAAACAACTTCAACAGCTCTGCACAGGTGGGTCAAGGCGGGTATGGAAAGGTCTATAAAGGCATTCTGACAGATGGTATAGTTGTAGCCATAAAGCGTGCACAAGAGGGTTCATTACAGGGTGAGAAGGAGTTCTTAACAGAGATAGAGTTGTTGTCAAGGTTGCATCATCGGAACCTTGTGTCTTTGATTGGATACTGTGATGAAGAATGTGAACAGGTGCTTTTCCTATCTTGATTATTTGTAAAAAGAAAAATGGAAAGACTACCCATCAACCTTACTACCGAATCCACAAAGAGAGATTCGACCTATCAATTTAGGAAGTTCTGCAATTGAAGATTTTGATGTTTAGAAAAAGATGTAAAACCTTGTAAAAGCCTGCTTTGAATAATAGCTAATAATAGAAGAAATCAAACTCAATCAAGAGAACTACATGTGAGGTGCAGGTTTTTTTGCCGATAATGGAGATATATGCAGAGTTCTTCATAAATTAACATTATAATAATTATTCACCCATTCACAATGAAATTTCTGCCTCAAATTGGTTTCATTTCACGACAAGGACTAGTTTTTCTTGCTTTCTGTTGCTGAATCTGTGTTGATATTTTTTACTGGGAAAAGCTTCATATGAATGATGTTGTGCATGCAGATGTTGGTCTATGAGTTCATGCCAAATGGTACTCTAAGTGATCACCTTTCAGGTACACCTTGTAACCTTCATGTTTTACTTTATGGATCTCTCTTATAGTTTTTTCGGAGTGCTTTTCATTGCATCTCACTCCAAGAGACTTTGCCCCCTTTGCCGTGCCTCTTTCTGTTTTTTCTGTCTTTTCTGAAGTTAAATGGAGCAATTATAATTTTCAAACTCTTACATAACGTTCTAATTAGCTTAATGGTGGTTCATGTATGTAATAATAAAGCCAAGTCTAAAGAACCTCTGAGTTTTGCTATGAGATTGAGAATCGCTCTGGGATCAGCTAAGGGCATCCTCTACCTACATACGGAAGCTGATCCTCCTATATTTCACCGAGATATCAAAGCCAGCAACATATTATTGGACTCAAAGTACACTGCAAAAGTTGCCGATTTTGGACTTTCGCGACTGGCCCCAGTTCCAGATATTGAAGGGACTGTGCCTGCTCATATATCTACAGTTGTGAAGGGGACACCAGTAAGAATCTTGCAGTTGATATTTACAACATAAGATTGTAACTTCACATGAGTTTGAACATTAAGTGTGTATCACATTTTTCAACGTTCAAAATCAAAGTGGAACTCAAACTAGATGATGTAGACTTCATTATATGTTGTTGGAGATGTAACTGATGTCTTTCTATCTATACTTTCATTCATTGTTTTAATTTCGCAGGGTTACCTAGATCCGGAGTACTTCTTAACTCACAAATTGACCGACAAAAGTGATGTTTATAGTCTTGGTGTTGTATTTCTAGAACTCCTGACTGGGATGCAGCCAATTTCACGTGGAAAAAATATTGTTAGAGAGGTATGGCCTTACATAGCCTTTTGCCTTCAATTCATTTATGGGCCTAATGGTTATTTCACATGGAAAACTGTTGTCCTATAATTCATTTAGCTGAGAACAGTCCATTGGTGAATCTCGTGGGTATCAGATTCAAACACGAGCATAGTCTGAGCCAAAGTCAGATATCCTTGCATTCAGTCAGTTTAAATGTTATGAAACTCCTAAGACTACCCTATGATAACGTCCATATTATTTTGGTCCTCTAGATACACTAGTTGAATTTTTTGAAAGAAATGTTGTATTCTCTAATCAAACTAACTAGCATGTTGTTACTTTAGTAGCTTTTCATTCAAGTGATTGACCTATAAAGTTACTTAATTGGTGTGACAACTGACGTTGACGATAAAGAGTAGCATTGTTCTACATCTAATATGATAGCCTTTTGTAATTTTCAGTTTTTATCCATTTCAGGTTAATGTTGCGTATAACACTGGTATAATGTTTTCGATCATTGATGAGCGAATGGGGTCTTTTCCTTCTGATTGTGTGGTGAAGTTTTTGAGTTTGGCCCTCAAGTGCTGCCAAGATGAGCCAGATGCACGGCCTTCAATGGCAGATGTAGTCCGAGAGCTTGACAGTTTGTGGCATTTGATGCCTGATTCCGACAGGAAAATGGCATCGTATCCCATAGACACTGACACTAACACTGAAAAGGTTGTGAGTTTACAGTCATCATCCTCAGCAGTGGAGAATCCTTATGTGTCATTAGATGTATCTGGCAGCAACCTTGTTAGTGGAGTTGTGTCCAGCATCACGCCTAGGTAGAAAATGCTTAAAATAATTTTAGGAAAAAGGGGTTTTGTGGTTTCTACAATCTTCATAATTCGAACTGGGAAATTTTTCTTTACAATCTGGGTTTCTGATTTTGTGTATAGTCTGTTTCTATATCTATTTTTCTGGTTCAAACCCTTTAACAACGTGATAATGATGTATAATTTGGTGATGCTGCTACAAAAACTAATGCTGTTTATATTGTATTTACGATTAATAAGAAACATAAATCTATCTTCCACACGTTTGATTGACATGTTGATTTCTTTTGCAATTCAGTTCTTGTCATTTAAGGTATACTCCACACTAATTTCAAAGTAGAGGGATAATTTGAATTTTAAATTACAAAGTAGAAGAGACATTGAGTAAGTAATTATAAAATGAATCAAATGGACGCTCATGTTTCTAAAGCTGTGATCCGTGGAATTTCTAGTTCGAAAGAGCAGCTGTTCTATTTTCAAACCTTAAGTTGCTGAGTGAACTCTAAAATATGCCTGTATTAAACAGACAGCCACATTCTCTAACAACATTCACTAGAACATGATTCCATTAGTATTAACATTAGTTGTCAACTTTCAGAAGTCTAGGAGGTCAAAAGGTTTACAAGAGTCTGAGCTCAGAGATCATGAAGGCATTACAAAGCTAAAAAAAAAATGGGCCAAATTTTCCTTTCATTGGCATTTAGAATCTCCTAACCCATTAAACTTTCCGAGATTGCATAGCTGAAGAAGATAATAAAGCCTTGTTTCTCTCCTAATTAATATACTTTCTATAACGTCTCGGTTTCGTAGGGGTTGAAAAATTACTTCCTATCACATACACTCACATTTCAACAATATAATTAAGATTCAAAATTCTCAAATATCATATAAAACTTAGTCTCAAAACCCATTTTTTTAATATCATCAATTCCAAAAATGCTAAGTCACCAGTATACAATAATTTTTCTTTACTAAACCTTATCAATATTCATATAAACTTTCTATGTTTAATCAACCATTCTTAAGTCATCTCACTCAATACTTTATAATCTGATCATTTTAGCATACCCAGAAAAATTACCATGTTTAACCCCCGTTGTAGGGTTGTGCCATATTTATAACCCGTGGTCGGACCGTACACACTATTCTTATCCCTGGTTAGGCTATACCCACAATTTTTATCTGTGGTAGGGCCTTACCTACTATTTTTATCCGTGGTTGGGCCTTATCCACTATTCTTATCTGTGGTTGGGCCTTACCTATTATTCTTATCCGTGGTAGAGTCGTAACAAAACAGAACATTAAAATCATCTTTTTCTTTCAAAATACATATCTGAAGTCTCATGTTAAAGTTTTCAGATGCAATATCTTATAAAAACAAAGTACTGAACAACTTCATATCATTTCACATGTTCAAAATCAGAATCAAAACTTCTTCATTTATTCACAGCAAACGTTTAGATATCATAAATCAAAACATTTCTATTTCACCAAAATAACACTCTTTCAACAAACTCATGTTCGCTATTTTTCAATTCAAAAACAATACACAAAATTAAGTTCATGTTTACACCAGTCATGTCAAAAATATGCTCTTTTTTTTTTACAGCTTTTTATGCACGTGCAGAACAAAACATCTGAGGTCATTTTTAACTTTCTGGTAAAAAATAAGATGCAGATTTTCAAAGTCAACCTCATTGCATTTCTTTTTATGGAAAGCTAGTATATGAATACCACTTACCTGAATTTCTTAACTTTACCAAAACTTTCCTTAACGATGCCAAACCGAAATATTCGTTACCTATAAAATAATCACGTAGTTTTCCATAAATCTCAAATCAACCATGGATTTCGATATTTAAGTCTAAAATACTAAAATCATCCTCCTTTTAATTCCTCAAAATTTCAAATTCTCGTAACCTCCAAAAATATTATCATCCTTCCAAACCCGTCCATATATACTTAACATATTTAACCTAATTCCAATCCAAATATCAGTTTGATTAAGAAGCCAAGACCCAACCCTCTTATAAAAATATTTTACTATTTTTATTGAAAACAGACCCCTCGTTACAAAATGACATGAAAATACTCGTGCAAACTTTCAAAAATAATTTCATAATTTCATAATATAATTTAAAACTAATTTATTTTCTTTATAAAATTATTTATTAAGAATAAAGTCTAGAAAACATGGGTTTAATATAAAGAGGAAACCGACCCCATGAATTAAGTACTCCCTAAACCTAAAACCAGTGGTATATTAGAAATTAACCATAAAATGCGAGCTTTCTTTCGGGCGAGATTCCAAATATACAGTTTAAAACCATTGTAATTTGTGTTGATAACTTTGGAGACTGAACATATGTAATATTAAGTAAAAGAGCAAGATCATAATATAAAATAAAACTCTTACGAAGCTTTACGTAGAAAAAATGCAAAGCATGTTTTAGTTTACAAAAATATATATAAATTATATTTCAAAATAATAGTCAATATATAAATAATTTATATATGTAAATATATATGTAAATAATCTAGTCTAAATTAGGATAAAAAAAATAGGAAGAAATGAAAAAAAAAAAAGTAAAATTCTGAAATCCGGTATCGGCCGGTAAACATGGCCGGTACGACCGAAATACCGGCCGGTATGGCCGGTACAAGCCGGTACGACCGAGATCTGGGCTGGTATGAAACAGACCCAATTTCTGTACCGATCATTGCTCCGGTACGGTACATACCGGCCGATACGATACGAAATTCAAAATAATGGATGGAGTGCGTCTGAGTGTTTGAATTTGTTGAGAGGAAGAATTTTATGCGAAAAATCGAAGGGAAAACTGTAGGAATCGTGGGGAGTTGGATTCAAATGGAGAGAAAAATCCGGTTAAAAGATATATGGTTATTTGATTAAAGTAGTGGTAGATAAAGCTATGGAAAATTCTAGATAAAAATTTAGAGAAACAAACAGCATAGTCAATGTGCACGGTGGAGAGTTTGTAATTAAACCGCATTTGTGAACCAAGAAATTGAGACATGAAATGCATGTATGGTAAACATGGGCCAGGACAACTAGTAACTGACTAACTTGTTTTTTTTTAAAAAAAAATCTTCCCATAAATACCAAACTATTATAAAACTAAAAAGGAAACTATTAATATTACAAGAGAAATATAAAAGAAACTCTTAAGAACTGAAACTTTCTTCATTCTATAAATTTTTCTTATGAATTTCAGAATGAATGAAACTCATATTTATAGGCGTTGAAATTACTATGCAAGTTACTGTGCAAGACTTAAAATAATGGTGGTGGGGTCATTTACAAAAATAATTAAAGGGGGCGGGGGCCGCCCCCAATAATTCATAACACTCCCCCTTGAATGACCATCTATAAAGAATTTACCTCGTTAAAATCTTGCCAAGAAAAACCCAGTAGGAAGAAAAACCAATGGTGAAGGAAAAAGAGTACAGTATTCTTATGTACCGCCAAGTACTTTAAGATTGCCTCATTAAAACCTTGCAAAGGAAAACCCAGTGGGACAAAACCTTAGCGAAGGAAAAAGAGTACAATCAACATAAGTTTTCAGGACATTTACTCCCACTGAAAAGTGCATGATCATAGATCTTTGAGTCTTCGCATTCCAATGTTCTGCACAATATTTTTGAATGTCGTAGTTGGTAATGTCTTTGTGAATAAATCTGTCAGATTATCACTTGATCATATCTGCTTGATATATCCTCCTCTGATTTGAGTGATACAAGCAATATTATCTTCGTATAAAATTGTTGGGCTATCATTGATCATGAAAGATCACACGTTTCTTGGATATGTTGAGTTATTGATCTCAGCCAAATACACTCTCTACTTGCTTCATGAATTGCAATAATCTCTGAGTGATTTGAAGATATGACAGATACATACAACTCCATATCCCCATCCGATATTGTTCTCTTTGGCACTTCAGAGTCTTATGGGTTTAAAATGCGTAAGACAAGGTAGAGGGAACCCCACATATAAGGCGCTTGACAGACTTAGTAGAAATCTAAGACCTGCAATAATACTTAAAATTCTCTTGGAGAATATGCGTCAATTTTTCAAGTAATAAACAAATATGATTTCAACATATATAACAGGTTAAGAATTCAAACGTGATTTCCATCTAAATAATGCATTAAAGAGAACATACTAATATTTCATCTAAAATTTTCTTCCCCTCATTGCACGTTATTATGGAGAACTTGTTTATATACGGCGGAAATAGCATTGAAAACCATCAATGTATGATAAAAGCTATAAAAGCTTGAGGTCTAATATTATCGGTTTGGCGGAAAATCAAATCCGCTTGACATTGTATACAAACGAGATCTTGAAGAAATTTGAAGGCTTCGAATTGTTATTTAAATATAACCATTTTACCATTGGTTACTCCAGCAAAAATATCTCACATTTTTTATATATTCAGTTGTTGTTCATCCAGAACGATATTATGTCTGATAGAAATTCTAATGTTCCATATTTGAACCATGAACCTTTTATACCTCAACCACTCTTATTTTCTCCTGAGGTTGTAAACACCATGATAAGAGAAGAGATATATCTTTCTAGTAAAACTGATCCTGAAATTGTTACAGCATCAAGAACCCTTAGTACTAAATATGCTGCCTCTCTTACAACCATGTCTCAGAGGCTACTGGCGAGAACGAGTGAGGTTGATCATTTTAAAAATCAAATATCTGAGTTGCATCAAACACTTGCAACTAAAGATAGAAAAAATAAGAATTTAAGACAAGAAAACAAAGAGCTGAAGAAATTTGTAGACTGGTATTCTTGTGACCTGAAAACACGAAGAGAAGAGCTGGAACGAGAGAGAGTTCAAATACAAAGTGAACAACAGCAGCTAACGACAGTGGTTCAGCGTTTACAAAAAAATCGGGATAGCTGCAATTAATCTCATTGGCTTTTGAAATTATGCATCCAGCATATCTTGTAATCTTGACTAAGTGAGATTTGAAGAAATGATGGTTTGTCTTGTTCTTATTTTCATTTATATAAAAACCGTATTTTGCTTCATGTAGTTCGCATCAAATTTCTTCTTATATCTATAATTCTTCTATATTTGCATTCTTATTCTACAAATTCACAATGGCTTACCAATTTTCTTTCAATATTTCTCATGATCAACATATGAGGTATCATTCACCTCAGTTACAAGTTGTTCCTACATCTTCTGTGGGTGCCATGTTGCAGTAAGTGAATGATTTGGCTAATAAGTCAGATCGTAAAGCTGTTTATGAGCTGGTAACTCTCGACACTCGATACTCCTCCTCTATTGTTGGTTTTTCCAACTGGTTACAATCCAAAACTCGTGAAATTGAGGAGCTTAACAAGAAGGTTTTCATACTTCAACGACTCGTTCAAGAGTCTGACAGAAAAATTGCAGACTTAAAATCCTTGCTTGTCTCTTCATTTCGACTGCCTAATCCTTTAGATAAGAATGGTATGTTGCTTTATGAATAGCAAATGCATTTAAGAGATGAGGCTAAAAATCTCAAATTTTTGTAACTCTTCTAACATTTGAATAATAAGATCTTTCTTTTTCAAATGCATTCCTTGAATTTATAGTAATCTTTGTGATCTCTTCATCAACGTAAACTACAATAATGACAAATCCGAGTTCTGATAAAAATACATGGGCATATAGGATTATTCTCAAATCCTTCTTTTAATAGATACTCACTGATTCAATTATGCCACATGCGTTCGGATTGCTTTAACCCATATAAAAATTTTTGAAACTTTATAAAGTACATACTCCTAAATGTACTTAAATTAGATGCTTCAAGTATTGTATGTCTTTATATATGTCATGATCTAATGATCCTTATAAATATGTAGTCACTACATCTATCAACCGCATATATAATCCTTTAGTAATAACCAAGCTAATTAAAAATCTGAATGTGATTGCATTCATAATAAGGAAATATGTTTTCTCATAACTAATCTTGGGAATCTGCAGGAAATCTTGTGCGACAAATTATGTTTTGTACTGCACAATTTCATTTCTCATTACACTTTCGTATAAATACTCACTTATATCTCATAGGCATTACACCCTTTACTGTTTGGACAACAGGTCCAAATACCTCTCGCTTTGCTAGCGAGTTTAATTCAGTTTCAATAGCTGCTTTTCATTTTGTCCAATAATTTCTACGTCGACATTCTTCAACAGCTTTTAGCTCACTTTCTTCATTACTTCTGGTAATGTCAAGTGCCATCTTATATGAAAATATGTTGTCGACTACAATTTTATTTCTATCCATAATTTCTCCAGCATACATGAAATGTATTAAGATCTCATTATTTCAGGTACCTGTTCCTCTCCAGGGGAAAACATTTCATGAAACACCTATTCAGGAGGTTTGTACTCTTTAGGAGTTTCCTCTTTAGGAGGTTCCCTCTTCAGGAGGATTTATACTCTTCAGGAGTTTCCTCTTTAGGAGGTTTTCTCTTCAGGAGGATCATATTTTATATAGAAAGTACGGTCTCTTCAGCAGCACCCTTTTTTTCTCTTTTGCACTAATAGGTCTTCAACGCTTCAGACGTATCTTAGACTCATCTATTGCTGTTTTAACAACTCGTCCTTCAGGGACTTCAATTCTTGCTTAAGCATTAACAACAGTAATATATGATTTTACAACACCTTTAGTGTTAGTAAATACATCCTATAACTGATTTGCAATACAAATAGATAATTCCCTAAACTTCTGGTTCACATTTATTTATAAGAGGATCAAATTAAATAGAGTTTTATTATCCCAAGTAATTTTTTATTATACTTCAGGCACAGACTTTTTGTTATTTCAAAACATGATAAAGCTTTACTATAATGTATAAAAGCTTAGTATAAGTAAATCAAGTGCTTGGCCGTACAACAGGTACGTGACCACTGTTCAGTCATACCACATCTATGACAAACATCTTCATCTTAGTATGAAGAATTATTCTGAGGGCCTTTATCCTTTTCTGAGTTGAATCACTTCTGGTGATACGATATATTTTTATCATCTTTAGTGTTGTCGCTTTTGGGACCAACACTTCTATAGTTTTTCTACCACATATATTCCCTTGATTTCTTTGAAAGGATGCACCGTTCACTTTTGGGAATGGTATAAATTCAATATCATTAATAGGATGTAACTGATGATTTATTAACAAAAACTCATTATTTAACTCAATCACTAGAAGACAAAATAAAAGTTCAGAATATTAGTTGAACTTTCGCTCTCGATATTGCTACTACAGGAGCACATTCGAGGTATGAAAAATAATATATGTCATCTTTTAAATATCATCATCAGTGACTTCCTCACTGCATAATTTTAATATTGAGCTGATTTTAAAGAGTGCAGAGTATTCAATACCACTCTTAAAACTTTACAACTTCAGATGCAATAAGTCATAATGATCTTTTGAGAGGATTACATCTTCTGGTGCTCATCTCTCATTTAATTCATTTCACACAATACGATGATTTTTCACCATGAGATACACAGCACGATCCTGCAGGGACACGTGATTTTCTTCTTTGATTGTATCTCTCAAATTCATCATCATATCCAAATAGATCTCATCAAGGATCCTAGATAAATAACTTTTTTTAGAAATGTCAATAATAATAAATCTCAATATTTGACATTATATATATATATAATCAACAAAAATAAATTTGTGGATTTAAGAAATATATTCACATAATCATGGGAATAAAAGTAGAATTTTATCAAGTAATATTCAGCAATATTACCTTTAATATTTATCTCGAAGACTGCAAATAATATATTGAAAAAATTACTTGAAGGAGAAGACCACTAGTTTCAGTATCGGTAGAATCTTTTGCTGATAACGTGTTATAAAACTAAAAGGAAACTACTACTATTGCAAGAAAAATATAAATGAAACTCTTAAGAACTGAAACTTTCTTCGTTGTATAAATTTTTCTTATGAATTTCAGAACGAAGGAAACTCATATTTATAGGCGTTGAAATTACTATGCAAGTTACTGTACAAGATTTAAAATAATGGTGATGAGTACTCAATTTGCTTGACATTCTACTACCAGATTAATGCTTTGTATACCTAGACGCTCAAATCCGATAATGATTGTGAAAGACAAGCACACCACTCTTACAAGATTAATCTCACTGATTTTTAGGCCTACCTTAAATCTCGTTGGCTCAAATAATTCAAATACCAGTGCGTCACCATCATCCAGCTTATGCTCCAGTGCAAATGCTCTCCAGCAGCCACAACTAAGCCCAGCTCTTTTTCCAATGTATAGAGCCTCGAATTTCACTCCAATTTCATCCACTGATACCATGTCCAACAATGTTTTTGGAAGATGATCCTCACAGAAATTTGAAGGAAGGTTCTAGAAATAGAAGCAAAAATATACAATTCAACTACTTATCCACTGAACTATCAAGAAGTTAGCTTTAGAAGCTACGTTTAATCTATCCTTGCATATGTTGCATAGAAATTAGATTATGCATAATTAAGATAAGAAGACCATAAACTGCCTCAATTGCCACATACCAACCAAAAACAGCAATCTTACAACTTCTCATTGTGTTAATGAAGAAAACGATTCTTCTAACTATTGGATATTATTCCACACAAGTAAGACTAAATGAATAAATAACAACTACTTAATGTGAAATCCGCACCCCCATGGTTCATCTTAAACGCTATAAACAATTCCATTGATTCCTATGTTGAACAATACATACAATCGAATTATTTATACTTCAAGTCAACAAGGAAATGAAGATAACAAAATAAGACATCAAATAAAAAAATACTATGAAAAGGGAATCTAACAAAAGCATAGATCAATATCACATATCAAAATCTTAAATAAAATATTTACCAAAGTTAATTTCTTTTTCAAAGCAAGTCCTCACTAAAAATTACAACCAGGACCAGCAAAAATATATATTTATATATAATATAAAATAAATGCTCTTACATGCTTTGAAATGAACAATGAAGAGTCTTTTATATGTTTAAATATATTGATAAGGAGGATAATTCCTGTTTAGACATAAAAATTATTCTAAATTCTGATTGTATTGTATATATGCACACAGATATATATATTTCTCTCTATCTCTATAAACATATATATATATACACACACACACACACATACCATAGATACAAACCGAACAAAACATGAGAAAAAGGTGGTGGACCTGTTTTGGTATATTGATGAAATTTATTTATTTATTTTCCTTTGTATTTTTATAGAACATTTGTGTGATTGCTTGGGTTCAACTTAATCTTTGAATTTCTAAGTTCTTAGATCATTTCGAGGAGATTTTTGGAAATAATATGCTTGCCTAGTTTAGTGAAATGATTATTTTTAAAAAGTAATATTCTTTTTATATATAAAAAAAAATTGATTTCAATCAATAATTTAATGCACAGAGGGAAAAAAAATACAAATCGTAGCAAATATTTTTGTACATAATTAAGCAATGGAAAAAAATTAAAATCTTTCTAGAATATTTAGGAAAATAGGATCTAGAATTTGACATATTTATTATATTTTTAAGCAATAATAAAACTCATTATAACAATAATTCCTAAAACAGTGAGAACATTTCTTCTTTGCAAAGAAAAAGAGATAAATTAAAAAGATTTCAATAAAATGTTTTAAATTATATTCTCTTTTTTTTTTTGGAAAGGAAAAATGTCCCAAGCATTTTTCGTTTTATCATTATAATATAAATTTTATTTTGTTTGGAATAGTGTAGCAAATTTGCTAATTCAAAAAGATAACCATGTTAGATATAGTCATGAGTTGTGAACAAATTACTTATGACATTGTGAACAAATTATTATTCATGGCATGATATTGTATAGCAGAGTGAAAGTCTCTGACAATGATATATAATTCCAACTACATTAAGGCCTGATTTGCTTTCAAGATATATGTTTTCATCTCATTTTATCTTATCTAATCATTACACTTTTTTCAAATTTCAATAGAAAATAATATAAATAATTTAACTTTTTCAAATCCCAATACAATATTTTATTTAACAAATCTCAACTTATGTCAACTTATTTCATCTTATCTCAATCTCATCTCTCAAAACAAACCACCCCTAAATTAATGGAATTTATTTAGTTATTTATTCATTTATTTATTTCCTTCGTGCTTTTATATAACATTTTTGTGATTGTTTGGGTTAACTTAGTTTTTGAATTTTTAAGTTCGTAGATCATTTTGAGGAGACCACTAAAAATAAAATGTGTTCAAAATAAGATAATTTAGAGTAGCATAAAAACTTAATATAAAAATTTAGATTTTTATACTAAGCAAATGATAATTTTCCAAAACCAGATGTTCAATTATCTAATAACTCCAACATTCATAAATTTAACTATAAACAGACATAGTTTTATCTATATTTTAATACTTTCTTCCAGGTCACCATAAATATTACACACATTATTAGGAAATTATCCATAAATATAGCATAAGACTTCCACAAACATATTTATAACTATAAATAAATACTTTTTACTTATACATTACAATAAATGAAAGTTAAAAAAGTTGAAACAGTCGTCCTACTCTTTTCGGCACGTTATTGATAGACAATACACGAAGCTTATTTTGACACAATCTTTTAGAGTTGCTCATGTGTGCGTCCAAAACTATCATACTAATATTACAACTTTTATATAATTATAGTTAATTATATATATTGTATATTTATCATCTCCAAAAATAGATAAATATTGCATTAATTTTGAAATTATAATGTGTGTCAAGTTGAGGGGATGGGTTGAGTATTAGGGTTTATGTGTGCCAGTCAATCATAAATTCTTTTTCTAAAGATCCTCTTTTTTTTTTTCTTTAGAGAATCCAATTTGTTTCTTCGTGAAAAAATATATGGCTTTATTTTATTTTTTATCCATTTTCTTTCTTTGTGTGAAAAAAAAAATATTAGTCAGAGCATTATACTCAACTTCGGTGCTACTGTTGGTTGCTGTTTACAACTTTAGGAGATCAAGTTGGGATTGTGTAGATGCAGCAAGCACCGACTGACCATCTTATCATCGCGGTCTGCAGCCCAATCCGAGTCAAAAAATGCTTGAAGATCAAAGTTTGGAGCTTTGGAGATGAGTAATCTTGTTGAAACTGAATATTTAAGATAACGAAGAATTCGCTTTACTGCTTGCCAGTGTGGTTCAAGAGGATTATGCATGAATTTGCTAACTTTGTGAATGGCAAAGGCCAAGTCTGGCCGTGTGAAGGCAAGGTATTGCATGCTTCCAACAATACTTCGGTAGAGATTTGCATCGACACAAGGCTGACCATCCATGGATAAGATGGCATGTTGACGCCATTGGGCTGCTGCAAGGCTTAGCTTGAGTCATGTTGCTTTTCATGAGTATATCGACAATATATTTTCTCTGAGTGAGATAGATTTTGTCGCTACATCTAAGTGCTTCTACACCAAGGAAAAAGTTAAGAGGTCCAAATTCTTTGATAGCAAAATCCTTCTTTAGGTTGTGAATGACATTGTTAATAAGAGTGGAATTTGATCAAGTAATTAAAATGTCATCCACATAATTAAAACATAAATAGTCATTGTTTTAGAGTTAAGAACAAACAACGAAATATCAGCTTTGCTTTCATGAAAATTAATAGACTTGAACTTGTTAGAGAGCTTTGAAAACCAAGCTCGCAGAGCTTGCCGCAAACCATATAAAGACTTGTGCAACTTACAAACATAGTTTGGAAATTGAGGATGGGTGTAACCTTGGGGTTGGGTCATAAATACTTCGTCATGTAGATCACCATGCAAAACAGCATTTTGCACATCAATTTGTTGAATAGGCCAATCATAAGTTACTACAAGTGAAAGAATTTAACAAATCGTGGCATGCTTGATGACTGGCTAAAAATTTCAGAAAACTCAACTCCCTCTTGTTGTTAGAAACCTTTGGTGACTAGTTAAGCTTTGTGATGCTCTATAGTCCCATCTGCTTTTCTTTTGATCCAATAGACCCAACGCCAAACTACAATATTTTTACCTGGTAAATGTGGAACCGGGACCAAGTGCTATTTTGAAGCAAATCATTGAATTCTTTGTTCATTGCCTGGCGCCACAAAGTGGATTTGGAAGCTTCAATATAACAACTATGTTCCTTATTTGATGGAGAGGTCTCGGCTAGTAATGCTCGAGGTAAAGGATATTGGACATAATCATCAGAGTGCTTGTCCGGCTTGTGGATGTTATTCTTGGATCTTGTTGTCATTGAATGAGTGTTTGACACTTGAGTTGAAGTAGCATGACTAGGAGGCAGAGCCAAAGGAACATCTGATACTTAAGGTAGATCAGTAGTGGTGAGGCCAATGATATCAACATTGGAACTTGTAGAGGGAGAAACACAAGGCACAACAATTCTAGGAGAAATATGGTTAGCTTGCAATTCAGAAAAATTGGTTGGAGGCGAGACACAAATGTTAGGAGGATGGGAAATTGCTTGCGGGTCAGATGAGGGAGATGGTTGTGCTTTGGCATAGGGGAGGAGATCTTCATAAAAATTACATGCCTTGAAACATAAATCCCGCCAGTTGAAAGATCAAGACATTTGTAACCATGATGAAAAAGATTATAGCCAATGAAAATGCATGTTTTGGAGTGGAAGTTGAGTTTGTGTGGATTGTAAGAGCGGAGATTAGGCCAACAAGCGCAACTAAAAACATGAAGAATAGAAAATTCAGGCATACATTGATATAGAATTTCATAAGGTGACTTTTGCTTTAATATGGGTGTGGGGAGTCTATTTATTATGAATGTGGCAGTTTGAAAAGCTTTTTCCCAATAAGCCATTCTGGATGTTTGAAAAGACTTTTGCAAAGATTTTTGCTTTAAGCATGCTCAATCCGACTTCAACTATTTGGCGATGTTTTTACTCAATGGAGCCATTCTGCTGATGAGTGTATGGACAAGCAAGTCTATGATGGGTTCCGGGTTACTTAAAATAGTTAGTTAAGTGGCAAAACTCACCACCACAATCAGGTTTAAATGGTTTAATTTTACATTCAAAGTGCTTTTCAACATATGCTTGAAATTGAAGGAATATTGATTCAATATCAGACTTGAATTGTATTGGAAACAACCAAACAAATTCAAAAAAATCATCCAAAAAACTAACATAGTATTTTGCACCAGTAGTAGAGACAACAGATGTTGATCCCCATACATCAGTGAAAATTAAATTCAAAAGCAAAGAAGAAACATAATTTGAGGATTGAAATGGCAAGTCATGACTTTAAGTCATTTGACAATCGGAGCAGACATTGGGCTTTTTATTGCTGTTGACGCAGACATGGATGGATGAGAGAACTTTGTTGAAAACCATTGTGGATGCATGACCAAGACGACAATGCCATTCACAAAGGGATGTAGAATGGAGGAAAAAGCTTGTGGACAGCAAGCTGGAGAGGTAAACTAGTAAAGGCCATTATTGAGGTGGCCTTGATGAAGGACATTCTCCGAGTAATCCTTCACAAGAAAGAAAGTAGCATGAAATTCAAAATAAACATTGTTACCTATACAAAAGCGTTGAATGGATAACAAGTTTTTATGAATTTGTGGAACAAGAATAATTTGTTTAAGAACAAAAGTGGAGTTGACAGTAGTAATTTTAGAAGAACCAGTTTTAGAGATATGCAAACCTTATCCATTTCCTACTTGAACACGATGAGTACCCTAATAATCCTCAATCGGAAGAATCAAATTGTTGAGATCATTAGTCACATAGTGTGTTGCACCAGTGTCGACATTCCATTCTGTTTCCCAATTTCCAGCCGGGGTAGCAAGAGTGCTTGTTTATTGTCTAGTTTGAAATCCTGATAAGAAATATCAAAACGACGATGGCATTTGCGAGCCAAGTGGATGGATTTATCACAAACTTGATTGATCACTAAATGTTGATCACTGTTGCGTGGATTGTTAGTGTAGGCACCACGATTGCCATGCTCCCTTTTTTGAGGACTACCTCTGCCATGAGTAGGTGGTTGGTATTGCCTTTGAGTAGCATTGATAGAGGTTGGTGGTGTTGGAGAAGAAAGTTGATGGCGAGATAGGCGAGCCTCTGCTGTGACTAAAAGAGAGTAGATTTCTTCAATGGTGATGGTGTCAATACAGGCTAAGATTGAGGCAACAAAGCTGTCGTCGTCATGGCCGAGTCCTGCAAGTACTTAGGTGATAACATCTTCACAGCTCATTGGCTGTCTTGCAACAACCAATTTAGTAGTAAGTTCTTAATAAAGAGAAAGTATTCAGTGGCAGACTTGCTGCCTTTTGTTGCAGTGGCCAGTTGAGTACAAATTTGAACAATTTTTGCACGAGATCGAGAGGAGAAAGTGTCATCAAGTCCACGCCAAACATCAGATGAAGTAGTGTGATTCACTACTTAAGCAAGAACCCCTTCAGTAAAGGAAGACATGAGAGTACTGAGAATGAAATTATCTTGTCGCATGCAACGAGAGTATGCAGGGTTTGGTATTTCAGAAATAATATGACTTTTGGGGTGGGAGACAAAGATGGTTTTGGGAGGTTTAGAACCGGTAGCATCAAGGTATCCAAAAAAATCTTGGCCACGAAAGTAGGGCACCATTTGTGCCTTCCATAAGATGTAATTGTCGGGACTCAATTTGACCGTGACTATATTTGACATGGTGAGGTAGATTAAGAGTTTTGAGTGTTGGTAGTAGTAAAAGAGGTGGGAGATGAGGAAGAAATTGCGTAGATGTTGGTCTTTGGGTGGCTAAACTGATACCATGTAAAGAAATATAAGGCAAATATGTTGCGAGAATTCTCTGTTTTGTTATTTTGTTGTGCATGATATACATGTAGTATATATAAGAATATTTACAATAGGTTTTGCTAAATATCACCAACATTTGAAAGAGTAATTTAAACTAAAACAACAGTACAAAATAATCCTCAAAATCATATCTTCCTTAGTATAACAACTTGAGTTTTGGTATTTGAAGGATAGTAGCAAATCTATTACAGCGACAAGATCACTTGATTTGATTTTCGGCAAGATCATTTTCCTAATCTTCAATGATTTCCATTGCTTGTCTTTACAATCTTATAACAAAAACTTTTTTTTTTATCTTTCGATTTATATGTGTGAGGCTTTAACTTTTTTAAAGGGTCTCAATAAACATAATTTTTTGGGTATACGAATCAGCTTATAGGTTTGTGTGTCAGTGTGTTAGGTTGAGGGGATGGATTGAGTATTTGGGTTTATGTGTGTTAGTCGATTAGAGATTTTTAGCTAAAGATCTGTCTTTTTTTTTTTTCTTTTTTCTTTTTTTTCGTTAGGGATCTGAATTGTTCTTTTATTTTAATTTTAATTCAGGTTCAGATCTATTCACTTGATTTTAATTGAGAAATATGGTTTTGTTTTTTCGAGTTTTCATTTTGGTTTGAAAATTATAGCTTTCTTCTTTCTCTTTTTTGCATCTTATGGTAGACAATCCGTTCGTATAAATCTATGCATTAGCCCATCAATCAGTCCATTAATTGTGTGCTCAGTTTGATTTTGTAAATTTTTTTTTAAAAAATACATATTTTTTACTGTTTGTCTCGATTTGTGTTTTTTTTTTTTTTTTTTAAATTTAAATCAAGCATGCTTTCATTAATAAATATATAGGAAATAAAGATTATAAGCTAGGGAGGAGATCCTTCCCAGTGTCCCCACGCTTATATAAATGGTGATGCGTCTTTTGAAGTTACACGCCTCTTCTCGTTCTTGTTTTAATAAAGATTTTTTGCGACGACTATATGTCGCCGCAAAAAGTGAGAAGCTACGAAATGCTACATTGTTGGTCGTTTTGTGCCTAAATGGGCTGGGATATTAATCTCGTCTTCAGATAAACCCGATAGACTCGAGATTCCCTCTTATACCAAACAATACCACAGCTACTCTCCCATTTCATCAGATTTCCATCTCAGAACCCCTAGCTCGCTGATTCAGCTTGCTTTCTGTCCGTCGAATTCTTGGTCTCGTTGGCATAGTTCCAGCCAGTTGAGCCTCCCTTCGCTGCCCCTTAGCCTTGGAGTCCAAGTGAAAGACATTCTTTCCCTTGAAATTATTTTTTTATTTTTGTTGTCATAAGCTCCTCCAAAATATTTGAGCCCATAACTTGATTCATGTTTCCCTTCCTCTCGCACTCTCTCCTTTTGCATATATTTGCATATTGCACAATGTCTTGATTTGATATCAGGTTTGTTGGTATTTACATGTTTTGATGTTTCCCAAGTCTTCGACTTTGATGAAGAAACCTATACAACTTGTACTTTGATGCACACTACATGCCTACTTTCGGATTTAGCCTATTGTGTGGCCAGATTGACTTGTTCCGCAAGTGTCTTGCACATATGCGTGTAATCAACTTCACCATGTAGGAATCTGTAAATATTCAAAAACAAATATTGTTATATAGTTATAGAAAATGGTACAAGCTATCTCGTGCATTTTCTTGAAAACAAAGTGAAGTTGATTTGATACTCATTTAAAAGAAACTACGGAAAGGTATTAATGAATGGTATTTTTGCTTTGTTGGAATATGTAAAACATGCATGTTACCACCCGGATTTCATGTATCTAACATGTATGTTAGACCCTTTGACAACCAATCTAATGATTTTAATTAAAACATAAAGGCCATACAACAACAGTTCCACTTAGGTCGTAATCATCCAAAATGTGAGATCCAGTTATTTTTATCACCCTTGTATTTATATATATATTATTTGTTGGACCTATTATATTGATATTGTCATTATATTCATTTTCTTTATTTTATTATTGTGGTGTATCTAATTTTAATGTTTGGATTTAATTTATTTTATTTTATTAAGTTGAGTTTTATGTTAACCCCTTATCTCCCCACCCCCCAATTTTATTATTGTGGTGTATCTAATTTTAATGTTTGGATTTAATTTATTTTATTTTATTAAGTTTAGTTTTATGTTAACCCATGATCTGTCCCCCCCCAACCCCGTCTCTCCCCCATTTACTACTTACAATCCTATTACTACCCATTTACTACTTATACTATTTAAAAATTTTATTTTTTTTATCATTTTATTTTAAGTATTTTTTTAACATCCTTAATCATTAGGAAAATATTAAAAAATATATATATAATCTTACTAATAGTCACTTTCTTAATCATTAAATAATTTTTTTTTTTTTAAATCAATACAAAACTGGTAGTAAATGAGTAGTAAACAAATTGTAACTCTATTATTTCCCTAAATGAAACCCTTCAGCCCCATCGCTACACGCCTGCCACCCCTTCTTCATTTTCTTTCTTCTTCTTCTTTTTATTTTCTGTTCTTTTCCTATGTTTTCCTACTGCAGAACCCATGAACTCCAAGCCCCAAGACCTTTGTCACCACCGTACCCTCTCAGCCCCGCGTCCACCACTTCGAAGCCCACCACCACGCTGGACCATCCCCTATGTTTTTGTTCCATTATTGCCAATCAAGTACCTGAAAAACCCTCTCTTTTCTCACAAAACCGAGTGCCGAGCCCCTAATTTTCTCCCCCATTTTGGTCTGCAAAAGTCGAGCTCTAGCCATGACAATATACCACTGCTCTAGGCGAGTCCTAGTGTGCTACGTGGTGGCCATTTCTGCTTAACCACGAGGTCTGAGAGACCCTCTTCAGGCTATAAATAGCTCGAGTTCCACTCTTTCTAAGTCACCCCAAAACTGAGTTCTCCCCTCCCTCAGTGTTCGGATTCGAGATTTTCCACTCTTAAAACCATCCTAAACTAAGTCTTATTCTTCTAGTAGGTGTGATTTTGAGTTTTCCCCTCTTGCCATGTTGATTGTTGGAAATACATGTGGTGCATGTGTGTATCACGACCCCAAATCGAGATGGGGCATTATCCTGATTGAGTTATTCTGGTCACTCGGAAACATATAAAATTGAGTGAAGTAGCCTGGGTTGTCGTTGGGCGACAATAAGATCGGACGAGATGGTAACAATCTCATGCCAACTCTAAGGCTGATCTGCTGGCGAGGGTTAGGGGATGTCTAGTCATGGTACGCGCTGGTCACGGAGCTAGACATTGTCCCTTACGAAGTCACATGTACAGTCGTTACCCGTGGTGTGACGAAGGGAGCCAAGATGTATGGATAGTTCCTAGGGGAAACCATGGTATACACTTAATAAATAAAATGGTTTGTTAGTGCTGCAGGCCAAAAACTGGATTTTTGGCGTATACAGATAGATGCATTCCTTTATGGGAAATGACAAATTGGTTATGTGATAGATGCGTTCCTTTTTGGGAAATGACCGATTGGTTATGTGATAGATGCGTTCCTTTTTGGAAAAAGATGGATTGGTTATGTCATGGGTCATGGATGAGTTCCTTTCTAGGAAATGGTGGATTGGTCATGTTTATTTATATGTATTGAGAACATGTTGATTTCATTACTTGAATGTTGTTTTTTTTTTTTTTTTGCTTGGAGTGTTGTTCGACTGCTACTCACTGAGATTTCATAGTCTCATGGTGGTTTTTCTCTCATCTACGATTCCGTATTATGGAAACCATAGATTTTGATGCAGAGGAGGAGATTGAGCCCGAGGGGTAGGCTTCTCCAGAAGAGTGATTTTTTGTTGATAACCGTGATTGTGGGATTTAAATCCCCTGATGTTGTTAATTATCTCTTTATTTCTTGCTTTCTTTTTATCGGATGACTGTACAATCTCCTTCTGGAGAATTATTTTCGATTGGATTGCAAACCTTAATTTTCTGGTACTAGATTCTATACTTTTATTTTTCCCTTGCGATTATTAATTTCACACCTTATGCATGTCGCACACATGCTTGGAGCACTTGTCGATGGAGTGCGTGATCTGTGCCGTCATCATCCTAGTGTCGCGAGTCCCACCAAATCACAAGTGGGAGTAGTGGGTGCCACACAAACAATAAGGCATACCCATTTAACCATACTGGTTTAATAGTCTGGAGATTCAACAGTTTATATATGCCCCATAATTTATTATCATATTTAATGGAATTAACACATTTGACAAGATAGTACACATGCATCATAAACATACATACGCACATGCTTCATTTTCCTCCATAGATTTTACATGCAAAGATGCCATGCAGACTACAAACAATCTGATTACTTATATAAAGGAATATCCTAGGGTTCGGTCGAACCGAACCCCCCCTCTATTGCAGCCCCCGTCATCTCTGGCGGTGGTGGACGACACCTATTTTTGGGTTTAAGGCCGCCGGGGGCACACCGGAGGTCTCCGGGGCTCGCCGTCGCAAGGGTGGGGTCGCCGGCTCCCTCTAGTCCCGATGGGATGGGCGGTGTCGCCCACCGCCACCGGCGGCGGCGGGGGCTGGGTTGGGCTGAGGCCGAAACTCCTTAAAAATTCATTTTCAATTTATATTTTATTGTATTTTTTATTATGTTTTTTATTATATTTTTTTCATTTTATTATTTTATTGTATTTTTTATTGCATTTTCTAAATTTCTTTTTTGTATTTTTTTTTGTATTTTTTAATATTTTTTATTGTATTTTTATAACAATTATAGGGATTTAGGGGGTGGGCTGCAATACGCTAAGGTGCAGCCTGACCGCACCCCAGCGTCTCTCTTATATAAATCCCCTATCTGATACACATATAACTTTTTTACCACTTACTTCAAATTAAGGATTGTAATTCATTAAGTATTACACTACTGGTCTATCTAGAATACATATGTTGGGCATGCTCACAGTGCAGGCAGCACTTTTTGACTATTTCTTTCATACACCTTTTTCAAACATGTTTACGTAATTAAAAGAAATACACTATTAATAATAGTACTCATCATTGTCTTAACCATTAAGGTGAAGGAAAACATTAATATTTTCTAATCTGCATACAAGCATTTAAGCATGGACAAAAATAGAAGAAAACTATGTGAGCTGTTTGTAATTGTGCCGCTTTGTTAATGTTGTAGTTTTTGATTTTATATAATTACTCTCTCATTTACATAGCACTGTATAAACAATTGTACAAAACTACATGTAGGTATATTTTAACTACAAAAGCATGCATAATGCATGCATGCATGCTTTTGCACTTTTTTTTTTATCTATTTCTTTTTTAACTTAGTTAAACTTGCATATTTAAATATTTAAAAGAAATAAATAAATACAAATACCTATGACAACAAAAGTTTTTTAAATATAATGTAACTTTCTTATATAGAAGTGAATAACAAAGAGAAAGCAGCACTGGAGAAGGAAATATTAAATATATATATATATATATATATATATATGATAATCACCACGTGGCCTGTAAATCATAAGCATACCATCTCTCTCCAACATCCTTGGTGAGCAAGCTTCCCCCAACCCTTAAGGCCAATCAATTCTATATTTCCATGGAATTTTTCAAAATAAGCATGCATAGCTATTTAAGATGGCATGGCTGATGGATACCTTAAGGCCAATCAATTCTATATTTCCATGGAATTTTTCAAAACAAGCATGCATAGCTATTTGATTATATGTATATATATATATAGTATACACACACATAGCACTGGGATTTTAGTTCTTGTGGTTTAATGTAAAGAGCCAAATATAATGGCACCAAACTTTACAACAACAGTTACCTAGCCAGATCAATGTCCTAAAGTCAGGCGAAAAAGTGAATTAATAAATTAGAACAGTGAGCAGTGGGAGATGATGCCCTGCTTTAAAATTAATATAGCCTACTCAGAATTCAGAACTTGTCAGAACCCCATCTTTTTGGCATAAAGATCAAGTCCACTCATAATGGGAGGAAAAACATATTCAAATGAAAAGTCTAGATTTAAAATGGGTGACCCTTCCTCTCCTAGTCTCTGAGATAATAGTCTAGATTTCTTTTTGTTTACTTCTTCCGTAGTAGTATTTACAATAGATAAAGTAAAACTAGTATTCTACAAAAGATAACTACACGGCCCTCCATTCAATCATTACTCCCTTTCCTTCACTCATTCTTTAATAATCTCTCCCTAGATTGGGGTAAAAATGTGTTTTATTGTTACCAGTAGCCATAATCTTAATTAAGAAGTGTATATTTTGGTCTCTTATGCATTAAAAATATCAGTGTACAAATCTAGGGAGAAGAAGCCATTACTCCAATGAACATTTTTACCACTTCAATCACAATACAAACCGAATAAAGCAACAAAATAGAGCCAAATTGATAACCAATAATTTGAAAAACTCAGCAAGTTAGATTTAGATAGAAAGCCTGACCTCTGGATGAAACATTAAAGGAACTGAGGGGTCGTGGGAAGGATGGTGAACCATGGGCATATCAGTATGACTATTAAGTAGTGCTCAAGCACATGCAAGCTCCACAGATATGATTCCCCATTACTGAAAAGATTCCCCATTACTGAAAACAAGATAATCCGAGACATCATATTTACCAACATCATTGTCAACTTCATAAAAGTCTGGAATTAAAAATTACTGCTTATCAAAGAACAATAAAAATCATAAATAGTTATCGGTCATACGAAATCATGCAAGCTGTAAAAATCATGCTTTCAAAAAATAATAATCATATAAATAATAATTAGATTGACAAAAAATAATTACCATTCCCAACCAAACAAGGAGACAAGAGATAGAAATCAAGTAGCAAATAACAACATATATGATTAGCCTAGCCTGCAAAAGCAGCACTTTCGTGTATATAGATGGAGACAAAAATTGATTGTTGTTGTTGCTCAGATTTTGCCAAATCTTCTTTTCATATGCCACCAATATATATATATGATCAATCTGTCTCCTTAAATACAAATGTCTTATCATAAAAATAAATACAACATCTTGAAATTAGCAGCATTACACAAGTTTCACCAACCCACTTACAATAGCCGAAAGGGAAGAGGAAGAAACAACACAATCAAATAAAAATGTAGTGTAGTTGCCAAAACAGATTTGTTGAAAGAGGACTTCCAATAAAGTACGTAGAAAAATGATTAGAAGTTGAGGCAGGTCAAATATAAAATGTTATTCAATCCCCACAAACGTAGGAGTAAGATCAATTGACCTAGTTTCGCACCAGTTATTTAACAACGTTCTTCAACATGTGCTTAATGGTTTTCCCTTACGTTTGTGACTAAATAGAATAACCCAAGCTAGAGCTAATGTGCTGAGAGAATCTATTTTGAAGCACGATGGGTAATGTTCAGTGCTAATTATTTAACTTGTTTGCTGACTTAATAATTGAGGTTAGCATAGAAGAGTAGTTCCATGATGAGTGTTAAGTTCTGTAAGTGTTGTCAATTTGTAAGTATTGAAATAACGTTTTGATTATCAGTTTGTAGTTTTTACCTTTAAAGGGTCAATTTCTAATTTTAGCTCATTAAATTGTATCTTTGTATGAGATCTGAAGTAATCCTAACATTGTTTATCACTTCTTACATCGCAACAACCACTGAGATTATAGGCAAAAACTGAAGTACTAACTTCCAACTTACTCTTAAATCATATAAGTGTGTTTATGTATAGATGCTTTATGCTCATGGTATATGTTCTATTTATTCCAAGCCGTGTGCATTCCATGCTTGTTATATATGTTTTGATTTCTTCAAGCCATTCACATGACATGACATGACATTCTTAAATGTCATCATCAAATTTCCCATGCAATAGATTCTACTATGTATTTTCGTGCTTAGTTGGTAATTACAACCCATGGGGCACTATGTGTACCAATTCTATGTGTAGTTGCACTATACATCAACTACACATAAAGCCTACATTCTCAATGTACTCGTACTAGTACCCACGTGCTTGTTTACCAAATTTACCAAATACTTGTGCAAACACTCTCTATTCAAGGTTATGCACGTGCAATTCACTATATTGAGCCAACTATTCCAATGAAATTGTTTTGGCATGTGCGTATTCTTGTGCCCAACCGTGTACTTCAATTATATAACTTCGTCTTCTATGCCAGATGGATAAGGCCTAAATATATATTGAAGATAGACTGTAGTCGAATGATTATGCTTCTAGGGTGAAACAGCTCTTGGATATGGCAAAGGTCCATGCACCTAGTGTAGATCATATTAGGTTTTCTTGTGGAAGATGTCGGAATAGATCTTTCGACCAAACTTTTTCTGTCGTTAAAGATCATTTCTTTATCATTGGGATGGATACATCTTATACGGAATGGATTTTTCATGGTGAGGAGGAAGTTTTACCCAACACCCCTTAATCAAATGACGAACATTTTGAGAACACTAATGAAGTTGACTATGTTGATGATGTTGATGACTTGTTAGACGACATCCTCAGAACGTCAAACTTGGTCTAGCAAGCAATGAATTTAACCCATTTAATAACATGAGCAGGCCTTACAGCATCTGGTTAGTTTTGCTTGTACCATACAACTTGCCCCCATGGGCTTGCATGAAAGATCCGTACTTGATGTTGTCGTTATTAATTCCTAGACCTAAGGCTCCAAGAAATTATATCGATGTCGTCCTACGACCACTAATTGATGAGCTTAAGCAGTTATTCATAGAAGGGGTTCAAACGTACAATGCATACAAGAGAGAGACTTTTATGCTGCATGCAACATTGCTCTGGACCATCGACGACTTCCCTACATATGCCAACCTCTCAGGATGGAGTACAAAGAGCAAGATGGCCTTCCCTGTATGTAACGCTCAAACTGATTCATATTGGCTTGTGCATGGCCGTAAACATTATTATATGGGCCATCGTCGATAGCTTCTGCCCGACCACCCCTGGAGATGCAAAAAAAATGCTTTCAATGGTATGGAAGACCACCGCTAACAACCTCAACGGATAAAGGGTTTGGCCCTTCTGGATCAGTTAAACGAGGTCTCAGGTGTGCAGTTTGGTAAAATAGTAAAGAAAAGGAAACGTACACTTACTGAATTTAGTTGGACCAAATAAAGTATCTTTTTTTAGCTTCCTTATTGGATAGACTTGGGGGGACGTCATGCATATTAAAAAGAACATTTGTGATAATGTGTTGGGGATGTTGCTGGATATTGAAAGTAAAAGTAAGGACATTGCCAATGCACATCGAGATTTGGAAGAACTTGGATTAAGGAAATATTTGCATTGCAGCACGGTGATCATCATACGACGATGCGCTTTGGATGTTATACGCTAAATTCTACTGAGATACAAACATTTTGTACATGATTGGGAAAGGTAAAATTCTCTGATGGATTTGCATTGAACATTTTTCACTGTGTTAGCAGCAATGACGAAAAAAATAGTGGGAATGAAGAGCCATGATTGTCACATATTCATGCATTACTTGTTACCTGTTGTCATTGGTAGGTATCTACGGCCTAATATCCGAGAAGCTATGATGGAGTTGAGCTCAATTTTTAAACATTTATGTTCCAGAACTCTGGAACTTTCGATGTTGGACCGACTTCAAGCTAATATCCCCATCATTCTTTGAAAGCTCGAGATGATATTTCCACCTGCATTTTTTGACATCATGGTCCATCTTGCTATTCATCTAGTTAATGAGGCCTCACTAGCGGGCCCTTTACAATACCATTGGCTGTACCCTTTTGAAAGGTATTTGGGCAAGTTCAAGCACTACGTCTGTAATAGAGCGTAGCTAGAAGGATCTATTGCTGAGGGATATGTTCATCTAGAGTGTCTAACATTTTGTTCTATGTATTTTCTTGATATCAAGACCAGGTATAACCAAGAAAAGCGCAATGCTGACATTCAACATGTAGACCCGCAAGAAATCTTATCTGTTTTCTCATAAAAGGTTCGCCCATTAGGGGAATCGGCTCTCTGTACATTGCCAGATGGACTTTTGGTGAAAGCTGAGTGATATGTGCTTAATAATTGCACAAAGATTGAGCACTACATTGAGGAAGTAATGTCATTTTATTTTTTGTTCATTACCTAATCATATGTGACTTCATTCTGAGCAAACTTCTCAATCATAATTGAAATTTAATGTAGTGAACACTAGCAAGATATAAGCAGAAGGTACAACTAATCCAGACCGTGTGCATAGGGCTCAATTTCCTGCATGGTTTCGCACATGCGTAAGTCTAAGTGGATATATATATATATGTAATTCATAACTAATAGGGTAACATATATTACATACCATTTCTCTCTAATAATCCATTTCTGATCCCTTTCTATTATTGTGCGAGAATTAAGCTACAGAGCTACATGGAATGAGTCCATCTCAGGTAACTGAAGATATCTACGCATTATCATGTGGGCCAGATCCAGTCGTTACATCTTACTCCAGATGTATCATGAATGAAATCCGGTTTCACACATCCGAGTTAATAGGGGTTTAACAAGTGTAACATTATTTAGCAACTTCCTAATAGAACTCAAATGTGAATAAATCAAACTACCACTCTCTGTAAATAATCCAGTAGCATATATTCATGCATAGCTAATGCTATCTGTTTGGACTAACCTTGTTTTTTCTTTTCTACTATTTTATCCTCTTATTAATAGGTCGAGTTAATACGGTTTTAACAGCTGCAATATTATTTAGCAACTTTCTAATAAAACTCAAATGTGAATAAATCAAACAACCACTCTCTGTAATTAATCCAGTAGCATATATTCATGCATAGCTAATGCCATCTGTTTGGACTAACCCTGTTTTTTATTTTCTACTATTTTATTCGCTTGTTAATAGGTCGAGTTAATAGGATTTTAACAGCTGTAACATGATTTAGCAACTGTCTAATAGAACTCAGTCAGACATAAATCAAACTATTTTTTCAGAACCAGGTTTTGTATTTAGTAATTCAAGGGAGGTGGATTTATTTTAAAGGCTGCACCAAACAAATTTTTTACGGTAAACACTATCTCTTTCATGGGGCTTGGGTGTTGATTTATTGCACATCATACCAGGTGTCTACCCAACAAGTTCAAATAAGTTGGGTAAATACATCACATTGGGGTGGGTTTCTAAATATTCATGTGCGTCATATCAGTCCTAATTGCTTTGACCTTATAAACTTTTCCATCTCCATGGGTGAATAGTAAATTTGCATTTAATCAAGCAATGGATTTCATGAATGTCTATACACCAAAAAAATATATATGGGCAGTAGGGTAATAACAAAAAACAAAAAATAGGGTTTTTGGGCACTAGCATAATGTGGCCCACCCTTAAATATTTTTTTTATACCCTAAATTAATATGTTATTGATACCAATCATAGTGAGTTTCTCTGAGACATTTAATCAATTAATTAACATTGTAGGGAAATGAAGGTTATACGACTCACAAAAAGAGGGAGGAGAAGACATGCAGTTGCACGTCTCAGATCATGCAGCCCCACAGAGGATCGAGAGGCTGCATTGCCACCTGCAATGGACCTAACATATGAAGTGGACCCCCAACCCCTACCTGATGACTCTACTCAAGCAAACCCAGTGATGGGGCCTCAAGCAAACCCAACCTAATGACTCTACTTAAGACAAATATGATTACTGCCAGTTTTGCTAATTGCTTTTGTTTATTGCAAGGGTGAGGATGTGGAAAATATGAATGCTCTATTGGTCTGAAAAGAAGAGGGAATTTATAAATGCGGCAACGAAACACAATCATGTGAGTATGTCCATATTTGATATTTTGTTCACTATAATAGCCAACTATTAATAATTAAAATGCAAGGTATATTGCACATCCTTAATACTAAATTATAAGCCTTTTTTAGAACCTCATGCTAGAGAGGATGCATGAGAATGAAACCCAAGATTATCTTGATGAGGCTAACTTGTCTGTGTTCAAAGACACACTAGGATTCAAATATGGTTATGCTCAGGGAATGGGACACTCCTTGATTCCTAAGTCATCGCCTTTAATGGAAAAGAACAAGGCATATCTCTGTATGGCTGAGGACAATGAAAGGAACAAGAACTAAGTTGAGAACTCCAAAATTCAGGTGGAGAAAATGGCGAGCGAGATGGAGGAACTATGGAAAGCTTTGGTTGACAAGGAAAACAATTGAACATTATTACATCTCAGCTTGTGGGAGGTAGGGAGTCTCAAGAAAAGACTCCCGAAGAGGCTTAGCCTTTTCCCTAGCTACAAAATTAATTTTTTGGTGAAGGGGACTATACTCCATTTTGTGTTTTGTTAATAGATAACAATTGGTAAAATCATTAGACTATCTATCAGTTGTTGACACAGCTTTTGATATGCCTAATTTGTGGCTTTCTTGGGAGGTTACATTTTGATAATCTGGGCTCGTTTCCTTTGGGGTTTAGCTGGTTTTTGTGATAATGGATTGGTTTTGATAATCTGGGCTAGTTTCCAGCATTGACACATGGGTTCGCATAGTACGTAGTGATAACCATTTTCAATATACATTCCTATAGAAAAGTAATTGAGAGGAATTGTATGTGTAAATTCTAACATTCAGGTTTATTGTTGTTAGGGATCACATAAAATTACATGATGTGAGGTTGCTACAAACGAGATGTTGATCCAAACAGAGAGCTTAAGCAATTTTTTTATTGAAGAGCATATATTGCTACACTACTGGTAAGTTCCTGATGCTTTCACAATATAAATAGTTTGTATTTCCACATTGTTGCTAACTTGTGTGCACATCCATTTGAGTAAAATATAATTTTATGGTCATTTTTGTGTTTTGTATAATGAGTAGTTTATGATAGTAGGGCTAGATTTTATTTGGATAATGAAATGGTAACATAGTGTGAAAATAAGAATAGATTGCACAAGAACTGGTTGTGTATATAACTAATTTAAGGTTGTATCTCTCTCTACTCTGTGGTTATGACAAGGTTGATATACTCCATTATGCATTTAGTCAATTATTTACATCTACTAACAGTCTTGAGAAAAGAGGAAGATTCATGACCTTTAGGAATATGCCCCTTTCATCACAAAATGCTATGAGATCAACAGTTATAGGTAGATCCTTCATGTAGCGTACAAGTGTTTTTAGAGACTTTTATGCTAGTACCAATATGAATTTATTGGCAAGAATTGGGGTTAAATTGATGTCAAGAGTTGCACGCAATATTGTTAAATTAACTTAAATGGCTGAGAGGGTCTTGGTAATTCACTGTTAAGGGTAGAGATAATCACTTTCTTGTCATATTGGGAATTGACTATGCCTATTTGTATTAAGGTTAGATTAATTTTGTAGTGGTTGAGAGTGTTTATGTATATTCACTGTTAAAAGTAGACACTTATCATAATTTATTGTCATATTGGGGATTGACTATCTCTATTTGGGTTAATGTTAAATACATTTTAGGTAAGTGGCTGAGAGAATGGTATTTTATTTTGTATTAAGATTTGCTTCCTAGGTTACCCATGTGCATTACATGGATAAACAAGCCAATAATAAGCATATGTTTACCCATTTTGCAACAGTCTATACCCAAGCCCTCCATGCATTCAAGTCCAGGCAAGGATGAGACAAGGAGTAATATGTAGCTGCTCTTCTGTTGACACCCATAGGACATGCATGGTCCTACTGCCAACCCAGATATTCTTGCCCAACAAATAAGGCTGTAGTAGCAGATGATGTAATTGCTATGCTAGGTTTATGTCCTAGCAAGCTATAATGAGCTTCCATATCTACATTTGTTCATGTTTGCACAATATCATTTCAAGATACATTGACATCCCATATGTTTAAATGGGATGTCAATGTATGGTGAAGTACTTTAAATTGATGAATGTTAATTTATAACTAATTTGGATGACTCTAGTTTGTTTGCTAACGCGGATATGTAAAAACATCTTAATTCTATATTCCTCAGACCGTGTGCTAGATTACTTAATAAATGCTATTAAAAATATATTAATGTATATTTTGTAAGGCCAAGAAATTGCAAGATCTACGCAGGACCTTATCTAGGCATATATTCGGCTTTCAAAGCATCCAATTTGTTTTGGCCCAATTTGTGTATACATAGCAAGAATTAGCCATAGTTGTTGGCGAAAGTTTTTTTGCCACAAGTTCACATAATGGCAACTAGTGCTACACAAAAAAGTAATTGGTATTCTTTAATTCACCCGTATGGAAGGAGTTAATGATAATAACTATTAACCACAACAAAACATAGTTGCACATGCTTCCAATTGTATCCTGCCAAGACTTGTTGCCAAGACAACATTCATGGCAATTGTTTAATTGGCAGAGGTGGATGTTGTGGGGAATATGTGAATTGCCCACCAAAACAGACCTCAATAACTATGGCCCAAGTAGCGGGAATTTCAATATCCACATAAACCAAACTCGTGATAAAACAGTATTATCTGCTAGATTGATGAGTCTATGTTGGTGACAAGTTCCGTTTAACCACAATTGGATTAGGGGGAAACAAGTTTTCCCCACGCCATGATCTCGTGGAAATAAACTAATGACCACAGCAAAGTAGACATTTGGAATTCTTTTTTACACGAACAACGAAGGCTTTCACCAAGAAGCCTCTGGCAGCAATAAGTCATACTTTGTCGCGGGAAAACAAATTCATGCCTAGAGGTATTATTTGCAACGAGTTTTATACCACGAACGTCCCACTGACCAATTTAGTGGCAAGTGTTTTATTTCCGCAAAACAAACACTTTTAACTACAATAACCCTCATTGGCAAAAAGCGAAAAATGTTGTAGTGTACATCATCATCTCTTTAACATCCTTGATCACATTTTCTAGTAAAGAAGTTGATAACACTTTTGTATCTTGAATGCTATTATCCAAAATCAAAGAAGTTGTCTTCACTTCCATATTTGGGCCGATCGTTAATTGGCAATTCCTTCTTGCTAGATGAAAACAACACCTCTCTCATTTCATCTCTTAATAGTACTCCAGCACCAGCTATTTGTTGATTGCAAAAATGGACCCGTCCACATTTAATTTTAGAAAGCCACCCTTAGGAGCATTCCATCTACTTGATTCATACTTCCCATCAACCTTGACAAGTTTCTGATCAAACCATAATGCATGGTTGATAGCTTCTGATGGCCACACCTCCACATTTTCGAACAACTTCTGATTCCTTCCTTACCAAAAACACCAAGCTATCAATAAGATCTTATCAAATTCCTCTATTTTGTGTTGCAGCCAATAAATCTACAAAATATGTATATTGTGAACCTAGATTCAACTTTAAACCCACCTCTAGGCTCTAACCAATTATGATAAATTGTCTTGTAATTATAAATTGAATGCATAATGTAACGCCCCAATGGAAGGCCCAAACTACATGGCCTATTCTTCAAAAAGACTAATCAATGATACAATTGAAACTTCATTGGAACCTTATAAAGAGCAAGAACTTCTCATTCTCAAGTAATGTGGGATCTCATACACCACCCACCCTTATCTTTATCATATGGGGTATCACAATCTACCCCCTTTAAATGCCCAACATCCTCGTCGGGCTTGTTCCTCGTAGGTGGCACGGCTCATGTCCCACATTTCTGGTTGGGATAAGCTCTGATACCATTTGTAATACCCCAATGGAAGGCCTAAACCACATGGCCTATACTCCAAAATGACTAGTCAATGATATAATTGAAGCCCTATTGGAACCTTATAAAGAGCAAGAACTTCTCCTTCCTAAGTAATGTGAGATCTCATACACCACCCACTCTTATCTTTATCATATGGGGTATCACACATAATGTCCTCCACCTTTGTTCCACATAAAGCATACCTATTATCAGCTACCATATAATTTTGTTTCCTTAGATTGTCCTTTGTATGTAGACCATTTTTGCATGCCCTCTATCCAAATATCTTCACCTTGTTGGGGATTTGTAGTTTCCAAAGGCCTTGCCGCAACCTTTGATTTTCATTGACAAAATGTTTCACCATTGCTATTCCTTTGTTGAAGAGACTAAAATAATTTATAAACACTCTTTATGGTAAAGTATCCATGTTTCTCATATTCCTAGATCAGCTTATCAACACTCCTTCCAGAACTTAACTTTTTTAAACAATTCTACTACCACATGAGGAGGTAGAAGTTGATTAACTTTTTTTGCATCCCACTAAACAGTATTCTTGTCAATAATATCTTTAACAATATGATTAGAAGAATCCACTGCCACAGGAGCAAAAGGAAGTAACTGACTAAAGTTTGGTAGCCAATAATCAAGCCACAAATTAATTAAACCATCATTTCCAACTCTCCATCGACATCCCAACTTTAACTGTTTGATAGTCCCCCAAATACCTCTCCATGCATAAAATGGGTTATAATCCAATTTTGCTTCAAAGAATTGTGTGTTTGGGTTATACAACTTACATAACAAAATATTCTTTTCACATATGATCCTCTAACCTTGTTTATCAATAAAAACCATATCAAACAACTTTAGATCTTTAAAACCGGCCATCCCATCCTTCTTCATCAAATTACCCATTTTGCTCAAACTCACCTAATGGATTTTCTTCTCATCTTTCTTTTGGTTCTATCAAAATTTAACCATCATTCTCTCAAGATCCCTACATAATCTATCTGGCAACTAGCTCATTTAGAGCATTCACAATAGCCTAGTTATTATTTGGCCAAAATTTGACTAGAAATTTCACTTTTACAAATTTTGGCTAGCCACTTTTTATTGGAACAAATAAGAGACTCAACAAATTATAATTATTCTATTAAAATATTATTTTTCAACTTTATATTTATTTTAATTCTAATTGTAATTTGAATATTGATTTGTTATTATAAAATACAATTTAATTTTCTAACTTTCAAATTATTTCTAACAGATAAATTTTTTTAAGAGTCATATTTTTTAATGGTTATATTTTATAAGAATGAAGATTGAACACCTAAATATATCTAAGAGTCTGCAGTCGAAAAGGTCAAAGTAATGAACATTAACTATTACTAAGAATGAAAAATAATGCATGTGGAAGAACAAGATAAAAGAAAAAAAAAACTGACATGGGTATCATGTTGCAACAATTTTGAATGTGGGCATGATTTTGAGATGAAAATGGAAATAAATATTGGATGAATATTTTAATCCCAAAAAATAATTTGGCTAACTCAAAGGGCTAGCTATATTTGGAGAGTTAGGAGAGAGAAAGCTAAATCTATTCTAGAGGTGGAGGCTGTTGCAACATGTTTTTTGTATTTCTTAGCTATTATTTGGCTAAATAATGAATTTAGTTAGTTCATTGTGAATGCTTTTAATAAGTAGATACAGACAAACCAACCGCCTTTACCAAGATTTTTTTTCCTCCTTGTGAAAAAACATTTTTCTAATTAATTCCAAGTCTTTAATTTTTGCCGAACCTTGTACGCAAGACATCACTTCCATAGATTGATTTTGAAGATTGATAGCCCGTTGGATACGATGATAAGTTACGTGTGACAATCATAAAACATTTTGGAATTAACTGGTTCGACCAACCCCCTTAAGAAAAGCAGCCCACCGCTGGAGGCAGGGGTGGGTGACACCGCCCACCGCCACCAGCGGCAGCTCCGCTTGGCTGAGGACCGAATCTCCCTAAAATTCATCTTCATTTTATTTTTTTATTATATTTTTTATTATATTTCTATTTTTTATTGTGTTTTTTTCATTTTATTATATTTTTTATTATTTTTTATTATATTTCTATTGTTAAAATGTAGCCCAAAACAATTGGGTTGCTTTTGACACTAGGAACAACCCGACCGGTCCCCAGCATCACTCAAAGATTTTCTAACTTGGCGGGGGAAAGAATAAAGAAAAACAAATAATACCATATTTATTGGAAGAAAAATAATAGTTATAGTTATATATAGACTCAGTGAGTATATATCGTGTATTCTTATTTTAAAAATTGAGTATGAAATGTATATAAAAAATTAATTTTTTTAATTATAGATCTCATTTTTTTAAGAGTACTGTATTTATGCAGTTTATAACCCTATCTAGTATTATTTATTTTTTTTTGTACGAATATCCAGTATTATTAAAGTTGGCAAAGGAGAGGAGGGGAGGATATCAATGGACTGGTTGAGAAATTTCTTTTGACATCTTTTGACAAACATGCAATATGCATATTTATTTCCAACTCTTGTCCCACACGTTTCACTAGATATTGATATTCTTTATCAGAACGTGCTATATACATAGTTATTTCCAAATTACAGCTCGCTTATACCCCTTTTAGACTAATGAAACAAGCATGAACGAGTCCAAGATGAATGATGTCTCTAGGAACATACAAAAATTCAAAATAAAAAATCTCAGAATGATAACGATGCAACAGTACGGTAGCCAGACATTTCTGAATATCCCTGGCCTCCGTCAGTGTCATCTTTGATTATATTAAACGCTCTGTTCAAAATAGTACGCGTCGTCTACGCCATCTAGTCATAATAGCTTACAATCTGTGAAAACACTTCAACAGGCGTCATTTTGAATTTTGTATGTTTCTAGAGGCGTCATTCATCTTGGACTTGTTCACACAACAACAAAAAGGTCCTTTTGCGGCGAAATTAAAATCGCCGCTAATTAATTCGCACAACAAGATTTTGGGCTTTTTGCCATGAATTTTTTTTGTACAGCATACTTTCGTGGCAATAAGTCGTCTTTTGTCACAAAAATATTTCATTGAAATATTTCACGATTTTGTCGTGGTCAAAAATATTTCATGGAAAAACACTTTTAATTGCGATATAACTATTTTTTGCCATCAAATTTTATCATGGGATATAAAAATGACCAAAACCTAAATTAATTGTAGGAAAAAAGTTATTATGTCGAGTTCAATTACCTTTTGCCACATAATCATTTAGCCACAAAAATTTATACAAGTGAAAAAATTCCTATTGTAACTTATACTTTTTTACAACAACTCATTTATCAATTATCATGAATGTGTTTCGCCACAAAAAGTAAAAAAGAATTACAAAATATAGAAAAGAATTATTTCCACGAGAGCATCTCATGGCACAGAATCACTTTTTCCATGACTTCACATCCCACGATTTCAAAATCGTGGGTAAAACTTACTTTTGCAGTGACATCTCCTCATGACAAATAAGTATTTTGCATTACTACACATTTTATTTTAATTTTTAAAAATAATATAATTATAAAATATATATTACAAGAAAACAGCCATTTTGGGGTGTTTTAATTTAGCCGTAATATTTATTACCGCAAAAGGTTGGGCATTCTCCATTTATTTAACTTAATTGTTACTGGTTTGTATTTTATGCCGCGAGTTTTTTACCTATTTGCGGCGACTTTTAAGCGCCGCAAATAGTCTTTTAAAAATTTAAATTCCCCCCAATACTATCGTCTCTCCCAATCCCTAATTTGTCTCTGTCTTTCTCTCTCTCTATCTCTCTCGCTCACGCCGTGCTGCCGCCAATCCCACGCCATGCCGCCACCCATTCCCAAGCCGTATCACTACCGTGCCGTCGCGCGCTCTCCGAGCAAGTGAGTGTGTCTCTCTCTTTCTCTCTCTTTGTTCGTCTCTGTCTCTCGAAATCGCGATTGCAACCTAGGGTTGCTTTGTCTCTCGAAATCGAAACCGCAACCTAGGGTTAGTCTTCATTCCTCGTGCCTCTCTCCCCATTCCACTATCTCTGTAAATCGCAACCTAGAGTTGCTCTCTCCATCCGTTGATACCGTGCCATCGATATCATGCCATTGCGTCGATACCCAAAAACCAAAACCTTCGTTGATACCGTGCCATCGCTGTTGCCATTTCTGTCTCGCTTGGCAGGTGAGTGTCCTTCGTCGATACCCAAAACCTTGATTTTCATTTTTGGGGATTTTACTTCTACACGAAATTACCTAGTTATTTATTTATTTATTTTTGTTGTCTTCGTGCGTGGGATTGTAGCTGAATAATATAAAAAAATGTAGTGGTCGTTGGCTAATTTTACTCAAATAATCAGTGGCACATTTTTCTGATTTTCATTTGTTAATTAGGTCAGATTGTAGGTGGTATTGGCTATTGAAAACTAGTGATGGATTTATTGTTAATTAGGTTTGATTTTCATTTATTATTGATGTATTGCAGTTTTTTGTGATGGAGTTATTGTTATTAGTATTTTTTCCCTATTGAAGACTATCAACTTCAAAGGGACCAATTATTGTACTCAGTTTATGTCTAATCTGTTAATGCTTTGGTTTATGTCTTTACATTTACAAATAATGCTACATTATAGCTATTTATTTCATTGGTTTCTTCCTTCTCAAGATGAATAAATAGATGTAAGCAGTGGCTGAATTGTACTCAGTTTAGTAAGTGTTCTTGGGCTTATGCCTATTTGTTTGGGAATAAAATATTTTATTACTTATTAAAAAAATTGTATTCAGTTTATGAAGGTTTAATCTGGTCCATTTTCATACAAAATTGTACTCAGTTTATTTTTTGTGGTTAATCTGGTTTTATGTCTTCATTTTGGCTAAGAAATTGTCTCACAGAGTTTTTGAAACACATTGAGTGGGTTCCTTTGAGCTAATGTCCGTGACATTGGAGGATCTTCTCTAGCTTGTTTGGATTTTCTCTAGCTTATTTGATCTGGTTTTGTTGGTTATATTTTGTTTAGTTTTGGACCTGAAATGTTGGTTTTATTTTGTTACTTTTTTTCTTTATAATTGTCTTGTTATGTATGTATTTCATCACATTTTTATTATTGGTATTGTAAATCCACTTAATTTTAATGCTAAAATTTAATCAATAGTTTCAGTTCCTTAGTTTTTAATGTGCATTTGTGCCTAGAAATGTGGTAAGAGTTTTTAGCATGCTAAAAGAGTTGGTTTGCACTAGCATAGTGAGACAAATTTCTGTGTGTTCCTACTGATATCTCTCTCTCTCTAGCTTTATTTTTGAAGTTTTCTTTCTATTTGCTCTCTCTCACTATGTGCATTTGTTTGTATAGCCCTCAGGTTTCCTACAATAACTATTCTAAACCACACTTTTAGCTCACTCAAATATGATTGAAGAAACAAGTTTTTTTTTCTTTCATTATATTGTAATGCATTTTACTTTCAATCTATTGGTCAGGAAACATAAGACCGGCTGCTGTCTAAAACTAGACATGAACATAAGTATTTTCTTCATTCGAAAATTTTGATTTTTACCATGAATCATGTCAGCTCTTTCATGTCAAAACCATGCATTTTAACTGCTTTGATGTTTTATTTGTGGATCTTTATCAATTTGAGGCAAATTAGATACCATTGAGGCAATTGGTAATGGTAAATCTACACAAGTGTAGCATTTGAATTCTATTAAGTTCTCATGGTTTATATTAATGTGCTTATACTACAATCATTATGTGAGAATAACAGATTTGGATTTGTGGATGGTTGTTATTTAGAGGTAGCAAATAACGTTAATTGTACATAATTAGAAATTGGTTTTATGGATGGTTTATATTAATGTACTTATACCCACATATTTAATATTATGCAATTAATCACAGAAGGACTTCACATGTGAGCATCCTTTGTTTCTGCACCAAAAAACTTTAAGGTAAAAAATAGACCTTATGTTGATATTATGTAAGTTCTTTGATGTCTAACTGATAATGAGTTTGTGTATGAGTAACTCTTTGCTATACATGTAGCTTTTCTTTCTTGTCAATTTGTATATGAGTTACTCTTTGATATCCTCTTATGGATTCAACATTTTATTTCGGCAGGTATAGGCTATTCTATTGCTGGAGTGATGGTCATTGATATCTTCCAGGACCATGTAGTCATGAGTAACTCTTTGCTATACATGTAGTCATGCATTTTTATTTTTTTAAGTTTTGATTGATGTGGTTTAGTTTTTGTTTCTTATTATCTGAGTACAGGAAAAGAAAGTAGAAGACATGCCTATATAGCTAAACTTAGTTTGGTTCATAATTTCTTGACTCGTTATGTATATTTTAGCCTATATAGTTAAACTTAGTTTGGTTTATAAAACTTGTATGAATTAGGTATAGATTAATTTTGTAAAAATAAATGTATATTTCAGCTTATGTTAAAGTATTTGTTATGATTATTTTTTGCTTAAGTCGCATTTTTTTATTTTCTAATTTTTTTTTCTAAATTCTCTTAGTATTTGCCATGAACATAATTCATGACAAATACTTTTTTTCCATAATATTAGTTGTGGAAACAAGTTATATGCCATCAATATATTTGTGGGTAAAAACTTTTTTCGGCCTATTATCTTCATGGATAGTATCATCTTTGGCACATGGAAATGTTATTTGCCACGAATTTTTCATGCTTTATACACAATGTCAGGTGGTGGAAAAAAGTTTGTATTTGCTATGAAATAAAATTTTGGTGGAAAAAGTTTTTTGTTCATGGATTATATGCCACCAACCTCTCACCAACAAATTTGGTGGAAAAAAAACATTTCCCACTTAACATATGCTTTTTTTACCGTATAGCTTTATGACAAAATAATCAAAATCTTATAGTGTGAGCAGAAGAAAATATTGTTTTGTCCGTGCATGCTCTGCCTACTATTGCTGCCATCATGGTTGAAATATGCTTTAATTAGTATTCAAAACCTCCATCTCACTCTCACCAACTTCCCAAAATAGTCAACGTCCCATCCTCACTATAGAGATGAAAGAGACCGCCTTTCGATCTGCATCATGACCACGCCGGCCACAATTTCTTCGGCATGCTCGATGACTTCCTGTTTAGAAACTTACCCCCCGTTCACAATATGGTACATTTTAAAAGTTAAGGCTTTTCTTTCTTGTAATCCTTAATTTCCTCACTTTTTGTGCTCGTGGATCTCATTTTATTTTCTACAGTTTGTGGGCGCTTTTTCTTCTGAAGCGATATGGGTGAATAATCTTGGGTGATTGTCTTTGTTTTATTTCTCGGAATCTTGGAGCTTTTTAAATTGCTGCACTTGAATTTAAATTGTTTGATATTTCCTTGGTGTCGAAAGCCAGTATAGAGCTGCTTCGGATTCAACTTCGCGAGTTCCGATTATTACTTATTTTTAGCAGGTGAAGCTTTCGGATACTACGAATATTCCCAGTGTTTGTTTCTTGGGGAAATTTGAAGGTTCCCGTGTCTTTGAGTTATTAGGATGTATCAGTCAAGAGCTTGGACGTATGGAGTATATGTTGTTTTATGGTTGTGTTGGTCTTCACTACTCATCGGAGCAGAGAATCCCATCACCCATCCCCAAGAAGGTGATTTTCCTGCCGTTTGCTCTTTAAAAATGAAACTTTTGATGATTTGCAAGCTTTTTTTTGTGATACACCCTTGAGGGATACTCGCTAGAGCTATCTACTAGTTTGTAGTAGCTTCACATGATATCCAATATTCACAACCATCAACATTACAGTAATTTCCCACTGATAGCGTTGCAATAGTGTTGATTTTTGTTGAAGTTGGGCTGTTTACTGTAGTTATCATTTGACTCTATCCCCGTTTGAATTAAGAAACTATCTCATCATCAAAAAAAAACACTCTCATTGTTACAAATTTTTGAAATTTTCATAAAAAATATAATAAATAATCTTATATTTTTTAATTTAAATTCATTTTTTTATTTTAAATAATAATAATATTAAAATATAATTTTTTAATAATTTATTTTTTAATTTTTAATTTTTATTTAAAATTATCTTAACTTATCTCGTTATTTAAACGGCCTATATGTTCAAATGGGATCTGCTTACAATTTGATGAGAAGATGTTTTTTATTTTTTATTTTTAAATAGAGTGCAGTACCTGTAGTTTTATTAATGAAATGATGATTAACATATCTGTTAGCGTGCAGTGAAGGCGGTGCAGGCCATCAAGAGAAGTTTGATAGATCCTCACAATAATCTAAATGATTGGAATCAAGGGGATCCGTGCACATCCCATTGGACAGGGATTGAGTGCTTCAACGAGACACTTGACGATGGATATCTACATGTTCAACACCTGTATGATTTATCTTTCCTTTATTTTTTCTTCTTTCTAATTTTTTTAAAAGAAATCTATTAGGAAGCATTATCAATGTGAATAATGTGCATATTTCTTTTCTTTTTTTTTTAAGTCAATAACCACTTGCATAGTAGCTCCATCCCAAATTTATTAAACAATAATCATTTATAGAAGAAAAAAATCATTATTACAAACCAAACTTTTGGAGGTGTGTACAAAAAAGAGATAAAAACTACCCAAATACCAATCAACAAAACCACAACAAAGAAACACATCTAAACAAACTTATAGACACAAATTCTAATAGGTCCATAACCCAGCACCAAACCAAAAACTAAACAACCAAACCAAAATTTTAAAAAAAAAAAAACCAAACAAACAAGCCTAATGTAAGGGGTACCCATTTTATCCAACCTATTAACCCCTTTATTTCAAAAGGGAGATTATTATTATCCGTGTGAAACTTAGTATCCCCCATAACTCCTCTACGAGGCAAAGAGTCTGCAACTTTATTACCTTCTCTGCAAAAATGTTGAATAGAAAAATCCCAGCCCTCAATCAAGTTCATAAGCTAATCGCATTAATCCCACAAATATCAAATTGGACATTTCTTCATCAAAACTCACTGAAGCACAACTGTTGAATCAGATTCTATATCAATATTAGAATAACCCAACTGTTTACAAAAATTAATGCCTTCAATTAAAACTCTTAACTCGGTTTCATTATTCGAACAAGAGCCAAAGAATTTACAGTAGCCGAAAACCATATTACCACCACCATCTCACAGGATGCCTCCTCCACCTGCCGGATCACCTGGGTTGCCAAAGCTACTATCGTCGATATTAAGCTTCAACCAACCCCACAGAGGCTTTAACCACCGCAACACCATGCTGCGACTTTGATGAGTTTTAAATAGCGGAATATCCAAATTTTCTAAGACCCTGATGTCTGCCTATGTCAATCTCTTACCTACCTTGAAATTATTTGCAATCAATCTTGCCCAATGTTTTACCGAACACCAGACCTCAGCGAAACTCTCATACCTCCCCTCCATCCGTGCGACACACCTACGACGCCATAATCTCCACACAATGAGGCATGGCATCGACCTAACAAGGTTCCCAACTGATCAGATCTAGTAGCTCTATGAAACCATACTTGCACCCTTTTCCTTCAAGCTTTGTTGGCTATAGAAAGGAATACCTAGTTCAATTGAAGCCTTTATCCATAAATCCCTGGCAAACTCACCCTTATAGAGAATATGCTCTAGCATTTCAGTATTCATGTTCTTGCAACACTCACATGCCGAAATCAAAGGGATTCCAATCTTCCTTATATTATTGTCTATAGCCAAGCAACCAAAAGAAGCCTTCCACATACATAAAGCCACTTTATTTGGCAAAGAGTTATGCCCAATCCACTCAGCCCATTCGAACTTAGAAAGTCTTAAAACGAATCACCTCCCAAGCAGATTTTGAAGAGAAATTACCACTCTTCTCAAGCATCCATATCAAAATATCTTTCTCAGCTCTAAGTTGACCAACAGTGTTCATTGTAAATGCTGTAATGCCTGCAATTGCTAGGTTTATATATTCTCATATATATATATATATATATATATATATTGTTTACAACTTAAACTATACAATTAATGAAAGAATATACAGCTAAGGAAAATTACAGAGGTAATGTAAAGTAACGTAAAATACAATACAAATGTATTTGAGAAAATAAAGGAGCCGTTGTATCCGTTTACATAAGAAAATGCGTGCTAATTTTGTTCTGCAATAAATCCAAGATTGATGGAGAGATTCTTGATCTGTTATCCTATCATTCCCCCTCAAGTTCAAGTCGGTTTCAATAGATGTAGAGCTTGTCACGATTTTGTACAAATTGTGGATAGCATAGCGGCTTTGTAAAGATGTTGGCTACTTGTTCTGATCTAGGAATGTGTTGAAGTTGAATAAGACCATTTGCTACTTTTTCCCCAATGAAATGTATATCAATTTCAACATGCTTGGTTCTTTGATGAAACACTGGGTTTTTGGCCATGCTAATTGCACTGCTATTGTCTGAATACAACGTGGGTGCCGAGAGCTTGTATCCCAAATTCTTTAATAAATTCATGAACCAAAGTATTTCAGCAGTAATGGATGCTAAACTTCGATACTTTGCCTCTGTTGTGGATCGTGCAACTGTATTTTGCTTTTTAGCTCCCCATGATAATAAACTCAATCCCATATAGATTGCAAAACTTGAAGTGGACCGTCTGTCATCTGTTGATCCTGCCCAATCCACATCACAATATCCTTGTATTGTCGAGATTGATGATTTTTTAAATTGTAAGTCAAGATGAATTGTACCTTTAAGGTATCGAAAAATTCTCTTTACAGCTTGCAAATGAGGTTCATGAGGTGCGTGTATAAATTGGCAAACAAGATTAACAGTAAAAGCCACATATGGCCTTGTCAAGGTGAGATACTGCAGTGTGCTGACCATTTCTTGATATATGGAAGGATTTTCCAAGAAAAACACAAGGAATGGACTTTGGCTGAAGTTTGTTTTGACCAAAAATAGTAAGAAGAGGATAACACATGCACCCAAAAATGTGAAAAAGATCATAGGATGGCAAAGAATTAAAGACCAAGGAATATGGACTTTTTTCATGAAGAATTGGAGTTGGCAATATTTATAAGATAAATTGATGTTGTAAAAGCAGCAAACCAGAACTTTGTGGGAGTCGAGGATTGTTTCATGAGAGCAAGGGCTGTTTTTATGATATGATGATTGCACCTTTCAGCTAGACCATTTTGCTCGGGAGTGCCTGGACAAGATAATTTTGAACAATCCCACATGAGGCAAAATAACTCATTAAAACATGATTAACAAATTTTCCACCACTATCACTTTGAATGCATTTTCCATTCGTGTTAAATTGATTTTCAACCATTTGAATGAATGATAGGAATACGTTTATGACATCTAATTTTCTTTTTAAGAGAAACATCCAGGTATATCGTGAAAACTCATCAACTATCACAAGATAATACCGATTTCCATCAAAGGATGTTATAGGGGCTGGCCCCTATACATCCGTGTGGAGTGTATGTAGAAAGGTAAGAACATGAGACTTGCGATTTTGGAAAGGTAATTTTGTTGACTTTCCCATTACACAACTTTCACAAAACTGACATGTATATTTGATATAGATAGACATAGAAACAAATTTTAGAGAACTCGAAAATTTGGATGGCCAAGCCGACTATGCCATGTGTTTGCCGAGACTTTGTTGGTGATGAAAGCCATTGGATCAGAACTTGTAGATGAAGACAAGGGGTGCAAGCCATAATGCACGGTTCCTTTAAGCATCAATTTGTTCGTCTATAGGTCCTTTATCAGAAATCCCCAAGGATAAAACATGAAACAATATTGATTGTCAGTTGTAAACTTTAAAACTGATAGAAGCTTTTTCTTTAAAGTAGGTACTATCAAAGTATTTTTCAACTGCAATGATGTGTTTGGAATTGTAAAATTTGTCATTTTAGTTATCGGTAAACTAGAACCATTCCCCACCATTACCATATCACTTCCTACATATGATGTGATACCTTGAGCCTCATTTGTTGTTGGGATCATATGATGATTTGCTCCTATGTCCGGAATCCAGGATTCATCTACTTGATCACCAGTTTGAATGGCAAGAAAAGCTTGATATTGATCAGCCTCTTCATCTGATGCACAACACGCATCAGCTTTGTGGTTTGGACCACCACAACGATAGTAGGTAATACGTGAAACTCGTCCTCCACGAACCGAATCTCGTCATTGTAGCCACGATTTGATGGCTGAGAATTTTGACCTCCTATTGAGCGCTCAGTTGGACGAGGACCCCCACGATTTCCTCTTCCACAAGCATTTGAATTTCTGCCACAATTGTTCTTTTGTGTAGTAGGCTTGAAAACAGAGGACTTGTTTGTATACATAGAAATATCTGTAGTATTTATGTGAGAAGCAAAGGAAATACGCAACTCAAAATCTCGAAGCTTACCAATTACATTTTCCAGAGCAGGAAAATTATCTCATACATTTATTGCGGCTACAATTGGATCAAATTCAAATCCAAGTCCCCGAAGGATACAATTGATGAATTCATCATCATCCATTGGTTTGTCAGCACCACGAAGAGAAAGAGCCAATGACTTGGCTTTCTGCAGATAATCCTCCATCAATGAGGATCCTTTGGTGAGAGTTTGCAACTCTCCACACATCTGCTGTACACAATCACGTGTATGTTTGCCATACAAAGTCTCAAAAACTTCCCAAGCTTTATAAGACATCTCACAATTTATTACTTGTGAGAGGGGTGCTTCCGAAAGCGAGTTGTTGATCCAACCAAGTATCAACTGGTCGATACATATCCAACGAGTTGCTTCTGGATTTGATACAAACTGACAACTATCATCAGGTATCATTGTGGGTGGACAGGGCATCTCATTTGTTAGATATCCCAAGAGACAATGGCCTTGTAAAACAGGAAGAACTTGAGCTTTCCATAACAAGTAATTGTTAGATGCAAGTTTGGTTGGGATATCTGGTAAATTTGTTTTGGTGGAAAAGAATTCAAACGAGTTTTCTACATTTGAGTTTTGGAAGGTGGAAGATGAAAACATGATTTTTTTTAAAAATTCTCCTAGGCTCTTAATACCATGTAAATGTTGTAATGCCTGCAATTGCTAGGCTTGTATATTCTCATATATATATATATATATATATTGTTTACAACTTAAACTATCCAATTAATGAAAGAATATATAGCTAAGGAAAATTACAAAGGTAATGTAAAGTAACATAAAATACAATACAAATGTATTTGAGAAAATAAAGGAGCCGTTGTAGCCGTTTACATAAGAAAATATGTGTTGATTTTGTTCTGCAATAAATCGAAGATTGATGGAGAGATTCTTGATCTGTTATCCTATCATTCATAAGCTCTGCCGCTTTCTGTGGGCCTATTAACATATTTAACCTCTCAAGATCCCACCTATTATTGACAAACAACTCTTTAACTACAATTTGTTCTACATTATCCACCTCGTTCCATAAAGTTCCTGAACTCAAGAATTTATCATGATATAAAGAGACATTTCTTTTCTTCACTTTCCATTTTGTGTTCTCTATTAAAACCAGTAGGTAATTCATAATTTTCTTCCAGAAATAGAAGCCTTTATTATGGTTACAGACCAAAATGCTCCTTTTAAAGATACTTAACTTTAAAAAACCTTGACCAAAGAGAGTCTTTAGTCAACAATTGCTAGCCAAATTCCATGCACAAGGCCTGTTGAAGATCAGCCACATCCTAAACCCCTATGCCACCTTACTCAACAGGAACACAATTTTTTCCAAGCTCACAATCTCCTCTTATAATTACCCTCAACCTCGCTCCAAAACAATTTTGCAAAAAAACCCTTCACTTTAGCAATGACAGTCTTTGGGGCATTCAACACAGAGAGTAGATGTAAAGGCATACTTGAGAGGACATGACTTAAAAGAATTAGTCAACCCCCTTGAGAGAGCAGCTTAGCCTTCCATCTCGAGATCTTCTTACTAATTCTTTGAATTAAAGGCTCAAAATGACTCACTTTCAATCTTCCATCAACAACCGACACCCCTAGATAGGTTAAAGGAAATTTACCTTCCTGAAAACCTATTTCCACCAAAAACTCTCTCCTTCTTTTGTTAGACAACTAGTAAGAGAAAAAAATAGCCGACTTCTCATAATTGATCCTCTGCCCAGACCACATTTCATACAACGTCAATACCTCCATAAGACCCTAGATAGATCTTTTACTCGCATTCACAAATAAAATCACATCTACCACGTATAAAAGATGGGAGATAATAGGAGCGCCACAAGGATGTGAGAATGGCAAAACCTTCTTCTCCAAAATAATCTTTTTAAGCAATCTAGAAAACACCTCCTCCACAAGAATGAAAAGATATGGGGAGAGTGAATCCCCTTTTCTAAGCCCTCTCTTAGACTTAAAAAATTATTTATACGTATCATGCATCATAATTGAAAACCAAGGAGATTGAACACAAATAGAACAAGTCGGCAAAAAGAATCCGGGAACCCAAAAGCAGTCAAAACATGTTGCAAAAACTTCAAATTCACCCAATCATATGCCTTACCCATATCAATTTTCATCAATACATTTCCAACACTAATCTTTTTATGCAAGTTCTTGGTCATTTCTTGAGAAAGAGAAAAAATTTCAAAAATACTCCGACCTCTAACAAAGGCCATTGTTCATCCGCGATAATATCATTCAGCACCAACGCCATCTTACAAACCAAAAGCTTGAAAACAACTTTATAAATAACATTACAAAGGCTTATCGGCCGGAATTTATCAAAATTCCGAGTTTTATTGATTTTTGGGATCAACACAATGTAAGGAGTGAAAAATCTAGGGAATAGCTCTCCTTTGAAAAACTCCTTCACCGGAGCCATCACCTCATGCACCCTTTCCATATTATCAAGGCGCCATCCGATTATTTCATCTGCGAAAGACAAGCATTCCGCCTTCTGTTTGAAATTATGGCATGATAAAATTTTGAATTTCAACCCCCTTCAACCAATCAGGTTTTCATTGCTTGTTGCGCCAGTTTGTATCCTCCCTTTTGTACCATAAATCCAACTCTACCTTTGTAACTAAAAATTCATCTTCAAGCTCCTCAGAAAAAGAAGCTTGTAATTGGACTTCCAGATTATCCAACCTTTCCTCCAACTTCTTTATAATATTCTCTACTCAACCAAAGGATTCCTTATTCCACAGCCTTAAATGTTGTTTTAAACATTTTAATTTGTCAACCAAGATACATAAACCCAACGCCCCTTCCACGGGTTCACTCCACGATTTTTCAACTTCCATAAAACCCTCATGAGTTAACCACATATTTTCAAATCTAAAAGGTCCAGGTTCATATCTTTCACAATCAACAACCAATCTCAAAAGAATAGGAGAATGATCCGACGTCCTTCTACTAAGCAAAGTGGTAGTAGCTTCACTAAACATATTCATGAAATCATTGTTCATTAAAACACGATTAAGTTTAGCCCAGCTTCTAGCCAACCCCTATTGACCATTGCAACAAGATAGTTGTCTGCCTTCAAACCGAAGATCCATCAATCTGCAACGATGAATACAATCATTAAAGTCTCATCCATTGACTTCCTTTTTTCAACCAAGTCAACCTCCTGACTTTTCTCAAGAACAAAGAGCTCACGATTAACATTAACATCTTCAGACACCTGAATACCACCCGAACTGGAGTCAACTTTATTATCTACAATTTTTTTTCTCCTCACCTCCTGCCACACTTTCTCCTCCCTCTTTTTTCCTACCCCTTTCCATCTCCTTTCGTTTCAAAATTCGGCTTAGGCTTCTCCCCAACACGACAGACCACTGGCGTGTGGCCCTGTCTACAACATTTTGAGCAATAGAAACCCCTTTTTTCATACACAACCTTTTGTCATTTTCGAAATTGTCCAGCCGCCAATAGAAAACCCTCTGCTGGATCATCTTTCAGATCCACCTCCGCACACAACTTAGTTCTTGTAGCTCTTGTTCTATACAACACTACCTTATCTGTTCCCAGAAATTTACCAAATCTACTAGCAAGAAATTGCAAGGAATCAAGTCTATATAAATGGAGCGGCAAATCTGATAAAAATATCCACTGTGGCGCAACCGATGGCTCTTGTGAGATCCTAGACTACATGTATTTTTACATATTATTTTATTCTTATTGTTGATTATTTTAATTTATTTTTAATAATATTATCGGTTGTGTTTTATTTGTTTAAAATAATTGTTTAAGCCATTAATTAGTTAATATTAGTTTTACGTTGTTTTCCTTATTAATTTTAATGTGAGGTAATTATTTTTAATTATTGGAATTAAATTCCTTTATTTTATTATATGATTTTAATTTATGTGCTTTCTTTATATAAATTATTATTTTATAATTAAATTGCGCTTTGGTTTAATTTATTGTATTTGTGGAGCCTTAAATATTTTATATTATTGATTTTGAATTATAGCATTTTCAGTTGGCTTTTATTTATTTTATTGTGCTCTTTTTTTTAGTTAGGTTTTATTTCTTTTCTCTTTTTTTTCTTCTTTCCTTTTCTTTCTTTTTCTTTCTTTTTCTTCTTATTTTCTTCCCCTCCCCCCCCTCCCCCAGCCCCATGCGACACCAGGTTCCAGCCCCTCTTGTGTCCCATTCGGTTCTCAACCCCAGCGGCGCCACCGCCAGCCGCCAGCCCTCACCGCCCACGTCGCCAGCCTCCCCACCCTCCGGCGAGCTCCCCTACACCAGTGGTGCACTTCACGGCGACTCACACGCCGTGCGTGAGCCACATACCCGAAATGGGTTTCTTTCCCTTCCAAGCCACACTGCCGCCACCCACGGCCACCCATGGCGCCAGCAACCTACCAGCACCATTCCCCTTCACCGGCGAGCATAAGCCACTACCAGCGAGCCCCCATCTCCTTCTCTTCCTTCTACCCGAAATGGGTGTGAAACCCATGGGTTTCAGCTTGTGCCGCTACCGTTCGCCACCTTCCGGCGTCACCTCCACCACCAAAACGTTCCCCCACCCCAGCCGACCACCCCCTAGCTCAGTTCCCTATACACGGCCCCACCTTCCTTGTACAACCCCAAATTTGAAAATGGGTTTCCACCCATTTGAGCCCGATCCGCCACCTTCCGGTGGTTGCACCACCACACCATCACTTTCTTGAGATTCCCCACCCTTCATTGAGTATTTTCCTAAATTTTGGTGTCAAACTGAGCACTCTAGCCCAACATACAAAGTGACTCACTGTGAACACTGTGGATCGGCGTTTGCTCAATGATCTAGTTTTTACCCGCTATAAGTATTTTCTAAATAAACTTTAAGATTTAAATATATTTTGCATCGACAGATATTGTGTTTGGTTATTATTGGGATTTATTGGTTAATGAATATTTTGTGCATGGTCGTCTACATTGTGTATTTATGCACATGTTCATAGTTATATTTGGAAACTGGATTTTAGCATAATATTGGATTTTCATGTGTTGGAAATGGAAACTGGGTTTTCATGTATTTATAGTTTTCGGGCGCGTGTGTATCACGACCCCAAGTCGAGATGGGGCATTATCCCAGTGGAGCTCGGGAGTGGAATATATTGAGTGACGTTTCCTGAGTTGTTGCCGAGCGATAATGGGATCAGACGGGATGGTAACGCTCTCGTGTCGACTCTGTGGCTCCTCTGATGGCAGGAGCTAGGGGATGCCTGGTCTTGGTACGTGCTAGGCGTGGTTAGCTAAGCATCGTCCGTTCCAAAGTCACATGCGTGGTCATTATCTTCGGTATGATGATGAAAGCCAGGATGTGCGGATGGTCCCTAGGGGAGATCTTGGTGCATACAGTTAAAAAAAAAGATGTTAGGCCATTTTCTGGGAAAGTGACGGGTTTTGATTATTGGTTTGACGTGGACTATTTTCTGGGAAAATGGTTGTTGTTTTAATGGTTTTACGGACATCATTTTCTGGGAAAATGATGGATGTTTTTATGGAGTTTTATCGTGGACCAAAATAAGATTTTGGTGTGTGGTTATTTTATTTATTTTGAGGAATATGATTTTAAGTTTCATGCATATGGTGTCATGTTCATGCGTATTGTTGTTGCATAAGTATATTTTATATCTTGTGGTTTGTTTAGGTTGTACTTACCTGCGATGTCATTTCTGGCGTCGTAATTTTAAGATGTAGAGTTTTGTGGAGGCTGATCCTAAGGAGGCAACTCCGCTGTTGAAGTATTCATATTATAATTTGTTATCTTGGAATATTGTTTTCCCCTTTTTATAAATAGGTATTTGTATAATTTGTATTTCGGATGATTGTATTAAATCTCCTTTTGGAGAATTTGTGTTAAAATAGTTTGTAAAATAATTTTAAAAATTCTGGTACTTATATATTGACTTCAATTATCCACTGCTTTTATTTATACATGTCATGTATTCACACACTTAGCACTTGACGATTGGGGATGTGTGACCCGTATTATCATTATCCCGACGCTTCGATTTCCGTATTATTTTAAGAGAAATTTGGGGGCATCACAGCTCTTTCTTGATATCAAAATCCACTAACCAGTTCAATAACGAAATTGGCATCCCACAACAACTCTCCCTTCTCTGGCCCAAGCGTGAAGATAGTCCTTTTCACAAGCCAAATTAAGTAGAACATGATAATCATCCATAAAGCTAATCATCGGCTCTTCAAAGAAACCCCAAGTCTTAATGATCTGTCGGCGTAGAACATCAATGAAGGCCTAGCCGAGAGGAATTTCAACACCAGAGCAAACTTGAGATCCTTTGCCACTCTATCCATCTCCCCATCCATAAAGACAAAGCCCAATTCACCATCAGTCCATTCAGGTTTTCGGGAAGGAAGCTTGGATTTTGAGACTGGTAAAGGCCTTTGAAGAGCTTGCGCAAACGAAAGACCTACAAAACAACTCCCAACTTTCCCAACACCGGACCCCCCAACACGTCACCCTCACGATCCTGCCGAGAAATCCCAACCAAAACCCCACCTGAACCATCCCCTGAACCAGCCACAGGGACCGCCATACAGAGTGACGGCCAGAAGCCGTAACCCTCTCAAAATCGCCTCAAGAATGAAACCCTAGCAGAGGTGAAAATTTTGCCCTGCCACGTCAGCTTTTTCTACATATTTCCTTTCACTTCAAATTTTATTGAGTAATTCTATGTGGAGTCGAATTTCCTGTAGTCGGATGAGAGTCGGCTGACGTAGAATTTCTCTCTACATGACGTTTCTCTCTCTTCAGTGTTGTCTTCAACTCCATTTTCTGAGTTTTTTTCAAAAATCAATTTTTTACAACGGTCGGGTTACGTGGTGTGTTGTTATATCAGTCGACTCTCATCCGACTATAAAGAATCTGACTCCACATAGAATTATTGAATTTTATTTATTTGTTTCTATTATGCCTCCTCCCTTGGATATTATTCCACTTCTGTATAATCTCTCTAGTTGATGCCAAGGAACAAGCTTCCTTTGTTCTATTGTTCATCAAAGATTAAAGAAAGTGGCAACTATATTGATTTGATTAGGATTGGATCAGATAAACAAGTGTTTCTGGATTTTGCTTGGAAAGATCACCAACGTCTTGCTGAATTTGAAAATCCATCTTCAAGATTTGCTCACCTGTCCGGAAAATCGATAACTACCTATTAAATATGTGATTTGTTGTCTACAGATAGATCCAATCATTATCTCATGCTTAGCATTACATAATTTGATTGTTAATTGCTTGTAGGCATATCCATTGGAGATATCTCCCATCAGAGCATTACATAATTTTCCTTTGGGCCTATTCTCTGCAGGTTGCTCCTCAATATGAATCTATCAGGAAGTCTTTCACCAGAGCTTGGCTACTTATCGCATATGATAATATTGTAAGGAAAAGCATATTAAAAGCTACATTTTGTGCTACAGGCATCCTCATCCTCATATGAATCAAAAAATTGGATGCTTCTTTCACTAGAAATTCTGGACATTGTTATTCTCCACCCTGCATTGGCATTTATTTTGCTTATCCTACTAATGTGTTTTTGTTTATCTACTTTGTCAAAGGGACTTCATGTGGAACAACATAAGCGGGAGTATACCAAAGGAGATAGGGAATATTACGTCTTTGATACTCTTGTAAGTGGATGAGTTTTTTCTGCTTGATTGGTTATGTAGTTGGTATTGTTACACATGATCGCATGCTTTATTAAGAAATGCATATATGTTACTATTCCATGCATTTTAGAGCATTCAATTCCTCAACATTCCTGGAGATGGGTTTTTTTTTTTATTTGAATGTCAGGGAACCTCTCCAAGGCAGGGTCTAAAGGGCCCTATCCCTGCAAAGTAAACCCTAATCCTGCAGATAGTACCTAGATGAAATACTTGTTACTTTGATATTGCAGAGCTGCAGTACATTTACTTTTTCTTTGGATCCATTTCTAATTTATACATGTTTCTAGGCTTCTGAATGGAAACCAATTAACAGGTTCCTTACCTGAAGAGCTTGGTTTTCTTCAAAACTTGATCATAATACAAATTGACCAGAATAACATATCGGGACCAATACCTGTATCATTTTCAAAGTTGAACAACGCAATGCACTTGTAAGTATGTTTTGTATGCTATATTGTTTGCAATCAATTCTACAATGACCTGTCCTTACATCTCTATTTTTCTTTTTCACTTTTCCCCCTTGCGAACAGTCACTTGAACAACAATTCAATTAGTGGGCAAATCCCACCTGAACTATACAGATTACCAAGGCTCGTTCACCTGTAAGTTGGTAATTGGTCGTATTCCCATATTTCATTGTCATATGTCAGTACACTCTACGGTATCAATGACTGTCATCAGCTCTACAACTGCAGCCTTGTTGATAATAACAACTTATCAGGGCATCTGCCACCAGAGCTCTCCCAAATGCCCAGATTACAGATACTGTATGGTTTCTACCATCTTGGAACCTAATTCTATTTATGTTTATCACATAAATCTTATTACATCTAAAACGGACAAATCTGTTGACCTTTGGGTTTTTTTTTTTTTTTTCTTCTCAAGTTGAACGAGGTGTGCTTACTAAATTTATCTTCTCCTGCAATGGTATTCTATTAAGTACTCTCTTGTCAAGTTTTTTAATTCTTTCATTTTTTTTTCCAGTCAGCTCGATAACAATCGGTTTGATGGCACTACAATTCCAGTTTCTTACAGCAACATGTCTAAATTGCTGAAGCTGTAAGTGTGCATTAAATGCTTTGTCTAAGACTAGGTTTCAAAGGTAAAGGTAGAGCTAGGTGCTAGCCTTGAGCCATGGGTTGAAATTTTTTATCAACTTCAATTAATGTTTTTTGGCCAAATGATTGAAGCTTTTTTTCCTTGTTTTGGTTGGCTTTGCCAGGAGCCTTAGGAACTGCAACTTGCAAGGAACAATACCTGATTTGAGCCAAATGCGAAACCTTTATTATCTGTAAGTGGCTTTCAAAATTCTCTGTCCTCTTTGTCAAGGACAATTTTTCATATAAATTGTACTTTGTTTACATTTTATTGCATACAAATTTCAGAGACCTCAGTTCAAACAAGCTAAATGGATCGATACCTCCGGGTAGACTTTCAGAGAATATCACGACCATGTATGATTCTCCATCTTTTCAAATGGCATGTCATCTACATCTTTCTAATTTTGTACTATCCCATATATTCTGAGAGCTATTGTTTGAACAATATGATTAGCTATTTATCCAACAACAATCTTACCGGACCAGTTCCTGAAAGCTTTTCGGGTCTTCCTCATCTTCAGAAACTGTGAGTCGTGGTTCTGGAGCTCAAAGCTATTATAAATTACTATATATGTCTTTATTTCATTGGTTATAAATGGATTTATTTGGTAAATTATTCCCCTTGGCAGGTCAATTGCAAACAATTCATTGAGTGGCTCAATTCCATCCGCCATTTGGCAAACTAGGACTTTAATTGAAACAGAAAGCCTAATTGTGTAAGATCCGAATGACAATGTCACTTTTCCCTTGGTTAAAGTTGATTCCCTTTTCTGATGGAAGTATATCCTTGTGAAGTTCAAAGGTGTAAACCTCCTTGGTTGACTTTTATAAGATTTCAAGGATCTCATGCAAGATTTTCTGACTCTTGCTTGTGGCTATTTGGCATTTCAGGGAGTTGCAGAATAATAAGCTATCGAATATTACAGGCAGTACCAGTTTACCTTCGAATGTCACTGTCTGGTTTGCTTCTATACTTGCTTTCCGATTTGTTTCATATATAGAACTAATTAACATATAATGTAATATTTTCAAAGTAATGCGACTGCTTGGTAAAAAGGTGTGGATGTGCTGTTTTTAATTATAGAGTCATGATGTGTAACAGTCATAGCACTTGATAGTATGATCATATCGCTATTTTTTGGTGAACTTTCAGGCTTCGAGGCAATCCCTTATGCTCAGAAACTAACCTAGTCCAGTTATGTGGATTTGAAAGTGAGAATATACCTAACAGTACTGAGAGTTCAACAAATACCACAGCTATTTGTCAACCGCAAAGTTGCCCACCCTCTTATGAAATTTCTCCTTATAAATCTCCAGAACTTTGTTTCTGCACTGCTCCTCTGCTTGTTGGATTTCGGTGGAAAAGTCCTGGATTCAGCAATTTTCTCCCATACAGATATAGATTTGAGGAGTTCTTTACATTTGCTTTTAAGTTATTCAATTTTCAGCTGTACATTGATTCATTTACATGGGAAGAAGGACCTCGACTAAGAATGTACTTGAAGCTTTTCCCTGTATATAATACTAATATCGACAATCCTAATATCTTCAATACGAGTGAGGTTCGGCGAATCTTTCATACGTATGTATCATGGGATATTCCTGATCCGGAGATATTTGGACCTTATGAAGTTCTGAACTTCACTCTACTGGACGTTTATAAAGATGGTTTGTCTCTGATCTCTTATATGTTATAGTTTGTGAAAGAACTTTGTTGAAGTTGGAACTAATGCTTATTTACCAGTTGAGGAATGTACAAAAATCTCTATTTTACCTCTGCATGCAAATCCATTTTTCTTCCAAATCCTTCATCACGTGTAATTACTCTGTGTGCATACCTGTTTCTGTGTTCTTAAGTTTGCCTAATTCTGTCACTCTGAATAACACATGATATGTTTCTGTGAGTGGCACATTTAAGCGGAGGTAATCCAATGCTTTCCCCATAGTCATGCTCTGTTAAGTGGTATAGCAGATACAGTTACACTACCGTGATCCAGCACATAAGCGAATAACTGCAATGCTCTGTTAAGTGGTATAGAAATTAAGCTGTGTTCTATAGTGATCCAGAAGGAAGCTTCAAATTCAATCCATATTGTAACGTCCCAATGGAAGGCCCAAACCACATGGCCTATACTCCAAAAGAACTAGTCAATGATACAATTGGAGCCCCATTGGAACCTTATAAAGAGCTAGAACTTCTCCTTCCCAAGCAATGTGGGATCCCATACACCACCTATCTTATCATTCTCATATGGGGTATCACAATCTACCCCCTTTAAATACCCGACGTCCTCGTCGGGTCTGTCCATTGTAGGTGGCACGGCTCAAGTCCCACATTTCTGGTTGGGATAGGCTCTGATACCATTTGTAACGCCCCAATGGAAGGCCCAAACCACATGGCCTATACTCCAAAAGAACTAGTCAATGATACAATTGGAGCCCCATTGGAACCTTATAAAGAGCTAGAACTTCTCCTTCCCAAGCAATGTGGGATCCCATACACCACCTATCTTATCATTCTCATATGGGGTATCACACATATGCCAATCAGGACTTGACCCCACAAATAGATGAACTATGCATCAATCATTCTTTTTTTTTTCTTTTTTCTTTTTTTTTAAATTCTCACAGTTTTCGCTAATGTCACAGTGATTGCCACGTCTCCAAAGTCTGCTTTAAGCAAAGGTGCTTTGGTTGGCATAGTATTGGGGACCATTGCAGGTGCAGTTACATTGTCTATAATTGTTTCTCTGATGACACTCAGGGCGCATAAGAGAAACCACCCGGCAATTTCGAAAAGACGTCGTTGTGAGTATCTTATGCGAATGATCTTAGATGTTTGATTTTACAATGTCCCTTTAATCGTTTCTAATCTACATCATGATTAGGCCTGTCAATCTGGACAGGCTAACCAGGCTGATGCCTATCCTAGCTCAGCCTGGCCTGGCATATACGATAAGTCTCTCAGTTGAAGAGAAAATGGTTAGCCGCTATGTTGACAATGTTGTTAGATTGTAAGTTGCAATATATGTGTGTGTTGCAATATATGTGTGTGTGCGTGCGCGCGCGTACGTGTGCCTGGAGTGAAACATTATGATAATTTTACATGCATAGTACAATAACTTAGGCTAGGCAAAGTTTGGGCTGACTTGACCACATCTGATCTCAGCCTATATTTAATGAGTAATTCTAGGGGAAGTCGATTTTAGGGAGTCGAGGGGAAGTCGGTTTTAATTTAATTTAATTTTTTTTCTCATTTTCAACCTTGTTTTTAATTCCTATATCTAAAACAAACCAATTAAATTCATTAAATCCATGAAAACAAAGTTAAAAATGAGAAAAACAAAATTAAATTAAAAACAAGGTAAAAAATGAAGATAGAGGAAAAAATGTCGAAAATAAGCTTCAAAATGAAGATTTTTTTTTTCCTCATTTTCAACCTTGTTTTCACTTTCTATACCAAAAATAAACCAATAGAATTCATTAGATCCATGAAAATAAAGTTAAAAATGAAGAAAAAAATTTTAAACAAAAGTCGACTCCCTCTCGACTTTCTAAAATCGACTCTTCCTAAAATTATTCATGATTATGCACCTGTAACATGCTTTTTGTCAAATTAGGGTTTATTTTTAACAAAGTATGGTCTTGTATCTTCTTAGATATCACCTGTAACATGCGCTTGAGTTTTCTTCTGTATATTGGCACTTGTCATTAGATTCCTACTCAAAATATCTGAATCTTGAAAGCATGACGGAACAATTATTGACCTATATGCATGATGGGCATGCCATCATTCTATATGCTGTGTCTATCACTAAGCTTTTCCATGTTTAACATTGGATCACCTGCAATTTAATATGCAGCATCTAAAGCCTCCATGAAAATTGAAGGCGTGAAGCCTTTCACTTATGGGGAAATGGCTATGGCTACAAACAACTTCAACAGCTCCGCACAGGTTGGTCAAGGCGGGTATGGAAAGGTCTATAAAGGCATTCTGGCAGATGGTACAGTTGTAGCCATAAAGCGTGCACAAGAGGGTTCATTACAGGGTGAGAAGGAGTTCTTAACAGAGATAGAGTTGTTGTCAAGGTTGCATCATCGGAACCTTGTGTCTTTGATTGGATACTGTGATGAAGAATGTGAACAGGTGCTTTTCCTATCTTGATTATTCGTAAAAAGAAAAATGGAAAGAACTGCATATGAGGTGCAGGTTTTTTTGCCGATAATGGAAATATATGCAGAGTTCTTCATAAATTAACATTATAATAATTATTCACCCATTCACAATGAAATTTCTCCCTTAAATTGGATTCATTTCACGACAAGGATTAGTTTTCTTACTTTCTGTTGCTGAATCTGTGTTGATATTTTTTTCTGGGAAAACTTCATATGAGTGATGTTGTGCATGCAGATGTTGGTCTATGAGTTCATGGCAAATGGTACTCTAAGGGATCACCTTTCAGGTACACCTGCAGCCTTCATGTTTTACTTTATGGATCTCTCTATAGTTTTTTTTTAGTGCTTTTCATTGCATCTCACTCCAAGAGACTTAGCCCCCTGCCCCGCGCCTCTTTCTGTCTTTTCTGAAGTTAAATGGAATAATATACTTTCCTTACTCTACATAACTTTCTATTGAGCTTAATGGCGGTTCATGTATGTTATATTAAAGCCAAGTCCAAAGAACCTCTGAGTTTTGCTATGAGATTGAGAATTGCCCTGGGATCAGCTAAGGGCATCCTCTACCTACATACGGAAGCTGATCCTCCTATATTTCACCGAGACATCAAATCCAGCAACATATTATTGGGCTCAAAGTACACTGCAAAAGTTGCTGATTTTGGACTTTCGCGGCTGGCCCCAGTTCCAAATATTGAAGGCACTGTGCCTGCTCATATATCTACAGTTGTGAAGGGGACACCAGTAAGACTCTTACAGCAGATATTTACATCATAAGATTGTAACTTCACATGAGTTTAAACATTAAGTTTATATCACATTTTTCTATGTTCAAAATCAAAGTTGAACTCAAACTAGATGATGTAGACTTCATTATATGTTGTTGGAGATGTAACTGATGTCTTTTTCTCTATTCTTTCATTCAATGTATAAATTTGGCAGGGTTACCTAGATCCGGAGTACTTCTTAACTCAGAAATTGACTGACAAAAGTGATGTTTATAGTCTTGGTGTTGTATTTCTAGAACTCCTGACTGGGATGCAGCCAATTTCACATGGAAAAAATATTGTTAGAGAGGTATGGCCTTGCATAGCTTTTTGCCTTCATTTCATTCAGGGCCTAATGGTTATTTAAGATGATTGATAGGGCGGGAAAACTTTTGTTCTATAATTCATTTGGTTGAGAACAGTCCATTGGCGAATGGTATCAGATTCAAACATGAGCATAATCTGAGCCAAAATCAGATATCCTTGCATTCAGTCAGTTTAAATTTTATGTAACTCCTGAGATTACTCTATGATAACGTCCATATTATTTTGGTCCTCTAGATAGTACACTAGCTGAAGTTTTATGCAGAAATGTTGTATTCTCTATTCAAACTAACTAGCATGTTATTACTTTAATAGCCTTTCATTCAAGTGATTGACCTATAAAGTTACTTAAAATGTGCCACATTAACTGGTGTGACTGAGGTTGACGATAAAGAGTAGCATTGTTCTAAATCTAATATGATAGCTTTTGTAATTTTCAGTCGTTCTTATTTATTTCAGGTTAATGTCGCGTATAACGCTGGATTAATATTTTCTATTGTTGATGAGCGAATGGGTTCTTTTCCTTCTGATTGTGTGGTGAAGTTTTTGAGTTTGGCCCTCAAGTGTTGCCAAGATGAGCCAGATGCACGGCCTTCAATGGCGGATGTAGTCCGAGAGCTTGACAGTTTATGGCATTTGATGCCGGATTCCTACAGCAAAATGGCATCATATCCCATAGACACTGACACTGAAAAGGATGTGAGTTTACAGGCATCATCCTCAGTAGTGGAGAATCCTTATGTGTCATTAGATGTATCTGGCAGCAACCTTGTTAGTGGAGTTGTGTCCAGCATCACGCCTAGGTAGAAAATGCTTAAAATAATTTTAGGAAAAATGGATTTTGTGGTTTCTACCATCTTCAAAATTCGAACTGGGAAATTTTTCTTTACAATCCTGGTTTCAGATTTTGTGTATAGTCTATTTCTATATCTATTTTTCTGGCTCAAACTCTTTAACAACGTGATAATGACGTATAATTTGATGATGTTGCTACAAAAACTAATGCTGTTTATATTGTATATACGATTAATAAGAAACATTAATCTATCTTCCATACGTTTGATTGACATGTTGATTTCTTTTATAATTCAGTTCTTGTCATCTTAGATATACTCCACACTAATTTCCAAGTAGAGAGATAATTTGAATTTTAAAATCCAAAGTAAAAGAGACATTGAGTATGTAATTATAAAATGAATCCAATGGACGCTCATGTTTCTGTCCGTTTGTTAAGGGTGGTCATTGGGATATTGTGTCAAAGTTGGATTTTCAGGAGTGAGTCCAAAGGACCCTACTTTGGAGAGATTCTCCGATTTTAAAAAAAAAAAAAGAAGAAAAATTAAAAATTTTAAAATAATAAAATAAAAAAGATATGACATTAAGTCTTGGGGTCTTTTAAGTCTTCGATAATAAATAATGTGAAAGAGAACACAAAATCCTTGTTATGAGGATGGTTGTGATGGTTTGTTTCTGCTTGGTCTTACAATATGTGGAGTAAATTTGCAAAGAGATTAAAAAGGATGCAATGGGAAGTGTTCCTTGATGGTCCTTAATCCATAGCCAGGGGTTAGTTAATGTTTGGTTAGATCCCAAGTTTCAGTTGTGTTGATCATATTTTTTTATATGAAGTAATGTATGGAGTCACCACATCAAACCTGATTGAGTCTGATGCAAATTCTTTCTGCAGACCTGTGGTGTAACTGTAAAGAGGTGGCTTATTATAAGACGCCTGATGTCATAGAGTTGAGAATCATTTAAAATTGAGATTTGTTATTGTGTGACAATATGGCAATGATAGACGGAAATGTTCCAAGGGAGGCTCAAGTCACATCTGGGTCTATACCATTAGTATGGAATATTACAATCTCCCACCCTAAATCTAGTTCGTCATGGGCAACATGACTCAAATTCCATATTTTTAATTGAGATGGTCTTTCATACTATTTCTAATACTTGATGGGAGATACAAGCCACATCTGCACCTATATTTCAAAAAAAATAGTCAATGGTATAATTGGAATCTCATTAAAATTATTATAAAGAACAAAAACTTCTTCCTCTAAAATAATGTGAGATTTCTTACATCTCCTATCTCCATCAATCAATATGGAGTATCACATATACAATTTAGGACCAAACCTAATGAAATAGCTTATTCGATAGTGAATGCGAATTAAACATGTGGTTGTTAAATGATGCAGTGGTAGAAGTTTTTGTTCTGATTATTGATGTCTATATATCCTTGGATTCTCTCTCTTGAGCTCTCGGTGGTTGTAAAAGAAAATTCTAGAACCAAAGAGACAAAACAAAGTCAAATGGATAAAACTCGATCAGGATTATTGAAATGGTAAATAATGCATGGTGTTTTTTCTAAAGCTGTGATCTGTGGAATTTCTAGTTCGAAAGAGCAGCTGTTCTATTTTCTAACCTTCAGTTGCTGAGTGAACTCTAATATATGCCTGTATTAAACCAACAGCCACATTTTCTAACAACATTCACTAGAACATGATTCCATTAGTATTAACATTACTTGTCAACTTTCAGAAGTCTAGGAGGTCAAAAGGTTTACAAGAGTCAAAGAGCTCAGAGATCATGAAGGCATTTCAAAGCTGAAAAAAAAAAAAAAACAAAAAAACAAATTTTCCATTCATTGGCATTTAGAATCTCCTGACCCATTAAACTTTCTGAGATTGCATATCAGAAGAAGACAATAAAGCCTTGTTTCTCTCCTAATTAATATACTTTCCTTCTTAAAAGCTTTGGGACAGGTTTCTTTCTAGTTCTCCCAGAAGCACAATTATCAGTGTTCTCAACCATTTCATGCTTCTTGATTTCAGTACTACTCCCTGCTGATTTACCTTTCTTTTGAATTCTTTGAGAACCAAATCCATTCCTTTTTAGTAGATTTTCATCTCGTGACTTGTCTTCACTATTTGTTTCACTCTCTGGTTGAAGCTTTTGAAGATGTGCCAAGTCATTATTTGCATTTACCACAGCTTTCCTTGACGGTTGTGTCCGATTTGGCTTCCTGCATGTCTTGGATGTTGTTTGAGCAGCTGAAATACCTTCTTTGTTCATTATGTCCTCACTTTGCTCTTGAGCTGAATCCGGAAATGCTTTAACTATGTATATCTGCAGTGGTTTTACAATATAATTTTAGATCAAGAAACCAAAAGGAAAAAAAAAATGGTACAATTTTATAATAAATGCACAAACTGATGTTGCATTTGCCTTTTCATGTCATAATTTTAAATACAGAAATAGGAATGCCGACTTTACATTCAGCAATTCAGAAAAGCCTTTAGAGTCAAGATAGCAAACCGGATACTGTAAAAAACACAAACTCAGGCTGACATTCTGGCCTACCTAAAACAAGTCTATATGGAAAGTTGAAGCCTCTTGGGATACAAGAATAATTCTGCAGTGGTCTTGCTATCACAACCAGAGGATAGAATGTGCACACCTATAATGGTATTTTTGTATAGAGTACTGCTATAGACACAAAAAGATTACACAAAAATAATCTCACAAACTAACATAGCTTCATAAGAATGTGCACATACATGAGTACATGCATTTGTATTGCAAGCCAACATAGAAGATTTATGTAATGGGTCTAATTTGTCCTGGCAGGTAAAAGCCTAAAACGTATATGCCATGACTCAATTTGCTTGACATTCTACTACCAGATTAATGCTTTGTACAGATACCTAGGCGCTCAAATCCGATAATGATTGTGAAATACAAGCACGCCACTCTTAGAAGATTAATCTCACTGATTTTTAGGCCTACCTTAAATCTCGTTGGCTCAAACAATTCAAATACCAGTGCATCACCATCATCCAGCTTATGCTCCAGTGCAAATGCTCTCCAGCCACCACTAAGCCCAGCTCTTTTTCCAATGTATACAGCCTCGAATTCCACTCCATTTTCATCCACTAATACCATGTCCAACAATGTTTTTGGAAGATGATCCTCACAGAATTTTGAAGGAAGGCCCTAGAAATAGAAGCAAAATATACAATTCAACTACTTATCCACTGAACTATCAAGAAGTTAGCTTCAGAAGCTACATCTAATCCATCCTTGCATATGTTGCATAGAAATTAGATAATGCATAATTAAGATAAGAAGACCATAAACTGCCTCAATTGCCACATACCAACCAAAAACAGCTATAAACATGAGACCGGACCATTGATTTGATGAAAGATGGACTTCCAGAGTCTAGCTTGCTTTGGATATCCAGTGCAGCCTCAAAAGCACGCTCTCTTTCTCCTTGAGAAGCTTCCCTCACTTCATCCAATGGCCTTGCAAGATAGCTGAAATAGCACAACATTATTTCCAGCATTTTTAAAGGAATGTATGAAAGTAAGACTAGTTCTCCAAACATAAGGAAATCCACCTTCCCCATGAATTTGACACCCTCGACCTCTTGCGCAAAGGTGGAAGGTCTATGCCAACCTGTAATGGCAGCCAAAGAACCTTAACTTATTCACATGTCAGACTAGACTAAGATATACAAAATCTAATAATATAAGAGAAAGGACTAATATAAAAGTGGCGCATGTAAAGCAGCACTTAGAAGTTTTTATATGGTGTTTCCACCTCATAAGCCCATTACCATGTCTAATGTTTCATCACAGAATACAATTCTTTAGCAATAGTTGTGTCGAAGCATGTCTTTAACAATCCCAACGCCTTAAGAATTTATTTACCCCGTTAAAATATAAAATAAATCATAAAAATCTACATCTTCCTATTTATTTAAACTTTTGAGATAAGTTATGGTTTCACATGATATTAGAGCAGAAGTTTATTCCATTTAATTATTACTCTACACTTTATTTCATTTAATTAAATATTCCACGTATTGGTCATCCATTGATGGAAAGTCTGACCCACACATGAGAGAAAGTATTACAATATAAAATAAATAATAAAAAACTACATCTTCCTATCAATTTAAGCCTTTGGGATAAGTGAAAATTTCGTGTACCCAAAAATAAGTATGTCTTAAACATTGTAAGGCCAAAATTTACCCACTATTTCCTTCAACTGCCCCAATATGATTGGTGATTACTTACATCATCACGATACGAAGGAACTGGGTTACGTGCGCGGGTGGAGCGTCTTGGTTCAGATACATTAGTAGTCTTCGATTTGGGTTTTGGAGAATGTTGCTGCGCCATAAGAAAGTGATACATCAATGTCAGACAAAAGGTGATTCGATCTTGTGATTCTTGCCAAATATGCATATGACTGAACAGAGGAGGAAAAATCAGCTTTACCTTGGACTTTTTCTCAGAATTTGATAGGGAAGCCAAACTTTTTGACGTCTTTAAAATTCCCAAATCCTTAAGAAAAACACAAATTAAATGCAAATTTTATTGATAACAACCGTAATAGTTTTTTTTTTATTTATATAAATGATCGGTACTGGATTAAGTGTGGGCATCAAGAGTTAATGTAGCTAAAAAAGACCTGAAATTTCTTTTTGTTGAGTTCAACTTGTTCGTTGCGAGCTGCTTCGTACGTGTTAGAGATGCGACCCTTTGCCATGATTGGTAGCTAGCGAGGGGTTCAGAAAAGCCAGACCTTTTGAATAGTATTTTGTCTTTGGAATCCTTGATGACCGGATACAAAATGAAAGATTATGGAAAAGCAAAAGAAAGATGGATGAAAAAAGCATTACTTCAACACAAAAAGAACAGAACAATAGTGTAAGAGAACATTTCTGAAATACATTCGAGTATGCAGTAATCCATTCAAACAAACCAACTTCAAAGAAAACTCACCTGGAATATTCGATCACCCTAAAAAGGAAGCGAGGGAGAGAGAGTGTGTATCTGTGCGTGCGTGTGTTGAAAAGGAGCCGTTCGAGCTCTTCGCTTCTCTAAAGAAAGGCGCCCGCTTGAATTTTCGAATGTTTGTCCCACTCTTGACTTCTGCTACAGTCAAATCATTTCAGTTCATTTTATTTAATTATTATCTATTTTTAAGTTCTTTTTTAAATATAATAAATCATTTCATTTTTTTAAGATTTAAAATAAAATTTTTTTTTTTTTTCATTTTAACTCAATTTACTATTAAATTAAGTCTTGTTTAATTTAAAAAATGAACTCAATTCATCTCATTTTATTTTATTATTATTATTATTATAAATTTTCATATATAATATAATAAATAATTTAATTTTTTAAATTTTAAAATAATAATAATATTAAAAATTATTACTTTAATAATATTTTATTTAATTTTTAAAATTTATCTTAACTCGCTTTCTAAACCCTACCTAAACCCAAAAATCTAAAACCTTTTTTTCCTGTGTTATTTCTAAAAGCATATTTCTGAAAGGTTTTTTTTTTGTTGACAGAAAGGAAAAGATTTGAAGTTAAAGGGAAATGATATCGGTACAGATCAGACAAGATAACGATAACACGGGTAAACTTTTTATTACTTTTTGAGAAATGTTTTCACTATAAAAAGTTTTACATAATTCTTGATTTGTTGATAAAAGTAAAATAAGATAAGATGAAATAAAAAGTAAAAAATAAAATAATATATTTTTATAATATATTTTTTAGATTAATCTGATTTAAAATTTTAAAAAATTAATTTTAAAATTTGAAAAAATTAAATATTTTATTATATTTAATATAAAAATTTTAAAAAATATAATAATAAATTTAAAAAGACATTATTTAGTCTTTATATTATAATAAATTGAACACTTTTATTATAATAAGTTTATACCTAGTTTTAAATAATGTCGAGTCACTTTAGTCTTTATATTATAATAAAAATTATTCTAAGTGTCAGCATTTTTCAAGTGGTAGTCAATAGTAGGTCATATGGCCCATAAATTAGAGGGGATAGATACATTATAAATGAGAAATAGCAAAATTCACCGAAGAAGAATAGGAAGAAGGTGCGGAGAAGATGAAGCACTCGATGAATTGTGCTTGCTTGCTTTATTGAGTGGTCCCTTGCATATCACATCTCTCCTTTTCAATATTATTTTTATTTTATAATTTAAAAAGTTAAATTACTTTTAAAAATAAAAAATTATTAGAATATATTTTTTTAATATTATTTTTATTTTATAATTTTTTAAAAAATAAATAATTTATTTTATTTTGTATCAAGTTAGATAAAATTATAATAATTAAATAAAATGATATTAGATGAAATCTTTTATAAAAGTAACAAGGCCAAATGTTACGTCGATGATGAGTTGTAAGGTTTTTGTACCTAATTTTAATGCTCACATAGAGTAACGTCTCATTGTCAATATCATGAAAAGATGGCAATTCTTGTATTCATCATCAGGATTTTGTGCCTAATTCCAAACCAAAATGTCTTGTCTTTGCTTAGTTGCTTTCCCAAGTGCATTCTCTCATCCCAAATCCGGCAAAGTTCACCAAGTAGTATGTCATTGGACTCACTAAATTGAACACTTTTTTTCTATTTTTTGCTATAACCAATCAGGTAAAACCTCAACTCCCCGAAAGATCACATATTGCACAAGTGAATATTGGTGATACAGTCCGAACTTGTTAGATATAAACAGGTCAACCTTCAAGTTTCCTGTTACAAGTGCAAGCAACGACAATGACAAAGTAAAAAGAATTTCCCTCTTATCTCCCCGTTTAAAGATTGTATAACTGGAAAATGAGAAAAAAAATATTTGCCATCGTGAATCGTGCAACTGTTGTGTAATCGCTTTGAAAAAAGTAAGTAAAATATGGAATCCACATAAAAAAATAATAATTTTTTAATAGTGGATCCTACTCTTTTTCGAAGCAATTACGCGACGTTTATGCACTCCACAATTGTATGTAGTATTACTGCTTAAAAATAGCCGTCTTCACGCTTCAGAAATATCAGCAAGGTCCTCTCTTTGTGGCTATACAGAACTGAGATGCAACCAGGACCATGAATTGGCAAGAGTTCTTCAAACTTACTAGAGAAACATAATTGAAGATTGAGGTCGCTATATCAATATTGACCAGTTTTGGCCCTTTTCATTCCACTGGAAGTAAATGGAGAGATGCTCCCGCTTGGTTGAGAGCTCTCTTCTCTAAAATTGGAATTTAGCACAGCCAGTTCCCTCAACTGTTGCGTCTTATAAAAATCCTGCGACTCGTCCTGCACGCCAAAAATGGAGTAAGCCCAAGTATCTCATAAGGGAATAGTAATTATGCAATGCAAGTAATCTTTACAAATGATGCATTAAGGCATATGATGCATGAGTAAGAATTATTCCGTTATTCATCTCTATGCAAATTTGAAGGACATTTTATACAACAAAATTTGTGGACTGGCTAAATGGTACCATGTTGGGAGGAAGCTAAGACTTGATTGATTAATAGAGTGAAGTATTTAATAGAATGAGTAAACACACAACTGAACAGTCAAAGCAAGTGCACTGTAAGTGGAAACTAACATTGCACAAGATCTTCAAAGCAGAAATTACAACATTGGAATATCCCACAAGTCATTAGTAAACCCTAATTTCAGATATCCTGAATTCCATATGATGGTGGAAGGGCAAGAACATTTCCACATAATGCTGAAAGTCTCACAATCAATGTGTTTGTCTTTCTGATTAGTAATATTGCTCATCTATCACCCAACGCTATCAGATGGACCATGCACAAACAACAAAAATAATTTTGCGGTGCATGATTTTGTTGTATTTGAAGACTCTAAAAGAAGAAATAAGAATTAAAAATGATACCACAGGTTTGAGAAGTTCCTCTAAGATTTCTTGTGCTTGTCTCAACCGTATATCAATCACACTAGCGGGTAATTCAGCCTCGATTAAAATGTGCAGTGGCTCATTCAGATGCTCATAGCCTGGTCTTCCCCTTAATGACTCCTCCTTGAGAAGAAAAAAGCAAAGGCAACGATTAATGAAAGAATCACTAATAGATATATGGTGGGATAAACATGGAAATCATCTAAAAGGATGTCTCTACTAAATGAGCCGAAGTAAAAGTAGTACCTTCTCAGGATCTTTTATTGAACCTTTTCCACGAATAAACACACGGCAACCGGTAGATGTTTCCACCCGCTTTAGTGAATTGCCTCTCGGGCCCAGCAGCCGGCCAACAAAGTTATACTGAAATGAATGGTAATGTTAGTAACCTTGAGCTTATAACATGTCAGAAACATCCAGGGAACATGGATACAAATATTTTCTTAACTTTCAAAGCATTCAATAGAATGTAGGAATTGAGGCATCAATGTTACATAATACATCCACACATTGTCCATGTTGCTTACATTTGAATAGTTATCCATAGGAATCTCTAAGCGCAAAACCCTCTTGACAATATAGGAGCTTGGGCTAGCTGGTGCTGCTTTCCAGTCCATATTCAGTCCTTGTGGTCCTCCTAATCTCTGTTTCATCAAGAACTAACCTATTAGTACTGTAAACAAAAAATGACAATGAGTTCAGAAAATGCAGAAAGCGTGGAAAAACTAAGTACAAGAACAATAGCATTTGAACGAAGCAGAGAAACCACGTTCTTACTCTGAGTGATGAACATTAACTAAATTAAGGGAACAGGGGGCAGGTAATTTTAGAATGCAATATCCAACTTATGTGCTGTTGGGAGTTAATGGGGAGTAGGTACAGCCAATAGAAAGGAAAACTTAAGCATCTTACAAAGCTACAAATTGATAATCACTTTTTGCCATCCAGTAAGGAATTTGATGATAGATGGGTACAAAGTACCCCATACACTTTCATTCAAGCCCCATCATAAGCCAAACCTTCAAAATCCTTGGGATGTCTTTTGCCATTTCATGGGATTTGTTGAGATTTTTTTCCCTTCCTTTTAAATTATCAAATGCTGTGTTCGAGTACCAACAAGATACTGTGTTCTAGCTAAATTTTCTAAAGCTTCTCACATTAGCAATTCCCGATGTATTGGATTCAATGAAATTCATCTTCACAACCCCAAAGATGAAGCTTGGAAAAAAGCCCCGGTCTGGAAGGTTAATTTTTGAAAGGAAGTTAATAAAAGAATGAAAAAAACCCCATGTATCTTTTGTCCTTCATCATAACCTCAGTGCACCAAGGCCATGTTCTGCAATCCCTGACAACCCCTTATTACATGCACACCCTAAGAACAGAGAATACAGCATCTTGTAAACTTAGGGCTTGTTTGGGAATGGTGTGGTTTCGTTTCATCTTATCTCATAATTTCTCATAATCTCCTTCCCAAACATCACTTAGACATAACACTTTTTCAATTTCTAATCATTACCTAATCATTACAACTTTTCCAAACTTCCAAACAAAAGACAAAAAACAATTCAACCTTTTCAAATTCCAAAACAAAAACAATATTAAAAAATTACATCCTAACAATATTTTAATTCTTATAATATTTTATTCAATTTTCTCTCTCTCCTTTTCCAAAATCCAGTAAAATATCATAACTCAAACCATTTCACCATCATTCACATTCACTAATATTCACAAAATTCTCATCTCATCTCATCTCATTCCCAAGCATCCCCTATTGTTTCAACATTGACAGGAAGAGGAGGTCAATGCAGGAACGTGCGGTTGGGAGCATCATGGGATTATGAAAGAAGTCTCTTACCTTGTGATAAACAAAGCTGCTAGGAGCAGGGAACATAATGAAAACTGCATACCTTAAAAGAAAGGACACAACTTAAGTAAAACAACCATTGGCAATAACTTGTTGTGACCTTCAAGCTTGATGCTCTCAAAAAATGGGGGATTACCAGATATTCTTGAATTGCCAAGCAACAAAATAACTGATACTTTTGAGCTAAACGATAATTGACCAGAAAAAGTTAGCTTTTGTATGAGCCAACAATCAATTTGGTTGACGAAAGGAAGCAGAAACATCAAAGCCAAGTGATCTTGTGATCCATGCACTATCTAGTTTATATACATGACTGGTCGGAATCAAGAAGTGCAAAACATTGACGTTTTAGCTAGTATACAGCCCTTTATACATGTTCTTCCTTTCATATTCCAAGCATGGCACGGTTCTACGCATGGCACACACACAAAAAAAAAAAAAAAACAGGCCTATACAGAATTGATCATATCCAGGGAAAGCAATCAGAAAGAGGATATATCGATAAATGGCAGAATTGCAAATTCTTACTTCGTGCGGCATGCCATTCCAAGCACTGAAACCCATTAGTCTATTATTTGGCATTATATCAGATGAAGCCATATGGCTAGGGCTTCCACGCTGCAGTCTGTCAAGGTCAGAATACCCATGATTGGGAATCATTCCAGAAACCCGTATGATCTCTGTCACATAAAAGAGTACAGAAATGATAGGTTTTACTTTTTCATATGTAAAACATAAATCACCACAGTGGAAAGGGGATATATTTGTCACAAATTTCATACAAATATAACAGAAGTGGAAATAATAGAATCATAACAATTGACTACAGACTGCCAAATATAACAATCAAACTGATGTAGACCATTAACAAAAATGATCTTTCAACAATTTGAGGAGAGACACGACATTTGTTTCTCATTCCGATTTCAAAGATGTGGTAGATCACAACATTGTCAAAGGTGGGCAGAGCAACAGACGTGCACTTTGGTTTCCATTTCTAAGAAAACAAAATAGCATTTTACTTCTCTTTTCTTCCTATTTCTAATACTACAAGAACTTTATCAGTTATTAATCTGCAGAAACCATGCTCTCCGCATTAAACAACTAGAATAATATGTTTTTTTTTTATAAGGAAAACAAGTAGAACCATATGTAAACCTCCTGTATCCGTTTCAAGCATTCTATACATTACATGGTTCAAGGGTGTTCCTATTTAACAATGGATGTTCACATAACTGACCAAGACGGATCGTGGAATTCAATTTGAACTACCAAAAAAAAGGAAGATATAAATACAGATCCAGAAAGTAAACCTTGATTCAAGAGCCGACTACAGATAGGAAGGACTTGCATGAAGGGTCCAAGTTTCTGGTGCTCCGATAACAACTCAGTCAAGTACTGACTAGAAAAGACGACGAAATATAACCAAAATATTCAGAGATAACCGAAAAGCTTTTGCAGGGTGGAAATGAAAGTCAAAATTCTTACGAAGTTTTGGAATAATTGATTGCTTACCTGTCGACATCCGGGTTGCTTCTTACATGCGAAGATAGAGTTCTTGCAGGGGAGAAATTCTGTGCGTATAAACCTGACATGAATCTTCCACAATATGTTCACCCAAAACGAAAGAGAAGAAATAAATCTCTAGGCCTCTGACTATAGAGAGGAGAAGAAAGCAAAAGTTGGGGAAGAAGAGAAGAGGTGGAAAAAAACTAAAGATTGTTCCTTTTTTATCTTTTAGGCTTCTAAAATTTCTGTGACTGTAAGGTCGGTCCTAAATAGAGGAGGGTTTTTGAGAGGGAGTTGTGTTGGGCTCAATTTGTGTAGAGTTTTCCATGGATGTTATATGGGAAGCTGAAGAAAGAAAGGATTATTTGCATTGCGAACGCAGAAGGCGGAGAGGGTTTTCTGGGTGTAATATCTTGGATTGACACCGTGACACTGACAGCAACAGCAACAACAACAGCAACAGCGCTTGATACCTAATAATGATTGTCAGCACTCTCTGCTCTATAGAGCGCGTGGAAAAAAGGCCTTCAATCATGGTAAAATACGAACGACGCCATGCAATGTGGGGCCGCCTCTTATTTTTGACCGACGGATCCTTTGAATATAAATTTGAAAATGGAATAAGGATTAAATATCCTCTCATTTCAGCCATACCAAGGCGTTGTTAACTTGTATTGAGCTGGCTGTGCATTGGCCATTGGGTGCAGAAGTTCGACTCTTTGATGTGAGATATATATGTCTCGTATGTGTTGGTATTGGACACACGTTTCACAAGGGGCCTAGATTATAGATTGGGTTAAGTTTCAACAGGAATGAGCCTCATTAGATGTGAGACACGTGTTTTATATCAATATATTCAAATTAAAAATAATAATATTTACATAATTTCTTTAAAAAATGAGTAAACATAAAATTTATTTACGATTATATATAATATTATTTTCAAAATGTATTTGTGTGATATTTTGATAGGAATTAGACTGTAGTTAGATGTGAGATAGTGTATGTGAGACGTGTACCACATGCAACGTCCAAAGATGTTACTTGTGGCCGGCTAGACGAGTCGACGACCCATCTCCACCAAGTATTTTGGTTGGGTATTTTGGTGACATTCATTAAAGGCATCCTTATAATTCTGTTTTTTTGGCTTTCCTTTTTCTTCTTCGTATTTCACTCTTTGGTGCCAACATTCCGTGCTATTATTATTAGGAGTTATTTTCTAAATTCCATCGTGTTATTGTTTTCTTTGTTAATTTATCATTCAAAATCTCTAACCTTTAAGGGTAGGAAAATGGGAAGGAAAATGCAGAAAAGATCAAAACATAGGAGGATAGAAGATATCACTATATTGCTATGTTCCGATTCTATAGGTGCACCTGACAATATATTATCATGATTTAATGGGAAATGGGGTTTTTTTTTTTTTTGGCTTTTTTTTTTTTTTTTTAATTTGGCTTACATTATGTTAAAAGAAAATACTATAAATATGAAGAGATTACATAATAAAAATCAACAAACTGTTATAGTTTCGTAGAATTTATTAGAGTATTGTTATGGAGTATTCATATTCATCACACTTATCCTCGTATAAACAATAACATATTACTGTTTATATGAGAGTGAGTGTGATGGGTGTGTATATTCTCAATTATTATTATTATTTTTATATAGCTAAATTACTATTTTTTTTACTCAATTATCTATTCATTTTTTAAAACAGGACTAATAAATTGTTAACAAGATATATAGAAGTAAAAGTCCATTCTTTCCTTAATCAAACAAGTGCGTGAGAAGGTAAAACTTAAAAGCAACTTAAGAGATACGTTGCAACTTATATTTTTCTCAATAATTACTCGGTGGATCAGATCTGCTGTAAACCAATATGCATTGGTCTTCCTTCCCTCCTAAAAATCCTACCTCGAGAAATGGACAGATTTCCTTTGATTCATTAGAGCATTAGAAATAGATACAAATAATTTATCCAACTATAAAATGGTGCTATAAGAACAAACCATATTGCATGAAAAGAAAGAAGCTCAAATCCAAATGTAAAGTTCTTAGATTTATGGGAAAGTTGGTGGGAAGTAGAAAATTTGTGTAGAAATATAACTCTGCTTCAAAACTCTCAACAGACAAGGGTGAACATCACGGAGCATAGGATTCCTGTAAGATACGGTGATTGAAAAAGTGTACAGCATTGCACGTTATGGGAGACAGGGACAACAATATATATGGATAAAAACAAGTCCAATTATTAATGAGGCACAACATGTTGCAAAACATGTTGTGTACTGTGTTAAAAGAGTGTACTGTAATGTGGGTAACAAAAGTCTATTTGTCTAGTCTATTGTTTTATTTTTTTTATTATTATTATTATTTAGACTAGCTAGGAAATGGAAATACAACAAAAAGAGAGAAAAGAAAGAGCAGTATGTGCTATTTGGTAAATCCCCAATTATTTTACAAATTATAGAAATAATTATATAGTTTCTTACAATTGATAGGAAAATATAAGCTTTGAGGAAGTTCTTCGGCGATCGAGAAGAAAAGTATTGTTTGGATTGAAAAGATTTCAATTCATCTCATTTTATTATTATAATTTTTCTATATTCTCATATAAAATACAATAAAAAATTTAACTTCTCAAATCTCAAAATAATAATAATATTAAAAAATAATATTTTATTAACTTTTAATTTTCATCTAAAATATCTTATCTATCTCACTATCCAAACAAGCTCTAAGACAACGGTATGAAATACATAAAACTACTTATGTATATGGCTATCAATAGGAAAGAACGACACAAAATAATAAGAACAACAATAACAAGCAATAAAATTATATTGGTATTTTCAAATCGTTGGCTAAGAACATTGAGAATACAGGACATCGCTAATCACAGAGAAGGATTTGTAATGTCTTTTAAGGATCTTCTGCCATGGGGATGGGCTACAAGAGCTACTTTAGGCGGCAATTGATGACACTCATTTGGCTATGGTGTGCAAGGGGTAATGTCCTGCCCTCCATCACTTGCGGACAGCCCCAGAAGGAAATGAAGAGGGTGGTTGTGGAGATGATGCTGAGGAAGCGTGGTTTAGATTTGAACCCGAGGGAACCGTGAAGGGATAGACTTCTGTGACCTCTTCAGTGCCCTCATTCAAGTATACAACATCCTGCATTGTGAGCTGGTGGTATTCAACAACTTCCCTCAAAAACCGATTCTCGCGAGCATGAACTGAGTTTTCATGAGCCAATCTGGCCTTCTCTGCCAAAAGAGTTTCAAGTTGAAGTCGAATCTGGCATAGGAACATTGGCATCAGAATTTAGAGTTGTTAGATGCAAGTACTGAATTTGCTTCAACACAATGTTTCCTATCATTAGAAACAGAAACTAAAACTGGAAAATTCAAATTCGAACATGAGCCATTTCTAAAACTGCAATCAATTCCTTCCTTTCTCTGTTTCGAGAATTAAGTTTCAACTTTTCCATAAATGATCATAGGCAGACACATGTTAATACATGCAGCACTACATCATATAAACTATAAAGGCAAGAAGAGTACTGCTAATTTCATATAGTGGTAGTGTTGTTCATTGTTTACTTTGAAAATGAAAGAGAGAAATCACATGCATCCACCTCAGCTAGTGACTTCACAGGTGACGGTAATGTCAGCAATGGAGAGGCAACTTTTAATTACAAAATATGTAAGTGGTTCTTTGAAAAAAAAATGAAAAGCATAAAAAAAAAAAAAAAAAACTAAAGAGAGAAAGTACATACCAAATCATCATCTTCTGGATTCCTTCCCCTTTCACGATTCTCCCGAAGAATTTTATTTTCTTCTTCCAGCTGAGCACATCGCTCCTTCGCAAAAGCCAGATCTGCTTTGACAGTCTTCAACTCCCGAAGAAGAAGCTTTGCTTTTGCAGCCATTGCCATTGCAACCTGTTGTGTAAACCAAAAGGTGATATGAAAAATCTCATCATAAAGTTCAAGTATTAATATCATAGCATTTAGGACGCCCCCAGCATTCTGGTAATTATCATGAAGTCCCAAAACCCTACTCCCATTTTTTCCTTCTTCCTTTCTCCTTTCCAATTATTACAGTCACAGAAAGCTTAAGAACAATCCAGGGGGGAGAAGCAAGCCAACACGAGTAAATTCAGTAGAATCGTTCATTTGGTTTTGGAATCATTCTGTACTTTTCTACTCACAAATACAGAGAATGTAATACAGATAGAGAGGGATTGCTGCATGTCAGCTGAACAAAGCAAGGTCAGTCATTTTCCTATTACATGAACCAGTGATACAAAGTTGCCACCTTACGTCGCGGGATGCCTTCAACTGAAGTTCTTGATCGGTTTGCATCTGGGGTTGCATTTGGGGTCGTTGTAAAGTAGTAGAAATCTTTTGTGCCTCATTCTGTACCTCAGAACCACTGGGCTTTTTCCTGATATGCTTACGAGTTCCTTGAATGATATCTGCAGTCCGGCTCTCCACAATGGTAATACCCTCCTGAAAATTTGGAAGAGCATTGGTACAGATAATAGAATGATGGTAGAATTATAAATAAGTGTAGTTGTAAATCATGTTAGTCATTGGTTACATGATTTTAATGGTTTGTTAAAACCAAAAAAGGTACCAAAAGTCCAGGATTCCTGCTCTTTGCTGACTTTGCAATTACAACAATTACAAGTAAAAAAAAAAAACCTTGTTAGTCCACTGGAGGCTTCCCCAGGTTGAAAAACTAAAGTTGAATATTGATGGCTCATCTCTTGGGAATCCAGGATTTGCTGGTTGTGGAGGATTTTTGAGAGATGATGGTGGAAGTTTTGTTTTTGGTTTCTCTCTTCACTTAGGAAAGGAATCAAATATGTTTGCTGAAGCAGTGGTATTGAAGCAAGATTTGTTATAGTCTTTGCAGCCTGGGTTTACTGATGTTATTTTTTAATCTGATTCTGCAGAGTTGGTACATTGGTTTAATCATGTCACTTCTCCATCTTGGAAGTTCTTAGGAATTTTTATTTTTATTTTTGGATAGGCGGAAGTTCTTAGAATTTGGGATGATATAATTGCATTTGGTCAATCTTTATCTTTCTCCTTGCACATCTATAGAGAAGGTAATTTGGTTGCTGATCAATTAGCTAAAGCTGGTTCAAAAGGTTTGTCTGAAGTTTTTTTCTTGTCTTCTTTCTTACCTAGATTAGCTTGGGGTGAATTATAATTGAATTTGACAGGTTCGCTAAAATTTAGACATAGAATTTAGTTTTTAACATTTTGTATGCGCCTTGTTTTTAAACTGCTGCGACTAATAGTTTACATTTGTGTGTTTTGGACTATAGTTGTTAATGTAGCTTTTCTCATAAGTTTTGTTTGGCACAGGAGCGTACATAGCTTTTTTTAAAGTTTTCTATAGAGTGATGGTATAGTATCAATTTTTTAGATCTTGATTTGGGGTGTTGTAACCCCCAAGTTATTTCTTTGTACATGGTATTCCTCCGTCGAAAGTGAAGACTACTAATAATATTGGGGGTACATCCCTCTTCCTAAAAAAAAGTATAGAGTATTTCGGGGTAAACATATATATATAAGTGGAAACTACATAAAGAAGTGGAGAGACGTGTAAACCTTGAATTTTTTCCTGGAGAGAGAAAATTTCATACAAAATATTCAAAATCTTATTAAAGTTAACTTCACCATTGTGAGCAAAAGATAAAGCCACTGAAAACTCAATAGCATTTGGAGAGTTCCTTCAGAAGCTAACCTCTAAAGCACTACCAATGGTGCCACCAATGTGATTAAGAGAAGATGAAATGGCACCCAGCCCCTTTTGTAGTTTAGGGCTTTCCATGTTTTGACTTCTCTCATCCGAGTGAATGGGATTTTGGTACTGGAAATAGAACACAAATAAAAAATCGCATATTACAGCTCATCAGACAAACAGAGATCTACATACATATGTATATATACTAATTTTATTGTTCACAATATTTTGACAGTCTTGAATTCTCACCTTGCCCATTGTAGCTCTACCAGGCATGCGTGGCCTCAAACTTTCAGGTGTGTGAATTTGTTGGGGCACGCTATCATCATCAAGAATTGCTTTAGCTTTTCTAGCCAGATTACCCCAAAATCCATGTTTGGGTTCGTTCAAACTTTTCATTGATGTATATTCATATGATTGTGAATCCTATATTGGCAAAAGAAAAAAACACACGCACTCATCAATTTGACATCGAAGGAAACTTCGCTGGAGCTCAAAATGACTAAAAGGGCAACTTTACGGTATCTAAGAAAGCCTTATTGAAAGAGGACGGGAGTGATCATAAGGTATTCGAAAAAACATGTATATGGCAAATGGGTACTTGAATCAGCGGACTCATAGCAAAGAGCTAAGACGTGTTCAAATGAAGTGGCAGAACTAGATCTTCATTGTTTACTAAACAAATCAAAGAATCTAAAAATATGACAAAAACAAACCAAATCCAGTTCCGTTCCAACACTTCAGCATGACGAGCAATATAGAAAAGAGGCGAAGAAAGAAAAGAACCTGGAGAGAGACTGAAGAAGAACGAGAAGGAGATGCGGATGTTGGGTTGGGAGAGCGGGAAGAGTGCCCATAAGCAGAGGAGAGAGAAGTATCGCGGTAGGCGGAAGATGCTCTAATTGCCTTGGCGACGAGTGATGAGGAGTCGCGATGAGGCTGAGGCTGGTGAATTCCTCGTTTTGCTTCCTCTCCTCCATCTTCTTCTGCTGCTTCATCTTCATCATCATCCGCATCTAATGCAATGGTCGAATGCCTCGATTCCATTCCCTGCTGCCTCCTTCTATATGCCATTCGTACGATCTGATTCAAACTTCAAACCCCCTCCGGCTCCCCGCTCTTCGCCCTTCGCTTCTTCTATACACAAAATAACAACTTCCAGTTCCTTTTGCTCAAACTTCTTCTTCTTCTTCTTCTGCCTATTCCCGTGGGCGCTCTCCTTCTCCGTGTCTCAGAGGAGTGAGATGTCAACGCCGACGAATGGCGTGCCCATCTGGCTCTGATCTCTCAACTTCCGCCAGCCAGCCCAATGATGGCGTACCCATCTTACCAAACTCTCGCCTCGTCGGTGTCATTGTCATTGGGCCTGATGGCCCACACCTCTTCAACAATCGATATGGTGATTGTGTAGAGATATAGGCAGGACATTTGGGCTTCTTTAGCCCATATAAAAAAATATTGTTTTTTCTTAAAAGTATTTTATCATCTTGAATTATATAAATATATTTAACATATTTAAATATTTCTTTGTAACCCCTAAGCTCTATACCAGAAAAGGTATTCTATGGCACAAGAAAGATTTAATTAATCACATTAGAATTACGTTCGCTTCTTAAATATATATATATATATATATATATAATATATCTTTTTGATTAAGTGATTGGCATAAAAAACCTCGTAAAGTATATTAATTAAAATCAGAGAATAGATCAAATAAGTAAATAAAGAAAAAAATATAAAGGAAGTATACATTTTAGAATATTCATGAAGTCCCAAAAATCTGTGATTAATGATGTAAAAGAGAAACTGATGTTTATGAACTTTCCTTTTTGAAAAAAAAAATGAAGGAATAAAAAGCATTAGCAATGACTTACGATCTTTATTTTTGCATAATATCTCTTCAAATTGGTCTATATTGAATTATACATTTTCAAAATTTTACATGGCTATAAATGGTATTTCTTTAATTTATTTTACTGTATTAAGATGATTTTAATATATAAAATTTGTATTAAGTTGATACAAAATATTTTTTAGTACATATTAATATTTATTGATAAATTGATCAGTTTTATATACAAAACTAATAATATTTAGATATGTGGAATTGGTATTTTTGAGCACATGGTGCAAATTGTAAAATATATAAAAATAATAATTTTAAGAAAAAATAATAAAATATTAATATTTTTTTTATTTGGTTAAAGATGCATATGTGAGCAGAGCAAATGCGGAATCGATATTTGGGAATCTGAAATCAATTTCATCTCATTAATCAGCCGAAGGCTATATATATGGTACAGTAAAATAAAGGGAACATCCTAACTAACGTGCACGTGCATACAGGTGATAAAATAAAATATTATATCCTAACTAATACGCCCCCTCAAGCTGGAATGCACAGATTCAACATTCCCAGCTTGCTGAGCAAAGTTTTAAACCTGTCTGTTCCAAGAGATTTAGTAAAAAAATCACCTAATTGATGTTCACTAGAAACATGTAAAGTAATTACAGTGCCATTTTGAATCAAATCCCTAACTAAATGACAATCTATCTCAATATGTTTAGTTCTTTCATGAAATACAGGATTAGCAGCTATATGGATAGCTGCTTGACTATCACAATACAAAGCAGAAGGATCTGAAAATGTAATTCTAAAATCAGCAAGTAATCCAAGCAGCCACTTTAATTCACAACAAGCAGAAGCCATTGAACGATACTCGGCTTCAGCAGACGATCTAGAGACAGTTACTTGTTTCTTGGACTTCCATGAGATAAGTGAATCACCAATGAAAAAACAATAACCAGTGATTGATCTTCTGGAATCAGGACATGTAGCCCAATCAGCATCACAAAAACCCTTTAGGTTCAGCAAGGAGGCACTAGAAAAAAATAAACCTTGACCAGCAGTGGCTTTGAGATATTTTACAACTCTTAGAGCAGCATCAAAATGAGATTGGCGAGGTTGATCCATAAACTGACTTAAAACATTGACAGAAAAAGATATATCAGGTCTTGTAAGTGTCAAATAGAGTAGTCTACCAACCAATCTTCTATAGGAAGCTGGATCCTTAATTAAAGGACCAGAGCTATCAGTTTTGGATAACCTCAAATTTTGATCCATAGGGGATGAAACTGGCTTACTAGCTAGAAGACCACAATCAGAGATAATTTCAAGTGCATATTTCCTTTGAGAAAGAGAAATACCAGTAGTGGATCGGGCCACCTCAAGACCCAAAAAATACCTTAAATTTCCAAGATCTTTCAACTGAAAATGTAGATTAAGAAAGGCTTTAAGATCAGCCACATATTTGGAATTATTTGAGGCAATAACAATATCATCCACATACACCAATATTGCAATAAAAGATGTCCCAGAAAATTTGGTAAAGAGACTGTAATCAGATTTAGACTGATTAAAGCCATAAGAAATCAGAGTAGAGGAAAACTTAGAGAACCATTGTCGAGAAGCTTGTTTTAAACCATAGAGGGACTTGAGCAATTTACATACCCGGGAATCTCCTGGTTTAGAGAAACCAGGTGGCAATGTCATGTACACCTCTTCATCAAGTTCTCCATGTAAAAAGGCATTATTTACATCTAATTGATGTAATTCCCAATTATGAATAGCAGCCAAAGCAAGGAAACAACGAACAGTTGTATGTTTTGCAACAGGGGAAAAAGTATCAAAATAATCAATGCCCTCACGTTGAGTATACCCCTTTGCAACTAAACGAGCTTTATAACGCTCTAAAGTACCATCAGATTTCAGCTTACATTTATAAACCCATTTACAACCAATACATCGTTTGCCAGGGGGTAATGCAGTTAAAATCCATGTTTTATTAGATTCAAGAGCATGGATTTCAGCTGCCATAGCATCCCTCCAATGAGGATGTTTAATGGCTTGGTGGAAGAATTTCGGTTCATATAGAGAATCGACAGCATTACAAAAATGTTTATATAAATTGGAGAATTTGGAATATGACAAGTAGGAAGAAATAGGATACACAATACCTGGACTTAAAGAACCACCAATCAGAGGAGAAGGAGTAGCTTCATTATTAGTAATTAAGGAACAATGATATTGCTGCAAGTATGCAGGTGATCTCCTATTTCTTGTAGATTTTCGGGTAGGAGCAGAATGTATTGGTTGGGAACCAGAGACAGTCATATTTTCTGAAGAATTTGGTAAGTCAGAAACAGGAAATGATGGCAAATGAATATCAGAAGAATCGGATAAGGGTGTAGGTAAAACAGGGTGAATTTGAGAGATATTAGGCAAATCAGAACCAGCATGTCTGAAATTAGAATCGGAATGGAATGGAAAAATTGTTTCATGAAATATCACATCTCTAGAAATTATAATTTTGTGAGTATGGATGCCATACAATTTATACCCTTTAATACCAGCAGGATATCCTAAAAAAATGCAAGGTTGGGCTCGGGCAGAGAATTTTGTGGATGAACCACCAAGAATTGATGCATAACAAAGACATCCAAAAACTTTAAGATGATTATAATGAGGTTTAGAGGAAAATAAAACCTCATAAGGTGATTTGTTTGAGAGAACTGGAGTTGGTATTCTGTTTATAAGATAAACAGCAGTTAGAATGCAATCACTCCAAAATTGTAAAGGAATATGAGATTGAAATCTGAGGGCTCTAGCAACATTTAGGATATGTTGGTGTTTTCTTTCAACTATGGAATTTTGTTGAGGAGTGTAGACACAACTATGTTGATGTATAACTCCTTTGGTGGCAAAAAAAGATTGCATGTCAAATTCCAAAGCATTATCAGTGCGGATAGTTTTAACTTTGGAACTAAATTGAGTCTCAACTAAAGCAAAGAAGGATTGGATATATTGTCTGGTTTCAGCTTTAGTTTTCAGGAGATAAACCCAAGTACACCTACTGAAATCATCTACAATAGTCAGAAAATATTTAAAACCATTGTAAGAAGGTATAGCAAAAGGCCCCCATACATCACAATGAATTAATTCAAACACAGAGAGTGAATTAGAAGTACTCAAAGGAAAAGGTAAGCGTTTCTGTTTGGCAAGAGGGCAAACATCACAATGATGATGAGGTTTATAGACAAAATCAGAGAGTTCAGAAGTAAGATCATGTATTCTAGCATTAGAAATATGTCCAAGTCGGGAATGCCATATATGAAAGTTATTTCTAACAGAATTACAGGAAGAAAAATTATTATTGTTTGCAGGTTTACAAGGAATAGAAGGAATGCCTGGTACAGGCAGTAAATGATAGAGTCCATGTGATTGTTTAGCTACTCCAATCGTCCTCCAATTTGAGAGGTCCTGAATGTAACAGAAATCATGTAAGAATAAGAGAAAACAGGATAATTGTGAAATGAGTTTGCTAACAGATATGAGATTGAAACTGAAAGCTGGAACATATAAAACATCAGTTAAAATGAATGAATCAGAAATTCTAACCGTGCCAATTTGTGTAACTTGAGTGTATGAACCGTTAGGTAATTTCACAGAAAAATTAACAGATGATTTTATTGAGGAAAAAAAAGATAGAGAACTAATCATATGATCAGTTGCACCAGAATCCAGAATCCAGGAATTAGATGGAATAAGGCTGTGATCATGAGATGAAAGCACGACAGAGTTACCTGAAAAGGATTCTGAATTTGATGGAATAGAAGACGAAGTGGAGATAGGACCTGCTTTATTAACAGATGAAACATTAGAGTGATTTTGAAGGAATGTAAGGAGCTGGTTACACTGCTCTTGAGAAAAGGGAAATGAGTTTAAAACAGAATCAGAGACCGACTGGTTAGCAGTGGCCTGATTGATATTAGGATTACGAGATTTAATCTTGTATCCCGGAGGATAGCCATGGATCTTGTAACATTTATCAATAGTGTGGCCAGATAAGCCACAATGTGTACAAAAGGGACGATCCTTCCTATTGCTAGTAGACTTGCTCTGTCTAGACGCATTAGATCCGCGATTAACATCTCGATGAGAAAAGAGCACAGCAGGTTCAACAGAAACAGTGGAATCAGATGCAATTTCTCTCTGTTTTTCTTCTTGAAGAACGAGAGAGAAAACTTTATTAATCGGTGGAAAGGGATCAGAAAGTAAAATCTGACTCCTTAAAGGGGCATAGGTCTCATTAAGCCCCATCAGAAACTGAAGAACGTAGTCTTCTTGTTGAAAATCAACAATTTTCTTGATAGCTCCACAGGAACAAGTAGGTAACGGGCGGAGATGTATCATCTCCTCCCAAGAACACTTCAGACGGGTGAAGTAAGTACTTACAGATGAAGCCTCTTGATTTAAAGAAGCAATACTCTTACGGATCTGAAAAATGCGAGGGCGATTGCTTTGAGCAAACCTCTCCTTGAGGTCGTTCCACATATCTTGAGCAGAGTCGATGTAGAGGACAGACGCAGCAATCTCTTTGGTCATGGCGTTGAGAAGCCATGAAAGAACCACCGTGTTACATCGGAGCCAAGCATGATATTTCGGATCGGAGTCACGAGGGGATGAGAGTGTTCCGTCAACGAAACAGAGTTTATTCTTGGATAAAAGGGCCATGGACATGGATCTGCTCCAAGTGAGGTAGTTGTCGCCATTCAATGGTTGAGAAACAAGAACACAGCCGGGATGATCACCGTGCTGGAGATACAGAGGATTAGAATAATCCTCAGAGGAAAAATGATGAGAATCGAAGGATTCGTAATGATTTGTGTTTTCGAAGGCCATCGAAGACGAGAAAGGGCGGATGAGAATGGAGGAGAAAGGAACTAGGGTTAGGGTTTGTTTTCGTCTGATACCATGTGAGCAGAGCAAATGCGGAATCGATATTTGGGAATCTGAAATCAATTTCATCTCATTAATCAGCCGAAGGCTATATATATGGTACAGTAAAATAAAGGGAACATCCTAACTAACGTGCACGTGCATACAGGTGATAAAATAAAATATTATATCCTAACTAATAGCATAATCCAATGTGGAACGTTTTTTTTTAATATGCCAAATCAATCTCAAAAGATGTGATTTTGAAAATGTATACAGAGAAACCAATACTAAGTGGAAAATAATGAATATAGTTACATTTTACAGTCTTCAAGACACGATTGTTCTCAGAGTGACTTCCCTCTCTAGCTAATCAAACCAAGGCATTTCGATACACTCATAAGTCATAATTCTTCAAAATGAAGGCTCCAGGGCAATTCCTTTCCCTCCCATGATCCTGAAACCGGATTTTTTTTATTTTTTTAATGTTGACAGAGTAATCCAATTATAATATAACTTAAAAATCAATCATTCTTAATGTAACTGAGGTCAAAGATGTTGCTACACACTTCTTTTACCTTCACCCTTATCAGCTTCCATGGCTAAAGATGTCAGATTTAGGAAACTGTGAGACTGGAGATTCCTGCATGACTCTTCCAAGAACTATTTTATTTGATGTCACCATTTCCTTTGAACCTACTTTGAGTATTGAACTCCCTCCAGAATTTGATGACATGGAGAGACTCTTCTTCGGTTGATCTCTGGAGGACAATTCTAGCAGCGTATCCCTTCTCTCTCATTTGAAGGCATATCTCTGAGGGATTGTTAGCCGTAAGCAGGACCATGTACAACCAGCCCTTATCTGACAATAGATTGTCAGCAATTGGCAATATCTTATCGATAACTCTCCGGCCATTCTCCCCACCTGCCCAAGCAGAGGCAATTCCTTCACGACCCACTTCATCTTCGGGTGTTGGCACATATGGTGGGTTCACAATCATTACATCAACCAATCCTGCCAAACGCATCTCCAATCCTGATGCAATGTCAGTGGCTAGCAACTCTGCATGAACACCATGTGCTTCTAGGGTCTCATTGGTAACTCTAACTGCATGAGGATTGACATCAGTAGCAATATAGTGAACTCCAGCAGCCTTCTGTCCCAACATGAGAGCTAAAGAGGTGATGACATACCCACTACCACAACCCACTTCCATGCACAATGTTGGATGATGCTCTAACAGATTATTTCTATCGGTGAGAAGTGCATCAACCAGTGCAAATGAATCGTCACATGGTTCATAAACCTCCCTATGTGTACTCACAAGGCTGATTTGGGCCATCTTGAAGGACATCTTGTGAAGGACCTGAAATGACGGAAAAGTTTGTAAGAGCGCTCAATAGACCAATAAAACAGGAAATGAAGTACTGAGAACTGGTTTTCCCAGGTATACACTGAAAATGTTATGTTTATGCCAGAGATTTGGTTGCCTCATATTGTTCCATAGTTTATCTTCCTTTGGAAAGAGGTTTATGCTGATTCCAGCTCTAGGTTGTCACGATCTATATCTGAATGAGGAAACCCAAATATTAGCTTTATCATAAGCCAAAAGCTACAGATACTTGAGTGTAACAATTCCAAATAGAATGTAAATTCAAATCATACAGGGTGCTCACATCGTTTGCAATTTAATGAAAACAAACTTTAACGAAGCATATTCAACAAGAATTAGAAAAGAAAGTTTCCAGGCATTGTTCAAACCATACTTTTTACTTGAGTCGTAAATTGACTTTTACCCATGGAGTTCTGAAACGATATCTACATAAGCACGAGGATCGTGAAAAATTTATCCAACTTTTCTGTGAAGTACATATATCTTGTCACTTATCAGTTTATAGGTTTTTATGTATGACACAAATTAACATATCAATATGTATTTACTCAAAAGAGGAGAACAAAGGAAACACATGCGCACCCACACACAGAGACCAGATTTTCCAAAAATGACGATCTCTTCAAAATGTTTGCATTTCAAATTGCTCCACTCCATATATTTTTCCTTGTTCAGACTTCAGACCCTTAAGTTTTTATGGATCTAATGTCAACCAGAGAAGTCAACATTTGAGTTCATTACTTAAAATGACAATTCAGGTCCATTACTGACAAAGAAATATTATAAATCACCAATCAAAAGATTTAAAACGTAGCTGGTTTAGCGGAGGAGTTTGAGAGGAAAAATAATTGAAGAGAAATAATCATGGCAAGGGATTTCTTTCTTTAGGAAAGGGTCGAAGGGAAAAATCAGCCTGCACTCATATACAGACTAAAGCTAAGCAAAGACCATTGTGATTTAATAGACTACTAACGCAATTCCATATGAGAAATTACATTACTTACGCGAACAATAACCAGGCTAAGAGTGTTTTTGCCTTGGATGGAGGCAGTCTAGTAGCCAACAAGATAGTGGAACTGGAATTGCTCGTTAGAATACTTCAATCTAACAAATTTTGAAAACCACATTATTCAATGAGAATCGATCACATTAACTGAAGTAACAAGACAACAAGAATCGTAACATAAAAGATTTAAAGATAATCAATGATAGGAGAAATCATGGGAATCTGCCATGATCAGACATAGAACCAAGAAGCAAAATTTCAATCAAGAAACTCAATGAGTAATTAAATCGAACGCTTTGCGAGGTGCATCTATATGAGCGCAAAGATGACTGAAATTATAACGAAAACAGTTTCGATTCAAAGTCAGTGGAGGGAACAACATGACCAAATATTCTACTTGCAAAGGCATGAAAATCGAGAAAGATGTGAATGGTGGAGTACCTCGAACAAGCTGGGAAGACGAGAGAGAAGAATGGTATAGCCTGGCGATACCAGTCTGCCTCTCACACTAAGATGGGAAGCCTTCCCAGTTCCATCTACTCTTCGCAAGCGCGCGCGCGAGAGAGAGAGAGAGAGAGAGAGAGCGTTTGCGACTCTGCTACGCGCGTATGTTTGCGTGGTCGCTGAGTTGTTTGGGCCTTGCGGCGCTTGAAGTTGAAGTCGCTTTTATGTTAGAAATGCGGGATTTGGGAAGCACGGCAGGGAAAATGGAAATGGAAGGAAGGTACTGCTATTCAAGTATTTTTATTGAATTGTTTTAAATTATTTTTTAAAAAATATAATTTTATATATTTATTAAAAAAATTAAATCATATTTAATTAAAAATAAATTTAATAGTATTAAAAAAAATTAGTTTTACTATTCACAAAATATTTTTATTCTTTTTTTTTTATCTTTTCACTTTTGATTAAACATGACTAAATTTTTTAATAAATGTGTAAAATTATACTTTTTAAAATATAAATTTGAATAATCTAATAAAAATGTTCTTATATGGGATTTTGATTTGGGATTCTTATTTTTATTTTTTTTATATATAATTTTTTAAAATATTAATTTTTTTAATAAATTACAATATTTTTTTAAAACTATTGATTTAATTATAAAATCAAAAATAAAATAAAAAATCCAAATCCAAATCCAAATCAGATCATTGTAGAGATAAAATAGCATTTTCCACAGATAGAATGGTCGGTGCTAGATCAGTTCATCAACCATTCTATCTGTTTATTCTATATGTAATAATAAAATATTATTAATTTAATAATATTAATATTCAATTATATTAATATATATTGCATTTATTAAATATTAATTTGATATTAAATAATTGGGATTAACCAGAAAAGTTCCTATTTATTCTATATGTAATATTATCTATTTATTCTATATGTAATAATAAAATATTATTAATTTAATAATATTAATATTCAATTATATTAATATATATCGCATTTATTAAATATTAATTTGATATTAAATAATTGGGATTAACCAGAAAAGTTCCTCTTGCAAAGGGGAAGCCAGAGATTAGACCTTTCTCTTTTTCTAGTAAATTATCTAGGATCTCTGTGCATAGGGTGAAAAGGTAAGGGGATGGGAGATCCCCTTGTCTTAACCCCCTTGAAGGGTGAAAAGGTTGCTGAGGAATTCGGTTTATAAACATAGAATAACTCACCGATTCAACACACATCATTATCAATCTAATCCATTTAGAGCTGAAGCCCATCTTCTTAAGAATAGCAGACAAAAAGGTCCATTTGATTTTGTCAAAAGTTTTGCTCATGTCAGTTTTATTGCCATATATCCTTCTTTTTTGCTGCAAGGACCCGGCCCTTACGTGACATTTTTTTTTCCAAGATAGCTATAGAAAACAGAACTGATTTCGTTCATTTTAAAAGCTTTCAGTTCATTCCCAAGGTGCCAGACTCCACATTCTAAAATAAAATACAATTTTATAATAAAAGAGGGTTACAGCGAAAATACATAAGATTTAAAACTAAAAATGTCCTTCTCGAATGCCTAGATTACCGTATTTTTCCTCAAACTGTCTGCATCCTGCTGCATACTCCTGTGTGGGGGAGAAAACACACCAAAAGAAAACTAAAATGAGTCGAATACTCAGTAAGCGTTACTTCATACCATTTTTAATATATAACAAAATAGGTTTTTCAAGCATACAACCAATACACAATATACGTACATACATACAAAATAATACATGCATCATTGTTCATAACTATAATCCTATTATGTCTTTCATCTTTTATCATTTTCGTAATCTTTCTTATTCTTAATCATTACTTTAAGATATTAACATACAAGAGATCAACCGACAAGCAAGCATCTAACTACCAAATAAGCACGGCAATAGCCACAACTACCAAACAGCTATCAAACAAGCAAGTCATAAATCAGCAAACCAAAACCTCAACCACAAGTTATCAAATCAACTAACAAATAATCATTCATCCAATACATACATATCATGCATGCACTACACATCATACATAATATGACATTCATCCATGTTCATTCATTTCCTTTAGATCATCGCACAATGTTAGCCCTCGTGTGCCAGGGTTAACGAGTCTTCTTTTGGATCCTGGGTCTTCTTTTGGACCCTTGGGTCATCCTTTGTACCTCTTTCGCATTCTCATACTTAATAGCATACAGTCATTCAAGTTTTCTTTTATTTTTCTTTACCTTACTTTCCTTAAACTTCCCTATCTTTTAATTCCTATACTTTCTATCTTTTTCCTCCTAATCAGTCCGTCTACAGAAAATATTTTTTAGAAGCATACCCACGAACTAGACGCATGCGCATACACTTAATCTCGTCGGGACATAGGGTCATCGAATCGAGTCGCACCAGTTCATGACATTCTTCTATAAAATCGTGAGACATAAATCTCAAGTTTCATTTTATATTTTCTTTTTAGAGAATACATCCAATAATTACTACGTATAGGCATCCATCACAAGCATATAGTTACACGTTAGGGGTTCGATCAAAGGGGCTACCAAGAATGGTCATACGTACTTGTACTAGTATTTTCAATCCTATTATCTTTATTTACTAGTCCGGTAAACACTAAGGTGTATGAATATAACACTTAGTATCCATACTATTTTCATTTCATGCAGTCCAATTGCAAGTGCATCATATAACAATCAACTTACAGCATACACACAAATAGCATAAATATATATATATAGCACACAAGCAACTAACTAGGAAAAACTTACACTTCACTAGGACACTTTCCTACTATCCTCACGTCCGTGAGATCTTTGTTATGCTAAGACCATCGAGAGACTTACTGTGGACACTGGGACACCTTACGATATCCCTATATTCTTGAAGTCCAGCTTCACTCAGACCATTAGGAGACTTACTATGGACACTGAGACACCTTTCGACATCCCTATGTCCTTGAAATCCAGTTTCACTAAGACCATCGGGAGATTTACTGTGGACACTGTGACACTTTTCGATATCCCTATGTCCTTGAAGTCCAGTTCTTATACGTGTCACCAGACGCACATGTACCCTACCTCCACGTCACCTAAGATCAACCTATAATACGCTGATCACCTGCTAGTACAAAAAACATCATACATCGATAGCAACCTTCTCCATACCGGTTAGTAGGACTAGTCCCACTTTCTGGCCCTTTACGAGTTCATCCCGATACTTAACACGATAAAGTCCATCTCAAATGTACCTCCGTCGTGTCACGCAATTCGAGACTACTATCGAGTTCTCTCGTCATCTACTACTTCACGTGGCAGTGTGCCACGTGATGCCTACATCGACTTCCGACTCGACACAAGTACGACTCCTTACGTATCCTGATTACTCTCCTAATATGTCACTACTCTGCAACTTCGTTGCTTCGCACGTACTTCTATACATAACACGGTTACACAGCAACAACCGTCACTAGGGCTACCGGTCACGTCACTACTCTGGAAACTGCTCCACAATTCTTGATACTTTACGCGCCTTACATTCCCCAATCGTGCAACTATCTATCTTCGCGACACGCCTTACGATGCATCACGACTACAACATGTGGAGTACCTTCCACGCTTTTGTTACGCACTTTATTCTGCATGTACACTCCACATCGAGTATACTCTACGTATACTCTTTCTCTAGCACTTTACGACACGATTCATACGATACACATTACACGATGCATCGTTTTACCTCTATGGAGTACACTACACACGTACTTCCTTCAAACACCTGCTTCAATACCATACATGTACACAGAGCACCCCTATACTACACAGCACAATCCACAAACCAACTTCACAACACAGCCAATCAACTACACACAACTTTTCAGCAGACTCCACAACAACAGCACAATCCACAAACACACAATAAACATAAATACAAGAGAAAGAGGATTATACCATAGCGGTATAAACCCGTACGTTGGTCGCTACCCGACACGACTAGTGGCGTCAGAAGCCACTAGCTTAAGCGTTAACTGCATCGTCAAACTCATTGGAGGAAGGAGAATCTCATGGTGGTGGTGGTGAAGCGGTGCAACCACTGGAATGTGTCGGATCTAGCTCAAAAGGATGGCTGCGCGGTGAAGATAGGCCCATTTGGAGACCCATTTCAGGTGAAGGAGGAACGACGGAGCTGGGGTGGCTACCAGCGGTGAGATTTGTACCCCTAGGGATGGGGAGTCTAGTGGTAGTGGTGGGGAGCCAAGGTGGCCGGTGGTGACGCCGAAAAAAGGAAGAAAAGCCAAAGGAATCCATTTCGAGTTTGAGGCTCACGCTCCGGCTAGAGGTGGCTAGGGGTGTAAATGGTTCGGTCCGGTCCGGGAAATTTGTGGACCGATTCCATTCGGTCCAAGAATTCTCCCACCCTGGATCGGACCGAACAGGAGTTCGGTCCATACCGGTCCGGTCCAATTCGGTCCAGAGGCGGTCCGGTCCGGTCCATGAGTGCCCCATATGATTTAATGGGCTAAATTTAATTTAAAATTCTATAATAATCAAATATTTTTTTGGACCAAATTTAACTACTATAAATTATAATATGTTAATATTATAAGAGTATATATTATATATTAATATGTTAGTATATATTATATATTAAGTATGTTAGTAAATTATAACTAATAATACTATAAATAATAATATGTTAATATTATAAGAGTAGATATTATATATTAATATGTTAATATATATTATATGTTAATATATATTATATATTATATATTAATTTATATTAATATTAATATTATAATTTATATACTATTTTTATATATACATATATAAATATATATATGTGTGTGTGGGGTTCGGTCCGGTCCGGTCCGGTCCGGTCTAGGGGGAGAAATCCTTTGGACCGGACCAGACCGAATTTCATTAGGTTCGGTCCGGTCTCGGTTTGGTCCGGTCCACCAGTCCGATCCGATCTTTTTACAGTCCTAGAGGTGGCCGTGAGGTGCACCGCCGGTGGGGTTGGACTCGCCGGTGACCAGAAGTTCAGGGATAACTGGCGGTGAGGCTGGCTAAGAGGCGGTGCGTTGCCACGAGCTGGAAGCCAAACGGGCATGAGGGAGGCCTGCGCGCGGGAGAGAGAGGAAAGAGATGAGAGAGGAAAAGGAAAAAGTGAAAGGTTTCGGGCTTCCTCGGGCTATTTATAGGCTCAACGTTTCGGGATCTTCAAACTGACAAACAATGTGCTTAAAATACTGCTTTGAAAGCATGTAAAATCAATTTAACTTAAAACATTCAGAATAATGAAGTAAAATATTATTTTAACTTACTTTAGTTTACAACATAATATTTCTCATCATTAATTAAAATGATGAAGTTCACTAATTATTAAAAATGAATAAAGCCATATATTTAAATCAGAGATTTAAAGCATAATTAAAATCACCAACACTTTAAATAACTAAATCAGGGTATTAAAACGATATTGCACAAGTATAATATTTTGTAACGCTCCAAGATATTATAATTGCGTATTTTATAAATCTGGCTTTGGTCCAATAAAATTGGAAATGCCTCATATAATATTTCCAGAACATTTAAAGTATTTGATAGCATTAAAACACTAGACACATTTTAAAATCAACGTTATCATTTTTAAAAACACGTCATCGAGATTGGGCACGTGCTTTGAGACATGACACGTGCTTCGAGACTCGTCTCAATCGAATGAAAGAGGAATGAGCTGTCATATCATCTTCTCAGGATTCGCTAAGCTTTGGGAAAAAGAGGGAGCGGGTGTTACATTTGCCCCTCATTCGATGTTGCATGGAGTGCATCACTTCATAGGCCACGGTGATGTTGTCGGAATTTAGTCTATCTTCTACAAATATACTTTGCGCAGGGGAAATAAGAGTAGGAAGAATCTGTTTTAGTCGATTTGCGAAGACCTTGGAAACTATTTTGTAGAGGACATTGTACAAGTTGATTGGTATGTAGTCAGAGACAGACTGTGATCTTTTCTTCTTAGGAATCAGAGTAATGTAAGTGTCATTAATGCTACTAATGTCTTTGCTGGAATATAGGATTTCTTTAACTGCTCTAAAGACATCATGGCCCATGACAGACCAGTGATCTTGGTAGAAACCAGTAAAGAAACCATCGGGTCTTGGAGAGCTCATTGGATCCATCTCGAAAACAACCTTTTGAAGTTCTTCCCAGTAGCATCCTTTCTCTAGAACCTGGTTCATATCAGGAGTGACTAAGGGTTTGATATCAATCAATGCAGTATCAATGTCTGGGGGGTAGGAAGATTTGAATAAATTCAAGTAGTGATCCCAAAAGAGTCTGCTGATATCCTCATGTTTGCTGGCAAATTGACCTCTATCATAGTAACTTTCTTGATCGTATTCAATTGTCTTCTCTGAGTGGCACATTTGTGAAAATATTTTGAGTTTTTGTCCCCTTTTATGAGCCAAAGTTGTTTAGAGTGTTGCTTCTATTTAATTTCCTCAAGTTCTAATATAGCATCAACTTCATTTTGCAGGTTTCTGATGGTACCATTGAATTCCCCTTTGTTGATACTTTGGAATTCATGAATACTAGTTCACTTGGCCTTGAGAGATTTTTTCAGATCACCATCTTTGGCTTTGGATCAGACCAAGAGTTTGTCTCTGCACCTTGAAAGTTCAGCTAAGATCCTATGCAATGCATTGTTGTTGCTCATAGCAGTGCCCCAATTCCTTTGAATGGTGTCTATCCAATATTGCAGTTTGAACCAGCTAGCTTCATAATGAAAGAGATTCACCACCTTTCTATTTTGGTCTTCCTTAGAGACACTTGAGATGAGTAAAGGAGCATGATTAGAGTGGAGAGCTGGAAGGACTTGGACAATTGTATTGCTGAAAAACTGATTCCAGAGAGAGTTTCCAAAAGCACGGTCCAGTCTTTCTTTGACAAATGCGTTGACTTCTCTCTTGTTACACCAGGTAAATTTAGACCCTTCAAAACGTAAGTCATTAAGACCACAATCATCTAGTGCATCTATGAAATTTTCCATTTGTGAAAAGGGTCTGTTGACAGTGCCATACTGCTCCTCATTAGTGAGAATTTCGTTAAAGTCGCCACAATAAAGCCAGGCTATTGGATCCATAGGCTTGATTTTGTTAAGTAAATTTCAGTCTTCTTTTCTTTTTTCAACAGCTGGATCTCCATAAAAGCCAGTTAAAATAGCTTTCTAATTTCCATTAAGAAGCTGGCACTTCATTGAATTGTGGTTCTGAGAAAAAGTGAGAAGTTCAGCTTGAGTGTCTTCTTTCCGAAACATTGCTAGTCCCTCGCTTTTACCAATGTTGTCAACAATGAAACTTCTACTAAAACTCACTTTGTTACGAATACATTCCAACCTTTCTTTCCTACTTTTAGTTTCAAAGAGAAAGATTAAATTTGGCCTGTTTTCCTTCACCAATTGGTGAAGCTCACGAACTGTCCGAGGGTTGCCAATTCCTCGGCAGTTCCAACATAGGAGAATCATTGTGATTGGCAGGGCTGCAATGCAGCCTTTGCCATTTGAAATTTTTCATTTGCCTCGTCTCTTAGTGCAAGCTTAGCTTTTTTGAGTAGATCACTGTCTTGGCTTGAGAGGGCCTTGCGCTTGCCAGAGTGTTCTTGCATAATTATGTCATTATCATTGGTAGGCATTTGATTGGAAACAAGTGCATGCCTTTTCCAGTTCATGGACTGTTTCATAATTTTTTGCCAATAACATTTCCCTTTTCTTTTTGAGCTGCTGGCAGAGATTGGATTGAAGGAAGGTATAACGGGTCTACTGAGCTGGCACCTTTAAGATCTTGGGAGGAAATGGAAGCTGTCACAGGCTTACCATTTGGAACTGAGTCAAAATCTGAAAATTTTGTATTAAATGAGGAATTACCGTTTCCAGGATTTGGGCTTAAGTCACAAACATTCTCAAAAAAAGGAAGGGGCAGCTGTAAATTCCCTAATTTTTCATAACAACCAAGTCGTTGCTATTTTGAAATTCACTGATTTTTGGATTGTCGGAGTCTGCTTTCCGTCCACTTTTCGGTGTCTCTTTACCAGACTAATTATCATCAGATGAAACATGAGGCTGGACATTGTTTTTGGAACTCGCACGCATCCAAGCTCCATTCTAATTACTAAAACTTTCCATCACATTCCTTCTAAGGGCCATTTTTTCACAGCAACCAGTACCATACTTTATAGTTTCACAAGAGTGAAAGAAATTAGGCATTCTTTCATATTTGAAGTTGATCCAGTATCTGCGATCATCTAAGGGATGACTTTGCCCCTAGGAAGGAGTTTTATAATATCCAGCATGACTTTGACCTTTAAGAATTTACCCCAACAAGATTCGCTTTCTTCTAAGTCTAGCATGATCACATCTCCCACTGAGTTACCAATTTTCCGTAACATACTGGTTGACATACCAACAAAAGGTAAGTTATGGCATTGGATCCAAAAAGGCTTGTGGGAGAAAACCATGTCTTTGATGGAGGGAACACCAACACAGTCTTGGATGCAAATGAGACTCTTATCAAAAGACCAAGCCGTCCATTAAGCACTTTTATTTTATCAACAAAAGATTTAAATTCAACAAGAAAATTATTTTTGCCTACTTCTTTGAATAAGGCTTTCCCTTCAACGTGCCAAACTTTAGAAATAGTATTTGTGAGTGCATTACGGTTCATTGAATTTTTCGAAATCAGACAAAACATAATACAAAGTTTGCTCTTAGAGGCAGATAGGGAAATATCTCCAGCACTAACCTCGATTTCTTGTATTTCATCCTCGGTTAATCTGAGACCTTCACAAAGAGACGATAAAACTTCTTCCATCCTCCCAATCTCTATAGACCCAAGAGAGTGAAAAATTCTAAGATTTCAGGAGAAATCTTAGAGAGAAAAAACATTACTTTCTCAAGTGAGAGAGTAGGACCCCTACTAATGTCTAAATTTATATAGACATACTTAATTCAATGTGAGGTGTTTTAAGTGTCTTGCTTGCTTAATTTGGTCCAAGTTCGATTTTAGCCAAGCCATTAAGAGTGCTTTAGTAACTGTATGCGATGGTGCTATGTTCTAAGAGAAATACATTAACCACATGTGGTTTTATAAAATTAAATTTATAAGTTGATATGATTTTATATTATTCATTAAATCTATTTTACAATAAATTGAACTTTACAATCTCTTGTACCAAATCAAGTCACTTTATTTTCTAACTTTATTTTTATAAAATATATTTATGACTTAAGATTTCTCTTAAAACATAAAACCAACCCCATTTATGTGTTAACAGAAACATGTAAACTTTTAAATTCACCAAATTCTCATATCTCACGGAATTAACTTTTTTTTTAACCTTCTAATTCAGCTAAGTTTAATGTCCTTAAAATCTCACAGTATACTAATAAGATGTTGACAAAATAACTATATTTTGATTAGGAGTGCTACCTGCCCCCACATGGGCGGAGGGTGGGGTTCCCTCCTTTAGAGATTTGCTCCCGCACATTGGGGGCAGGCCCCCAGTCCTAATGTCGGGGGGCAAGAGTAGACCACTCAATCCTAATCATAAATTCACAACAAAATGTCAAAATTCACAAAAAATCCGAACCAAAGACAAATTTACATTCCTCAACAAAAAAACCTAAACTAAACAAAATTCTTACCAAACAAATTGGTCCATTGGAAACAGAGAGATAGAGTAGGGGAGAGAGAGAGAGAGAAGAAGAAAAAGAAGAAGAAGAAGAAGAGGAGGAGGAGGAGGAAGAGGATGAGGAGGATACGTTAAGACGAGGAAGAGGAGGAGAAGAAGAGTAGGAGGAGATGAGGAGGAAGGTGTTGTGGTGAGAGAGAGAGAAGAGAGATTCTGTTGAGGGAAGAACCATGTCGTCTGTTAAAAAAATATTGAATTTCACCCAAAACAATGACGCTCATTGTCTATTTTTTATGACAAATTTAATTATATATATAATTGAGCTAGCTTGCCCTTCCTCCTTCTTATATTGAATTGGGAATTCTGCCTAAGTAGGGTTGCCTGCGTCATCTTGCAATACTCAATCTCTCTCCCGCTTCTCCATGCAAGTGCATGCCTTTATTATTATTATTATTATTATTATTTTATATTATGAGGGTGAGGGTTTTGAACCTAGGTTTTCTATTTGGAGAATTAGGTTGTATGCCTTCAAATCATTAGACTCTTGACAAGTGCGTGTACATTTTACTATTCTAATTTTATGCATAAATTGTAATGTTTTGAGTATTGATTTTTAAAGACCTATACACTATATGTTACGTGGCATAATTTGATTTGGAAAATAAATTTAAAATTTTATAAATAAAATCTTATAATTTAAGTAATGTAGATGGTATATCGTGTACTCTATAGTCTACATATCGGCTTAAAAATAGAATAACTCAAATAATATTTACACAGAAGAGCCAAGATTATGGAACAAAATCTACAATTTCTTGTGTTTTTTTATCACACCTTCAAAGAATATAATATGCGTTAATCTCATTCCCCACGTTTCATTATAATCTTGGTATTGTTTTTAGGAACTAACTGACTGCAAAAATGCATGCAAGGCCAAATGATATTATGTCACGGCCTTACCATTTTTCATTGTCGTGTCAATATAATTACTTCGTACACAACGATTATTTCTTGTCATTCCCGAAAGATCTTTACAAATGCTGTCAACTTGATAATACAAATTGTTGGGACAAACGTCACACCTTTCTAGAATGCTTAGATTCTTTAAAATCCTCGGATAGATGTATAAAGAGGTATTTATTTAGAGAAATCTTGGGGGCAGACGGTCTTCCCCCCACACAAGCAGCTCCCGCCGTCTCTGGTGGCGGTGGGCGACACCGCCCACGCCATCGGGACCGGCAAACTCAGGCGACCTCACCCCTACGATGGCAAGCTCCGGCGAGCTCCGGTGTGCCTCCGACAGCCTTAAACCCGTTTCGGAGCTCGCTGTTTCGAGTCCGAAACGGGTTTAAGGCTGCCGGGGGCACACCGGAGTTCACCAGAACTCGCCGTCGTAGGGGTGAGGTCGCCTGAGTCAGCCGGTCCCGATGGCGTGGGCGGTGTCGCCCACCACCACCGGCGGCGGCTCCGTTCGCTCTATGGCCGAATTCCCTTAAATTCATCTTCATTTTTTTTTATTATGTTTTTTATTGTGTTTTTTATTTTATTTTTTATTATGTTTTGTTCATTTTATTTTTTTATTATATTTTTAATCTTCATTTTTTTATTTAATCATATTTTTTATTTTATTTTAATGTATTTTTCATCATAAAGCAGTCTAACTAACGTTGGGCTGCTTTAGACGCTGGGGACAGCCGGACCGGTCCCCAGCGTCTCCCATTTATTTAAGGCCCAAGGGGAAAAGTATACTTTGTGTTACAAAGTATATATGATGCAATAAGTGGCAGAACGAATATTTATGTAAAATGTTAAATACAATCTTAAAATATATAAATTTTACACATTTTATTTGAAAAGAAAAAAATTATCTTGGTCTTTTTCATTAAAAATTATTCTTTTTCATGTAAATTCTAAATTTATCTAATTTTTTCAAATAGAATGAGCGGGGTATACAGTGGCGGAATCACGTTGGGACAGGAGTGGCCCCCCTCCCAACAGACCCCACCCTTATTCTTAAAAAAAAAATTAAAAATATATATTGTTTTAAAGAAAAAAATAAAATATATTTATTTTTTTATAATTTGTTAGGATAATATTAATTTTATTTTGTATTAGTCCCCTCTCTAAAAATTATCTTGGTCTTCCTCTACAAAATTAATTTAATTTAAAAATAAAATACATCTCATATAAAATAAAATGATATACTAAAATGATAACATATTTTTATTATATATAAATATAAAAATAAAAATAAAAGAGAAGTCGAATGATTTCAAATATATTTTTGATATATTTTTATTATGATGACATGTTCTTATCATATTATATATTTTTCAATATATAAGTTGTATTAAACGTATTTTATTTTTATTATAGATCTTATTATCAAATTATTTTATATCACATAAAAAAATGTATACAGAATAAAATATATATAATATTTTTTATTTTTGCTTTACTTGGCCCCCCTTAACACTGATTTCTGGCTCCGCCATTGGGGATAAATACTGGATCATAGGATTGCAAATATCATTTTTCTTATATAAATTAAAAAGAGATTAAAAAATTATAGAAATATATTTACAAGCTATTTTTCATATAGATCATTACCTTTAAATAATCTTCCTTATATTTATACTTTGGATACTATATTAAGAAATCTAATATTGTATAATAAAAAAAATCTAGATACATATTAATAAGTTTATTATTTTTTCTAAACTTAATTTTAATTTTAATTTTAGACAAGCTATATCTTTAAAAATAGATAATATATAGAAACTAAACAAAAAGGGAAATGATACTTGTACTATCTAGTTACAACTTTTTTACAATTTTTTTTAAAAAACTTTTAATTTAATTTTTAAATTTACTTAGTAATTAAGAATGTGAATATTAATAAAATTATATATATATTTTTCTTAATGATTAAGAATATTAAAAAAATACTTAAAAATGATGAAAAAATGAAAAAACACACAAAACTATAAAAATGTTGTAAAAGTAGTTGTGCGTGTATCACCACTCAAACAAAATTTGGGACTATAAAAAATATTTTAGAGAGACATTTTTAGGTATATTGAATTTTATTTTTAAAAAATAGAGAGGATATGAAAATTATATATTTTTGGGGGTGTTATTTTCTATATTTATAAAATTATGTATAAAATATAAGAATATAATTATAATTTTAAAAAATATTGGGGGTCCATGGCCTCCCTGCCCAGCAGTGACTCCGCCATTGGATGTAATATATGATGAATTTAATTTATACGTTACAACAAATCTATAGAACCGATACATTATATAATCAAAGAGTTAATCTTCTAACCAATCCATCTATTATTTTCCAAATAATAATCCTCCAATAGGTGAGTTCCAATTAAGCTTCTCAACTTAACTCCCTGTGACCGACCATCATTAGGAGATCAAGCACGATTGAGTTTCTGAATCCATTCTATTCTAACTAGTGTGATGATCCTCTTCTATTTTATGTGGAATAGCTGACGTGGTGAAATTCTATTAGAGTTTGTTAATAGATGGCCGGTCATTACAAAAAAAAAAAAAAAAAATTACTTATTTATAATTAGTTAATTTTCATAAAATAATTATTTATAATTAAAATTAATTATAAATAATCTTTTTATTATAATTAATTGATTACAAACACTCATTTTTTATTGTAGTGAGTGCAAATAGAAACTGATATATCAAATTGTAAAAGACTAATGATACATGCGCACAACCCTTCATACAAATTATGTTTTAAATGATATTATTTATAAAAAATTATTTTATTTTTGTAAGTTTCTTTTACAAAAAAAAAAAAAAAAAAAAAAAAATTCTCTTATTTAAAATATATAGTTATAAAAAATATTGTGCGGGCATACTTTTCTATTGTAAAAAAGCAACAAATTATATCACTTGATCTGCATGAGATAGATGATACATAAAATCATAAGATACGGCACATATTTAACACTGTATCTAATAGAAGTTACAATTTGTAACGTTTTTAATAATTTGATGGTATAATATGTCAACTACTTTATTATTTTTTAGCACGAGAGATGTAAAGCCTTATAATTTGGGGTAAAAATTATCATTGATCGCTTAGTCTCCAATGTTCCTTTATTGTATATTAAGTTTACACTTTCAAGTGCTGAATTAGACTCTTTTGTCAAAATAAACTGTTATAATTAACAGCACATGGAATCAGGGACGAAACCAAGATTATAATTTTGGAGGGGTCAAGTATTTTAAATTTCGAATAAATAGTTCGATAAAAGAATTTCAGGAACTTATATCACTAACAACAAAAAGAGAAGTTTACCTAGTATTTCACGAAAAATATCATAAGAACAAAAAAAGAAGTTTATCTAGTATTTTAATTAAAAAGTGTATTCATAAAGTATAAGCAAACATAAAAATAAAATTATGGTTTAATTAAATCTTCACAAAAATTTTAGAGAATATGAATGATTACAATTAAAAATACTTTATTTATCTTCTCCTATGTTTTAAAGGTGCTTAAAAGTTAATATTATTTTTCTCATAAAACTTTCTAAGAACTGAAATTTTCTCAATCAAAATATTATATGAAATAAAATTAAATGAGAAACAATATACTTAAAACATTAATTAATTTTAGTAGAAATAGTCAAATGTTTGCTTTGAAATATTAAACTAATTTACTTGTTAAGGAGTAATGCTAAATATAAGTTCAAAATAGACAAATCTAACGTAACCTTTATAAAAAAGCGAGTTGCATTAAAACAGATTAATTTTTTAAATATTTTTTTTAATGTAAAGTCTATTTTTTATAAAAATCCACCTAAAATTTATTCATTTAAAATTTGTACAAATTATTTCTCTTTTACGTGAGCCTTGGTTTGGATTTAAAATTCGTCTCATTTCATCTCATCTTTAAAAAAAGTTAAGATTATATTGAATGAAAAATATATTTTTAATCATCGATAATGGTTACACGCATAGCAAACGGCTATATATACAATAGTTTGATGTAAAACTTAAGAGCATAGAAACAGAGAAGGAAAACAGAGTCACATATGGAAACTATCTATATGAAAATATATAAAAGGCTAGCTTCCTTGTATGTGTTGATTTGTCTTTGAATGCAGAGATATGTTGTCAATTTCTGGTGTGCTTGATGAACTGCGTTGATCACGGATGAAATTGATTTGGCTCCCGTTATCTCCTCCCTCAAACTGAGCCGCTTACGAAGGTTCAATTTGGTTGCTAGCGTGATTAACTAAGCATGAGATAGAGACTTGGTGAAGAGATCAGCCAGCTGATTTGAGCTGGATACGTGGCACGTCTGAATGAGGTCTAAAGCAACATGCTCCTTTACAAAATGATAGTCGATGTCGATATGTTTGCTGCGAAAATGATGCACGGGATTGCATGTGAGGTAGAGTACACTGATATTGTCACAAAGAAGAAGAAGAGTCTTGGTTAAGGGGACACGAAGTTCACGAAGCAGGGTTGCTAACCAAGTGAATTCGACAGTTGTATGGGCAAGACTATGGCATTTTGCCTCTGTGCTTGAGTGCGAAACGGTATGTTATTTCTTTGAATTCCACGAGATACAATTTCAGCCAAGGAATGTACAAAAACCAGAAGTTGAGCGACGTGTTTTTGGACATCCAGCCCAGTCGACGTCAACAAAGGCAGAGAGATCCAGACTGGAATCTGAGAAAATTTGCAAACCGGGATCGATGGTACCATGAACATATTGTAGGATTCTTTTGACCATTTCAAAGTGAGACTGAGAAGGATTATGCATGTGTTAAGTGACCAAGTTGACATTAAAAGACAAATTTGGGTGAGTTAATGTGAGGTACTGTAGAGCACTAACGATGCTGCAATAAAATTTCGAATCGGAGAACGGTAGAGAAACATCGAGTTGTTTGGACTTAGTAGTCATTGGAATGACAACTGGTTTGCACACTGTCATTTGTGCATGTTGAAGAAGTTCCATAGCGTACTGAGTTTGTAAAAGAAATGATCCTTGAGAACTATGAGTGACTTGAATGCCAAGAAAATAATGTAAGGGACCCATGTCTTTCATATCAAATTCACAATTAAGAGCATGAACAAATTTATTTAAGACAGCAGAATTGGAGCCTGTAAGCAATATGTCGTCGACTTATAGTAATAAAAATAAAGTATCAGTTTGTGAATGAAAAGTAAATAAGGAAGGATATGAGATGCAACAAGAGAAACCATATTCAATTAGAAACGAACTAAATCTATCAAACCAAGCCCTTGTGGCTTGTTTTAAGTCATACAAAGTACGATGCAATTTGCAAACGTGATTAGGATGAGAGGGATCTTTGAAACTCGAGGGCTATTCCATGAATACGAGATCGTGAAGAAAGCCATGAAAAAAAGCATTTTTTACGTCTAGTTGGCGAATTTTCCACCTGCGCACAAGAGTAATAGATAAGACAGTTCTAATGATTCCATATTTAACAACTGGGAAGTAGGTTTCAAGAAAATCAATCCCATCAATTTGTTGGTAACCAATGGCAACCAACCTAGCTTTTAAACGCTCAAGTGTGCTGTGAGCATTAAGCTTGGGTTTAAACATCCATTTGTTAGCAATAACATGCATATCAGGTATACGAGGAACCAAAGTCCAAGTTTTACTTTTTGATAAGGCAACAAGTTCCTCATGCATAGCACGAGTCCAATCTTCATAATTTAAAGTAGCCTGAATGTTCTTGGGAATTTGTGGCAAACATAACATTGTATTTAAGTTTAACATATTTTGGATTGGGTTTGTGGATGCCAGATTGTAGACGCATGACCATCAGATTGTTTGATGGAGTGGGAAGATGAGGGGGAGAAGCAGATAGTTCATATACAGGGGCAGGGGATTGTGCGTTTGGGGAAGGGGGGGGATTGAGAAGAAGTGGTAGGGTTAGTGGGAGGTGCCGTGAGGATTAGTAAAATGGATTGAGAGTGCTGGGCATCTGTAATAGTTAGAGGAAAGTTTGGTGCAGGTGTGGTGGAAGGTTGTCGTGGGGTTTGAGTTGTGTGATCCTTGGGACAATCCAACCATTCAGTAAATGTGGATAAGAGACTAGGTGAGTCTGGATTATCATATAAAGTGGAGGAATTTTTGAAAGGAAATTGTTGGTCATTAAAAACAACATGGCGTGAAATATACATTTTTCGTGTAGGAGGATAAAAACATTTATAACCTTTATGTTTGGTGCTATAACCCATAAAAATGTAGGGTAAAGATTTTAGATCAAACTTGTTTGAGATGTTAGTCCAAATATATGGAAAGTACTTGGAACCAAAAATACGTAAAGAGGAATAATCAGGGTGCTTACCATATAATTTAAGAACATGAGATACATTACCAAGTGTGGAAGAGGGAGTTCGATTGATGAGGAACACGATTGTGGAAAAAGCTTCCACCCAAGATTTTTTTGGCATGCTGCTATAAGAGAGTATAGTCAGTCCGAGTTTCCTAATGTTTTGTGGCGTCTTTCGACAACACCATTTTGCTCTGGAGTATATGGGCATTACATTTGGTGAATGATACCTTGGTCTTTCAAGAAACTTGTGAAGTTGGTGCTTGTGAATTCTCCGTCACCCTCAGATTGGAAAACTTTGATTCAAGTCGAGAATTGACAACATATATTTGACAAAGTCACAAAAGTGACTATATAAATCAGATTTATGATTTAACGGAATAAACCAAATGAAGCAACTAAAACCATCAATCAACACAACATAATAATTAAATTTATCCAATGATTGTATCGGGGCAGGGCCCCAAAGATCACAGTGCAATTTTTCTAATAAACCAAATTTATTTTTGGATCAAAGCATAAAAGGTAATTATTGAATTTGCTTATTTGACAACTGTCGCAAAAGTTCGGTTTATTTTTGCCTACTACTTGAATGAGATTAAAAGACTTGAGAAGGTCCACAGCGGCAGGTTGCAGGTGGCCAAGCCTTTGGTGTCATATGTCTGAAGGAACAGCTTGGAACCGAGTGGAGAACAATACTTGCTATGGAGATTGAATGGTGTAGAGACTACTTGTTTTGTGGCCCCTCAGCAGTGTGCAATTAGTGATTTAGTCCTTAATAACAAAACCAACACCAAAGAACTCATAATTAACAGGATGATTATGTGTTAGTTATCCCCCAGATAAGAGATTTCTTTTAAGTTCAGGAACTAATAAGACAGAATTAAGGGTGAGTTGAAGCAGTTTGGTACCAATATGTGTATCTCCAATGTGTGTGATTGAAAGGAGAGTGTTGTTACCTACCATTACCTTGTCGGAATCAGTGTAGGGGCGAATATTATGTAAGATACCTACATTGGAGGTCATGTGTGACGTTGCTCCAGTGTCAGTTATCCATTCATGGTCGTTGGAATTGTTGAGAGTAAGGGCAGCCAAAGCTTGAGGGATTTCATTGTCTTGGTATGCCTTGTCGAATCGATACCAATACTTGAGGGCTTGGTGGCCAAATTTCTTACAAATTTGGCATTGGGGAAGGCTTCCATTGTTGCCAGAATTGCCTTGAGGGTCTCGGTTGTTTTGGTGATGGAAACCTTTGCCTTTAGAGGAGAATTGATGGTTGTTGGGGTTGTGGTTTCCAGGTTTGTTTGAGTTGGGAGGTCCCTTGTGTTTGTTACTCTAGAAGGCAACCTATGTGTACCTTTCTATAACATGTAATTTATGTCAATGTTGAAACTTCGAAGTAGTGGAATGACCTCAACATAAGAGGGCATAAGAGGTTTGAGCATTGTCGTTGTGAAGTTTTTATATTGTGCTCCTAAGTTGTGTAGTAGGCAGAAAACTCTTTCTTTGTATTTCACATGATTTCCAATACTAGCAAGACTATCATACAAGCATTTGAATTTAATGAGATAATCATCTAGAGAAATATCAGATGATTTACGCAAGTAGGATAATTCTTGGTGAAGTTGAAACTTGCGTTCCTAAGAGGACTGGACATAAGTCTTGTGGAGAGTAGTCCATGTTTTTGGTGCGAAATCAACACCAATGACAAGTCCAAGCGCCTCTTCCATAAACGTGCCAATAAGCCAACCTCAAAGAAGATGATCAATTTATTTCCATGAATTATAAGTAGGTTTTGGCACCTTCTACTCTCACCAAAGCCTTCAGAAGCAGAGATGTGTGCATCAGGGGCTGGAATCGTGCCATCGAGGACCCCAACAAGATCTTGGCTTTTAGCCAAGATGAGAAACTATTATCTCCAAAGTGGATGGTTCTTGTTATTGAGACGGAGGGTTACAAATTTTTCAACGTTGAAGGAGGAAGAACCCATGTGTATGTTTTTGGTAGAAAAGAAATGAAGAGAAAAGAAGAAAAAGAAATATTGGATGGCTTTAGCCTTTGCTGACTCTTGATACCATGAAGAAAGTTGAGATTGTATTCAATGAAAAATATATTTCATCATCGATAATGGTTACATGTATAGCCAGTGGCTATATATACAACAATTTGACGTAAAGTTTAAGAGCATAGAAACATAGAAGGAAAATAGAGTTATATATGGAAACTATCTATATGAAAATATTATATAAACGGCTAGCTTCCTTGTATGTGTTGAATTGTCTTTGAATGTAGAAATATGTTGTCAATTTCTGGTGTGCTTGATGAACTACGTTGATCACGGATGGAACTGATTTGGCTCCCGTTATCAATCTTATCATTATAATTGTTTCAAATATCTATATAAAATCTAATAAATAATTTAATTTTTTAAATTGTCAATTAAATTTTTAAATAATAATAATATTAAAAATTAATATTTTATTTAACTTTCATATAAAATTAGTTTATCTCATTTTATTTTATTTTATTTTATTTTAATATGCAAACGGGATTTTGAGAGCCGGCCCCTCTTCCCCCGCTCGATTACTCAAAATTAAACTTTTTCCTTTTGCTTTAATTCTTCCCCCTTCTATCGGTAATGTGGGGCGTGCCACCTCGTGTTACACACGATCGCGATCCTATACGAATTACAATTCTGAAGATCGGATAAATTAATAGCGCTATACAATTCTTCTATTTTTTGGGGCCGGGGATTAAGCAAAAAGCTAGGGATTCTAGAAGTGAACTTAAAGCCACATCACTAAAACATTAAACTCATACACGATCGATGGAGTTCTGTACGTACGTGCATGTGATCATCAACTAACCTTTATTTTCCAAATTTGTGTCCAGAAAAATCCAATTCAAATCAAGCTGGGATACGTTGTCGTTTGTTGAGTTTTCTATGGAGTGATCAGTATTAATCAACAGCTACCTAGCTAGCACGACAACATGTTATATAGACTTCTGAATTCTGAATACGACGAGTTTCAAAAGCTAGCTAGCTGACAGTAATACTAGTCTCATACAACAACCGAATCGATCGAAAGAATTATGATCATCATGCTATTTGGTACGTGTTGGCTTAGAATAATAGGGTAATGCTAAGTACTTATAGTTGTGAACTATGCAAATATTGTGTGATTCTTTTATTAAAATATGAGATTTATTATTAAAAAATTAATTTTTTATTTAAATCTCATAATTAATTTTTTTAAAAAAATTATACGATACTTATACTCTTCCCAATTATACTCTTTCCAATTACAAGAATCATTTTTCATAATGAAAAGGATTTTAAGATTGTGTTTACACAGCTTTAGGAGAAAATCCTGCAGCAAGAAGAAATAGAGATCAATTGTTAGGTAGGAGCGGATGGTGGTGGCCACCTCTTTTCCAGACAAAGAAACATCGGCTCTGACGGCGGTGGCAACTTCATCATTTTGATGTAAATAATAAGCCAGAAAAAAAAAAAAAAGTTTGGCATAAACGATATTCGGATGGTATGAAACATGTTTTTTCATGTATTCGCACAAAGACACGCATACACATGATTCCCTGTGTTTAGAATTGATTTCTTTTTAGCAGGGACAAGGGTGATGGGACAACTAATATATAGTCCATATTCTACGAAACCCTGGAGGTGGTCTCCCAAACAAACAGGCAGACGCATATGCTTTTCATTGATTGTGCTGAAAAGAGAAAAGGGTGTGTGTGGGGGGCGGAAAGCATAGCAAATTGATAATGTTTGAAGTCAACAATCGATCATTTAGACTATTGATCTACTGCATGCATGCTATAATTTAAACATGAATCTTGTAGTTAAATCAAAACCCTATATGTATAGAATAATGAATCAATGTTAGCTTTACTATCATTCTCTTTTTTTTTTTTAATTTTTTTAAAAAAAATTTCTTTTTATTTAATAGCTAAGAAAGTGATTATTAGCTAATAAAATATGTTTCTCTTATCTTATTTTGTATGTGTGACTTTTCTTGCAAGATCTTATTGGTTATGGTTGCTTTGGTTATTTCTTTGCTCTATTGGTTTTGTATTTGGATCGTATATTGGTTTTTGTTCTAGACCTTTTTAATTAATAATTGGGTTTAGTTTTTCTTGTTTAATTGGGTATCCTAAGTATTTAGTTGTAATCACGATTTTCTTTCGCCATAAGTGATGACTTATTAACAAATTTGATGTAAAGTTTATTATTGGACATGTGATTTTAACTCTTCGTTAAAAAAAAAAGACTATTAGTGAAATTATATATTTTAAAAAAAAAATTCTTAATAATTAATTATGTTAAAAAAATATTTAAAAGAAAATAATTAAAAAAAATACACTAAGAATGATAAAAAAAAAGGTAAAAAAATGATAAGTGTATGTATACAATGCAAATTGATAGACCAATTTTGTACCCATTTTGTGCATATTGTAAATTAACTTATACCAACTAGCAAGTTTTTTTTTTAAAAAAAAAAAAAAAAAAACAAATAACAATCTTCTATTTGCTCAATGAACCATGATGTTTTTCGAGAAGCTGGGGCGGACCCACGTTAGTGGGTGTGGGGGCTACTGCCCTCCCAAAGTTTTTCAAAAATTGATTTATAATATAAATATATATAATTTATCTATATATAATTAAAATTTTCTCTTAGATTAAAAAAGAAAAAATTGCCTCCCACCCCCAAATTTCTTTTACTAAAATTATTCATCTAAATCTCAATATACATTAATTTATATTCTAACTTTTAACTTCATTTAAACTCAAATTTCAACTTATAAAATCTTACAGTTACTCAACTAACAGTCTAACTCTAGGAAAAAAATTGATTATAAATTTATATGATTATAAAATTGATTGATTATACTTACTTATTTAGTTTTAGTCTAACTTATATGATTATGAGATATAGTTTGTTAAAAATTTAATAGCGTTACATCATTACTTATTAGAAAGTTCTCAAATTTATTCTTAATTTATAAATTTTCTTAAATTATAGAAAAATATGAGTAAGTACTAAAAAATAATTGATTTTTTTTAAAGAAAGATATGAACAATTTGAAGAGTAATATACATTTAGAGAGCTCGGTAACAACAAAACATGATACTTTTATCACTGATGATCAATTTTATAAAATTTATATGTACTGCACATTCTATCGATCGTTCTCCTAAACACAAAATTCTGATTTCGTCCCTGTTGAGAAATGAATCAAAAGACAAATACTTTGGTCAAGCTTGTTGCGATCGACAATAATACTTAACAATACGAGAGTTAAATTGTTTAACTCTTTTTTTTTTTCTAGAAGTGAGAGATCTTTTGAAGACATATGAGTAGTTGCAGAAGAGTTTACATGTTATTTATCCAAGATTTAAGTTGTAATACTTTTATTAAAATAGAAATACTACAAAAAAAAAAAGAACATTTATAATGAACTATTTATAATTATAATAATGACTATTGTAATGAAAATTAACTTATTTTGCCAAAAAAAATCACTCTTGCAAAAAATAACTAATCATAAAAAATAGATTTCTTACCGTGCTAGAATCATGTCTCACCTTGGTTTTGAGAATTTTCTTGTAAGCACCAAAGTGAGAAAGCTTGTTATTATGATATTTTCCCCCATAAGTACGGCCACTTAGAATATGAAGTATAGATCACTTAAAAAAACAAGGAAAATTGTGTACGGCCAATTGGTAAGAAATGGGTCTCACACACATGTACTTGGTTTAATATAATATTTATGCATATTATATTGGCATCTATGCAATTGTAATTAAGGAATTTTGTGTTTAGTGTTAGGAATGATAAAAGTCAAATACCCAATGCTGCACTATGACATGATTCATACAACATAATACAATATAAAGATATATATCGTAAAATCCTAATTAGCAAGTCGTGTCGGTTCAATAGTCAAATAATTGGTCTAAAAAATTAAAAAATTACAATACATTCTTATCAAGTCTGATCATCAAATCAGGCCGCGAGAACCAACTTCTAGGCAGTTTCATATATGTAGCTGAAAATATATCACACCTTTTGCTAAATTAGTTTAATTAATATTCCTATGAATGAATTAAAGGTGAAAAGTCCAACAAAAGGCATTAGTAACTTAGATCATCTTTAAATTTAGAAACAGTTTTATCTCATCTTATTTTATCTTATTTTATTATTATAATTTTTTTTTAATTTTTCATATAAAATTTAACTAATTTTGTAAATTTTCATACAAAATTTTTATATAATATAATAATTAATTCAACTTTTTTAAATTTTAAAATAATGATAATACTAATTTCTATTTTGTATAAATTATACAAAAAACAAATATGAAATTTAATTATTCAATTTATATTATATGTCTATATATATAGATTCAAAAAGTATAAAGTCAAAAAAATATTTTACTAATTTCAAGCGATCAGAAAAAATAATGAGCTAGCATATCACGTGTGCAACTTTCCATTCATTGCCGACTGAAGTATTAAGTAGAATTAATGAAATGAAAGTACCAAAATATTTTAGAAGAGATATTCCAAAGGTCTCATTTAGTCGGAGCTACCGAATGGAATTATCAGGGAGGGTAAAAAACTCGGAAAATTAGATCAGATCAGTCCAACTTGGTGGAATCAATCTAGTTTTGAATTGGAATCGATCTGGAATTGATTTTTATAATTTCAAAATTAGTCGATATCGATTCGGCTCCGATTATAAGTTTTTTAGAGCCAAACTGATTTTAATATAATATATATTTTAAATTAATTTTTTAAATATTATATGTAATATAAAATAATATTTTTATATTATATATAATATCTTATACATTAGTTTATAATGTAAATTAACTATAATTTTTATTTTATAGTCTAATACTAATAGTCTAATACATATTATTATTAATAATATAGTTTAAGTTTATATATAGATTACTATACTAAATAATTACATATGAAATATAGATAAAGTAATACTAATATTATTAGTATTAGTATCATTCTTGATGATATAGTTATAAAAAATTAAACTTACTATAACAAATATTAATATATATAATAATTTTAATCCCTATACCTAATACTAATATATATATATTAATAATCTAATAAATTAATATAAATTAATTTAAAATCGAAAAACTAAACTATAATCGGACTGAAATTGGTAAATTGGGTATTGTATACCAATTTTAGAATAATCGATGTATAATCAATTTTAAAAAATGTAAAATAGTACTGACTCGATTCTAGATATCGTTCAAAATTAGATTTGTTACACTCCTAAAAAAATATCCCAAAGATCCGATCGAAGCAGTTGCCCCTAGTTTTTAATAGGATGAAAATAATAAAGTTCAAGAAAAAAAAATATTCTTATTTATATATGCATTACTTTTTTTTATTAGTCGATAGATTAATCTGGGAGTACACATATTCTGAGACTTTTGTAAATACACATCAGATTATTCAAGAAGAAAATTTTCCTAATACCATAGACTTTAAAAACTATTTACATTAAAGAAATCTCAGATTTTAAACTTAAAACGAAGTATACCAGTATACCACCAAAATCAAAGTACTGATTACCACTTGAGACTATACGAAAGTTATTTATATAAGTTTTGTTAGTACTTGTCATCCTACATATTATATTTGTTTTTGTTTTTATTTTTGTTAAATTAATTCAGTTTTTCTATTCATTATCCCTATACTATATATTTAATAAGATATATATATATATATATATAATGTGTAGTGCAAAAATATCAATAAAAAATTTCTATTTATATATGCACTATTTTAACGTGGAGAGTAAATTTAGGAAATTGGTATCCAATACAGACGATCCGACGGATCAAGGGTCCCAGTACCGTACTGCAGCATTTATGCAGCTGTTTGATGCGTCGAGATAATCACTAATTCACCCTTTTAACCAGATCTTTGGATGTACTTTTATTACTTTTTTTTTTTGTTTTATTTTATTCTTAATTCTGATTCGTCCTGTATCTTAATGGAGGCTGAAAACGATGGTACTGCAAATAAAAAGATTCGTCTTTCTGTGTAGAAATACCAAAATTTTTATGTATTGTCATTTTATGTAATTTTTCTACATTTTGTTAATTAAATAAATTGCATCATTATTTAATAAAAAATAATTATTTTAACCAATCACATCAATATTATATATTTTATATATACAAAAATGATTAAAAAGATTGTGATTCATTATACTTCCAAATACATCATTTTATAAAGGACACTACTATGTCTTAAAGGATATATATTGAAATCTCTCAAATAGTTATATATATTTTTAAAAAAATTTCATTTATTTTTTATAAATTTAAATATTTTTAGAAAAAGAAAGAAAAATATTTACATCATCATAAAAAAAATATTTTTTTAATTACTAAGTAATTTTTTTTTTTTGAATTTGGTACACGAATTTGGTATACAAATTCTTTTATAAATAAAAATATGCCACATCATAATTAATAATTATGTTATGAAAACCAACTAGTGAAGAAACTAAAATAAGTTCTCTGAGATATCATTGATATCTATTTTCAATATAAATATTTTATGGAACTCATAAAATAATTATATGATATTTTAAATTGTAAAACTACTGTTAAAAAATGAATTTTAAAACCTCTAATACTATCTGGTCCGTACAAACTAATATAAGAAAATATGTCTTTTAATAATTTTGTAGCTATCTAATGAATTCCATTATAAATATAATGTCTGGATGAGTTAGCCCTATAATTGCCAACTAACCTCATTTCTTCTAAATTGGTCGTGCACTTTTTTTGAGATTATGCATCAATTTATAAGCAACACTACGACAACATATTCACTGACATGTCATTTTATTTTATTCTGAATTGAATTTTTGAGTTAATATTTTGCTGAATTAAGACTGATATTATCATTACCAAGTTAACGTACAACATGCCTTTGGCAAAATATTTGTATAGACATGGTAATTATAGATCTTTTTAGACTTGGTTTGTTTTACGAGATAAGATAAGATAAAAATTAAAATAAAATAAAATATTATTATAAAATATTTTTTTAATATTAATTTTGTTTTGATATTTAAAAAAATTGTTTTGAGATTTAAAAAAATTGAATTGATTATTTTTATTTTATATAAAAATTTAAAAAATTATAATAATGAGTTGAGATAAAATGAGATGAGATAAAATAATTTTAAAAAATAAACTAGGCTTAATCTTCAATTACATTTATTGATATATTACATTTTAAACAATTGATAAAATAAATAACTTGAAAAAAAAATACATCACTGAATAGGATTAAAATGACAAAATTTAAGGAAATAATAATAATAATATATTTTATTAAAAAAGGCGCAAATATCAGTAGATTTTGAAAGGAATTTTCTTTAAAGAAAAAAAAAAGGAAATTAGACTTTTATAGGGTGTAAAAGTCATTAAAAAGTGAATGAATCACAATGAAAAAGTGAATGAATCAGTGAATCACAGTGAATATGCACAATGACCAAGACTTCTCACGGTCTGCCTCGTATGACTCAGGACTCACGAGTCACCAGTTCCCTCAAACCCTATAAATGGTGCTGTATTCTCTACATGTACTGGACTCCAGCCTGAGACTAGACATTAGTGCTCAACATGAGTAGTACCTTCTTCTGCTTGGAGAGAGGAGAGAGAGAAAGGGGGGGGGGGGGAGAGAGAGAAACTTGGTGGTCAAACGAAACCCCACGACCATCCACCTCTTCCTTTTTTCTGCAGTTCAAGGCTAGTTCCATTTCGATATGTGGCAAACAATGAGTCTCGTGCTCGCTGTGGATGTTTGAGAAATATCAGAAAGAGACAGCGCGTGCGTGCGTGTTTCTGTATGTGTGTTTTTGAGAGAGAGAGAGAGAGAGAGCGCGTTTATTATCCAATTCAGCTAATAAATACACATATTCTAGCTCTTTGGAACTCACTTCTTCTGAGAAATCTCCTGCAGAAGGGAGAGAGAACAGAAGAGAGAGAGAAGAAAATTTCACTTTCTTTTACCTGTCTGTTTTTCTCTTTCGTTATGGTGTATGTATAGTTGCGCTTTGCCAGATTTGTAGATTAGAGATAGTCAATCGCTTTCCCTTCTCTGACTCTCATGACGACAGCGACATATTCTCTTCCTGAAACTTCTCTTCCGCAGTTTCTGCATCTTTCCCTCTCTCTCTCAATTTTTTATTTTTGTTGTTTAATTTTTTAACCCCCTTTTCTTTTGTAGGTGGTTGTATTTTTGTTTGCCCATATCGTATTACTACTATGATTTGTAAGTTTTTTGCTTCTTTGTATAGTCTTTCTTCTGTTTTTTCCGTTCTCCATGCGAGATTATGAGAGTTCTGCAGAATGATCACGGTTCAAGCATTTGATTTAGGGTTAGTGAAGAAGCAAAGAAGCGTCAATGGAGGTGTCGCACAGTGTAAGGTATCTCGTATTAACTATCCTCCTGGTTTTCTCTTTCATTCTTTCTTCCTCTATTAATGAAGAACAAGACTTACCAGGAATTTATCGTTCGTTGGTTTAAATCTAATTAGCCCTCTGTTTTGTTTCATTTTGGCATTCGAAAGTTTTGTGTGGTTGTTTTGGAAACGAAAGGAAACGTCTCAAATAAACGGTTAATTAGCATTCAGAAAGCATGATCATATGGGAATTGAGTCTATTTGCAGATCTGCAGTAGCTGATCTGATTTGTGTTGAGTGCTGCTGTTTGATCTAGGCTGTACTAGCTAGGTTAAATGACATTGTATCTTTCTGTCAACATTAATGGACTCAGATTATCTCTTACGCGAGTAAAAATTTTGTACTTAGGGTTAGGGTTCATGCAAGAAGCCTATATTCGTCCTTAAAATGAAGAAAAAAACGTCTTTCTTAAGGTGATCTAGGGCTTTCGCTGTTGTGGGCTTCCAGGAATTTAATCCGAATTTCTGGGTATTCGGCCAATTTCTGGAGTTTTCACTGATATATCAAAGGGTATTCATGATCGAGAAACATGACACCGGGACCATGACCAAAGTATAAGGGTGAAGGTGAGCTCAAGTCATTACATCATAAGCCCACATGGAGAGGTGTTGTGCCTATCAGTAGAGGCCGGTACGGTCGAGTGAAGTATCAGGTTTTGGGAAAATGAAGAATTTTTTCCCAATAAAAGTCAGTAATAATGTTAGACCCTCATTTTATTTTACCTTCTAATATATCATCTAATATTTTAGTGACATGAAAATAAACGCATCTCTTGTATTGTTTGGTCCAAATGGAGCAAATAATATTGCTGCTTCTTACTATGTTCAATTGATCAAGATAAGCATCCAGATTATCATAAATGTCGGTATGAATTAGACCATATAACTTATGATATTGAATGGTGTCTCCATTTCTGCAGAACCTCTACCTTGATGATCTCTTAAGTATTTGTTTTTCTAAATTCATGGATGTTACTATTTTCCCTTTTTGTTTTATTTTGGTATCTTTCTGATAATTAGCCTAAAAGACCTGTTTTCCATCTTACTTCTTATGTACGTTGGGAATTATAGCATCTTACATCACGGGTTGAAAGAATGTGTCTACTATATAAGTGGTATAAGGGAGCTTTCTTCAGTCCACTCATGGGTGGGTAAAGGGTTTGGATTAGCTGCCGACTCATTCATTCAAACACAGTAGGAAAGTGAGTGAATTCTACTACTTTGGATGTGTGAATGATGCGGGAGATAAAATTCACCCTTTTCTTTTGATCTGTGCTTGGACTGAAGGGAGCTCCCTTCTACTTTTTTCTTCATTGTCTTAACTTTGTACTTTCTCACTTGTCTAGTCTTAGCTGTCAATTATTTCTTTTTGGTAGGACATATCCAAGTTGAATTCATGAACTGCACCCTCAGTTTGCTGTCATGCATTTATCTTTTGGTTTCCTTTCTGTCTAGTTAAAGACTTTAATTTTTACTGGTGACTGGAATGTGTGTGTGTGTGTGTATATATATATATATAGATAGATAGATATAATTAATCCTATTTTTTGGTTGTTTGCTCATCCAATCGACTGTAGGTTTCTTGTTCTTTTCAGTGCCATGATCGATGTTAAATATTGTTGCAGTTCATCAGAGAGTTATATAAAGAGGACTTCACTTTTCGTTTCATTACCTTTATATTTTGGCAGTTGTGATTGTTTTATCATTGGAGTATGTCTGGGATGGCCATAATTTCAATTTTGGTAAAAGAAAGTGGAATATAAATTTTTTGGTACGTTGTTTAAATATGTTAATATGATTCATATCTCTCACCCCAGACAGAGTAGGTGTGGTGTTAAATTGGGTGTTTGGGCATTTGGATTTTGGATCTGTGGAGGATTGAGATGTCAATATCAGGTACGTAAGAGAGATTCATTGCCCATCAAAGCAACCCTGGACAATCATGGAGTCTGGACACTGGAAAAATGTCACCATCTTGTCATATGTTTGAGTAAAATTAAATATAATCTCACCCTGGAAAAAACCTGTTGTTGAAAGATCATCAAACTTTCTATTATTATTTACTACTATTGAAAGTGATATTTTCTTTTGTTTTGGGGGGGAAGTATAAAGGTAAGAACTTGGAGTTCGTTGGTCTTTATTGTTTGTGCATTTAATTGATTAAAATAATTATTTTATATTAAAATAAAAAATATAGTCAATCACACTAATAGAGTGCAAAAAAATAAAAATATATTTGTTATTAATTTGGTGCCAGGATTTTATTTGTTGGCTTATGGCATTAAATATTCCAAGGCCACTGCTTTGGCATCATAAACCCAATTCTTATCCAGTGGTTCTAAAAATGCAGGTCTAGCAGAGGTTGGAACTTGGAGCTATGGTTTTTATGGATTGTTGACATTCGTGAGGCCCTTTTTGTTTTATTATTTTTTATCCAAGCTAGTTGTGTTTTTTGCAAATAATAGCCTCTAGGTCAGAGAAATACTAATTTTTACACTAATTTTGTCATTTTTTTTGCATTGACCATCTTAAAAAAACAAAAAAACCCATAAAATTCTGCTAAGATTTCTGGATGAATGAACAATATTTATATATATATATATATATATATATGTTTTTTGGACATTTTTCATCTCCAGCTGTAGCAGTGTTCTTGATGATCTTGGGCTGTAAAAAACCCTACCTAGACACACTTAAAAAAGGCTAATGTGTTTAATATTCGTGCGTGTGCATAAAGAACTGAACTGCTTTAAATCCCATTACATACAATATATTGTAAGCCCAGTTTCTTTTGGTATATCGAGGATGAAAGTACACTCTGAACTCCATTTTTTAATGTTTGTTATCGAGAAATGGGCATGTGTTTTTCTCAATTTAGCATGACTTGTCTAGAAAATATTTATTTACTTCTTCTGATCCATCCAAAGGGATTTGACTGTGCCCAAGCCCTAGTCCTGTCAGGCTTTTAATGCCTTATTTTATTGTGCTGTTAATGTTATTGTCATCTTCTTTTTCTTGAAAGGGCTGTTATTGTCATTTGAATGCACGAAGCTGCCTGCAATGTCATTTTCTTCTTTTGTGTTGATTGGAAAAGAGAATGGAAACTTAGGGGTTGTTTTGATGATGGCATCTCATCACATTTCAACCTTCAAACGCCATATACTTTTTAATTTTGAGTTTTTATTTAATTATTACTTAATTGTTATAACTTTTCAAAATTTTAAATAAAATACATAAAATAATATAGCTGTTTCAAATTTTAAAAGCAAAATTTATATTAAAAAAATTAAATTCTGACAATATTTTAATTTTATGATAATATTTTTCAATATGTTTTTTTTGAATTTTTTTCGAAATTTTATAAATCATAACTCATACTATTTAATTATTGTTCACACATTTCTTATTTGATCTCATTTTCTAAATATCTCCCAAGTGCATGGCATGTGTAAAAAATGAATTGATGCCATAAATAAATCACAGAAATGATTTACGTGCTCGTAGATTTTATAAAACTAAACATAGAAATTCATGTAATATAGTTTAAAATCAATTATATTTTTTTGTAATTATTATATTAAATCAAGTATATTTGTAAGTAATTTTTGGTAGATCTTTATATATCTAACAATGTATTATGTATTTTTTTAAAAGATTGTATTATTATTATTATTATTATTATTAAAACACCCATCTCCAGTTGGAAAGAGAGAGAAGCACTCGGTTTGTAATAACATTTAATGAAATGCTCAATAAAAAAAAAAACCTATAATGAAATAAAATATTAGAAAACTGTACTCAATTAACTGGTTGAATTTATTGGACTTGATGAGATGCCTCCAATTATTTGGGTCTTGCTTTCTCCACGAAATCCTGCGAGTATTGAGTTCGTAGGTTAGTAGCTAGATAATTGGTACTTAACTCATATTATGTTTTAGGCGCGAGTATACATATTACACACACATGTATAGGAAGTCGATTGGAAATTAACATTTTAGATTGAAGTTATTATTTGATTTTCATTAATTTGAGAACTCTTAAAAATGATAAATGTAGTCAATGAATAATCTGTAGATATATATATATATATATATATATGCATATATTTGGATTTTTTTATAATATAGATATATGGAATTTATAGCAAAAATGGTGCAATATTAAATTTGAATGACAGAGAGGGTGCGAGACGAGAGTAATGATACATTTATCATTTGGTTTACCATTTTAGTGTATTAATTTTTTTTATTATTTTCTTTTAAATATTTTTTAACATCCTTAATGAAAAAATTATAATTTTATTAATAAGCACTTTCTTAATTATTAAATAAAAAGAAAATTTTTTTAAAAAAATTAAAAAGTGGTAGAGGAGTATGGTAGATGGGTAGTAAAACTATCATTATTATCGCAAATTAGCTCTTTATTCGTGCTGATTGTTTACGGTTGTACTGTCCCTCCGATTATTGCACAACGCAGACCATACGAGCCACACATGAAATTTATTTTAATAGAATAATTATATTTATCATCTTTACATATCACACATTTTATACCAAAATAATATTGAAATATATAAAATATATTGTGCGATGATGAGTAGTATTTCTCATTTTAATATGATGGATGGCTGATAGATAACTGGATCTGAAGGATCTCCAGGTATTCTAAAGATCAGTATTAACATTCGATTAGTTCAAGTCTGTTTTAGTTCTTTTTTTTTTTTAATTTTATTTACTTAATATTAATAGCACTACACACTCGATTTTACTCTACTCCATTGAAATATATTTTTTTTTTATTTTTTACGTACGCACTTTTAAAGAAAACTTCATAATATATATATATATAAATCTAATTTTTAGGGGTTGCACTACTAATAAATAAGAAAGTTGCACTTTTGATAGACGATTTTCTTCTAAAGGAAATTAATTATATGGTCTTAAATATGCATGTTTGGTGTATTCTCATTAAAAAAAAAAAATGATTTAAAAGTCTAGAGTACAAAGCACGTCTTCTATTCCATTGATATGACAAAACTTGATTTGTTAGAAAAATCTAAAATTAAAATTTATTACAAATCAAGTCTTGACATGACAGTAAGATGGAGGGTGTGCTTGCTACATCGGCCTTCAAATAGAACAACTTTTAAAAGATAAAGAGAAATTTGGATCCCATATGTAAAAACAATTACTTTTATTGAATTTTATTTTTTCAAAAAGAGTACACAAAACTAGCATTACTCTTTCGGCTTTCCTCTTGTTTATCCTTTGATTTGCCTATTATTGAGAGGTCGTACTACACTCACCGCGGGTGTAGCACGAGAAAACTCACCGAGGTCATTTTATCTTTTTTTTTTTTTTTTTTTTTTGTTTCCATACATTTTTTTATACGTTTAAACATTTACCGCCGTTGCTTGATGTGTACATTAAATTATAATTATAAAGTAAACCTAACTTATCATATATAATCATATCAATTATAAACTTACTTTTGTTAAATCTTTATAGATGTAACACTTCTCTCAAAATAAAATAAGGGCAAGTCACCCTGAACAACGTAAATAAGCTAATGTTTTCATCCTATTATACAAGTTATTAATGATGAGATCTAATGCAATTGCATCCCAGAGCACCATAGCCATACTTGATTACACATTTTATTTATTTATATATATAAAAAAAAAATAGGCATTTTCCTCCTTACTATAAATCAACTTAGACGAACATTGTTGATCTAGAATGAAATCAAAATAAACAAAAGAAGAAACGACTGAATTCCATTTCCTTTTACAAGGTTTCCTGTCACTTTTCTCCTGGAGAGGAAGGGAGAAGGGAGGACATTCAAGTCTCCAGTTTGATGGCTGTATCAAGTGCATCCACAGTGTTATTTTGCTGTCCCCACAGTTGTGCGTATCTTCCTGCCTTTGACAAGAGAACTTCATGGGATCCATTTTCAACGACCTTCCCATTCTCCAGAACTACGATCTGAACATTATATTTTTAAAGTAGGATAAGTAACATTTAGAAACATAATATGGCACATGGGTTGTACATAATAAACTTAGTAGCAAGTTGGAAGCGCCATTGTTTATTTACTTCCCTATTTGAGGGATTGGTGAATAAGAGTGCATGCACAAACATTCTCATCTTTCTAAAAACAAGGAATTTAAAGATGCTCTTTGGCTCATGAGAAACGAGAACGTGATTTTTTTATTGGCACTAGGTGTCCAGGAACAACATCTCGACTAATCCCGAGGGTGCACATGCGCTCGCCAAGAAATTTCTTGCAAATACACATCGGATAATTCAAAGGAAAAATCTCCTAGTCGATGGCCCCTACAGATTGTTTGCATCCAAGGAGATTTGAATCTTAGACCTGGGGAGAACATACCCCCAAGCCCGAGACCTTTACTACTTAAGCCAACTCCTAGGGGTTCAACACCCAGAACATAATTTTGCAAGTAATAAGATATCAGAAGCCGATAAACCCCCACTTGTCAAGCCATACAAAGAACCGGATACCAAACATAGAACCATGAAAACTCAAGATTTGCTCATGGTTGTTACCAAGAATGCTTACCTCATCACACTGCATTGCGGTGGTAAGCCTATGAGCAATGAAGACTGAAGTTCTGTTACTTGCTAGGGACTTCAATGCATTTAAAATCTCCGCTTCGGTTGTGCTGTCCAGAGCACTTGTAGCTTCATCACACAACCTGAAGATACCAGATGAAAGCAATGGATTACTCACAAAAAAAAGTGCAACTTGGTTCTCTCCTTCCTATATATAGAGAGAAGCATGGTTGACAAAGAGTTTACGTCATTTACCCGTCGAAAGCAATTCATCATCTCTCATTAGGCTTAAAGATGGCAGTGGAAGTTAAAATCATTCTTAAAAGTCAATTATTGATGGCTAGAATGGATACCAAAACCAGTCAATTGTAAGGGAAAGATGTGAAGAGGAGTTCACTCACAAGATTAAATCTGATTGCAAGAAAATGCCATGTCCTAGAGATATACTGGAAGCCCAAAAGCAATGATACCAGCAACCCCCAAAATACAAACACGAGAAAGACTTAAAGCACAACAAATTAGGATGACTAACCGTACACTAAACAGTGTGTTGTGTGTACAATACTACAATACATAAACCCAGAGGATCTTGAACACATGACCACAACCTCTGCCCAATACAATGGCGGGAGGAGGTGCTATTTGAGCAACAGCTCATTGGCTAGAAGAGAAGTATAATTTCGACTGGAGAAAACAAAGGTTCAAATGATGTATCAGAAAATTAGTCTATAAGCAACTGTAGTACAAGACTCGAGGGTAACTGAATGATAATGTAAACGAGATCAGGACAAGATATCTTAATCATACCACAAAAATTGGCTTTGTAACAGTTTCTAAAGAATGATAAGAGAAATTATAAGTGATTCCAAAAGGTTCAAAAGGATCAAATCTTCAAACTTATGATTCCAGGAGCACATATAATGAATGGGTGTCAAACTTGTGTTCTCACCATTCCAGTTTAAGCTGGTAGCTCCTTATTTTGTTCTTAAGAGTGCATTTTATGTTACCGAACATGCAAGCATTTAAATGTACACAAGTACATGAATCTAAAGAAAGGTCCAATCAAGAAGAAAAACAGAAATATGCTCACAGAATTGCAGGGGCTTTCAAAAATGCACGAGCTAGTGCGACACGCTGCTTTTCACCGCCACTTAACTGTAAATAAAAGCCACCCAATCAATGAAAACCCAAGGGTTGACCGAAAGGCTCTACAAAGACTGCAATTATTTGGTCTCCAATTTTCCTGAAATCTCAAGGGCGTGCACTGAGCATTGTCCAACAGATGAAGATAAAAATAAGAGTCCCAAATAGTTAATTATGTGGTGTCTCACCTAGAACTTTGTAAGAATAAGTTAATGACAATTTTAAAAACTATCTAATGTTGTTCAAAAGTGCACAACAGTGTACTGCAGGGATCTTTCAGCCAACTACTTGGACACACTTCCATGCAGTTTAAAGTGGTCATAAAAGGGGCAAAATCTTATTCATCAACATACATAGATACATATATCTTGTGACAAGCTGATGACAGGCAGATAAAATTTTAGAAATACAGCCCCCTATTCTGTTCAGCAGCCCAGCGTCAGAATAGGGGTGTTTTACAAGTTACCACTAAAACTAAGAAAACATATTACTGCAGTACTTGTCTCACCTTCAGCCCTCGTTCCCCCACAACAGTAGAATATTTCTCAGGGAAGTTCATGATAGTCTCATGAATTGCTGCACGTCGAGCAGCATCATACACCTTTACAGGAAAAGGTATTAGGCAGCAAAAATAATGAAGAATATTCAGCAGTGCATAATTTGCAGAGCAAATAAACAAATGTAGTAGCAGCACAAGCTCATTTCATACTTCTTCTTCTGTCGCCGAAAGTCGACCATAATGAATGTTATGAAATATTGTGTCATTGAAAAGTACCTGTCCATCAAGCACAAGTTACTTGTCTTGTAAATATAACAACTTGCAAGATTTAAGAAGAGTTACCTATTTATTGACATAATAGAAGACTAGAAGTGGACAAACAAGAACTGAATCACTTCATTGAACTAACCGTATCTTGTGGCACAACACCTATAGATTTCCTTAGACTCTCAAGTGTAACCTCACGAATATCTTGGCCATCTATCTTTATCTGTCAAGGACAAATTCAGTGGTCATTACAGAAGCACATCAATTTGAAATTCCATCATAGATTAAAAAGATGAGTTCACCCACAAAGAGTTTATGAATACCATACATTGCAGATGGCTTCTCTTGTCATTATCCACCAAAGTATGTTCCAAGAATGAGAAAATAGAAGAGAAAACATAACTATGATGCTAGACATAAAGCCAAAAAGCCCTCCAAAATACAAGAATGAGTTTCAATGAGGAAAAGACCAGTGACTGATTGCTGTAAAAATCATCACCCAGCAAAAGCTATCACTTGAGGCCTTTCAGAATACATAGAATGTTGTATAAAGCTGATCATCAACTGGTAAATCAACTGTGAAGCTCTGTTCCTCAGTAAATCGTTCTACCCAACAGTATATATATAAATAACTTATTTCTTTTATCAAGAAAATAGCTTTTAAAAAACACATTATCAATAACCCTGTGAATTCCCAGTCAGATGCAATGTCACCTCCAAACCAGTGATTTCAACACTTGACATTCCAATTTGAAAATTTGGCTGCAATTTTCACCCTTGATGACTTTTTAAGGCCCAGGGTAACCATAGTTTCCTCACCCTCGGCTTGATTATATTATTATTTGTTTTTTTTTGGTGAGGGCAAGTTCGATCTTTTAGGCTTTAAAAAAGTTGTGGGTGCACATTGCAACTGAAGCTTCAAATTGTAGAGCAAAGTGCTGATATTGGTGGTTATGAGAACAAATTGCAAAAGGGATGATAGTTGGGGGTTGAATGTAATTTCCCCATTTTCTATTTTTATTCCTTTCCATGACAAAGGGGAAAAATGCATAAATATTTTAAATTTTGTCAAGCTATCAGGATTTGAGAACAGTACAATAAATTCAGTACTGATGCAAGTGCAAATGCAAACTTATATTGTAAATGTCATTCAAGCCTCGATAGAGGAATGTACTCTAGGAAGTAAGACACCAATTTTTGTAGGCTGCATTGTACCAATAGCAAACAATTATGAAGAATAACAGTATCAGTTCTTACACTTCCGGAATGGATGTCAAAGAACCTGAAGAGCAATCTAAGAACGGTTGACTTGCCTGCAACCAAATTACAGTTTTAATGTGATATCTTTCAAAGAAATCCCGCCGCCAGGAGGAGGAAGAAAAATATAAGACAATGGGAAATATGCATCATATCACAAACCAAGAAGAGAAATCTATAGAGAAATTATAGATGATCACGGGAAGGCAATGGGATTAAATGGACTCCCATCCATGTTACCATAATGTTAGGAGTGAAGTGAGCCCTTCCAAAGTCTAGTTGTTTCGATTATGTCGCAATAATTATTTGAATTAGGATTTGTGAAGATGCTGAGAAGGGTTCAAGTTCCCAGGGGGCAGGTGCTGCAAGAATTTTGGCAAATAAGCCATGGCAGAGGAGTAAAGGACCATGGCAATGCAGCCTAGTTCCCACCACACCCCTCCCCCAACAGGAAGGGAAACATAGGAGTATTATTCCAATGCCTTCTTTTGTTATATCATTTCTGCCTAGATTTCCATCAAAATTGCAACTCAAAACGTTAGCTAGCTCTTCTCATGCTATCTAAAACTTTCACCATAGTTGATTGTTTCCATATTCTTGAACCAACCTTCTCATTGCCTTCAAATATCTATCATTTTACTGAATGCAAGTATTTCTTCCAAGAAGAATAGTTGCACCCAGCAGGCTCAGCAAGGCCCTTCTTGAGGATGACCTTAAAATCTCTAGTGAAAAGAATAGCTCTAGTTTCATCAAAAGAAAAAAGATCAGGAAGAAAAATGGTGGAGGTTGTGAGACTGAAGAGGGAGGATCCAGTGAATCATGAAAGAGATTAAAATGTTTTGGGATTCACATGATTTTTTGAGAAAAAGATATAGCAGAGTATGATATAGTCAAGGGAGGCCATGGTGGAGAGGGAGGAATGAGTAGGGAGTTTCTCTCTACCATTTATTTCCTTTGCATCAGAAAATGATGTTTATATATCTCAGGAAAATGCTAGTTTGCCCTCTCCCCTTCCCTCCCTCCCCAACACTTTTCCCCCTAGTGCAAAAGTGTAAATAAAAAAAAAAGAACACCAAACTTTTGCAGTATTGGGGGGGGTGGGGGACTCTGGGGAGGCAGAGTAGCACTACCCTATCTATTAAACGGTCAAGCTGACACATTAAATCCTTACCACTTCCACTAGTTCCAACAATAGCCACACTTTTCCCAGCTGGTACAACAAAAGATACCCCATCAAGAATCTTTCTTTCTGTCACATAGCTGAATGCAAGGAAATCAATTCAGACTCATCAGCAATCAAATCATTAAGAAAAAGCTACGAGCACACTCATCATGAGACCAATAAAACTTCATAATAAGCATGAATGACATTCTAGTCTGCAAGAGACAACAACCAGATACAACGTATACCAAATTGTCAATTTAATAACATCATAATCAATGATGCTGAATCACATATATATATATATATATATTTATACATGTTACAATTCTATTAATCAGAGTTACAAGATGGAATGGGCGGAAAATGTTTTGGTTGATGCAAATAAGTATCAGCGGAGAATTCTTAAATTAATTGTGAAACCAAAAATCGGAGGGTTTTTCTCTTTAATAATTAAGAATAAGCCGGAAAATCAGAACTCATAGTAGTACTAAAAAGATCAAATAACAAAAAGAAAAAAGGAAAATGGAAGATATAAAACTTAAGAACTTTTTTTTATAGGTAATTGCTAGACGAAAAACTCTTAAGGATATACTAATCTGTGCAATCTAGTCCAAAGATGTGCAGATATTGACTGGGTACATGATAGAGGTTGTCAAGGTCACTGTTACAAAATCATATTCATACGAAAGACTCTTAAAGGATATACTAATCTGTGCAATCTAGTCACAAGATGTTTAGATATTGACTGGGTACATGAAGAGGTTATCAAGGTCACTGTTACAATATCATTTTCATAATCTATGCAATCAAGTTCAAAGACATTGCTGATATTGAATTGGTAAATGGCAGAGGTTATCACGGCCACTGTTACGAAATAAGTTGAACAAAATAAAATAGGTGCTTAAGGCTGTATATGAATGACACAGAAGAAAATCTACCAGGTTATTCGTATCTCATAATGTGCTTGCAAGTTCTTACATCCAAACCCGACATTTGATGGTATTAATGTGAGCTTGGTTTCCATTCTTAAAACAGTCCCCAACAAATATTTTGGAGATGACAGTTCATCAACATGATATTAGAACTTGGCGGACTGAAATTTTTGATGGTGTTAGGTGAGCATACATGTCTTGTTGATGCATATTGTTAGTTTGAAGCATCCAATTTCAAAAGATATTTTCAAAGGAGAACATTTCAATAACATGATGTAGTATACCAAACATATTAACTCCCGACTGATGACCACCTTCTGCTTCTTGTTACACCATCAAATCATGCCACTATCTCAATTGCTATGCTTAGAAACGAATATATTGGACAATTTTTTTTAATAAGTAATAATCTTTATTGATTGAATGCAATTAGGTAAAATTTATGTACACAAGGTATATACAAAAGAGACACCTAATTACACTCTAGCAAACTGAAAAGAACTCAAAAACTCATGAACATTCCCTTTCTTTAGTACAATAGCAGCAAACCATTGAATCAAAGAAGATACAAAAAAGTTTCAAATTTCCCCCATGGTCCTCTCTTTGTTGTTGAAGCATCTTTCGTTTCTTTCCATCCATAATAAACACAGGGGGATCATTCGCCATGTAGCAGCCATCTTCGCGCATTGGTGGTATCTTTTCCAGCATGCTAGGAGGGCCACAACACTCTTGGGCATAACCCAAGACAAACCAGCCCTCCTTAGTATTCCATCCCACAGCTCCTTTGCCAAATCACAACGGAAAAAAATAATATGATCAATTGTTTCCTCTTTTTTCTTGCACAAGTAGCACCATTCCGCAACAATCATCCATTTTTCTTAAGTTGTCCGCCGTTAAAATGGTCCTTAGAGCCGCTTTCCAAGTGAAGAATGCAACTTTAGGTGGCGCCGGAGCTCTCCATATAGCCTTCCACGGAAACACAGCCGGCTGATGGTCCTGCAGTACATTGTAAAAAGACTTCACTGAAAATCTTTTGTTTTCGGAATGGTTCACAACATTCTATCCCTCCTCTTTCCTCCTAAGTGCCAAGAATAGATAAAGCTGTAGAAATTTGCTATCTCATCCACTTCCCAATCCTGTATATTTCTAGAGAAAGTCAGGTTCCAACACATTGTGCCATTGTTGCGACACAACACATCGGAAACTGCAGCATGTTGATTTTCCACTATGCTGAAAACTATTAGAAAAACGGCTGATAGGGCTCTCTCTCCACACCATTTATCAAGCCAAAAGCTAATTCTTGTACCCTCACCAACCCCAAAGTTTATGTGTGTTGCAAATATCTTCCACCCCTTTTGGATAAACTTCCATAGGCTCACTCCATATGTCCCCCGCCCCTCCTTGGTGCTCCCACATCCCCATTCACAACCGTACTTCCCCACCACCATCATTCTCCACAATGAATCCTCTTCCAAGTAAAATCGTCACAACCACTTCCCTAAAAGTACTTTATTAAAGGTGATCAAATTACTCACCCCCAAACCACTCACTTTCTTTGGGCTACACACTTTTAGTCAACCCACTAGGTGAAATTTGTGTTCCTCTCCCATGCCCCCCCACAAGAATTCTCTAATGAGTTTTTCCATTCGATTAGCCACCCCCACCGGTAAAGGGAAAAGCAAGAGATAGTAGGTAGGGAGGTTGGATAGGGAACTTTTAATGAGGGTTAATCTCCTCCCCTTTGATAGATAAAGCCGATTCCACCCCGCCAACTGTTTATTCACCTTCTCTACCATACCATCCCAAATAGATGTTGCCTTAAAAGGAGCTCCCAAGGGAAGTCTAAGGTACCTCATAGGAAGGGCAGCTACCTTACACCCCCAACAACTCTGCTAGACGATTGATATCTACCACCTCTCCTATTGGAACCAATTCCAACTTTTCTAAGTTTACCTTAAGGCCCGAGACTACCTCAAAACACAACAATACAGCCCGTAAAGCTTGGATTTAACTATTGTCCACATCACAGAAAATTAATGTATCATTTGCATACAATAAGTGGGTTATGGATAAGTCATTGCTATTATTTCCCACTGCAAAACCAGCAAGAAAGCCACCCCAGGCAGCAGCATCCACCATTCGGCTCAACGCCTCCATTATCAAGACAAATAAAAATGGAAATAATGAGTCCCTGTGTCTTAAATCCTTCGAGCTCGGGAAAAATCCACAAGGTTTGCCATTCACTAACATGGAGAAGCGAGCGGTTGAAATACAATGGTGAATCCAACCACAGCATCTTGCCCCAAAACCACATCATTTCAGCATATAAAGCAAGAAGTTCCAATTGGCGTGGTCATAAGTTTTTTCCATATCTAGCTTGCATAGTACTCCAGGAATACCATCCCTAAACCGGCTATCTAAACACTCATTTGCTATCAACATTGCATCCAAAATTTGGCGGCCTTGAACAAATGCATTTTGTGGTTTGGAGATTATTTTATCCATCACCATCTTCATACGACTTGTGAGCACCTTCGATATTATTTTATACATCCCTCCGACCAAACTTATTGGACATATATCCTTTTCCAATGCACCTGCCATCTTGGGGATTAAAGCGATAAAAGTGGCGCGTTATGGGATCTCTCAAATTTTTGACTATGGTGGAACTCATGAAAAATCCGCATCACGTTCTCTTTCACTACGTCCCAACTCTCTTGGAAGAAGGCCAGAGTGAAACCATTGGGTCTCGGAGCTTTGTCTTTACCCATTGTGCGCACCTCTTGATCCACTTCAGCTTCTTTAAACGGTCTCTGTTACCAACTTGCAACACTATCATCTAGTTGCTCAAAATCCAAGCCATCCAACTTTGGCCGCCACTCCACCGTCTCTTTTAGAAGCTCTTCATAATGACTCACTATATGTTGTTATCTCCTCTCGAGCTTGATACACTGTATTACCCATTTGGAGAGCCTCAATAGCATTGTTGTGCCTATGTGAGTTGGCCATTTTGTGGAAAAACTTGGTACATTCATCACCCTCCTTCAACCATGTCACCCTAGATTTTTGTCTTCAAGATATTTCTTCCAAAAGTAATACTCGCATTTTCAATAGAGTCAGCTCCTCCCAAAGAAGGTGCTATTGCTCATCTGTATGACGAAACACCTCATTATTCTACCTTTTCAGATCTAACTTTAGTGCTTTAAATTTATTGACTGCTATGAAACTTGAAGAGCCTTGGAAAGAATAAGTCCACCAATTCCGCACCTTTCCTCAAAATTAGCCACTTGGAGCCACATATTTTCGAATTTAAAATAACTTTTACCCCCATGGATGCCGCCACAATCTAAAATGATCTGAGCACACCCGTGGTAATCTCTTCTGGCATAACTCCGGAAACTGAGTCTCCCATGAGGAGGAGATTAGAAATCTATCCAACTGTGAGCCCCCTCTACTATTAGACCATGTATAGGGCCCCCTATTAAGGGAATATCAATCAAATTAAGATAAAAATAAACTCCGAGAAATCTTCCATCGCACTTGTTGTAGAAGAGGCCCCTTCCCTCTCACTAGGGAACTGAACAACGTTAAAGTTCTCACACACAACCCAAGGTATTTCCCATAAAGAATACACCCCAGCCAACTCCTCCCACAACAACCTTTTTTCTCTACTATCATTAGGCCCAACACTCCCGCCAAAGCCCACTCCCACCCATCCTCAATGTTTTTGAACATTGCGGCAATGGAATGGCACCCCGTGCATACCTCTACTACTTCAACCATTCTCCTATCCCACATTAGTAACACTCCACCTAAGGCCCCCAAAGAGGTTAAAAAACTCCATCCCACAAACGCACAACCCCATAGACTACGAATGATGCTTCTATCAACAAAAGTCAATTTGGTTTCTTGAAGACATACAATATCGACTTTCCAACTACGGAGAAGGGATTGGATGCAAAGTCGCTTATTAACATCATTGATCCCCCTCACATTCCATGATAGCAATCTAGGTTTCATTAAAAATGCAACTCCCCTGACCTTTCCCCCTTTCCCATCCAGCATTACCCTCCTTATCATAATTGATGGAACACGTCAATCTTCTTAACTCCCGATCCTGTTTAATTGCTGCCTTTGTTGATGGTCTATTTGCTTCCAAAGCCACCAAGACAGCCTTAAATTGCTTCTCATATCCTTCAACAGAAACCCCTAGCCATGGCTAAAGGTCTGCCACTTTGCTCAACACCCAATCCGAAGGTTTAGGATTGGATTGCAATGGTGGAGGAATGGTACATAGAGGGATGGGGCTTCCCAAAGCATTCTGACCACCCTCAATAGCTGCCTCCCTTTAAATTTCTCCCTCTATATCAACCACCCGAAGCTCCCCAATCACTTAGGAAATTCCTCGAGAGCACCCCCATCCCATAAGACCAGCTCTTTTGAGGAGACATTCCCCTCTGTGACGCCAGCCTATACCTCCGTCAATCCAAGCTGTTTGTCCGATGCATCACCAGTAGCCTACGACGCGTCACAGGTCTCAATATCTTCTTCAATCTCCCCGTCCTCGACTTCCTCATGGTGGGATGACTGTGCCGGACCCCCATTATGCTCGCCGGATACCGGTGAAACTTTCTGTGCCGGGTCGATGACCACCTAACCGCTTGTCGGCGCCATGGAGGGGTGACTTGATCCCTGAGCTGAAACCGGAATATTGGATGCCAAATTTTTCTGTCTCCAAACATGTTGTGGGCCTGTAATCCTCGGCCTAGTCTTCCTCAGCGGCCCGCCTCTAACTGACCTTCCTTCCTCAACACTCAGGCTGCCTTCATAAGCATGTTGTGGGCCTGTAATCCTCGGCCCAATCTTCATCAACGGCCTGCCCCTAACTGCCATTCCTTCCTCATCACTCGGGCCGACTTCATGGCCCAAGCCCATTCCCCTGCTTGCCTTTCCTTTAAAGCCCCGTTTCAAATTTACAATGTCCTACAATAAAACGTCCACCCTCGCCTCCATTCCTGCCAACATCTACAGCAGTGTTTCTTTTTTTGAACCAACCTAATCTCTGCCATCCTCACTCTCTGACTGTCCCTTTCCCCTGTTGTTCACATCTTGCTGCCCATCAGAGTTCATGGCTCGAGGCGCTGCTTTTTGCAATTGAAGGACCTCACTATACGACCTTGGAACACCACCATCTCTGCCCTTGCATCCGGCTTGTTGAAACTGTCCCCGTCCCCCTGCAGCTCTATTTGGACCATTTGTGGTAGAGGAAGAAGGAAGGAGTTCCCTCAAGGTTACCCCTAAGTTCCTCCACCCCTCTCCCCCTCCTCCCTGCCGGCACTACTAGTAAACCCATTCTCTTCTCTAGGCCAAACTCTGAAAGAGAAAAATAGCTTCCATTGGAGTTACATCCCCCTGAACCACTATCACTTGGCTTCCTTTTCGTCGAGTTCTGAGGAATTCTTGCTGCCCCGAAAAAGCTGCACATTCCCACACAACATCACACATCAGCCCAGAGCTTCTCGGTCAACAGAGATGAAGTTCACCACTCTTCGACTTTTTTCGATGATTCTCCACCACCTTTCACTATTCTTCTTAAACATGAAGGATTTCTGATCAATGTAAACCTCTCAGCACAGTCCCATTGCAGTTACTCACCTTAAACCCATTAACATTACCATGAGCAACCATAATCGACATAAGAAAGTTGGCAAGAAAGAAAAAAGAAGAAAAGAGAGAAGTTCTACGGAGAGAAAAGTTCTAGGAGAGAGAATTTTTTTTTATAAGTGATATATTGGAAAATTAACTAGGTACGTACATAACAAAAGGTACAAAAGAAAAATCAGCTACCTAAAGTGTACATTGTCAAACTGTATGCGCCCTCCATCCAACTTAAGGGGCTTTGCATCATCTTTTTCTCTAACCTCGGGCCTCTCCTGCAATTATCAGAGGGAAAAAAATTACTACAAGCACACAATGAAAGAGGCACCAAGGAAGCACTTTCATATTACAATATAGAACACCAAACAAAACACTTGTACATGCAAGTAAAAAATTTCTGTTTATCTTCGAAAGAGTTATGAGTATCAAATGAAAGAACTAAGAATTAAGTGTTTCTATTTCCTTTTTGTCTTCGTTAGACGGGTGATGAAATATCCATACTTTCCTTTTAACAGAAAAGTCTGTGTGAAAGTGAAATGAACAAAGACAAACATTATAACATCCATTGAGAGCATTGTAGAAAGTTTCTTGACAAATACCTCCAACAACTGAAACATGGACTTCATGTCAACAAGACTCTGTATGGTCTCACGATATACACTACCAAGAAAATTCAGAGGAAGAGACAGTTGGAAGAGAAGCCCATTTACCATGACCTGTATCATGACATTTATCCATAATTAATTGTCCATCACTGAATCACATTGATTAAAAGAACTTCATTAAAAGTAAGTGTATAAGAAAATATATTACCAAATCACCAACTGTCATCTCGCCATTCATAATTCCATGTGAAGCTAATACCATAGCTGTTGACAGAGCTGTGCTAAATATTATATTTTGGCCAAAGTTCAACAATGCAAGGCTACGTTGTGTTTTTAAAGCAGCATCTTCATACCCTGAGCAATAGATCACCGACAGTGACAGAAACAGCATTAAGGCTCAAGCAGAGTAGATTACTCATAAAAATAATTTAAAAGAGAGGATCTAACTTGAAGTTTTGTCAAACTACTGGGAAGAAAAAAAACTATAAAGGCTAAAGATTTAAAAACCTTTGAATTATATTAATGCTAAGGGTTGGAGGAAATTTTCATTAGGAAAAATAAAAAATTTGGAACTTTCATTGAATTTTGTCAATTATCGTGAAAGGTAAGCAAAAAAGAATTGAAAAGCTGGGGTCCAGATTGAAGGCTGCCCAAGTTATTTATTGCATAAGAATAACCAATCAAGGACGACTAAAGGTTTTAACCACAAGGCACAACAACTAGACCTCTCAATCCCTAACTATCATGGACCTTGGTGGGCTTTGGTGCATAATGATAATACACAATAAAATTGCTTTGCTAATTGGATATCAAAGTAAAAATTACTACGACAGAAGACAACTTACTCTTTAAGTACTCATCATATTTATCAACTTCATATGCTTCATTGTTAAAATATTTGACAGTCTGAAAAAATGAAAAACAAGGCATCAAGTAAGATGCAGAAGAAAAGGGTTAGAATGGGAGAAAATAATACATAAGAAGAAAAGCAGGCAAACAAAGACATCAGAGCCCTCACCTCATAATTAATAAGTGAATCGACTGCTCTTGAACTTGCATCATTATCAGCTTTATTCATGGCCTGTCTAAACTTTGTCCTCCACTGGAAAAGACAAGGGAATTCTTTGCTGAGAATGGTAAGGCCAAAATCTCACATTACTAAGAGAAAAGGGGAAGGGACCCATTCCAACCCCCCTCCCTTCTCTCCAAAAAAATGGAAAAAAATAAATAAAAAATCTTGTAGAAGAATTTAATAAATGCAAGCTCCTAAAGATATTCTTGCAATGCCTACAATCCATCAGAATGCTATGTGAGGAAGACAGTTGTTTATTAACATGGAAAATAAAGGGAACAAAGACTAATATGAGCAAGCTACTGGTAAAGACCTAGCAGAAGTGATACCTGTGTCACGATTAATGTGAAAACGACATATGCAGCAACTGATGTCGAAGTAATCCATGCAAAAGGTGCTCCAAACTTGTATGCCAGTATACCTGATACCATAGATATCTGAAGGGATACACGATAAACTTAAGTGGTTCAGGAACAAAAAAGCAGGGGCCAGGATGATAGCGTATTGCGAAGATGAAACCAAGAATTGTTTTACAGCAGCATTCAATAGTACAAAATCCAGTATCACAAATGTTATGCAACTAAATAACAATCAAATCCACATCCCATTACCTCTAAGATGGTGGGTACAACATTGAACACCATAGATGAGAGAATGAAATTTATAGCGCGGCTACCACGATCAATAATTCGATTTAATGCACCTGTTTGTCGACTGGAAATACAATAGCAAAGTGAAGAAAAGAAAATATGTAATATGACTGCAGAAAACAGATTAATATAATTGATCATTGACTTAGTTCGTTGGGGAAGAAAGAAACTTGGTCATGCTGGGAGGTAATAATTCGCAGTACTAACTAAACTATAGATGTACAAAATGGAAAAAATGACAAAACTCCTGCTATTTAAGTGCAATACCTAAGATGATATTGAAGGTCAAGATCAAGCAAATGTGAAAACACCTGCACAAAGTTAGATATGATTGCATAAGTCGTGTAGAATAATTCGTTGAAGGTAATATCAGGATCTCAATTGCAGGAAATACGAAATCACAAGGAAGAAGAATTCGTGGGGTGTCTGAATACGAAGTGTTGGGGGAGGGGATGGCATACCTTCCTAGATACCGATCGAATTGTTCGCAAGGCCACCTTAGAAAATACGGCAGTCCGCAACTCTGCCACAAGAGGGTTGCATCCAGTTACGAATATGAAATCGGCGAACAATTAGAAACAACCAAAAAAATGATAGTGGAAATAACAGAAGATCGTCTTTTTTTAAAATATCAGAGATTGGGCATGTACAAATGTTTAAAGAACGAAGTATGAACAGAATAGTAGGATACAGGCAGAAGAATCAGCAATTACATCATGTGGTAGTACCGTTGAAAGCAGAAGCACACGACCGTGCAATCCCATATCCAATCAAAACAGAAGCTGGGGTGGCAAAAAGAGCTAAAGCCTTTGAATTGGCAGTAGTAAAGGAAGCTAAAGCAGTAGCATTGCCGGTAGCGGTTGTTAGCCAATCAACAGCAAGCTTAAAGAGGAAGGGCACCTGAACGTTCAAAACCTGAAACAAAAGAGACCATTTGAAGAAGAGAAGGGAACGACTAAAGCAGAATCGATTAATTGGTGAGTGACTGAAAGACCTTGGCCCCAACGAGAAAAGCCAAGGCAGTGAGGACTCTGAGACGGAATTCGGTGTTATCTTTCATCCATAAGTAACTGGCAAGAGTGCTGAGGATTTTCACGTCGGCGACTTGGTTCTCGGGAGGTGCCTTAGGTTTCTCAAGCTTTAGGGCTGCTGTCGAGTTTTTCTTGTTGGTATCTGAAGTATCAGTTTTGGAGGTTGAGGTTGAGAACAAAAGCCGCCCATTCAGCATGGAACTCTGTTTTTTGAGAAACAATCAAATATCCAATCCAGTAGTCAATCAATTGAACACCACCAAATGTATGCTGAGAAGAGAGAACTAAAAATTTGATAATCAATCACTAACTGGATGGTGTAGAGAATAAGGAGGAGAAGAAGAGGACGACGAAGATGGAGAATCAGAAAGGAAGGCAGTAACAAGGGCTCTTCTGAAATTCCGGTTCCCATTGTTGTGGAGAAGACATCGGCCACCATCCCCAACAGCTGTAGTAGGATTAGTGTTTGTTGAAATGCGTAAAAGAAGATTAGGATGCCGCTGGTAAGAGCGTAAGAGAGCGGCAGCGCCAGTACTAGCACTTTGAAGGAGAAGCCCAGGAGCCCTAAGACGGCTCCTCGCCGACGCAGCGGCGGCAGCAAACATTCTTTTTGTTCAACTGAGATCCCCACCAAATCGCAGTACCCAGTAGAGCCCAGTGACTGGATATGCAGACACACAATAAAATCGAAATCTTCAATCTTGTGAATAACACGAAGATCCCCACCAAAATGTGAGCATTGATTCAACCATAATTAACAACAAATAATGAAGCGGAAAGGGAAACGAGGAACAAGTTCTGCTCCAGAGAAGCCACCAGCTACAGCCTCGCACCAAAAAAGAAAATAAGACTCGGCGAATCGGCAGGGGAAAAGAGACCAGGGCGAGGGGTATCGGAATTGGCAAAGGGAGAACCTTTGGACTTTCAAACGCGACTCTCACTCAAATTCTTGTTGCCCCAAAAGAAATATAAGATACGGCTGATTCACATGATTCACATCAATTAAAACATAAATATATTAAAGGGAAACGCTTGGATCGGGCAAACTGAAAAACCCAAATTTGCAGATGGCCAATCGCTAGTTGACACGTGTCTCTACATTTTAAGAAGCTGCTACACACGCATACAGGAGATCAGCTGCTTAAACTCAACTAAAGACCCGACCTCGCTGCAAATCACGAACAAAGAGACCTGTGAATGCCGAACAAGAGAAACTAATCTTGCCGCCGACTGACCAGCTCCTCTCTGCCTACTGAATAGTTCCTCAACGTCGACAAACCTGACTGACCAGATCGGTGATTTTCTTTCTCTCTTAGATTTTCTTCATGCGAGATTGGTGTTGGGCAGTCCCGCAAGATGATTTCTTTCTCTTTTAGTTTTTTTTTATTGTTTTGGTTTTTCTTGGACTTCATAGAATAATATTCTAAGATCTAACAGGAGATTGGTGTTTTGTTAGTTTTGTTGGGATTTATAAGACTAAGGTCCCGCTTGGATTCAGAGGTGAGCTCAGCTCATCTCAACTCATCTCAACTCATTTTCATTTTATTATTATATTTTTATAATTTTTTATATAAAACACAAATTCCTATACACCTTTTTCAATTCCCAATACACCTTTTTCAATTTCCAATACACCTTTTTCAATTTCCAATATACCTTTTTCAAATCCCAAAATAATAATAATATTAAAAAATAAACTAAACTCATCTCAACTCATCTCAACTCATCTCATCTCTGAATCCAAGCAGGGCCTTAATCGTGGGGATTTGTAGATGTTAGAGATGAAAAGTTAAATTCAGATGAATTTAATGTCTTGTTGGGATTTATAGTCTTGTTAGTCTTGTTGGGATTTATAAGACTAAATTCAGATGAAAAGTTAAAAAGTACTGCAAAGATTATTAGGAATAATATTAGAGATTCTTATTCTTATTTTTTATTAATTTCTAAATTCACATGATTTTTATATAAATATTTTAAAATAATATTGTAATTTTTTATATAAATATTTTTAAATAATATTGTAATTTTTTATATTTTTATAAAATATTTTAAAATGTTAAAAAAACCATGTAAATAAAATATAAAAATTACAATATTATTTAAACACACTTATATAAAAGTCATATAAATTTAAAAATTTAAAAATAAAATAGTTAATAAGGAATAAAAATAGAAATTTCAAAATAGAAATTCTTAACATTTTTCTTATGAAAAACACTACTGATCACTCGTGTTGTATTTGGATAAAAACAGTTCTCTAACTAAATTGTGACTTCTAAATAAAATATGTTATAAAACTAAAAAAGAAACTACTATTACAAAAAATAAATATAAAAGAAACTTTTAAGAACTAAAATTTTTTTCGCTCTATATATCTTTTTTATGAATTTCAGAACAATTGAAACTCGTATTTATAGTCCTTGAAATTACTATGCAAGTTACTATGCAAGACTTAAAATAATAGTGGTGGGGTCATTCACAAACTTATTGGTGGGGACAGGGGGCGGCGGCCGTCCTAATAATTCATAACACTCCCTCTTGAATAACCACCTATAAAGAATCCATCTCGTTAAAATCTTGCCAAGGAAAAATCCAGTGGGAAGAAAAACCAATGGTGAAAGAAAAAGAGTACAGTATTCTTATGTATTTTCAAGTGCCTCAAGATTATCTCATTAAAATCTTGCAAAAGAAAACCCAGTGGGACAAAACCTCAACGAAGGAAAAAGAGTACAATCAGCACAAGTTTTCAGGACATATACTCCCCCTGAAAAGTACATGACAATAGATTTTTAAGTCTTTACATTCCAATGTTCTGCACAATCTTATTGAATATCGCAGTTGGTAATGCCTTTGTGAATAAATCTGTCAGATTATCACTTGATCGTATCTTTGATATATCCTCCTTTGATATAAGCAGTATTATCTTCATATAAAATTATTGGACTGTCATTGATGACAGGAAGACCACATCTTTCTTGAATATGCAAAATTACTAATCTCAGTCAAATATACTTTAAACTTGTTTCATGAATTGCAATGAACTTTGAGTGATTTGAAGATGTAAAAGATAATGTCTGGTTAACAAACTTAATAGAAATCTGATACCTGCAGTATTACTTAAACTCCTCCTGAGAATATGCATTAGTATTCATTAAATAAACAAACATGATTTCAGCATATATATAACAATGTTAAAAATTCAAACATAATTTTTATCTAAAAAATGTATTTAGAGAGAACATGATAATATTCTCATCTACAATTTTGTCCCCCTCATTCGGCGTTATTAGGAAGAATTTGTTTATATACAGTGGAAAGAGCATTGGAAACCATCCATGTATGATAAAAGCTGTAAAAGCTTGAGGTTTAATTTTATTGGTTCGACAGAAAATCAAATCCGCTTGTCATTGTTGACAAACGAGATCTTGAAGAGATTTGAAAATCTCAGGTTGCTATTTAAATATAACTATTTTACTATTGGTTTACTCCAATAAAAAAAAAAATCTCACATTCTTCACAAATCCAGTTGTTGTTCATCCAGAACGATATTATGTCTGATAGAAATTCTAATATCCAAGATTTGAACTATGAATCTTTTATACCTCAACCACTCATATTTTCTCATGAGGCTGTAAACACCATGATAGGAGCAGAGATATATCTTTCTAGTAAAATTGATCCTGAAATTATTGCAGCATCAAGAACTCTTAGTGCTCAATATGCTACTTCTCTTACAACCATGTCTCAGAGGCTATTGGCGAGAACGATTGAGGTTGATCATCTTAAAAATCAAATATCTGAATTGCATCAAACGCTTACAACTAAAGACAGAAAAAATAAAAATTTAAGACAAGAAAACAAATAGCTGAAGAAATTTGTAGACTGGTATTCTCGTGACCTAAAAACACGAATAGAAGAGCTATAACGAGAGAGAGCTCAAATATAAAGTCAACAACAGCAGCTAACGGCAGAAGTTTAGCGTTTGCAAGAAAATATGGATAACTGTAATTAATCTCGCTGACTTTTGAAATTATGTATCCAGCATATGTTGTAATCTTGACTAAGTGAGATTTGAAAAGATGATGGTTTGTCTTGTTCTTATTTCCATTTCTATAATAATCATCTTTAGCTTCATTTATTCACATCAAATTTTCTTCTCATATCTATAATTCATCTGCATTTGCATTCTTATTCTACAAATTTTTAATGACTCATCAATTTCCTTTCAATATTCCTCACAATCAATATATGAGGCATCCTTCACCTCAGTTACAAGTTGTTCATACATCTTCCGTGGGTGCCATGTTGCAGCAAGCGAATGATCTGACTAATAAGTCAGATCGTGAAGCCGTATATGAGCTGGTGACCCTTGGAACTCGATACTCCTTATTTATTGTCGGATTTTCCGAACGGTTACAATCCAAAAATCGTGAGATTGGGGAGTTTAACCAGAAGGTTTCCATATTTCGACAACTTGTTCAAGACTCTAACAACAAAGTTATAGAATTAAAGCAACAAAATAATAATTTAAAATCATTGCTTGCCTCTTCATTTCGATTGCCTAATTCTTTAGATAAGGATGACATGTTGGTTTATGAAGAACAAATACATTTGAGAGATGAAGTAAGAAGTCTTAAATTTTTGTAACTTATCTAACATTTGAATAATAAGATCTTTCTTTTTCAAACGTATTTTTTGAATTTATAGTAGTCATTTTGATCTCTTCATCAACGTAAACTGCAATAATGGCAAATCTGGGTTCTAATAAAAACATATGAGTATATAGGATTATTTTCAAATCATTCTTTTAATATATACTTGCTGATTCAATTATACCACATGCATTCGGATTGCTTTAACCCATAAAAAGATTTTTGAAACTTTATAAAGTACATACTCCTAAATGTACTTGGATTAAATGCTTCAAGTATTGTATATCTTTATATATGTTATGATCTAATGATCCTTATAAATATACAGTGACTACATCTATCAACCGCATATTTAATCCTTTTGTAATAATCATACCGATTAAAAATCTAAATGTAATTGCATTCATAACAAGGAAATATGTTTTCTCATAACTAATCTCGAGTTTTAGCAGGAAATCTTGTGCGATAAATCGTGCTTTGTACCGCATAAGATCATTTTTCTCATTACGCTTTCGTATAAATACTCACTTATATTTGACAGGTATTACACCCTTTGGTGTTTGGATAAGAGGTCCAAATACATCTCGCTTCACTAGCGAGTTTAATTCAACTTCAATATCTGCTTTCTATTTTGGCCAATCATTTCTACGTCAACATTCTTCGACGGTTCTTGACTCACTTTCTTCATTACTTCTAGTAATGTCAATGGCCATTTTATATGAAAATATTTTATCGACAACAGTTTCATTTTTATCCATAATTTTTTCAGTACTCATGAAATGTATTGAGATCTCATTATTTTCATGTACCTGTTCCTCTCCAGAGGAAAATATTTCATGAAATACCTCTTCAGAAGTTATACTCTTCAGGAACTCCTATTCAGGAGGTTTGTACTATTGAGAGTTCCATCTTCCAGAGATTTGTACTCTTTGGAAGTTTCCTCTTCAAGAGGTTTGTAATTTTTGAAAGTTCTCTCTTCAGGAGATTTGTATTTTAAACAAAATGTTTGAATAGATCTTATTGTTTGTTTTGTGGGTACGGTTTCTTCAGAAGCATCGATTTCTTTTCTTTTGCACCAATAAGTTTTCAACACTTCAGGTGTGTCTTAGACTAATTTATTGTTGTTTTAACAACTTATCATTTAGAGACTTCAATTCTTGCTTAAGCATTAACAACAGTATTATATAATTTTACAACATCTTTAGTGTCAGTAAATACATTCAATAATTAATTTGCAACACTTTACAGATAGGTAATCATCTGAACTTCTAGTTCACATTCATTTGTAAGAGGATTAAATTTAGACAGGGTTTTATTATCTCAAATAATTTCTTATCGTGCTTCAGACACCGACTTTTGTTATTTCAAAACATGATAAAGTTTTACTGTAATGTATAAAAACTTAGTATAAGTAAATCAAGTGTTTGGCCATACAACAGATACATGGCCATTGTTCAGTCATACCACATCTATGACAAACATTTTCATCTTTCTATGAAAAATTATTCTGAGGGTCTTTACTCTTATCTGAGTTGGATCATTTCTGGTGATACGGTATATTATTATCATTTTTAGTGTTGTCGCTTCTGAAACCAACACTTCCATAGTTTTTCTACCACGTTTACGTCATTGATTCCTTTGAAAGAATGCACTGTTCACTCTAGAAATGGTGTAAATCCAATATCATTAAAAGGACGTAACTAGTGATTTATTAATAAAGACTCATTATTTAGCTAAATCACTTATGTTGAACCCAAGGTTTCAAGTTTCGTGTAATTATAAAATTACACATGGATTTTGATGATAACAAATGAATTCAAAGAATAAAGGAGTCTCAAGCTCAAGTTGTCCACACAATAGAATCAAGCACATCAAGGAACCAAGCACGAGCAAGAAGGGAATAAGTTCACATTAAAGTCATAGAGTAATGTTGTAAATCTCTCAAATCTTATACTAGAATCATGTTTATATTTTTTTTAAAATACTAACGCATATTTTCAGGGGGGGTTTAAGTATTAATACAGGCTTCAGGTTCTATCAAGTATTTGTCATCATCAAAAAGGGGGAGATTGTTGAACCCAAAGTTTCAAGTTTCGTGTAATTATAAAATTACACATGGATTTTGATGATAACAAATGAATTCAAAGAATAAAGGAGTCTCAAGCTCAAGTTGTCCACACAATAGAATCAAGCACATTAAGGAACCAAGCATGAGCAAGAAGGGAACAAGTTCATATTAAAGTCATAAAGTAATGTTGTAAATCTCTTAAAAATTTGAAATTAAGATTAAGGCTCAAAATTAATATTCTATCATAAAGCATTAAAATACATTTTCCACATGTGCATAAATCTTTTGAAAATTTTGAAAGATGATTGATTGCCATTTTTCACATGTGAATGACATGATTAAAGGTTTGAATTTTGAAAATATTAAGATGATTGATTTTCATCTTTCACATGTGCATGTTTTATTTGAATATTTAAGTCTTATTCTAGAATCATGTTTATATTTTTCTTAAAATACTAACGCATATTTTCAGGGGGAGCTTAAGTATTAATACAGACTTCAGGTTCTATCAAGTATTTGTCATCATCAAAAAGGGGGAGATTGTTGAACCCAAAGTTTCAAGTTTCGTGTAATTATAAAATTACACATGGATTTTGATGATAACAAATGAATTTAAAGAATAAAGGAGTCTCAAGCTCAATTTGTCCACACAATAGAATCAAGCACATCAAGAAACCAAGCATGAGTAAGAAGGGAACAAGTTCACATTAAAGTCATAGAATAATGTTGTAAATCTCTTAAAAATTTAAAATTAGGATTAAGACTCAAAATTAATATTTTATCATAAAGCATTAAAATACATTTTCCACATGTGCATGAATATTTTGAAAATTAAATTTGAAAATTTTGAAAGATGGCAATCAATCATCTTTCAAAATTTTCAAATTTACTTTTCAAAATATTCATGCACATGTGGAAAATGCATTTTAATGCTTTATGATAAAATATTAATTTTGAGCCTCTACCTTTTGCATAAGTCAAGAAAATCATCCATCACTTTTGAAAATATTCAAATAAAACATGTACATGTGAAAGATGACAATCAATCATCTTAATATTTTCAAAATTCAAACTTTTAATCATATCGTGCACATGTGAAAGATGGCAATCAATCATCTTTCAAAGCTTTCATTCTCTCTTCTCTAAGCATTGAGCCTTAACCCTTGTTCATTTTGAGAGATATAGTTTGCGCTGTATTGTTTATATCTCACTCATTGAGGAGTGTACTTTGATAGTCTACCCACTATCAACTTTTGTATTTGTAAAAAGGTGCGTATAACCCTTGTGTGTGTATAAGGTGTTTTACACGGGGAATAGTTCAATCACCAAGTGTGAGGTGATTGGAAGTGTAGAAGGTGTTCTACACGGGAAATAGTTAAATCACCAAGTGTGAGGTGATTGGAAGTGTAGAGGGTGTTCTACACGGATTCTTTGGAGCGGTGCTGCTCAAAGGTGTAATAGGTTTCTATCTCCACCTAAATGAGATTGAATAGTGGATTTGGGGATCCTTAAGGGGTAGCTTGAGGCGAGGATGTAGGCAGTGGGGCCGAACCTCGTTAACATACTGAGTTTGCTTCTCTCTTACCTTTACTCTTTATATTTATTGCTGTTTCATATTTTGTTTATATTTTATATTGTATATTTGATTAATAAGCGTTAATTTTTATAAACTAACTCAATTCACCCCTCCTCTTGTGTTAGTCATCTGGGCAACAACTTAGAAGACAAAATAAAAGTACAGAATATTTGTTGAACTTTTGCTCTCAATATTGCTACTGCAGGAACACATTCGAGATTTAAAAAATAATATATGTCTTCTTTTAAAATATCATTATCAGTGACCTTCTCACTACATAATTTTAATATTGACATGATTTTAAAGAGTGCAGAGTTATATTCACTACCACTCTTAAAATCGTGTAACTTCAGGTGCAATAAGTCATAATGTTCTTTTGGGAGGATTACATCTTCTAGTGCTCATATCTCTCCCTTAATTCATTTCACACAGTAAGACGATTTTTTACCATGAAATACACAGCACGGTCTTGTAGAGACACGTGATTTTCTTCTTTGATTGTATCCCTCAAGTTCATCATATCCAAATGAATCTCATCAAGGATCTTGGATAAATAAATTTTTTCAGAAATGTCAATAGTAATAAATCTCAATTTTATAAGATTTGACATTTTCTATATATATGAATCACAAAAATAAATCTGTGAATATAAGAAATATATTCACATAATCATCAGAATAAAAGAATAATTTTATCAAGTAATATTCAGCAATATTACCTTTTATATTCATCTCGAGGACTACAAATAATATATTGAAAAACTTACTTGAAGTAGAATACCACTAGTTTCAGTATCAGTAGAATTTCGTACTGATAACGTGTTATAAAACTAAAAAGAAAACTATTATTGTAAGAAAGAAATATAAAAGAAACTATTTGAAACTCTTATGAATTGAAACTTTTTTTCGTTCTATATATTTTTCTTATGAATTTCAGAACGATTGAAACTCATATTTATAGGCCTTGAAATTACTATGTAAGTTATTATGCAAGACTTAAAATAATAATTGGGGGTCATTCCCAAAATTATTAGTGGGGACAGGGGGTGGCGGCCATCCTAATAATTCATAACAAAATAGAAATTTTCAAAATAGATATGAATGCAGCTAATTATTGTGAAGCATAATCTTGATAAATTGCATGAATATTAACTTTTGATAGTATTTAGGGAATGAAAATCAAGATGTCTGCGTTAATAAAATGCTTGCTTGAAAAAAAAAGAGACAAAATGGTTGGTCTATACGAAGTCTCAAAACCCATGTGTCAAGTCAAGAGTTTAGGAGAGAATGGTTGCTTTGATAGATGCCTATGATACTTGCAGGAAGTCTTCTTGCCACAGTGGAAATGGTAGCATTGTAGTCAAAACTAAGATCACTGGAGAAGAGCTGAACGATGTCAAATAGTGGTGGTGCGCGCATGGATAGGAAGACGTGGGTTTCGTAGAGCTGTTGAACGGCCAAAAATAGAGGTGAGGATGGATTAGAGAGCAAGAAAAATCATGGCTGAAGCAAAATGAGAGGTCGCTGTAATTTTTGAGGTTGCACTCGGGCAAATGAGTGTGGGTAAGAAGTCAATAATTATGTGTGGGTCAGTCTATGTTTAATAATATTATAAAGGAAAATGCTATTTCTCTTGTTGCCATTCATTTCGATTTGATCCCATTTTCAATTTTTTTATATGATTTTTTTAATATCTTAAAATATTTTTTAAAAATATAAAAAAAATCACACGTAATTATTAGCAACAAAGCCTTTCTTAAAATTACAGTGACCTCTCATTTTGCTTGAATCTCCTGGGCAAAAGACAACATATATCATCATAAAAAATAAATTTTCGGGTGTTTCTTAAATTCTAAATCAGTATCTCGTTATTTACTAGCGCACTTTGGGATTGGGGTGTGGAGCCTTTCTTTCTCGGTCGTCTGTCTTAAAATAAGTGGATCCGATTTATGCGGTCGTTCTCTGCTACATTGGTGTTTTCACTCCCCACTATCTACCATAAAAAAATGTTTCCACTATATCTCAGGAGTAGTCAAAGGAAGTACGGCAGATCCAAATAGGAAAAAATTCACTAAGAAGTAGGGCATATAACAATGCATCAATTCATTCAACAAGATCCGTTCGGATCGGCAATGGAATAAGTAGCACTGCCCTATTATAAAATAATGTGACATCATTATATTAGAGAGCTGATTTTGCGAGAAAACTAGTCCACAAATCCAACACTTTATTTTTTCTTCAAAATATATTATCCAAAATACATTTTTTCTATTTTACTTACTTACGTTTACATTTTATCATCTATTAACTAATCTATTTTTTGTCTATATCCTTTAAATATTCATATTTTATTATAATTATATTTATATTAAAAAAAAATAAAAATTATTATGATGAACATTAAGGCGTGAGGGGAAGATTTCTAGGATTTGAAGTTCCAGCCAAGAGGAAAGGAGGGAGGCTGGGTTTGGCTGAGGATGCTTGCCGGCATAAGGAGTCATTCCTAGTGCGGCGACGTAGCCAATGGTGGCCGACAGTGGTTGGGCTAACAAACAAAGCCATCTATACCCATTTCGATTTTGCAGGTTGCGCGGGAGGGGAGGATGAGTTGCCGGAATTGGGGTCTTCGAATGTTGATCGCCGGTGTGAGGGGGTGCCAGTGAGGGAACGGTGTGTATAGTGATGGCCAGCGAGCACTATTTGGGAGGAAAGGGGCACGATGACAAGGAAGTGTGCTTCGTGCTTACAACCTGGGAAGGAAACTATGCCAACAAAAAATTGAAAAGAAGATAAAAAAAAATAATATAATATTTTTACAATTGTGAATAGTGTCCCACTACATGTAGCGGGTTCACTATTCATGAATTCATTTTACATTTAATTTACCTGTTCCAATAGAGATCCATTTTGAGAGTTTTCATCATGTAAAATACATATTTATGTATTTTAAAGTGTCGGATGTGAGTGCTCTTAGATATGTGCTCTTACATTTAATTTACCTGTTCCAATAGAGATGCATTTTGAGAGTTTTCATCATGTAAAATACATATTTATGTATTTTAAAGTGTCGGATGTGAGTGCTCTTAGATATGTGTTTATCAACTAAAAAGCTATTCTTCATCATGTCATTTTAACACACCATCTATATTGTCATGTGAAAAACTAAAAAAATCTCATAAATTTTGAAAAGATAAAAAAACTCCAAACTTAATTCAATATTACTTTACACGCTAGCCAGTGTGGCCAATGTATTAAAATGTGGTGTACTTCGTAGCAATGTTCAAGAGTCACGTGACAATTTCCAAATAAATTAGAAAATAAATTAGACCATATTAAGTTTCGATAAAGAGATTTAGGTTGCGTTTAGATAGTAACATAATTTTAGATATTCTGTAAATAATAATAAAAAATAATAAGATATTAAATAATAATAATAGTAGTAAAAAATAGATGAAGAGTTTAAATCTCTTACAAAATAAGTATTATCATGTCGTTAGTATGAAGAGTGTATTTTATTCACCCTCTTACAACCCTCAACTAGAGTGATACAAGCTCTCTAGGTGATACAAGCTCTCTAGGTTGGAAGTGTTAGACTCTTAATTTTTTCTAGAAAATAATTTGTTTTTCTTAAAATAGTTCATTTCATCTAAAATGATTTAGTTCATCTATTAAGTATAGGTAATTGTCCTTAATAACTAAAGCGGTTAATCCTTACTATTTTTTATGAATGAAATAATGAAGGTAGTCCAAAAATTGTAAGAGTAATAAGTAAGGGTTTCTAATCTTGTATATATAAAAGAGCTCATGTTTTACATTAGACTCATTCATAAAGTTTTAAAGCAAAAGACTAGAAATCTATTTCCTATAGAAAGTTTCTACTTTCTTTTGCAGGTTTTTCATTTCTCAAACTCAAATGGTGGGAGTTAAAAAAAATCCTATGGATTTCTTTATTCTTTCAAGATATTTTACAGAGAGCCATATATTTCATCTTTGTATTTGAATTATTAGTATTTCAATTTTGTTCATATAGAGAGCTTCTAAAATCCAGTTTTTTTCTTTGTTTTATTCTCTTGACGTGATCATTGGATTATCATAATTTGTGTTGCAAGAGAGTAACTGGGTCATGATTTAGAATACATTTTTTAGAAAAAAAAAACATATATATATATTTGATAACAAAAGTCTTTCCATGTGTATTAAAATAATATCATCTATTTAGTCCATTATTTGTAGTCATTTCTTCAAACACTTGTGGGCTTGAAATCCATTTCTTCAATGATTTCAGAGATAGGTTTGACTTTCGGCTTTAAGTTTTTGTCTTTGAATTCATATCTGGATGGTTTTGTGCTCATAACTATGTTAATGGATTTCAAAGACATGTTTTGATATTTGACTTAATTTTAAGCTTTATACATATACATATACATATATATATAAATATATATATATATATATATATATATATGTATATAAGCCTTAGGTCTTATTTATAGGTAAAAGGGTTTTACCTATTTTAGTAGATATCTACTTATATTTCTTTTGAATAATGAAGGTAATGCTACAACATCCTTATTATTTTAAAATATATATAAACAAAATTTGGAATCTTATTGTAACTAAATCATAAATTTTAAGGACTTATTCCTACAGGAAAATCTTTAAATTTTATGATTTAATTAGTATAAGAAAATGATTTTAGGTATTGACAGTAAAATGTGTCTTCTTCCTACAAGTGTGGATATTTTTATTTCTTAATATTCGGAATAATTTGTCTTATAATACAGGTAAGTAAATTTATGCTGTTATACAACATTTTCCAACATGAAAGTTAAAATTTACATAAATTCATAGCGTTAAAGTTTTTCTTGATTTTTACAATTGTTGTTCTAAAATCCTTAGGTGATGGTATTTATTTTCTTCCAATGCTTGATAGCACTAATTTTTCTTATTGGAAAGATTCGGTTCATTTTATCTTGAAATAAATGGACCTTGACCATATACTTTATGTAAAGCAACCACCTACTGACACATACACGGATACATAGGAAGTCATCAAAAATTCTCAATGGTGAGATCGATCTAATCGCTTAAGTCTAATGCTCATAAAGTGAGTATGAGTAAGAGCATTAGAGAGTCTATTAGTGACTGCTCTATAAATAAGGAATTAATGCAGGCAATTGAGGATCAATTTGTTCGCTCTGATAAGGTTTTAGCTGGCACTCTTACCAGGCAATTTATTAATAAAATCTTTGACAATTCTAAGAGTATGTGTGCATATATTATGAAAATAAGAGACATTGTTTTTCAACTTAAGGGCTTAAAGATAGAGATATCTGAATTTTTCTTGGTCCATTTCATCTTTGATTCACTAACATCTAAGTATGGGCCTTTCAAAATCTCTTATAACACACAAGGAAAAATGGTTAGTTACGAATCTTCTGACCATGTGTGTGCAAGAAAAGGAAATGAAGAAGCATGATCGATCGAAAAGTACAAATATAGTAATGAATGATAAAGTTAAGATTGAGAAAGGCCAAAGTAAACCTCGAAAGAAAAGGAAGTATAATGTGCTATCAGAATCTAATGGATTTAATGGCAAAAATGTGACATACTTCTTTTGTAAGAAAGAAGACCATGTTAAGAAGAGCTGCATCAAATATAAAGAGTAGTTTGAAAAGAAAGAGTTTTCTCACAAGAAGAAAACTAACTAGTGAACTTTGAATTTTTCACCAAATATAAAAAGGACACTCACAAATTATTGCAGTTGGAGTTTTGGAATGATTCTCAAATTGGGACATGTTTTCTATTTAAATAATGTATTTTATATTCCAAAATTTAGTAGAAAATTAATTTATGTTCTATACTTATTATCAAAGGTTGCGTTTTCTTTTTTGAGAATACTATAACAGTTTTTCAGAATAAAATTCTTGTTAGTTTTAGAACTATAGTTGATAACTTGTATAAATTAGATGATCATCCCGATTTTAAGGAGAGCTGTCTCTCCGTGCATTCAACTGGTATTAAGAGAAACCATTTGAAAGAAAAAAAAAATCTACAATGGCATAAGAGAATGGGATATATTTCTATAAAGAGGAAGAAACAATTAGTAAAAGAAGGAGTCCTACAGGATATCGATTTTACTAACTTCAAGATTTGTGTGGACTGCATAAAGGTCAAGCAAACCAACATCAATTCTAAAAGTTCAAGATGGAGCTCAAGTGTTCTTAAGATTATACACACAAATATCTATGGACTATTTCTTACTCTTTGCCTGAATGGTTGAGATATTTTCTCATCAATTGATGATTATTCTAGGTACATATATCTCTATCTTCTGAATGAGAAGACTCAAGCATTAGATGCTTTCAAAACCTTATAAAACAGAAGTAGAGAATCAAAATTAAAAGAAAATCAAGATCATCATATCTGATAGAAGAGGTAATATTATGGTAGGTACATAAAACATGGACAAATGAAAGGTTCATTTGCAAATTGGGTCCCTCTTCTATACGGTCCGGTTGCAATGGGGATGTTTACAACCATCCAATAGAATACAAAGACGTCACATATTTCACAAAAAAAAAGGTAAGCTCAATTACATGGGATTAAGATGAATTAACAAGTAGCACGCAACCCCTTCGTTCTCGATTTTCCATTTACTCTCTCCCTCCCTCTTTCTCTCCCCTCACAAGGAGAACACCACCAAATGCAGTCGGATTCCTCTTCCCTAGCAATCGTCTCTTGCCGCCGGTGATCTTCCCTAACGAGTTTTGGCTGATTTCCACCCACTCAAAACGTTGCACTAGCTCTTCCGTTGCACTTATGGCTAACTCTAGAAGCTGGAAATTTGTATCTGTAGAATAATTTTTATTTTATTTGTGCCCTAAAAATCAGCAAACATTGTTGGATAAATTGGGAAACGATGGATGATATTCTGAAAATTAATGCATAACGAACTTGCAGACAACAAAACAAACAGAGAAATCATCCTCTCATTCTCCGTTAATGGTGAATTGTTTCCTCATTCTCCCATTCTCGTTAAGGGGCCCTTCCCATTCTCGTTCTTTCATTTGTCCATTTGCCAAAAGGTTCACTCTGTAAATTCATTAAAAACACATTCTGCTTTTCTTTGATAATCAAAACCATTATCATCCACAGCAACTTGGTAAAATACAATTTTCACAGTACCAAATCAGCAACCAGTTCGTTGGCCATTTTCTATAAAGCAATTAATCATTAACGGAGTAAAAATAGATGAATCGAAAAAAATCATACTCGATCTGAATCACTCCATTTCCAGTTCAAATTATACTCTCAACTCTCAAACCAAAACTCTTAGTATTTCTTTTTATTTTACAATTCAGAAAAAAAAGGCAAATAAAAAACATAAATAATGGGAGAGGAAAAGTGTGCGACGTGACGCAAAGGGGGAAGGGTGCTCATGATGCGAAAGGGAGGGGAGAGATCCAGACTTGTCAAAATGAAAGGGGATGGTATGTTCATTTGAAATAAGGGGGGAATGGTTCGAAATAAGGGGGGGAGGGGATGGTCTGTTTCCGTGTGGTGATGGACTACAGTAACGCAAGTAGGAGCCCTATATGGCATGAAATAACTGAAGGGCTACATTTAAGGGGAGTGCAGACCGACTGCACTGAAGGTTTTCTCTTGCAAATTTCCTTTAGGAGGAATGCATTGTTGCCTAATATTCAATCTTTGGCACACTATAAATAAAATGGTGTTGCAAAAAGATTGAACTGTATGCTAATGGATATGGTAAGGAGCATGATTTGTAAATTTAACATGGAATTGATTTCCTTGCGAAGTGAAGCTTTTAAAACTGTAGTGTATATAGTGAATATGGTTCCTTCCATGTCTATCTCTAAGACACCTTTCGAGTTGTGAAAATATTGGAAACCTAACTTAAATCATATAAACATATGGGGCTGTCCTACTAAAATTAGAATTTATAATTTTAACATAAAGAAGTTAGACCCAAAGACAACTAGTGGTTTGTTTATTGGGTATCTAAGTAACTCTAAAGAATATAGATTTTATTGTCCCAGTCATTACCCTAGAATTGTCAAATATAAAAATATAAGATTTCTTGATGATGTTACACCTAGTGGGAGTGTAATATCTCAAGAGGTCACTTTTAAGGAAATATCTGAACATGCTATTTTGCTTTCTTTTGAAAAAAGAAAGTTGTCTTAAGGAAAAATAGATCGCAAGATCATGCAGTGACACCAATTCAAGAACAATATGCCCCTGTAATTGAGGTTCAGCCTGAAGTTATTCTACATTTATAGTCTGAGCCAATTGAGTTATCTCTAAATGACGAAAAAGTGACTCTAAGAAGATCCTCAAGAATATGTAAGTATGCTATTCCTAACGATCACATTGTATACCTAATTGAGTCTGATTTTGACGACCCAATTACGTTTTCACAAGCTATGAGTGAAAATAAATTTACATTTTGGTTGAATGCCATGAGAAACGAGTTAGAATCCATTTATAAAAATCAAGTCTAGGATTTTGTCGAATTACCAGAAGGGGTGGAAACAATTGACTACAAATGGGTTTATAAAACCAAAAGAGACTTTTCTGGTAATGTCGAACGATATAAGGTTGGATTTTTCACTAAAGGATTCCGTAAGAATGAAGGCATAGATTATCATGAAACATTTCTCCAATCTTTAAAAAGGATTTGTTGAGGATAATCATGACCTTAGTAGCTCATTTTGATTTAGAGTTATTTCAAACAGATGTGAAACGACTTTTCTTAATAGGAATTTCGATAAAATGATATACATGAAATAACCTAAGGGTTTCAGTGATGACAGTCAGAAAGTATGTAAATTGTCTTTATGGACTAAAAAAGGCTTCCCATAAATGGTATTTAAAGTTTCACAAGATTGTTTTCTCATATGATTTTATTGAGAATATTTTTTTATCAATATATATACCTTAAGGTCAGTGGAAGCAAATACATTTTTCTAATCATATATGTAGACAATATTCTTTGCAAGCAATGATTTGGGCTTATTATATGGGACTAAACATTTTCTTTCCTAAAACTTTAAAATGAAGGATATGGGTGAAGCTTCCTAAGTCATTGGTATAGAGATTCGCAAAGACAAGAAACAAATAAAGAGTCTTAGGACTGTCTCAAAAGCCCTACATTAAATTTTTTTTTACAGATATTCGGTATAAAAGCTTGTAAAGCCTCTATAACTTCCATAATCAAAGGTGACAAATTTCTTAAAGGTTTAGCACCTGGAAATGAATTAGAATAAAAGTAAATGAAAAGTGTCATGTATCTATAGTAGTAATTTGATGTATGCTCAGGTTTGCACCTGTCCAGACATATGTCTATTAGTTGGATTATTGAGTTGCTATTAAAGTAATCCAAGTCTTCAACATTGGATAGTTACAAAGAAGGTGATGCAGTATTTGTAAGGAACAAAGGAAACATGCTAATCTATAGACATACAGACAATTTGCAAGTGATTGGCTATTCAGGTTAAGATTTTGCCAATTATGTAGACATCAGAAAGTCTACTTTTGGATATATCTTCTTCTTGCTGAAGAAGTTATATTTTGAAAAAGTACGAAGCAATTTATAGTTGCTATGTCTACTATAGAGGCATAATTCATTGTGTGCTATTTAAAGCAACAACACAAATAATGTGGTTGAATAATTTTATTCCTAATATTAAAGTTGTCGATTCTATTCAAAAATCAATAAAAATTCTTTGTGATAAAATTGTTGCATTGTTCTTCTTAAAGAAAAATAAGAGCAGAAACAGAAGCAAGCATATCGACATAAAGTATTTAAGTGTGAGCGAGAGCATAAAAAATAATGTGGTGTATATTGAGCACATCAATGTAGCTTTGATGTTAGTTGATCCAATGACCAAAGGTTTACCTGTAAAATAACTGATCCAATATACACCATGGGGTGTATATTGCTCTCTTTAGTTAGCTAATCTACAAAAAATAAAGTTGAATTTAGTTTCAGTTTTGTGCATAAAGTTAATAATTTTGGGTGATTAAATTGGACCCGAATGACTTTATTAATTATTCATAAATTATTATAAGGAATACTATGTATTGTGATACATGGAAGATAAGTTCTCACTATAGACGGCAATACTGCCATGGTTCGTGTAGATGATACCTTGACAGAATTGATGATATTAATTTTTGCCATTTCAGGTTGATCTATTAAGTGAACCAAGCAGGAGAATGTTAGATTCTTGGTTTCCCCTAAAAAATCATGTCTTTCCTAAGGTGATTCACTTCGTCAAAGATAGTTCACTTCATATATCAAATATAGGTAATTGTCTTTAATAAATAAATTGGTTAACGCTTATTATTTTTTATGGAGGAAATAATGAGGGTAGCCCTAAAGTTGTAGGAGTAATAAGTAAGAGTCCCTAGTCTTGCTTATATAAAAGGACTTGTGTTTTTCATTAGATTTACTCATAAACACTACAAGAAAAATGAGTATTTGTAACATTTTAATTGCAATCAAAATGACTATATACTTGTAACGAAAACTTTTTCTTGTAGTGAAAGTTCTAAGGCAAAAGATTAGAAGTCTTTTTCCTATACAAAATTTCTATTTTATTTTGCAGATTTCTCAATTCTCAAACTCAAATAACTGCAGATAAAAAATTCTATGAATCTTTTTATTCTTTCAAGATTACTGAAAAGTATAAAGAGTTCAACTTACTTTTGTTGAATGGAATCCCCTATAGTTTATGGAATCACTGCAAGCTCTTCTTTAATCATATTGTACTATGTAAAAGTTATGTTATGTCAAGAGTCATGGGAATCATTAACCCTCTATTGTATATCTATTCGATTCATTTGTATACCGTTGACAATGAAATTAATATGCAATCCAAATTCATGTGCATGATGCCTTTTTACACGGATTTTATTGATTTTGTGCGCGCATATGTCTCGGCCGCCAAGTTTTGGTCACCCTCAATTTTCTCATCATATCTTCAAACTAAATAAAGGGCGCCATTTTACTGGCTTTGGCTAACTCCTCTAATTGCATGGTGTTTAATTATGTAGTTGTGATCTCTTTGATTTTGGTTTCTAGGCTTCAAAGCTTATTATAATTAATTTCCTTTTCATCAATCTTTAGAATACCAATACTTTATGCCAAGTGTCAACAATAATTTTGCTATCAGCTTTTTCCAGATTGTTATTGATAATCTCTTGCAGCATGATCTTTAGGTTGGATTTTTGTTTTAGATTGCCATGTTGTAGTGTCCTACTGATAAATGTTAAGAGCATTGTTATAGTTATAAAGAGATTTTAAAAAATTAATTTTATAAATTAATGTAATTTTATATGATCTGTTAAATCTACTTTACAATAAAATTAATTTTACAATCTGACAAATCATATGAAATTATATCATTTTGTAAGATTTATTTTGTGAGATCTTTTTATAGTTAAAGTATTTCTTTAAGCAAAATATCCTTCACTTTCTCTCATCATGGGCTTCTAATCACTCGCATTGAGACTCGCAGTTCATCATCCCATCCACAAGCCTTCTTTGATCCCTAATTATTGGGTAAAGTCAAGAACTCATGGTCATCACTTCAATATGGGTAGATGCTAGATATCTTATTTATTTTGAAGATAATCTGATCTCTTGAAAATATAAAAAAGAAAACAATAAAATATTACTCGTTTTAAGTCGCGTTCACCAAAGTATGATGTAACCATCTATTATAAAGCATAATGTAAAAAGCTCATTTTTAACAAGACAATAAGCAATACAATTAAACTTTCTAATGCTCTATTCAAAGAGTTTTAACGCATCTTTTCACAAGACAATAAGCAATATAATTAAATTTTCTAAAAATAAAAGATACAAACCATTATGTTAGAACTGTTGCAACATCAATTTAATATCAGGAACAATCAATTCCACCGAACTCCCCTGATCTGCGGTTCTATTGATATCATTGACCACCTTTTGTGCATCTCCCTCCAACATGATCCGATGATTCCGATCCAAACCCAGCTGTTTGACAATAATGACAGCCTTTAGTGCGATAAGCATTAGAAACATATCACGTTTTGGTTGAGAGGGAGAATTATCGCACTAGAAACATATCACGTTTTGGTTGAGAGGGAGAAGGATCAATCCTGCATATTCGGAGAATTGCATGTTCGATTCATTTATGACAAAGATATAATTAAAAAAATAGATATTTATAACATTTTAATTATAATTAAAATAATTATTTTTTATTTTATTTTAAATAACTATTTTAATTATAATTAAAATATCACAAATATATATTATTATATTTTTAATTACGAGACAAGTACGCGAACGTTGTGCTTATATCAAACCTGCCCAACACTTGTCCTTTGCATGACAAGTCCTTTGCATGACTTGTCCTTTGCTTATATCAAACCAGTGTCCTTTGCATGACACTGGTCCAGCTTGAAGGGGCATCTACGTTGATATCAACCCCATTTTGTCATTCCAAAGATTATGCCACGTGCGTTGACAAAGGAAACCGTATACCTTCATTAATTGCTCAGTCAATCAGCCAGCTGGCCCAGCTCCATGGTTTATATATGACTCTATTTTATTATATGAGTACAAGTTGTCAAGTTTCATTTAATCCTCTGTTGTACAATATTGAATGCTGACTATATAATACAATTTATCATAACTGGCTAACTTTGAAATTTCTTCGCTATATATATATATATATACATACTTAAAAACAATATATACTATCTCCATTTTATTAATATAAAAAAATTATTTATTTATAATTATTTAATTATAATCAAATGATTATTTACAATTAATATTAACTATAAATAATCATTTAATCATAATTAATTAAATGATCATAAAAATTTATTTATTTTATAATATAAATTGCACATATAGAAGAGCTGAACATTGACTGCTGACTATATAATACAATTTATCATAATCTGGCTAACTTTGAGATTTCTTCGCTATATATATATATTTTAATCTTTTGTTTTTAATGGAAAGTACTGGTCGTCCACGCATGAATGATGAATTGACTGCTGACTATATAATACAATTTATCATAATCTGGCTAACTTTGAAATTTCTTCCCTATATACATACATATATATATATATATTATATATAGAAGCAAATGATTCTATATAAAAAATCACATGGAATATTGACCGAGTTACCGCGTACAAGCAAATGATTCTATATACGCTATGTTGTTGTTGGAATTAATGATATTCCATGTGATTTTTTATTTTACCATACTTTAAAGACTGAGCTTTAATTTTCCTATCTTATTTTAAAGATTGCTGTCGTAACGCACATATCCTGGCGAGTAAGTAGCTCATGATGTCGTAAATAATAAAAGGCTATTAGTAACGGGTAAGAAATCGCCATAAATATATACATATAATTATATAAACGATCAAAATAGTAAGAAAAAACTAATTACAGCGACATATTTATGCCGCAAATGTTCAATTCCTACGATTTCCTCGCCAAATTTTCATTGTCTCAATATTTTCTTCCCGGCAACAAAGAGGTGCAGTAAAACCTCTTTTCCGGCGGCCAGGAGATATTGCCTGATATTTTTGGAGAAACTTATGAAATTATTGAAAAAAAAAAAAAATTATTGAAAGACGTACGTTGTTCTATTTATCCTCCTATTTTTTTTTTTTATGTCAATAAGATGAATAATTTTTTTTATAATTTATATTTGATGATCTACATAAAAACGTTCTCACTTTATGATTAAATAAAATAAATTTTTAGATTTTTAAAATTTTTTATTTGTAAATAAAGATATTTTAATTAATTTTATTTTAAAATAGAGATTTCATTTATTTATTTATTATTTTAATTTTAAAAAAATTTAACTTTTTAGACTATATAAAACATTGCTTTCAATACAAGAAGATTAGTCAACAGATTCGAATATCTCTATAAAAAGATACATTAAGAAAAAACGATAAGTAGACAACATCAATAATTATCAGCATTTAATATTTATTGCTTTTATTCTCTTAGTTCAAAGATCCAAACAGACTGCTCCTGCACCAGAGCGAACTGTCTCTTTCTTGATCTTCCAAGCGAGTAGTACAGCGACAATCTGTAACATCACCAGCATTAACACCTTACTTCAGCTTTCATTTAAGAGATAGGCTAAGCTTGACTAATAAAATAGGGGTATAAATTAATCCGGAATTTAAAACAATAATTCAATTCAACTACGCTCAAATAAGAAAAAAACAAAAGAACACACTCAATGAGAAGAAAAACAAAAGCATTCAATAATTTAATACAATAATGCCACTGGAAACTGGTAAGAGCATCCATTAATCTTATTAAAATAAATTATCAAAATTTGATAATAAAATATAAAATTTACATGCATATTAATTTTTTTTATCATATTTAATAAAAAATATAAAAAAATGTGAAAATAGCATAAAATTATTTTTTACTTGATTTTTAAATAATAAATCATTAAATTTGATCTATTTTTTATTAAATTTTGATAATTTATTTAATAAAACCAATAGAGATGCTCTATATTTCAGATCTTCAGGTTTGACCAAATTGTATCGCCAAACTCATATTATATATGTGAGTATGGGGAAACAAACCAAGTCCCCAACGAAGCTGATCATCGTTTCTACGTGAAAGGTGAAAGACAAAAAAGACTAGACAGGCCATGGAGGAGCTCAAGTTTGATGCAGCAAAGATATTCATTGCCGTTGCATTTCTTGGTTTCGCCGGACTCTTGCTACGCCTGTATAATGCGCTGGTGCTGAAGCCGGACAGGCTTCGATCTGCACTGAGAAAGCAAGGCATCGCCGGACCACCGCCGACTTTACTACTCGGAAATATTTGGGAGATAAAGAACTCCCTATCCAGTACCACAGTTAAGGCTCCTGCCGGAGAAAATCCCATCTCCCACAACTGTGCTTCTCTCATCTTTCCATTCATCGAGCAATGGAGGAAACAATATGGTGTGTCTCTCGATCCATCACCTTGCAATATCCTATATATTTATCTCAAATATTTCTCAGTTTGATCTGTTATGAAATAAGAAAATATTTTAGACACTAAAAGATCGGTACACAAAAATAAACTTAGTACAAATTGATATATATGATTTGATCTGATAAATTATTTTTCAAAAAATAAATTTAACAAATTTTTTAAAATTATATTAATTTGTGAGTATACTTTATATTATAATTTCTTTATATATATAACATTTTTCAAAAAAGAAGATTGATCGTTGTGAAGAAAAATTTTGAGACTAAACTTTATGAGTTTTTGTGATTGTTACGGTTTGATAGGCCGTTTGGATATATCAGAAAGTTTATGATAAATATTTTTTTAAATGAAGATGAAATTAAAAATAAAAAAGCTTAATTTGTGAAGTCACTCGTGAATTGTCTGGCCAGAAAGTTTGGAATCGAAGTTATATGAAAAGTGGGGAAAATTTCTATAAGAAAATCAAGTCTTTGTGATTAATTATTTGTGATTAAAAGATTGTATATTATTCATTTTGATTGAAAATAATTATTTTGTTAAAAATAATTAGTCTCAAATAATCTTTTTTTTTTTTTGGTCGTAGATGGTTGCTTAACATGCAAAAGTAAAGTCTTTTATTTGTTATATGTTTTATGTTTAAACAGGTGATTTATTTGTGTTTTATCTCGGAGTCTCACCAAAAATATTCATAAAAGAAGCTAGCATTTTGAGAGATATAACCACATGCACATCCTTGGACTTTGGGAAACCATCGGAGCAGCAAGAAGAGTTGGGTCCTTTGCTAGGTAAGGGCATTGTCACTTCAAATGGGGCTCTATGGGCCAGGCAGAGCAAAATCCTCGCTCCGGAGTTTTACATGGAAAAGGTCAAGGTATGATTACCTTAGGCTTTAGCAAACATTTTAGCTGTTTGCATAATAAAATGAGGGAAGATGATTTTAAATTAAAATTTAAAAGTTGAATAAAATATTATTTTTAATATTATTATTTTGAATTCTAGAAAAAAATAATTAACTATATTTTATATAAAAAATAAAAAAAAATTATATATAAAAATGAGATGAGATAAACATATTTTGTATCTAAACGGGACATTAATAATATTCGTTACCTCCGGAATTAGTAGGTATTTGATATGAGAAGTACTTGATATATATATATTTTTATAAAAATAAATTTATAAATTGATAAATATAAAATATAAAATATGTCATAAGTCGTATTAGTTTATAAATTAATTTTTTTTTTTTTTTGTTTCTTTATCCCATGTAGAGAATGGTAAACTTAATTATTGAGTCGACCATCCCACTGCTAAACTCATGGAAGAGTAGGATTGAGACGGAGGGTGGAATTGCAGACATACACATTGACGATGACCTGAGAAGTTTCTCTGGTGATGTGATCGCAAGAGCATGTTTTGGCAGCAACTATGCCCAAGGGGAAAAGATTTTCCTAAAACTAAAAGCTCTACTTGGGGTCATGTCACTGACAGGTTTTGCCACAGGGATACCTGGCTTAAGGTTCGAGCGCCATTCTTTCACGAATTTTTTCTTTTAAGAGATTAACTACGGACACAAATTATATAAAAATATATTTATAAACGGGCATACTTTCACATTATGTACTAGATTTATTTTATATTAAAATAATTTTATAGTTTAACATATTGCATCTAGTCACATTATTTTATAAATTTATTTTTATATAATTTTTTTATGATTAAAGTATTTTTCTTCTTTTAAATATTATAAAAAATATATATATTTATAATTAAAACAGTCTATTATTATCACAAATAATTATTCTAGTAGTAATTACAATATCATAAATATTTGTTTTTTTTTATAGTGAAAATAATAAATCCATTTAAAGTAACAACTTGGGCATATCCACTTTGCATGTTACAGGTACATTCCCACAAAAAGCAATAGGAAAGGATGGAGGTTACAGAAGGAAGTTCGCAATTTGATACTAGAGGTTGTCAAGGAGAGACAGAAAGCCTCTGATCATGAGAAGGATTTTCTACAAATGGTTATTGAGGGAGCTAAGAATAGTGACCTGTCCCAAGAGGCTACAGAAAATTTCATTATTGATAATTGCAAGAACATATACTTGGCTGGGTATGAGACCACTGCACTTTCTGCCACATGGTGCCTTATGCTCTTAGCTTCAAATCAAGAATGGCAAGACCGTGTCCGTGCTGAGGTTCTCGATATCTGCCCTGGTGGGACACTCGATGCTGATATGCTTCGTAAGATGAAACAGGTAATCAAATAAAATTTTAGAGAATTGCTAAAGACATAATTAAGGGTCGGTTTGAATTCGTAGATAAAATTAATTAATTTTAAATTTATTATTATATTTCTTTAAATTTTTATATAAAATATAATTTTTAATATAATTTTTTTAAATTTTAATATATATTTTTTTAAATTATAATTCTATTTGTTCAAATTTCAAAATAATAATAATATTAAAAAATAAATTAAATTCATCTTAATCTATCTCAATTCCTAATTCAAATTGGATCTAAGAGATTACACAAAATAAATTTATAAATTAATATACTTTTATAAACTTATAAAATAACTTTATAATCTAGCATGCTACATTAAGTTAAATTAATTTGTAAATTAATTTTTATTTAATTTTTTTGTGGTTAAAATATTTTTTTAAATTTTAATTGACATGATATTAATATCATGCCACATGAAATCGATCTTTAAGCACAAAGAATAAAGAATGCATTTCTAAGCACATACTTGATCAATTTGGATATGTAGCTAACGATGGTGATACAAGAATCGTTGCGTCTTTATCCACCTGTCCCCCTAGTGGCTAGGGAGGCCTTGAAGGACATGAAATTGGGGGACATGAATATCCCAAAGAGTGTCAACATTTGGGCAGTGATGTTGGAATCACACACTGACCCAGGAATATGGGGATCGGACTCCTTAAAGTTCAACCCAGCTAGATTCGCAAATGGAATTAAGGGTGCTTGTAGTCAGCCGCACTTGTACATGCCATTTGGATTTGGACCCCGAGTGTGTGTTGGGCAGCACTTGGCCATGTTCGAACTCAAGATACTGATAGCGCTACTTCTCTCCAACTTCTCATTGTCCCTCTCCCCAAAGTACAACCATGCACCTACTATGAGGATGGTGGTAGAACCCAAAAATGGAGTAGATCTCTTGGTGAAGAAGTTGTAAGCTATGTATCATATGTCTCGTGATTGGGTTGGTTCAATATCTACGAGAAAAGGGAAAATAAAATTTACCTACACTGTTTTTGTTTTTGGTTCTTTGTGTAATATATAGTAAGTTAATGAAAGTTTGTCTCGCTTGATGTGACAGCAGGTAGACTTTGAAGTCCAAAGTTGTTAGAGCATTTATATTGATCTTATATTTTTTTTTTATTAAAAATATATTTTTTACACATAAAAAAAAAATTATCACAATTAATCAAATATGATCTAAAAAAATATAAGAAATAGTATAAATGTATTTTTTATTTATTTTTTGCTTAATTTTTAAATAGTAAATTATTAGATCATATTTGATCAATTATGATAATTTTTTTTAATATTTGTGTAAAAAATATATTTTTAATGATAAAAAAAATGAGATTAATATGATCTTACATGAGTAATGCTGCCATCCGGATGGAATAAAAATTACACCAAGTCAATAATAACTTGCCACGTAATAATTTTATTTTGTAAACAATTACACCAGATTTTATGTGGGGGCGGTTGATGTTGACAAAGCAGTGTACGCTCTTGTCAAAGTGATTGATTTCAATTGTTGGCCACTCCACTACTCCACCCAGTTGAAAAGAATGACATAGGGAATCTTTGAATATAGATTACGAGAACTGCCAATATAAATTTAAATAGATAAGTTCTATATAATTTTTTATTTTATAAAAAAAAAATTTATTAATAAAAAATTATTTTTTACACTTTTTATGTTAAATTCAGTTTTTTATTTTTGTTTTTCAATATATACAACACTTACAATTTTTTTTCTTTTTAATTATAGAAGAACATCTATAAGAAGGATAAATATAAAATTTAGAATAAAATATGAATCATTTCTGATTTCTATTATGAATGAATAAATCTATTCTATTAGATTTATTATTATTTATTTCAACAACTTAAATTGATATATAAAAAATATAAATTTGATTATTTAAATTATATCTTAATAATAATAATAATTACTAATTAAGAAACAAAATATATAATAAACTAGTAAAAATATGGTATCCCGTGCACTAATGATAGCTCACACATGAAATGAGCACCCCAAAATTCTATATTTAGATTTCGTTTGAATTCGGAAATGAGATTAGATCAGATTAGATCAATTGTGAATAATAATAAGATGTGTAAGTTGAAATTAATTTAAATTAGTTAAGATGAGTTGTGAATAATAAAACTGAATTTGCTATTCAAATCGTCCCATGCCATTCATGCAACTTGAGGAAGGGAGAGATGATAGAAGGCAATAAGAAATGAATAAGAGTCATGTCATGTGCTACTAGTACATTTATTTTTTAGTATTTAGATTGATTAAAATAATTAATTTATATTAAGAATGATATAAATTGTAGTCAATCATAATTATGGAATATATAAAGAATATATAAAAGTGACTTTGCATAAATTTTTTATATATAATATTATTATTTACGTTATGTGGATACATAAAACAATCAAATTAAATTCTTATGATTTATATTATATTATATATATATATATACGATCAATTTTATTAAAAACTTAAAAATAAAGGTTTCTTAAAAAAGAGAGTGATAGATCATAAGATCACAATAAAAAAACCATAAATATTTAATAAATAGACAAAAAGTAAAATACTTTATTATTTTTATTAATAGAGTGGTAAAAAAACTAGTGGATTTGAGTTTTTTTTTTCATCATTTTCTTTTAAGCACTTTTTTAATATTTTTCATCATTAAGAAAAAATTTTTAAAAAAATATACCACTTTATTTATATTTACATCCTTAATCATTAAGTAAAATTAAAAATTAAAAAAAAAATTATATATAAAAAAAGTAGTAAATAAGTGGTAAAATAGTAATAATTCTATTATTTCTCTTACTTATCAGAAAAAAAAAAATTATCATTTCTCTTAATGTTTAAAGTTTTTAAATTTAGAAGTCTGTGTAAATATATAACATATATCATACTACAATTACTATATATCGATTATATAATAAAGTTGTACATTAAAAAATATGAAAAATTTAATATGTTGAGCTAAATATATATAGTTATAGTGATTTGGTTATAATTATATTGTAAAAGTTACAACTTTAGTATTAGACTATTAGTTAAACTGATTTACATAATTATATTATATACATATAACTCTAAGACTAATGTATTAGTATTAGTATTACTATATTACTAAATTTATAATATTAGTATTAATATATTACTATATCACTAAATTTATAGTATTACTATATTTATTAGTATTAATATTACTATATTACTAAATCTATAGTATTACTATATTTATTAGTATTAGTATTACTATATTACTAATGTATTAGTATTAGTATTACTATAATGTATAGTATTAGTATTAGTATTACTATTACTATATTACTAGTGTATTAATATTAGTATTACTATATTACTAAATTTATAATATTAGTATTATTATATTACTATATTACTAAATTTAGTATTAGTATTAGTATTAGTATTACTATATTTATAATATTAGTATTAGTATATTACTACATTACTAAATTTATAATATTAGTATTATTATATTACTATATTACTAAATTTAATATTACTAAATCTATAGTATTACTATATTTATTAGTATTACTATTATTATTACTATTACTATATTACTAATGTACAGTATTAGAATTACTATATTACTAATATATTAGTATTAATATTACTATATTACTAAATCTATAGTATAGTAATATTTATTAGTATTAGTATTACTATATTACTAATGTATTAGTATTAGCATTACTATATTACTAATTTAAATTTAATAATATAGTTCTTATAAAAAAAAGAATGTAAATAATTTATTAGGCTATAAATTTTGATAATAAATTAACTAAATTTGATGATTTTTCTTTTTTCTTTTTTGAAAAATAATATTGTTTTTAAGCAATTTTTCAAACTTTTTTTGCTGAATTACTGCATTATTTAATTTATTAGTCCCATAACAAAAGTTCAATTAGTTGACCCATTCAATCTGATTTTTTAACATAACATCTTCATTCAATGTCAAATCAATTTGCATTTATAACTACAAAACTACCAATAATTCAATCTCCACTTGAAAATAAACATTTAAAAAAAACAAAAACAAAAAACTCTGCCAATAATTCAATTTTCACTTGAAAATGAACATTTAAAAAAAGCAAAAAACTCTGTCAATAATTCAATCTCCACTTGAAAATGAACATTTAAAAAAAAACATAAAACTCTTTCAAGATAGATGACTTATGAGTTTTTCATCAGGTGAGTGTGTACAACCAACCAACGTACATTCAACTAAATTTTGTATTATAGCTAACTTACAACCAGTCAGATTTATCATTATAACCCAAAACATTGCATATCGCTACAAAATGAATGATCTACCAAAGTATCATGCTTAAATATCGTTACAGACTTAGGAAACAACAAATATAACAAAAGTCATCGTCTGTCAGCTGCTTATAACTAATTATCTTTTGAGTAGTCAAAATTTCACGATACTCCATACGTAAAATTATATTGTGACATTGTAAGAAATTGCATATTCTTACAAAATGTAAAAAATTTAAGTGACGAAAACAAACACTAAAATATAACACATGAGTAAGATAAGATTAGTATTCATACAAATCCAATAGTGTTGACATAATGGGCGGGTCTGGAGATGTTGGGTATTGCATATTCCTATTTATATAAAAAAAAAAAATTAAGGGACACAATCAAACAAAATTAAATATTTAAATATAACAGCAATTTATAAGATAGGATTAGTACTCATACATATCAAATGATGTTGATATAGCAGGGGGGTATGGAGGTGTCGAGTATTGCATATTCCTACAGAAATACAAAAATTTAAGGGACCCAATAAGATGAAAACAAACATTTAAATATAACAATAATTTGTAAGATAAGATTAGCACTACATATGTGCCGGATATTGTATATTCCTATAAATGACGAAAAATTTAAGTGATAAAATTAGACTAAATGAAACATTTAAATATAACAAAATTTTGTTGGAGAGGTGTAGTATGCATACAGATCAAATGATGTTGACATAGTGGTCGAGTCTAAAGGTAATGTAGCTGACTTCGATCCTCCAATACCACTATATAACAAAAAATATTTCATCAAATTAGAAGCTTCACGCAATGAATATTAGACACATTATAAGCATAATGATCTCTTGACATACCTAAGTGATGGACAGTTCGTTCTAACATGCCCTTCTTGTTTGCAAATGCCGCATCATCACTTCTTTGTTGGCACATTTTTTTTTGGATTCTTTTGACGTGATGTTTTGGGCCTTCCTCTACCAACAATAATCGGGGAATCTTGCACTTGGAAGTTTGAGAGTAATTGGCTACGAACTGGATGTCTCTCCATGTTACCGCCACCATCATCATCATCATCACTTATCTGAAGAAGCTCTTGATGCATATTCTCTACTCCCTTTGTACATGATCATAGTTCTTAATAGATATTGATGTCATCTCAGCAACAGGGTAAAATTGTCTTATGAAATGATGTTTATTATCATATGCAGATGAGATTGTCTCAAATGGCCCCTCATCGACACATATCCTATCAATTATGCGACTCTTTGCATTGATCGTCCACCTCTCCAACACATTTGATCGCATAAGGCTCAAACAATTTCTTTTTGCCAAAACTGTTAAGATGTGCCGGCATAGAAAGCCAATCCACTCAAACTTGTGACGTGTGCAAGACACAATATTTTTATCGTTCTCAAGTGTCACTTCATATGTCGATTTTTATTTTGTAGACCACCATATAAATTTTTTGTCCATCTTCTTCACGTGTTTTGTGTGCCTCCCACTCGTAGGAAGTTACTAACTCTTCTTGAAAGATATCAAATAATTTTCTTGTATAGAATTTGGCCACTACCTTTTCAATCCTATAACACGTTTTCAAGATTGGAGTCGTTTTTGGCCATTACTCAAGTCGGATCGGTCTCTAGCGTCTCCCTTAAAAAAAATGATTGAGATTTGTTTGGCAAGTCTAAAAAAATGTTACAAAACGTAAAGCATCATAAAGTCATTTTAAAAAAGAAACAAGATTTATTATTAAAATAGTTTTTTTTTAAAATAATTATACGTTACTCACCTATTTCATAACTATAATTATCATTTTTATTTTGTTTGTCACAAACATTTTCTAAATTCTGCTCTACCCGAAACAAGTTAAGTTATGAATTTTTTTGTGGTTGATACCACGAAAAAAAAAAAAAAAACTGACATAAGTAAATAAATATCAGTTCAAACTTAAAGATTTAAAGTCAAAGATGCAATTATTAGAGTATTTTTATTAGGTTGTTTAAAATTAAATTTTAAAAAGTATAAATTTGTAAATATATTAAAATTTTTTGATTATATTTAATTAAAATTGAAAAAAAGTAAAAAAATGAAATAAAAATAATTTTTATCTTAAAAAATGAATAATAAAGTTAAAAATTTTAGTTTTATTATTCATTTTTGAAGAAAAAAAAATATTTATATTTTATTATTTTTAATTAAATATTATCAAAATTTTTTGATATATATAAAAATTTATATTTTTTGAAATTTCACTTTAAACAATCAATGCACTTATACATACATAAGAAAACCTGTAAGAAAGAATGATGCAACAAAAAGGCAATGAAAACTCTTGGAAAGTGCTTTGCTTTTAAAAGCATCCAGAATAGGTTGGGGAGGAGGAGCTCGGCTGAAAACCAGCTCGCGGGTCCTTGTCGTGGGTCCTCTCCAACGGATCCGTTGCAGCAGATTTAGTATAAACCAAATTAGATTCTTGACGTGGCGATTTATTAGTGGTTTGGTGCAAATATAAGTTTTTCTCCCATTCGGATCTCATGTTTTCCCTTGTTATATCTATGCACTTCTGGTGAAATAATTGTGGATTTCTGAAAGAGAAGATGTTATATCGACTAGTTAAGTCTGGTTTGCTTTTTCATAAGTTAAAATTATAATAAAAAAATTGAATAATTATTTATTTTATTTTATGTTAAAATTTGAAAATTTTATAATACTTAAATGAAATAAGATAAAATAAATTGAAAAAAATTGTGAAAACTAACAAAGCCTTATTCTTGCTATTCTTTCGCTTAAATTTCAGGGCAATGACTTATCACGAAAAATAAGGGAAATGCTTGGTTATGACACAAAGCATCAAATTAATATAAGGCATTTCAATGCCTTTCCAATCTTACCATTCCTCTCGTGCTAGTACGCCAAAGCCCTAGAGTTCCTACTTCCTCCGCCCCTGCTTCCATCTTTCTCATGCGTGTATTGCTCGCCTTGAATAGCCTGCTTTGTCGGTATCGGCAAAGCATGGGCATTGCCTAGCCAGGTAGAACCTACAACAACGAGGATCTATGATGGAGTGAGCTTTTCGTTTTCATGACGTGAAAACGACGTGAAAACATGACTAATGCCAGTACAATTAATAAAGCTTGGTAGGCCATTTGTGGCACGTGCAATAATGCCAACATGTGTGCAATCATGGCTTTGCCAACCTCAAATATGACATGATATGGGTTATCAGTTAGAAGTGAAATTAAAGTATTGGTATTGGATCCATCAAAAATTAATATAAATATAAATTTGATGTATTTATTTAAAAAGTTCTTATATTATATTCATTAAATAAAATCATGGGAAGTTTTGAGCAATAATAACTTTATTTTATCTTTCAAATATGAAAGTTTATTATTTACCTATCAAAATAATTTTTTATTACTTTTTAATATATTTATTGGATGAATAAATTATAAATGTGTTTGTTGATTTCATAAACTATATATTATATTATTATTTTGATGAATCTAATGATAAATCTAATATGAGATTATGGATGTGGATATGTTGACTTTTCATCAAATTTGTTCCTCAAATTATTTGGGTTGACAAAAGTAGCACGTAATGATTTTTATCCCATTAATGATATGGTCTTCAGTTACAAAAAAGATCTCATAAAAATAAAATCATAAATTTATATAGTTTCATATATACATTATATTTCATTGTAGATGTAATTTGAGTTTGGTTAGTATTAGATGAGTTGTATTTAAATTCAAATTGAGGATGAATGTAATTTTAATAGGACTCTAGGATTATATCCAATAAGGATGAAGTGTTTGAATTCAAGTTATCCGATAAAAATAGAGTTTGAATTGTAACTCTTATCAAATCTTGTTTAAATTATAAGATAAAGGGTCTACAAGAGTCCAATGTTAGTTTCGAGCCATATAGTCAACTGGAGTGATAAAGATTCAAAATTCAAATGAAGAAATCGAAACTGATTCAAACTCAGAATTATTGAGTTGAAGTGATCCAGTCCGGTTTTTTCGCAAACTGTCAGCAACGTAACAGACTGAAATTTTGGATAAGCCTAACGGCAGACTTATACTCCAACACAAGTATTATACCACTGTATTGCCTATAAATAGAGGTGTTGGCTGAGGGGTTCATTGAACACTTTAAGAGCACAATCATAAGTGTTGAGAGCTTGAAGATTTTGGTAGAACTTCAAGTGATTATGTAAGGGAAAATATCTTGAGTGAACGTTTTTTCAAAAGGCTCAATCTGTGGGATTGAGTGAGAACACACTCTAAGGGAGAGTTGCTGTGTTCGTGACCAACCACTGTAGGTTCCAGTTGAAAAATCGAGGATTAGAAAGTGTCAGAGGTTCTGATTACTTACTACGGTAGAAGATAAGCGGGTCGCGTGTCTTGGATAAACGTGTCAGGTTACAAAGGTTTTGTAAACAATTTACTTGTAAAACTCTCAATAAATAAAATCGACTTTCCTGGACTTGGTTGCCCTGTAGGGTTTTACTTTTGAAAAGTTTTTCAAAGGGTTTTCCTTCGTAACTAAATATTGTGTTTAGTTTATTTAAATATTTTATGTTGGTTACTAATCCATCCTAATAGTGTTGGTTTAGAATTCACGTGTATCCAGGGGTACTTGGATAATTTTAATTGGCATCAGAGCGTAGTTCACTCATCTAAGTATGATTTGTTCCCCTAGTAGACTATGGCGACTCTATCATCACCATCACAATTTGATGGTGAGAACTATGCCTACTGGAAGGTAATGATGAGAGCATTCCTAAAATCGTTCGATGAAAGACTTTGGTTAACTATGGAGTTAGGATGGACAAAGTCTACAACGCCGATAGAAGAATGGACCTCAACTCAGTCAAACATATGTAATTGGAATAACTGAGTTCTTAATGCAATCTTCATGGCAGTTTCTCTTGATGAATTCAAGAGAATCTCCATGTGTGAGAATTTCAAGAAAGCTTGAGATATTTTGGAAACTACCCATGAATGGACAAAAATCGTAAAAAATTTCAAATTACAATTATTAACCTCAAAATTTGAGGAAATACAAATGCTTGATGATGAGACTTTTAATGAGTTTAATGCTAAACTAAACGATATTGTCAATTCCAAGTATAATCTCGATGAGAGGTGGAAGAGTCACGAGTGGTGAAAAAATCCTAAAATCTCTACCTGAAAGGTTTCGATCAAAGGTGATGGCCATAAAAGAAAGTAAGGACTTGGACAAACTTCGGGTAGAAGAACTGATAGGTTCTCTTCAAACTTATTAATCTACTCTTTATCAACAAAAGAAAGGCAAGTCCACCGCACTCAAATATGCTAAGGATGAAAATCAATCTTATGTTGAAAATCTGTGCAATGATGACTTAGTATTGGTAGCCAAAAAGTTAAAAAAATTTATGTTTTAACAAAAAAAATTCTAGCAAGATGAAAAATGACGAAAAATTTCACTAAAAAGAATGAATCTGAAAAGTGAAATAAAGATAAAACTGAGTCTAAAGAAAAAGTGCAATGCCATGAGTGCTCTGGATATGAACATATAAGATTGGAATGTCCGAGTTATAAAAGAAAGACAAAAGCTTTAAAAATTACTCTGAGTGATGATTCTGACTCTGATAGTTCAGACACATCCTCAAAAAATGAAATTGGCTTTGTTGCTTTTTCTGCATCTGTTATTGATGGTGCTGACATAAGCCAAAAATGTGCTGACAGCAATGTGTCAGTATGTGATACTGATTCTGATATTACCATTGAAATTGCTGATGATGAGTTAGGTGTGCAGGAAGCTTATGAGAATTTATGTGAAAAATTTGTAAAGATCCAAAAGGTGAACAAAAATTTGTACAAAACTTGACCACCATGGAAAACGAGAAGAATAACTTGGTGGAGGCACTGAAGGTGATAGAATTGGAGGTGACAAGGTTGCAAGCATAAAAAGAAGAACTTAAAAAGATGTTAGCAACTTTTCAGGAAAAGATCTCAACTCAAAAACTCAATGATATGCTAAAAGTTCAAAAAAATAGTTCAAATCGCACAGGCTTTGGATACAATGTAACACCTGCTCCCTCTTTTTCATAAGGTTTAGCGAATTCCGAATAGATGACGTGACAGTTCATTCCTTTCTCATTCGATTGAGATGAGTCTTGACGCACGTGCCAGGTTTTGAAGCACATGTCAGGTCTTGAAGCACTTGCCCAATCCCGATGGCGTGTTTAAAAGATAACGTTGATTTTAAAATGCGTTCAATGTTTTAATGCTATAGAATATTTTAAATATCCTACTGAGATATTTCTAGTGTTATTGGATCTAAGCTACATTTATAAAATATGCAATTATAATATCTTGGAGCACTACAAAATATTATGATTATACAAGATCTTTTTATTACCCTAGTTTTAGTTATTTAAAGTATTGTGTTATTTTAATTATGCTTTAGATCTTTGATTTAAATATATGATTTTATTCCTTTTTAATAATTAGTAAGTTTCATCATTTTAATTAATGATGAGAAATATTATGTTGTGAACTAAAGTAAGTTAAAATAATATTTTATTTAATTATTCTGAGTGTTTTAAGTTAAATTGATTTTTCGTATTTTTAGATCAGTGTTTTAAGCGCATCGTTTGTCAGTTTGAAGACTCCAACGCGTAGGGTCTATAAATAGTCCGAAAAGGCCTAGATCACTCACTTTTTCTTTTTCCTTTTTTTTTTCTCTCTCTTCTCTCTTCTCTCTCTCCCAGCTCACGTGGAGCAGCCCCCCTTTGGCCGTTCGGCCTTAACCCAAACCGAACCCCATCGTCGGTCGTTGGCCGACACCGCCCATCTCGTCAGCTTCACCACCCTCCGGTAAGCTCCCCTGCACCGGTGGTGCACATTCGGTAGTCCCTACCCCGCGCGTGAAGCCCAAACCCGAAGTGGGTCTCTCATGGCTTCTCCTCCGTTTTTGGCGTCGCCACCGGCCACCATGGCCACCACCACCTCAAGCCAGCTTCCCCACACCATCAGGGACCTACCCCAACAACCTTGGCCCCTCCCCCCTCCTCCATTGGCTGAAGCATGTGACCCACGAAGTGGGTTTCGAAACCCACGAGTTTCTCCACCTAGCGTCACCACCGGCCACCACCTGACCTCATCGCCGGCACCAAAAGGTCCCCCTTGCTCCGACGACCATTCCCCTAGCTCAGCTCCACCATCCACGGCCCCACCTTCCCGCATTCTCGCTCACTCTCCCAAGCACGTTTTTGACACATTTGTGTAGATCTTCCACCTTCCGATAGTTGCACTGTCTCACCACCACCACCATGACATTTCCCTCCCTCTAATGAGTATTCTTCTAGAATTCGGTGTCAAACTGAGCATACTAGCACAAACCATCACGTTAGGTAGTTGTCGGCAACGTACGCAACGTTAGCCATAACATACGACCTTTCTACGGCCACCAACGAACTCTCCACCATGATGACCACTTCCACCCGACCTAGCTTTAGTAGTCAAAACCCTAGGCCCGAACCCAGAGACATTCCCATTTCGAGATTAGGACACTGACCTTAATGGAGCGGTTAACGTTCAAGTTAGTAGCTTTCGACGCCACTAGCCGTGCCAAGAAACGAGCAACATACAGGTTTACCCTATTATGGTATAACCATATTCCTCTTGTATTTATGTTTATTACTTGCTGATGGTTTGTGTTATTGGTTGGTTGTACTAGATTGAGTCCGAGGAGTTTGGGGGTCGGTTGGATTGAAGGACGGAGTTATGGTGTGATTTTTTGACATTGGGAATTGTGTTGTGAAGTAGGATTGTGGACTGTGCTGTGTGGTACGTGGGTGCTTTATGTGCAGGTATGGTGTTGTGGCAAGTGGTCGAAGGGAGTACGCGTATAGTGTATTCCATGGGGTTAAAGTGACGTGCCGTGTAGCATGTATCGTATGGGTTGTGACGTAGAGTACTATGGAGAGAGTATACGTAGAGTATACTCGATGTGGGGTGTATGTGTAGAATAGAGTGCATAGCGAAACCGTGGAGGGTACTCCACATGCTGTAGTTGTGACGTATCGTAAGACGTGTCGTGAAGATAGGTAGTTACATGATTGGGAAGCGTAAGGCACGTGTAGTGTTAGGAACTGTGGAACAGTATCCTAAAGTAGTGATGTGACTGGTAGCCCTAATGACGGCTATCACTGTGCAATCGTGTTATATTTTAAAGTACGTGTGAAGCAACGAAGTCGTGTAGCAATGACGTATTAAGAGCATAATCAGAGTATGTAAGGAGTTGTACTAATGTCGTATCAGGAGTCAATGTAGGAGTCATGTGGCGTAACGCCATGCGAGGTGGAGGATGATGAGATAGCTCGATAGTAGTATCGAATTACGTGACATGACGGAGGTACATTGGAGATGAACCCTATTGTGTCAAGTATCGAGACGAACTTGTAGATGACCGAAAAGTGGAATTAGTCCTGTCAACCTGTATGGAAAATGTTGCTATCGATATATGGTGTTTTCTGCACTAGCGGGTGATCAACGTATTCTATGTTGATCTTAAGTGATGTGGAGGTAGAGTACATGTGCATCTGGTAATACGCGTACCAAATAGGACTTCGAGGACATAGGGATATCGAGAGGTGTCTTAGTGTCCACAGTAAGTCTCCCGATGGTCTGAGTGAAGTTGGACTTTGAGGATATAGGGATATCGAAAGGTGTCACAGTGTCCATAGTAAGTCTCCCGATGGTCTAAGTGGAGTAGGATCCCAAGGACATGGGGACAATATGAGAGTGTTCTAAGTGAAGTGTAGCATCTTTCTAGTTTAATTGCTTGTGTGTATATATATATATATATATATATATTGATGCTATTTGTGTATATGTTGTAGGTTGATTGCTATATGATGCACTTGTGATTGGACTATATGATATGGAAATAGCATAAAGACCAGGTAAGTGTTATGTTCATACACCTTAATGTTTATCGGACTAGTAAAGAAAGATAATAGGATTGAAAATGCTAATATATGTATGTATGACCATTCTTGATAGCCCCTTTTGTTGAACCCCAAATATGTAAGTATATGCTTGTGATTGGATGCCAATACGTAGTAATTATTGGATGTATTCTCTAAAAAATATAAAAATGAAACTTGAGATTTCTGTCTCATGATTTTATGAAGAATGCCATTAACTGGGACAATGCGAGGATATTATGCGATGACCCTACGAGATGCCCCTATTCGATGACCCTATGTCCCGATGAGATTAAATATATGCGCATGCGTCTAGTTCGTGGGTGTTGCCCAGATGACTAACACAAGAGGGGGGGTGAATTGGCTTATATTAAAAAAACTAACACTTATAAATCAAATACACAATATAAAATATAAACAGAATATAAAGCAGCAATAAATGTAAAGAATAGGGTAAGAAAAAGCAAATTCAGTATTTTTACAAGGTTCAACTCCACTACCTACGTCCTCGCCTTAAGCTACCTCTTGTGGATCCCAAATTCATTAGTCAATCTCCTTTAGGTGGAGATAGAAACCTATTACACCTTTGAGCAGCACCGCTCCAAAAAATATGTGTAGAACACCCTCTACACTTCTAATCACCTCACACTTGGTGATTTAACTATTCCCCGTATAGAATACCTTCTACACACACAAGGGTTATACGCACTCTCTTACAGATACAAGAGTTGATAGTGGGTAGACTATCAAAGTACACTCTTCAATGAGTGAGATAGAAATAATACAGCCCAACCTATATCTCTCTCAACAAGAATAAGAATTAAGACTCAAAACTTTATAAAAGAGAGAATGAGAGCTTTGAAAAAATGATGCAAAACTTAGCAATAGATGTGTAAGCTTTTGTTGTGATTTTTGTAAAACTCAAGTGATCTATTTATAGGAAAATGAGTCTTCAATTTCAAATTTGAAAAGATTCATATGTCAATAAGAGTACTATTCACTTTTTAAAAAATTCAAATAAAAGCATTTCCTTTTTGCATTTGTCAAAGACAACTCCAATCAATTTTCAAAAAAATCAAATCAAATCTTTTGTTTTTCATACATGACAAAATGAGCATGGTTTATTTTTCAAACCAAATTATCTTCTTTTTGCATATGTCAAAAAAACACACAACCACCCTTTAAGATTTTCAAACAAAATATCTACCTTTTGCATTTGTCAAAAAAACACATAACCACCCTTTAAGATTTTCAAACAAAATCATCTAACTTTTGCATTTGTCAAAAAAACACACAACCTCCCTTCAAGACTTTCAAACAAAATATGCACATGTAAAATATGATAATCAATCATCTTATAAATTCAAATTTTTATATAAAAAAATTATTTTCGAAATTATTTTGTTTGATGATGTTATGCACATGTGAAAAACATAATTTTCAAAACTAAGACATTTAAAAATGTCTTGCATATGTGAAAAAAGTAATTTGATGTTTTATGAGAAAAAAGAGAAATTTGGAGCTTTAATTCAATTTCGAATTTTATCAAGAGATATACAAAAATAATTTATGAGTTTCATTTGTAAACTTGTTTTTTTATATTTAATGTGCGCTTCGCTCTATTGCGTAAATAATTTGAGCTTGAGACTTAAATTTATTTGTTATCATCAAAGTCTACAAGTAGATACGAAATTTGAAATCTTGGATTCAACAATGGGTATGTTTCTAAAAGATATTTTCTATAGATGGACTGACTAGGAGGAAAGATATAAAAAGCATAGGAATTAAAGGATAGGAAAGTCTAGGAAAAGTAAGGTAAAGAAAAAGAAAAGAAAACTTGAATGAATGTATGCTATGAAGTATGAGAATGCAAAATGGGTACAAAGGATGATCCAAGGGTCCAAAGGAAGACCCAGGATCCAAAGGAAGATTCCCCAATCCTAACACGCGGGGGTTAACAGTGTTCGTCGATCTAAAAGAAGTGAATGAACATGGATGAATGTCATGTTTGTATAATGTGTATTGCATGCATGATATGTATGTATTAGATGTGTGATTATTTGTTAATTGTTTTGATAACTTGTGGTTGTTGTTCTAGTTTGCTGAATTAGGACTTGCCTGTCTGATAGTTGTTTGGTAGTTGTGGCTATTGTCGTGCTTGCTTGGTAATTAGATGCTTGTTTGTTTGCTAATACCTTGTGTGTTAATAGCTTAAAGTAACGATTAAAAAAAAGAAGTATCTTCGAATTCTCTATGTAATGAATGTATCATAACAAGACACGTAGGAAAGAAGAACCTAATATGATTATACTTATGAAAAAGGAAGCATGTATTGTCTTGTAATTATGTACGTATATTTGTGTGTTGGTTATATACTTGAAAAATCTATTTTGTTATATATTAAAAACGGTATAAAGTAACGCTTACTGAGTATTCGACTCATTTTAATTTTTTTTCTGTGTGTTTTCTTCTCTCACACAGGCATACACAGCAGGAAGCAGACAGTCCGAGGGAAGAGCACGACAATCTAAACATGTTAGAAGGATCTTTTAATTAAAACTTTATATGTCTTTCCGTTGTGGACCTCTTTTATTATAATTATGTATTTTATTTTAGAACGAGGAATCTGGCACCCTGAGAATGAACTGAAGAGTTTTAAAACGAACGAAATCAATCCGATTTTTTAAAACTGTTTTAAGAAAATAAAAAAATGCCACGTAAGGGTTGAGTCCTTACATACAATGCTTCCAAAGATTCACATCTCAAAGCATTCGCTACCTCTACATCCAAAGGTATTACCTTTGTGAAAGGAAGGGATATAGAAAGTTTTTCGAAGAAAATTGTGGATATAAGCAAGTCTACAACAACTCCTTCAAGTAAGTCCAAAAGTATGTTTGTTCCAACATGTCACTTTTGTAAAATAATAGGACACACCAAGAAAAATTACTTTAGGCTTAGAAAAGAAAAATGAAACCGAAATAAGCCTACAAGCAATGGAATAAATTTAGAGACCAAAGTGGACAATTTGACCAATCAAATAAACACCCTAGACAAAAAACTAGGTAAACTCTCCAAATTGTGTTTTTCCAAAAACATGAAAAATGGTAAAACCAAATGGGTAGTAAAAGAAAAAGCCGTATGTCTAGTTGCATACACAACACTCAAAGTTATGGTCACTAGTATGTGGTATCTAGATAGTGCATGTTCTAGACATATGTCAAGAGACAAAGGGTTGTTTAAAACTATTGAATCCACAAATGGATGATCCATGACCTTCGGTGATGGGAGTACATCAACTGTGGAAAGAAAGGGAAGTGTTAACGTTCTTGGTTTGCCAACTCTTCACAGTGTGTTGTTTGTTAATGGCCTGAAGGCCAACTTGTTGAGTATTAGTCAATTTTGTGATGATCATCTTTCTGTGCAGTTTTCAAAAGATGAGTGCAAAGTCTATGACAATATAGGAAAATGGATCCTAACGGACACTAGAACTGCTGACAACTACTATGGAGTTTTTCCTATAAACTCATTGTGTTGTCACAAGGTAGAACTGGATGAAATTGAGCTATGGCACCATTGGTTAGGCCACATCAACTACGGAGACATTCAAAAAATCTCCAAAAATGAGGTTGTACGTGAATTATCCAAAAAGGAAGTGTGCGGAGCTTGTTGGGAAAGAAAACAGACCAGGTCTCAACACAAGAAAGTAATAGATATTCTGATTGAAAGACCACTTGAATTGCTACATATGGATCTTATGGGTCTCACACAGAATGTGAGTTTTGGTGGAAAGAAGTATATATTGGTCATCGTTGATTACTCAAGATATACTTGGATTATCCTACTAAGAGACAAATGTGAGCCTTCGAGCTTGCTAAGAAACTGTTCAGACGAATTCCAATAGAGAAGAATTCTTCAATCTTTTGTATTCGTAGTGATCACGATAGAGGATTTGAAAACACTAACTTTTCTTCTTTTGTGATGAACAAGAAATTTACTAGGAGTTCTCAGCCCCAATCACACCACAACGAAATAGAATTGTGGAGAGAAAAAATAAAGCAATACAAGGGATGACTCGTACCATGCTAAGCAGCAAGAAGTTGGCTCTACACATCTGGGGAGAAGCAGTCAACACTGCCGGACACATATTGAATCGTGTGATTTTTTGTTCAAGGACCAAACTCACACCCTACGAGTTATGGAATGGAAAGAAACCCACGGTAAAGTATTTCAAGGTGTTTGGGAGTACTTGCTACATTTTGAGAGACATAGAAAACACTTACAAATTCGACAGCAAGAGTGACAAAAGAATATTCCTGGGATACTCATCAAATAGCAAAGCCTAAGAGTTTACAATCTACGAACTAAGATTGTGATGGAGTCAATCAACGTGGTCGTGGATGACAACTCGAAAGGAAGTGACAAAGAAAGAACTGAGCAAACTGGTCAAGGAAGCCATAGAGAATACAACTGATCAAGAGGTTTCAGAACCTATGGAACCTGCTAGGCTGCTACACCAAACTCAGTTTCACACCATGAAAAATTGCCCTCTACAAGGATCACTCTTAATCATCCAAAGGAGAACATCATTGAAAATCTGGATGATTGTATGAGACTGAGAAAAAAAAGTTTTAAATCAAGTTTCATATGTTTGCTATTTGTCTTAGGTGGAACCTAAGACAGTGGAAGATGCCCTACAAGATGAAAGTTGGGTGAATGCCATGCATGAAGAATTGTACCAATTCACTCGAAATCAAGTATGAGAGCTTGTTCCAAGACCGAAAGATCACAACATTATTGGCACCAAATGGATCTTCAAAAATAAATCTAATGAACATGGTACCATCATCCGGAACAAGGCCAGACTGGTAGCTCAAAGATACACCCAGATTGAAGGGATTGACTTCGACAAGACCTTTGCACCAGTCGCCCGTTTGGAATCTGTTTGTATTTTTTTAACAATTGCTAGCCATTTAAATTTTAAACTTTATCAAATAGATGTTAAAAGTGCATTTTTAAATGACATATTAAATGAAGAAGTATATGTTGAACAATCAAAAGGGTTCTCTAATCATTTGTTTCCTAATCATGTTTTCAAGTTAAAAAAAGCTCTTTATAGATTAAAGCAAGCTCCACGAGCATGGTATGAGAGGCTAACTAAATACTTACTAGAAAATGATTTCATAAGAGGTCAAGTCGATCGAACACTCTTCTTAAGGAAAACTGGTAAGCATCTACTTATTGCTCAAATTTATGTAGATGACATAGTGTTCGAATCAAATCTTGACAAACTCTCACATGAATTTTCAAGTGAAATAAAAAGGAATTTGAAATGAGTATGATTGGAAAACTAAATTTATTTTTTGGAATCTAAATTAAAAAAATTGAAGAAGGAATATTTATTTTTTAATCAAAGTATGCCAAAGATCTTGTTATGAGGTTTGACATGGTAAGGAAGACACATGCTCGCACTCCAATGAGCACATATGTGAAAATTTGCTCGGATGCTTCAGGTAAAAGTATCGATCCCACTTTATATAGAAGCTTGATCGGTAGTCTTCTTTATATTACTGCTAGTAGACCTAATATTGCATTTAGTGTTGGTGTTTGTGCACAGTTTCAAGCAAATATCAAAGAGTCACATCTCACGGCAGTAAAAAGAATCTTAAAATACCTAAGTGCTACAGTCAACTATGGCATATGGTATTCAAAAGATTTAACCTTGAATCTAGTCGGCTACTCTGATGTTGACTGGGTAGGGAATTTGATGACAGAAAAAGTACTACTGGTGGTTGCTTTTATGTTGGTAGCAATTTGGTAGCATGGATGAGTAAGAAGCAAAATTTCATCTATCTGTCCACTGCAGAAGCCAAATACAATGAGGCTGGCAGTTGTTGCACTCATCTTCTTTATATGAAAAAGATGCTTGAGGATTATGGGTTCTCTTAAGATACTATGACGATCTACTGTGATAATTCTAGTGCCATTAGTATCTCAAAGAACCTTGTGCAACATTCTCAAACTAAGCACATCGACATAAGGCATCACTTTATAAGAAACTTGGTCAAAACTAAGGTTCTGTCACTAGAACACATTGACACCGGCAGAGTTGTTCACCAAACCTTTAGATGGTTTACGGTTTGAGCTTTTTAGGAAAGTCATTGGTGTGTGTGACATGCCCTAATTTCTTTAAAAGCTGGGAGAGCCTTCAAACATGTTCCCAAAGGTTCCAATGGCTCTAAATTTGTAAGTGAAGATGTAGAACAAGCTTACAAAACTGTGTTCTCCAAGAGAACAGTGCTTGGAGAAAGGGCGGTAACCTTGAATGACATTCATGAACCTGTGTTTGAGTTTCTTTCCCATCTGTTTGCTGATAGGAAGTGGAAAGAAATAACTGAGGATGCTCCTGCTCCTTACATTGAGATTGTGAGAGAATTTTATGCTAATGCAATTTTAAGTGTTGATGATAACATTATCACATCTACTGTAACAGGGAGTTGATATGTTAATGACTTCTGAATTTGTTTTAGAGAGTTCTATAGTCTACCAATTGTAGGGAATCCTGATTATCCCTTTAAGGGTATGGTCACTCCATCTAAGGTTTTGTGAAACGAATGCTCCATCTTGGCCTACTAAGTCTAATAGATTCTCCATGAATTCCATGCTCCTTGAATTTAGATTTTTGGCTAAGATCATGCTAACAAACCTCTGGCCAATATCAAGGCATATTGAACTCACACTTGAAAATGCTCATTTTATGTATGCTTTGGTCAAGAACATTCCTATTGATCTTTTTGTACATGTCATTGAAGTGATCTCAAAAACCAAAACTGACCTATATCTAAATTGGCCTGAATTGCAAAGGTTCTTTAAGGAACACTGAAATCACAGTGAAGATGTATGGAAAAATTTCCTCAAAGACAGTGATTAAATCAGAAGCAGCAATGAATGGGAAAAAGAGAACCCACTTTGATGCTTTCACCTCTTCCCATCAGATCCCTGCCCATTCACCAGAATTGATTGAACTGCTACAAGTATTTTAGCCAAAGTTGGACTCCTTTGTGAAAAAATGGGAAGAAAGAACGGGAAGAATGGATAAATTCCATGCTGAAAAAATCGAGAAGGTCAATGACAGGTTGCAACAAGAAGTGCTGGACGTGGATTAAGTGCTGAAAACTGTCAACCCACTTGAAGATGAAGAGAATTCAGCCTCTGATTGAGTTGTTGCCAAGGCATAGGGGGAGTATAGGGATGAAAGTAAACTGTCAGCATGAGAGTAAAGTGGAGCAGGCAAGAGTAGTGCATACAACATGTTGACAATCATCACCAACCACTTTTTGAATTTCTGTATTTTTTTAAGTTTTAGTTCGATATTTGAACAATGATGTGTTTGTTTTCTTTTTCTTGCTACTTTTGAATTGATATGTGTGAATTGTAAAGACTTTTGATATGCTCAGTGATACTTAGAAAATCTGTGATAAATTTTCTATGAAGTATGACTTGCAACATGAGATTTTTGCTGGTGGTTGGTTAGCTATGTTTGTAGGTTAAATTACATTCATCTGATATATGCTCTGTCATCAAATCAGCCAAATGGAGAGATTGTAGATATAATTTGAGTTTGGCTAGGATTAGATGAGTTGTATTTAAATTCAAATTGAGAATGAATGTAATTTTAATAAGACTCTAGGATTACATCCGATAAGGATGAAGTCCTGTTAGATTTAAGTTATTCGATAAGGATAGAATTTGAATTGTAACTCTTATCAAATTTTGTTTAAATTATAAGATAAGGGTCTACAAGATCCTATGTTAGTTTCGAATCATATAGTTAGCTGGAGTGATAAAAATTCAAGATTCGAATGAAGACATCGAAGCTGATTTAGACTCAGAATTACCCAATTAAAATGATCAAGTCTGGTCTGTTAACAAACTGTCAACAATGTAACAGACTGGAATTTTGGATAAGTCTAACGGTAGACTTCTACTCCAACACAAGTATTATACCACTGCATTGCCTATAAATAAAGGAGTCGGCTAATGGGTTCATTGAACACTTCAAGAGCACAATCATAAGTGTTGAGAGCTTGAAGATCTGTGTAGAATTTCAAGTGATCATGTGAGAGAAAATACCTTGAGTGAAGATTTTTCTAAAGGGCTCAATCCGTGAGATTGAGTGAAATGACACTCCAATGAGGGAGTTGTCGTGATCGTGATCAATCATTGGAGGTTCCAGTTGGAATGTCCAGGATTAGAAAATATTAGAGGTTCTAGTTACCTACTGCGGTAGAAAACAAGCGAGTCATGTGTCTTGGATAAATGTGTCAAGGTTATAAAGGTTTTGTAAACAGTTTATTTGTAAAACTCTCTTGATTTTGGTTGGCCTATAGAGTTTTACTTTTGAGGAACTCTTCAAATAGTTTCTCTTCGTAATCAAATATTCTGTTTAGTTGATTTAAATATTTTATGTTGGTAACTAATCCATCTTAAACGTGGTAGTTTAGCATTCACTTGTGTATTCAAGAGTACTTGGGTAATTTCATTAATTTATAATATTCAAAATTTAAAATTTATCTTAGAAATAGTAAAGTTGTTAAAACAAAATTAGAATTAATACTATAAGTTAAATCATATTAATTTGAGACCAATTATATGATTTTTTATTATTAAACAATGGTGATTCATATTGCTGACTTGTGGTGTATTGCTTTTTACCATAAGAAAGTCGATTTAGGTTAAATTAGTTTTCTTATTTAAAAAAAATTACTAAGATATTAATCTTGGTTTATATAATTATTTATTTATTTTTCAAAAAAGCTTGATAAATTTGGCTCGCCTATGCTAGCTAGGTATAGGCCTACGCTTCCGCTGCAGTGCATCAAGAGCTAACACGTTACAAGCATGTGATAGTTTATTATTTATGAGCAATATTAGAAAGAATCCAACTCATTGCATACATTTATATAAACAATACATATATATTATTTATGTGAATATGTATAATGAGTGTTGGATACTCCCAATATTTTCTTATCATTTATAGCTTGCAAATATGTTAAAAAAGAGAAATAAAAATTGTAGTTATGAAATCAAAAAAGGTGTATAGTCACTTTGAAAAAAATAAATATATATAAAATTTACATAAAAACCAAAAGTTAATATTTCAACGGTAGTTTCTTTTTTATTTTTTTTAAACGACTTATGATACTTACAAATCTTCAACAGTACGTAACATTACTCTTCCCTGCTTATGATATAGTGCAGAGGAGTAAGAAACGGTGAGAGAAAGAGAAGTGGGCCGAAATATCAAAATGGGTCGGAAACTCTTCATTGCAGAATGAAATTCAGCTAGAAAAGGGTCTGAATAAAGAAGTTGGCCCATACAGCATTAGGCAGTCGCCGCTCGGTGTTAATTTGCCAGCGAAGACCAATACTAGGCCAGGGCAGCATTGGATTAAATTAGTATTCTTAGTACATGCATACACATGACTTCATGTGATGTTGATATGTTAATTTATGATTTTATTTTCAAAATATTTATATATAGTAATCTAAGTGAATATAATACGCGCATGCATGATGAAAGGGATCATATATAATTGCATTATAGTAAATAAAATAACTCAGCGCTTAAAAAAAACATAAAATAAATAAAATAACTTGGCAGTGATTAATAGGCCTGTTCATTCGGGCCGGATTGTACCCGACCCGATTTAAAATTTTATTTATTTGTTAGTACTTTTGAAATTTTTTTTTTTAAATGTTTAAGAAAATTTTGAATCCGGATTTCGGATTCCCAAATCCGGAATCTGGATGAACACCCCTAGTGATTAATAGGCTTGTTCATCCAGGCCGGGTACAACCCGGCCCGGTTTAAAATTTTATTTATTTATTAATATTTTTGAATTTTTTTTTTTAAAATGTTTAAGAAAATTTTGAATTCAAATTTCGGATTCTCAAATCTGGAATCCGGATGAACACCCTAGTAATTAAAAGGGTATGTATAGGAGCACAATTTAAGAGTAATGCGATTAGTTTTGTTAGATACAGTCACTTTTGAGTAATTTTTATGCATTATTTAGAAATAATTGGCCAAAGCAGTTAGTAATTAAGTGTATAAAGAACACACAAAACTACTGGTTGCACATAGAGTTTTTATTTTTTAGCTAGGGTGGATTTTCTATAATATATAATAGATCACATAATAAATCTACATCATATTCCGATTGTTTTGTCTTTAGATGTCCTGATAATTTCTTTTATTTATTTTTACTTAGTAATTAAAGAATTTTTTTTAATAATGCTATGAATTTAAAAATAATATATTAAAAAAAAAACCAAATTCTTAAAAAAAAAAAAAAAAAAATACTTGACCAACTCGTGCTACACCCACCGTGGATCATGTAGCACTAGGTCACGAGACAGATGTTTAATTGTAGCAGACATTTTTGACCTTAAAATGAACGAACAAAAAAATAGATAAATGATGGCGTTATACGTAAGTTTAAGTTTATTTATTTTAGAATGGTTGTTTTGTTTGAGAATTTAAAAACGTCTATCACAATCACGAGCTCATTGGTATCAAAACAAGTAAATTAATTTCTGTTCAACTCAAAATTAAACTGAGATCGAGGACAAAAAATCAGAGTTTAAAGTGAGAGAAAGATAGCCATATAAATAAAGTTTTACAACATTTATAATAACTGTTAGAGTAAATTTCTCAAATACCGTTAAATACTTCATAAAGATTGTGAAACTCACTTTGTATATCTATGTAGTATCTATAGGCCCTAAGGCCTAAAGTTTGGATGGAAACTTGTGACAAGTTTCTTATACCCATTTTAATGATTTGCTTACACCATTTCTACAAAAAAAGGTTTGAGTATTTTAATGTAATAGCACCATTGCATTGGTCTATGTCAAAACTCAATAGAACCATTATTCTATTTTTTAATAATGACCTGTAAACGGAGTGAAATATTGATTGAAATTATATTTAAATTGAGTTATGTTATATATAATTATTTTTATGTATTTTTGTGTATTTTATTAATGTAATTGTCTAAAATAATTATTTTATATTAAAAAATAATAGAAACAATCATATTAATAAGGTGTATAAAGAGTACGCACTACAAGAAAACTGTTTATTTATTATATTTTTATTAGTCGTTAATAGTCTATTTTAATTGCTAATAATTTATTTTAGTCACTAATAGTCTATTTTAATCGCTAATAATTATTTTTGTCGCTAATGTTGGGTCATTATTACTCATTTTTCTTATAGTGATGTAAAAATAACGTTATGTAGAGCTTTTTATTTAAATTAATTTTTATATTATGGGAAAACTTGAAATTCCTAATATTTTTTCAAACCCGCGTGACCATGAGGCTAGGTCTATTAATCAAACATCTAGAACGATAACAAATTATCTGAGGCGCTGATAATGATAGGGACGTGGTTTGTGACCGCATATGAGTACTCTTGGTTGAACAAACATGTAGCTACATTACCAACAGAAAACGTAGTCAAAGGTTGACCAATTTTTTTTTTTTTAATAACTTTCTAGTTAGGGGGGTTGGACGACCTTTTGGTACTTAACTGGTTACTTATAGCCAAGAGGAAAAAAAAAACCTATATAACTTATAAATTAAATCTATATATTTTTTGAAACATCAAAATATTTCAATGATATAGATCATCAAGATATAGAGATACCAAATATAAGCTAACAGCTAGATAGAATGTTGGGACAACTAAATTTTTGGTATAAATAATAATTTTTTATGACAACGGAATAGAAATTTTAAATTCGAATTATAATTGTTGAACACAATGTTTTAAGTTTTGTGTAATTATAAATCTACACATGGATTTTGATGATAACAAATGAATTCAAAGAATAAAGGAGTTTCAAGCTCAAGTTGTCCACACAATAGAATCAAGCACATCAAGGAACCAAGCATGAGCAAGAAGGGAACAAGTTCATATTAAAATCATTGAGTAATGTTGTAAATCTCTTAAAAATTCGAAATTAGGATTAAGGCTCAAAATTAATATTTTATCATAAAGCATTAAAATACATTTTCTACATGTGCATGAATATTTTGAAAATTAAATTTGAAAATTTTGAAAGATGATTGATTGTCATCTTTCACATGTGCATGTTTTATTTGAATATTTTCAAAAGTGATAGATGCTTTTCTTGACTTATGCAAAAGGTAGATGTCTTTGTTTGAAATTTTTAAAAAGTAAAGTGTGCTCCTTTTGTCATATGCAAAAAAGTAAAATATTAGATTTGAAATTTTTGAAAAGTAAAGTGTGCTCCTTTTGTCACATGCAAAAAGGTAAAAAGATTAGGTTTGAAATTTTTGAAAAGTGAATGATGATGTTTTTGACATATGAATCTTTTTAAATTTGAATATGAAATCTCATATGCCTATAAATAGATCATTTGAGAGCTTCACATTAAAAACACCAAGAGCATACAACATTCATTCAAAACTTTCATTCTCTCTTTTCTAAGCATTGAGCCTTAACCCTTGTTCATTTTGAGAGATATAGTTTGTGCTGTATTGTTCTTATTTCACTCATTGGGGAGTGTTTTCTGATAGCCTACCTACTATCAATTCTTGTATCAGTAAAAGGGTGTGTATAACCCTTCTGTGTGTAGAAGGTGTTCTACACGGGGAATAGTTAAATCACCAAGTGTGAGGTGATTGGAAGTGTAGAGGGTGTTCTACACGGATTCTTTGGAGCGGTACTGCTCAAAAGTGTAATAGGTTTCTATCTCCACCTAAAAGAGATTGACTAGTGAATTTGGGATCCTCAAGGGGTAGCTTGAAGCGAGGACGTAGGCAGTGGGGCTGAACCTCGTAAAAATACTGAGTTTGCTTTCTCTTACCCTACTCTTTACATTTTTTACTACTTTATATTCTGTTTATATTTTATATTGTATATTTGATTTATAACTGCTATTTTTTTAAATACAACTCAATTCACCCCCCTCTTGTGTTAGTCATCTGGGCAACAATAATTTTATATTTTATTCTTATTAATTAATTAAATATTTCAGGTACCGATCATTTATTAAATGAGAGTTTGGCTTACATGTGAAGAGTGTGCTAAGAATATAATATACAAATAATTAAATCTATATATTTTCGTCAACTCATATCGTCAAATGTTGATTTCACAATTACCTATTTTTATATATATACAATTGAGATCCCGTAATAAGTGGTGCGTTAACCCACCAAGTTTGCAAGTAGCATTACTGGAATTTAAAATTAACAACTATTTATGATTTTTTTTGTAAATAAAAAGTATTATGCAAGTTGATGTGATATGATTTCACATAATTGATGTGTTTAATGCGTTAATAAATTATAAGCTTACAAATATGAAAAATTATTAGACTTAATATTACTTACTATGAGAGTATGGATGAGGTAATTTTTCAATTAATTCAACTAAAAGATGATATAGTACTAAAATTAATTGCTTATATTATACTATTTTTTGATAAAATATTATCTTATAGAAGACTTTTATATAGGTGTGGAAATGTAGATGCCTACTGTCTATCAAAATTAGCTAATTTGCTAGCGGAGAATGAGATAGAACTGGTTAAACAACCGGATTTGTAATCTCTTCTCTCTTATCATCTTTCTAATGGAAGTTTGGAAAATTTTTTTCCCTTTAAAAAAAACAAAAAGTCCTTTATACGACGTACTACTATTTACATAACATGATTTTGATTTGAAATATTTAAAATAAAATTTATTTTTAAAACAAAAATATACCAAATACATAAAATATCCCGTGAAGACTTTGGAATAAAATTATTCAGTCTTATAATATATTAGAAAGAAAGTAGTTAATAATCGTTTTATCCAAAATAAAATGAAATGAGTTGAATTGAATTTATTTTTTAATATTATTATTATTTTAAAATTTGAAAATGTTGATTAGAATTGAAAAAATTATATGAATTAAAAAAAAATTATATTAAAATTTAAATTTTTTATAAAAATATAATAAAATATAATAAAGATTTTGAGACGAGGAGCTAAACGGAGTATTACTCGATAAAGGGATTGATTGTTCACGTTATGACCAAATTGTCCTAACCACCACACTATATATAGGCCCGTTTTGAGCTAAAAGGTGCCATGATCCAAAGCAAGTCATTAAGAGAGAGAACGGTGGAAGACAAAAGAAGACTCCGGCCATGGAGGCGCTCCAGTTTGATGTAGCAAAGATCTTCCTTTCCCTTGCATTGCTTGGTTTTACCGGACTGTTGGTACGCCTCTATAATGCGCTGGTGGCGAAGCCGGAGAGGCTTCGATCTGCGCTGAGGAAGCAAGGCATCACGGGACCACCGCCGACTTTGCTGATCGGAAATATCGGGGAGATAAAGAAGGCCCGATCCACCTCAGTTAATAACGTCTCTCCCGCCGGTGAAAGCCCCGTTTCCCATAATTGTGCTTCTCTCCTCTTTCCCTTCTTCGAGCAATGGAGGACAACATATGGTACGTTCAAACTGAAAACTAAAATATTCTTGCTTGGGACAGAAGAATTAAGCTCTTTTAATTATTTTCTGTGTGTTTAATCTAAACAGGAAATGTATTTGTGTTTTCTCTCGGAAACACACAAATATTATTCATAAACAAACCAGACATCGTGAGAGAGATAACCACATGCACATCCTTGGACTTGGGAAAGCCATCGTATCAGCAAAAAGACCGTGGTGTTTTGCTTGGTCAGGGAATTCTCACTTCAAATGGGGCTATCTGGGCCCATCAAAGGAAAGTTATTGCTCCCGAATTATACATGGAGAAAGTTAAGGTACAGATGATTATTTCAGCCAACAATGGAGATCCTAGCTAGGTTGATATACTAACAATATTTGATGATCTTAAATTAACCCAATATGTAGGGAATGATGAACTTAATTACTGAATCTACCAACACTCTGGTTAACTCATGGAAGAGTAGGATCGAGACTGAGGGTGGAGCCGCAGACATACACATCGACCATGACCTGAGGAGTTTCTCTGGTGATGTGATCTCAAGAGCCTGTTTTGGCAGCAACTATGTACAAGGGGAAAAGATTTTCCTAAAACTACGAGTTCTTCAGGAGGCACTTTCCAAGAAAGTTTTATATACTGGGATACCTGGGATGAGGTACAGTGCCGAGAGCATTAATTCTTCCTTGAAATTAGTAACCAAGATGAATTGATATAAGATAAATAAGATAAATAAGTATTTGTGATGGATTATTTGTGAGAATAATAATTATTTATAATAAAAATAAATTAATTTTAATAAAAAATAATTAATTTAATAAAAAATAATTGACAATAAATAAACAATTTTTTTGTAAATACTACAATATTTCGTTCAACCTTCCTCTTGTTTTATCCTGAAAAATTGAATCATTTCACTATATGTATGTAAATGTTTTCAGGTACATTCCCACGAAAAGCAATAGGGAAGCATGGGAGTTAGAAAAGGAAGTCCGAAGTTTGATATTGCAGGTAGTGAAGGAGAGGGAGAAATTAGTCTCGCATGAGAAGGATTTACTGCAGATGGTCCTAGAGGGAGCTAAGAATAGTGACATGAGCAAAGAGGCTGCTGACAGATTCATTGTTGACAACTGCAAGAACATATACTTGGCTGGGTACAAGACCACTGCAGTTTCTGCCACGTGGTGCCTCATGCTTTTAGCTTCAAATCAAGAGTGGCAGGACCGTGTCCGTGCTGAGGTTCTCGACATCTGCCGAGGTGGTACTAACCCTGATGCTAATATGCTTCGCAAGATGAAACAGGTATCCTAAAACATTTCATTATGCAAAATACTATAGTTATAAAAGAATTATACAAAAATAAATTTATAAATTAGCAAGACTTGATGCGTGATTTGATGCAATACATTAAATTATAAAATTATTATTAATATAAAATATTAGATGTAAAGTTATAAATTTATTTTTATATAATTTTTTTGTATTTGTAGCCTCTCTTTTATTATTAATTTCTAAACACAATTATATTATCTGCATCCTTGTGCCTGCAGCTAACGATGGTGATTCATGAATCGTTGCGTCTGTATCCACCTGTTCCTGTGGTGTCTAGGGAGGCATTGAAGGACATGAAATTCGGAAACATTGATATTCCAAAGGGTGTCAACCTTTGGACACTGGTGCTGACATGGCATACAGATCCAGAAATATGGGGACCGGACGCCTACAAATTCAACCCAGAAAGATTTGCAAATGGAATTACAGGTGCTTGCAGTCTTCCATACTTGTACATGCCATTTGGAGTTGGGCCCCGCGTGTGTCTTGGACAGAACTTGGCCATGGTCGAACTCAAGATACTGATTGCATTACTTGTGTCAAACTTCTCCTTCTCCCTCTCCCCAAAGTACGGCCATGCACCTGCTGTTGGGTTGGTGATAGAGCCTGAACATGGAGTTGACCTCTTGGTGCAGAAGTTGTGAGCTATTATGCCTCGTGATTAGGTTGGTTCAATATACAAGTAGTAAGATTTGCCTACAAGTGTGTGTGTGTCTGTGTTTTTTTTTTGTTTTTTTTTAATTTTTTTACGGTGTGATCTTAATTTTGTTTTTCCATTACTAGTACTTCCTATCATGGCACTCCTATTTATGTCCTTGTATATGCCCAAAGTAGTGAATAAGAATTAATAATGAATATATATTGATGTTGATCATGATCGCCACATAATTACAAAACGAGGGTCTAATTATTGCATGCATCACGGGAATGTTTATTCTAATTATAATTAATTTGGTTATGAGTCACGGCGCGCATTGAATATTGATATTTGTGAATCTGGAATAGCTATATATAGTTACCCCCATGCGGTACCGCTAGTCATTTTTTAAAAGATCATTGGAAAGGAAAAGTCTTGGTCTTGACGAAGTATCTAGCTTAGCAAGTAGTAGTTAGTACTCACACCAAATTAAATAGCTAAGTCACGTGATTAGACCCGGATCATTATGTTCATATAAATTAACTCCCACCCACCTAATTTGATCATGTTCATATAAATAATTAATACATATATATACACATTAAATTTGGTGTTGATTTTGGTTACAAGACAAGTAAAGGCAGGATTTGGTTAATTATATATTTTTGTTTGATTTAGAGAAAATAGAAGGAGAATAACATGATCTTAATTATGTCTTGCTTTCATAAAAAAATGAAGCTTATTATATATATATATATATATATACACACACACACATATAGATGAGTAATGTTACATACAGACGTGGAGTTACAAGCGACATGGACTTATTTTAAAAAAAGTTAATATATATCGAATTCACATATACATGAATTTTTTTTTATATAGTGATCAATCTGATCACTCTTTTTAAAAGCGATTGCACGCTATTTGTAACTCTACGACTACAACTATTATTTCCACACACAAACACACACATATATATAATATAAGTCAGTACTTACTTCATCTTTGCCTCACAAAGAGCAATTTCATTGGATTGGCCAACTATCATTGGATTGGCCAGGATTTGGTCCAAATTAAACAGAAAGCTTTATATAAATATATAATTAACCAAATCCTGCCTTTACTTGTCTTACAACCAAAATCAACACCAAATTTAATGTGTGTATATATATATATATGTATTAATTATTTATATGAGCATGATCAAATTAGGTGGGTGAGAAGTTAATTTAATGTTGGAAGTATATATCATGGATACTGAGACCATTTGCAGCCACCCACCAACTGCTTTCCTAGCTTCCCCAACTCTAAGAATGTGGCCAGATAAGCTCTCGAAAGATGCCAAATTTAGTTTCTCTCTAGTTCAATTCTAGATGTGTAGTCAAATTACTTATTATAACAAACTCGTGAAAAAGTTGTTGAGTTGTGTGTGTGAAAGGGAAGTAATATTTGAACATATATGTTTTTGGTGGGTTTATCTACTTTTTTGGTAATCTCCTAAAGTTACTACAAGAAAAGTCATCATTTGCGGCTTCTAAAATCGTCGCAAATAATAGCCAAAATCGCTGCAATATTCTTTTAGCAACGATTCACAGGTACTGGTGCTCCGCTGCTATCGAAAAGCTAATATAAAGCTTTTACGGCAAAACAACAAAATCGTTGCAAATAATAGATTATTCACAGTGAAAATTATCGTTCTAAATAATATAAAAAACCACTGTAAATAATTATCTCAAAAACCAACTAAATGTTGCTAAATCTTTTTAGCAGTGATTCAGTGGTGCTGCAAAGACCTCAATGTTCGCCGAAAATGTATATTTCGTATATGTCCCCCAAGCCATTTACGACGATACAAAACGCTGTGAAGTATTTCTGATGAATTGACTAATTCGCCGCATCACTTTTTGAGGGCTTAAGCAATAGATTTCACAGCAATAGTTTAATGCCGGAATTTACATTACCAACGAAAATGGAGCGCCGCAAAAGCTTAATTGTGTTATAAAAATATATTACGGTACAGTAAAAATCGTCGCAAAAGGTTGATTGCCAGCATTTGCAGCGATTTTGGTAGGCCCTACAAATGCTGCTTGCATTTTTTTAATTCCATTACATCAAAAATCAGTCAATTTTTGGGGGGTTTCATGTACCTATATTTCCAACTGCCTAACAAATTCCATAAACAATAATTTGTGTTTTTGATTAAACCAAAAATACCAATCATCTATCATGAAACCATAAGTACTGGTCATCCAGTAATTTTAAAATTTTGATTTAACTTTAATTTCATCTATATGAAACCATAAGTACTAGTCATCCAAATCTACATTGGCCTGGGTACATTAATTGAGGCAATTGAGTACTACTTAAGGGAGCAACTACTGTTTTATATAATCAGGCCCATTAGAACTTTAGCGAAAAAAAAAGGCAGCATTAAGAAAATCATCTTAACCTGCCATTTCACCAATGTTTCTTCCTTAAGGTGAGAAGATCACGTAGTGTTTGCAGTGCAAGATGCGTATCTTGCTTCTATCCACATATTTTTCCAACCCTGTGTCATGGTAATTAAGTGAATGAGTTTTAAAACATTCAGTTATGAGAATACACTACTATATCAAAAAAGCTTGAATTTGTCAATATATATATATATATATATATATATATATATATATAACTACAGCAAACTTTATTCTTATATAAGAATAAGAAGAATAATGCTTTCGGTCATCAATGGAGATTATTTGTAAACTCATTTAATGTTTGAAACTATAGCCTATAATCATTTAATTATCATTCAGATTTAGCACATGAGAACAAGCGAAAGGCATATGAAAATTTGAGTAAAAAGAACATGATCACACACACATGATACAAAATAAGTTTATATAAATGTCAGAACAACCCTGGTAATAGCAGAAAGCAGATCTTATAATGAGCTGGTTTTTAACTTTAATTTGCCATGTTAAGAAGAGTATTGCACTAAACAAACGTAGTATTGGCTGAAAGCATGCAAACAAGCCGTCAAGAAGCATACAAAATCAGAAATTATTTATCCAAGCTACTCTGTAGCACCACTTTTCTCATTGTAAAAATATAGGGAAAACATAGAAGGTTGAGGTAGGAAAAATATATGTAAAACTAGTGGGGCCAATAATCTGCTTACAACCCTAAAATTATATTATAATTTCCAATAAACACCGCTTCGAGCCATTAAATGACCTAATTATTTTCTATAAGAGAATAATATAATGCTATGCATGCTTGACCAGCTCAGGCACCAAAATTTCTTAATTATAGATTGTTGATGATGGGAACTATTTTATTTAGAGAATAAATGAACTATTTGGTGCCTGAGCTAGCTCCAGCTCTAGTATGACAATAATAGAAAATATAACTAATGCCCAATTTGGAATTCAAGGTTTCTTAGTATCCAATGCAGCAATATGTTGAAATGATGATATTCCTCTTCAAATAGAGTTGTATGAAAGTCAAGATCAATGAACATATATGGAAAAAATCAAAAGACTCACACAGTATTGCAAGAATAATAAACAAACAACACTTTTTTAGATTGAAGAATCTTCACACAGTAACAACATCGTTTTAGTTAATCACTTTAGCAAGTTTAAGTAGTTTTTAATGAAAGACACATAGCGAGAATATTTGGGGATAGATTGATCTATTCATTGGTAGTATTTGCTTTTCGACAGGACATTTCCCCAACCCTTGGTTCTATATATATATATATATATATATATATATATATATATCCATGTGTATCCACCCTTTCTAGCATCTCTGCATTTTTCTATAATAGATTATGAGTTTTTTTTTTCTTTTGGAAGGATAATTAGATTATGAATTCACAAGAAAAATGTTTTGTGGTTATTTTGCCAGACACGTATTTCACAATTTCGCATACCTAAATCTATAACAATAAGGTACATTCACCTATTTGTAGAAACAACATATATGTGGACTAAAACAGTATTTGTACACAAGGAATATAAGTATTGTAGCTCCCAAAGCAGCATTAGAAAATATATCTGAATATTAAGAAAAGAAAGTAAAGAAATGTATGCCTCAGAGAAGATATGGACATACCCATGCCTCATGTGTGCCTTCTATCTTTTTTGTCTGTTCTTTTCTGGTTTTTCACGATTTGGTTGCGTGACTGTAAATCTGATATATTTCCTCTGCTACAAATTAGCTAGACAATAAAAGAAGGAATCATTATCTTAAATTAACATAACGTATATTCTAGCATCAACCCCAAGCTTTTTATTTTGTTAAGAATTTTTGTTATTTTCCTAATTCAAAGTTTGCATGGTACATTATATTTCTTGTGAAGGATAACACATAAAGACTAGCAAAACCATTTCAAAGCTATTTATTATTTTAAGTTATCTGAAACTACTTCCAGCAACCATTGACAGCATAAATATAGCACATCAAGACTAGCAAAAAAGTCTTCTATCACGATGATACCTACACTTACTATTTTAAGTAGTCTGAAACTAATGTATGGCAACCAGCAAATGCACATACACAACCACAATATGGTCCATTTAGTGCTTGGAAACTAAAATGGTTTGGTTTGGATACTTGCAACGTAAAGTCTCCAACTAACATCAAGAGAAATAAACTTTGAATTATAGGTAACAGAATGTTCAACCCATCTGCACACACACCGAGAAGCCTGGATGAAACATAACGAATTATCCTCTGAAAAAATCTCATCAAACTGAAATATTCAAAAACTCGGACTCAAATACCCGAAATTATATATACTATAGAAAACATGCGCAAGACTTAGATACTTACATGTCTGATATTGTGGTTTACGGCTTAAGACCATTGTATTATCCACAATATATTTTCATACCCTCTACCGAGACAATACTCCTGAGAATGGCCAAAAAACTGCTTCTTCGCCTAAGATCGCCACCCTCATAAAAAATATGTCAGTCCTAGCCTCTCATTGTGGTATATACATAGATAATATATATATATATATTGTTAATAATATGTCAGAATTACACAAAAAATTCACCCCCATAGACCTCACAAAAAATTCTATCAAAATATGATTATTTCTTGATAACCAGCTCACTACGTCTCTTGACGAGACGCATCACTGGTGGAACAACGCTGCCCCAGCAACTCTTGCATCAGTCCATCGGTTTCCTCTTGTCTTTACTCTATTGCAGCCAACTTTGCTTTAACATTCTCCAACTCACGGGTGGAAGCGTCAGCTACCTGCTTATGCTTCTCAATCGAAGTCAGGTATTTTTTTTCCCTAGCCTAGTTGCGCTGTCTTTTAGACTTTGGGATCACTATCTCTCCCAGTCCCCTTAAATAATCAAGTCTATGACCTAGTACCTCCCTAAAGACCTCCGCGGCTGCTTCCTTAGTTCATTGCTCCGATTCTAGAATCTCGAGCTGTCCAGCCATGTTATTCTACAATAGGAGATAATGAATAGATTACTTACAATCTTGTGTTTTTTTCTTTTAAAAAAAAGAGATAAATGTTTAGCATTGATCATACATATAGAACCAGTTAGGAAATTTCATGGTAAATAAAAAAGAGGGATTAAGTAAATTTAGAAGATGTTACTCACATAAGCTTTTCCTGTGGCTTTTGTGACAAATGAATCTTTCTTCTTGGACCAGTGGGTAGCCTTGTAGAAGTCTACCATAGTTTTCCCGTCATCATGCTACATGTGTTCATAATGTGGCAAATTGATGTACATGTTCCAGCAAACATATAGTAAGAAGGTTCAACCATATATAGCCACTTCATTTGGATACTAGTATAATTGAGTCAAATAAGGAAAGAAAAATATCATTATATCCTCTACTTCTTAGAAGATTTTATGACATAAGACGATGTTTGTATGTCAAATAAGGAAACAAAGTGTTATAGATGGGGATAGGGTTGCATTAAGGCTTATACCTTCTTTTCTAAGGCCCTAACAAAAGACTTACGATCGGCTATGTGGTTGATTTTTTGCTTTTTCCTATTCTCCCGATTTTACTCTGATATTTTCTACCATGGCAAACATATATGATGAAAACTTTTATGTAGTTATAAACCACCAAAAAATAGTTGCAAGTATTTAGTTCAAAAACAACTCACCCAGGATTGGACTGAAGAAAAGAACAATGCATACCTTGAAGTGCTCGCTCCCTCATCTCATGCAAAGCTTAACCCAGACCATAGGTGGGACCAAACTACACCCAGTCGCCAAAGCTTCATTTTCGTTTTGGAATGAGGTATAAATCCTATGTAGTTCGTGGTGGAATGCATTGAAACGCTTCCTTAGCTGTTTAGTTACTGCTAGGCGATCGTTCTCCAGCTCCCATTCTAATTCAAAATCACACTACACATAAAAAAATCAACATTAGTATCCAATCACCGAACCCATCATTTCCATTGTGCAAAAACAAAAGTATTGCCAATGTAAAAAAGTCTTATCCGAATCCGGTCGATTAACGTTCATTGGTTGGGGTATGTCATTCCATCATGGGTGGCTCATATCACAGTGCTGTTTAACTATCCATGTTATACGAGAAGTAAACATAGATGCATTCTCACAGCATGGAGCGGTTTTCGCAGGGTTTATCTTTAAGGGCACCCTACCATGCTTGCGTAAGTTCGCTGCAACCTCTTCACCTGAATGGCATAATGACAATAAATTAATGGTCAGGGGCCTAAATTCTTAACATATCGTAAAAGAAGACACCAATCATATTAAACTTTGTTTAATTAAAAACTAATGGATATGTGGACTATACCGATTGGTGTGCTATCAGCCACTGGTTCTCACATCGGCAAGGGTAGAGTATTTAACGTGTCCATCTCTACATATCTATCCAGTTGGGGTTCGCTATTTGGCTCAGCCTTTGGAATTGGGTCCGGACACAGGAGTTGAAATGGTTGGCTCGGAGGTTGGGTGGAGTTATCTGATCCGACCTCATCAGCTGGAGCCAATTTTGGGCTATCACAGTCACCTATTCGGGCACCACGTGGCTGTCCGGCGTGAGATCTCGGACGAACCCAACGTGAAAACCTCGACCTAGTCCGCGTGGCCGACCACAGACACCATCCCTCATCTGGTCACCTGCATGTAAAAAAATATAAAGAATTACACATTTAGATGATCAAATGATCATGTATAACACGTTCAGCAAAAATGTTATGGATGTGGAAAAATGTATTCCTCGGCCGTTGACACTTTGCATGACCTCCTACAGGGGATGAATGAGTTCTAACTGTCTTTTATTGGATCACCTAAGATGTAACAAAAAAAATATCTGAATTAGAAGAAACTATTTATAGAGAATTAAATCCAACGAACCAATGTAATAAAGATAATACATGTAATATGATAATTATGCATGCACTTGGAATCCATACTCTAAGTAGTGTATAATAGACATGGTAAATCATGCATAAGCCTTCATCACCATAGGGTGCGGTTAATCAAACCTACGGTCATCTGTTTGAGTGCATATATAAATCAGTACTAAAAGTAGTGTTAAATTGATGAAGGTTGCCTATTCTAGCTAAGACTCTTCACTAGTGGATGGTGTGTCATCATCTGAATATTCCTCATCACCAGAATCATCTCTAGAACTGGATGGAACCAGACAGCCATCAATGAAGTCATCCAACTCTCCTCCATCGCCAAAAGGCACCTGAAGCTCGCACGTATTAATAGGGGAGGGTTCTATATCAGTCCTATTAAGTGGAGTTGACACTGCGCATGCGCCATGCGCCGCAATGCAAAAATGGATAATCATATGATTGCTCATTTTCTTGATAGGCATCATCATCACTTGATGCATCATCAATATCGTCTAAAATCCTCGGCACTGGTGGAACATTGTAGACAACCCTATAATCATGCCTTTGCACAACAAACTAGTTCCCTTTCACCCTCAAATCTCTAATGTAAAAACACTAAGAAGCCTGACATGTCAATATAAATTGTTTGTCCTTATACCAAGTCCTGTCCATGTTGACACTACTCATGTAATCGTCTACTTGGACTCCCCGTTTCTTATCTCCAACATCAAACCAAGAGCAACTAAACAAGTATACTCTTCAACCTCCCATACAGCGTAATTCCACAACATCATTGATAACACTATAAAAGTCTTCGTTATTAGTTTATGTAACACCAGTTACCACTAGTCCTAAATTTTGTGATCACTGGTGAAATTCACGCTGTTTGGTATGGAACTGTTTATCATTGCTAATACATGCAGCATATGAGGTAACCCAACGGTTAGAACCACAAGTAACACATACAAATCAGCAGACACATTTAATGGATTTCTACTGTACTCCTCCTGGACCTACAAGATGATATTGTGTTGAAATCATCAACTAGTAGTACCACAAATGATAATTGATCCCAGGTTAAGTTCATTCTACGTAGACAGGACGAACTAGATAGAGCACTTACACGTTGCATGAACCAAGGTGGGAACTCAGTTTGGTGAGTGCTCTCAGCGGTATTTTTGCCACCTTGCATTTGTCGTAGTGCTCCCTGCATTTGGAGAACAGAAGTGTGCAAAAAATTATATAATATATGATACCATAGAAATATGATGGATTGTCTCAAGTCACCAATCTAATCCATAAGGAAGTTGCGGTACCTTACTCTTTATAGCTTCCAATGTCGTCGCAGTTGTTAAGCACGTACCATATGGCCGAGGTATGAAGTTTATCTTCTAATTGCATATTAGTATCTATGCCCAAACGTATTTTTTGAAAAAGAATTTTGAATCCATCAACATTTTCTTCTCCGCCAACGTCGATGTTGTGTTCCGGGCTATTAAACTTTGTCTCAACATGATGGAGATACATCGAGCAAAATGTTAGACACTCTCTTTGAAAGTAGACTTCTGCTATTGAACCCTCTGGCCGGGTATTATTTTTAACATACTGCTTGAACTTGCTTAGATATCGCTTGAACTTGCTTAGATACCGCTCAATTGGGTACGTCCACTTATATTGAACTGGACCTCCGAGCATGGCCTTACGAGGTAAATGGACAGCTAAATAGACCATAATATCAAAAAAATATGGAGTGAATATCATCTTCAGTTTGCAAATAATGATGACTATATCATGTTGAAGTTGTGAAAGGCGGTTGACACCTAGTGTTCGGGTACACAACTCATTGAAGAAACTACCTAATTCAATTAGAGTCAAACCAATATCACTCTTTAAGAGCCCTCCCACAGCAATAGGCAGTAGTCTTTGCAAGAAAACATGACAGTCATGGCTTTTGAGATCTGAAATTTTACAATCCCTTATAGACACACAATGCGTGATGTTGGAGGCGAACCCATATGAAAATCTCACATCTGCGAGCCACTCACAGAATTTATTCAGTTCATCACCATGTAACGTGTACAATGAATGTGACATTGTAACACGTTCATCATTCCGCTTTAGATGTAATTCTTTTCTGTAGCCCAGGATTGCTAGGTCAAGGCGGGAATTTATATTATCCTTTGTTTTGTCTAGAATGTTCATTAAGGTGCCCAATATGTTTTCACAAATATTATTTTCCACATGCATGATATCTAGATTATGTCGAAACTTCAATGTTGACCAATTAAGTAGCCTAAAGAAGATGCTCTTCTTTGTCCAGTTCAACTCCTCTAAAGTCCGTTTTCTCTTGCTACTAGACTTACCAAAGTGAAAATTCTCAAGCATTTGTAATTGAGTTAAAAGTAACGATCCATCAACCAAATTTGGTGGCATGCGATGATCTTCTCTACCGTTGAACAATGATTTTTTAGGATCGCCAGATGTGATTGGTCGGTAGAAAATGTCGATGTTCCATATAACACTGGTTTTTGCCATGCTTCAACCAATTGGAACCGGTGCTACCGTTGCATGAGGGACAAACCAATTTCCCTTTTGTTGACCAACCTGAAAGATTTCCATAGGTAAAAAAGTTATTGATTGTCCACAATAAGGTGGCATGAAGCGCAAACATTTTCTTAATGGATGCATCATATGTAGGTAGGCTTTTTTCCTATAATTCAAGTAACTCATCAATCAACGGTTGTAAGTAAACATCAATATAATTTCCTGACGATTTAGGGGCAGTAATAATGAGAGATGTCATGAAGAACTGGTCTTTCATATATAACCACGACGGCAAATTATATGGGACAAGAATCACCGGCCAAATGCTATACGGTTTAGCCATATTGTTAAAGGAATTAAAGTCGTCGCTAGCCAGCCCGAGCCTAACGTTGCGGGCATCCTGTGCAAACCAAGAATGATCTTGGTCAAATGTCTTCCAAGGCTCGAAGTCAACAGAATGTATTATAATAATATTCTCCCTAGTCACCCGCTGTTCCTTATTTCATCTCATCTTATCTGATATTTTGTCTGATACAAATAGACGTTGCAATCTTGGCTTCAAAGGAAACTGTCACAACACTTTTTGAGGGATCACTCATGAACCGTGGGTATTTGGTACCCAACGCGAAGCAATGCAGACATGACACTCATTAAGATTAGCATTGTCCTTCTAGAATAAGACACGATCATTGGGGCATGCTTGGATTATTTGGTAATTGAAACCCAAACCATGCTCCAAGGATCGTGCCTCCTGATATGATTGTGGCAATGAAACATCAAGAAAGGCAGACTGTAGAAGGCTTAGAAGCATATCGAAAGACTTGACTGACCACCCGTCGAGTGTTTTAATGTGTAACAACTTTTTAATGAAGGAGAGCTTTGAAAACTCTGTGCCACCTTCGAATAGAGGACATCAGGCATCCTTGAGTAGTTGGTCAAATGTTAAGTTTAGATGTGATTTTGGTCTTGATTGTTGGGTGGGGGATGTAATGTTGCCTTCAGGGCATGCCCCATATGTACCTACTTGTATGTCATTTAACATATGATCCATGTGATCAATGATCCCGTTCTCCACTCCATTTTCTAGGATCATCTGTCACATCATCGTCAATGACTGAGAGTGTTTCCTCCTCTCCATGAAATATCTACTGAGTGTAGTTTGGATTTATTCCCTTTATAAACAAGTGCGACTCCACTTCAAATATAGGCAAGTGGAGATTATTTAAACATCTAAAACAGAGACACCAAATGCGATCACTACCTAATGAATGGTTTAGTGCCATTGTGAGGAAATTTCTAACACCTTCAGCATATGGAGATGACCCAAGTCTATCCTTCAGATTCATCCAGCTTTTATCCATCTAAGAAGAAGAATGCATAAAGAAAAGTTAATTGTAGAGAAAGTCTTTTTAGGTAGATGGAGTACGAGTCATGCATGGAGATAGAAATATTTTGCGAATGAAGTGGATAATAAACTACTAAATGAAGAAAGGTATGGTGGCGGTTGACCTTTAACTTCTGTGCTGACAACCTGTAAGTATGTGAATGAGGTATGAAACATCCATTACTACAATTGAGTGAGTGCTAATTGATGCTACCCAACTGTTAGGATATTGACAAAAATAGCACAGAGCTTAACCGCCACAGAGTTCAGATAGAAACTGGTCAAAAATTGAACAAAAGGTATTGAGGACTCAAAGAAGGAGAAAGAAAGACTTGTTGAGGAGAAGGAGAAATTGAGAAGTGTCTTCTAAGCAATAGAGCTCTCTTGATTCACTGTTCAAGAGAAATATAAAAAAACATAGGAGGGTTTTTTTTTTAATACAAATTATTGTAAAACAAATTTTTCTCCTACTGTTAAATGACTTTTATTTTCCTTTGGTACAACTGATTGATCGACATAAAGATGCGTTAGATAAAGAAAAATGTAATTACGACAAAGTGAAAAAGACAGTCGATGAAGGTACAATGATGCTAATGAATAAGAATAGTTTATCCCAAGTTTTGATGTGATGGAATTTATGGTTATAAGTATGCATCTTTGTTTCTTGTTAATGCTTATTTTAATTGAATCCATTACTAATTGAGCAATAAAACTAATTGAAATTGTTGATAGCTAATCCTTGTTCCATACAAGGATCCATGTCATCAATACTTATTAAAACACATGCTTTTTTGGTTATCTATAATATACATGCGTAAGTGTTGTTTATCAAGTTAGGTATATATGTATGTGCTTGAAAGCTGAAATAGTTTTATATTGTAATGTTGCATTTGGCTTTGCATTTATAATGCAATTATGATGCATAAAAGAGTTCCTTGTCTGTTGCCGAGCAATGTGCATGGGGCAGTTTTTACTGGTGAGTGGGAGAAGTTAAGAAATGCTTTATTATCCCAAGGGGCTTTACTACCTTTTGCGAAAAATGATGCTGCCAAACAAGGGTTCAACTGTGAGAACATCTGCTTGGGCATTGTCAAATCTAATAAAGGTATTAAATTATTCTCTAGAGAACCAATTTTACACACACTAGTGGAGACGTACTAAGTAATTAAAGGCTTTCTTAAAAACAATGCTTTTTTGTGTTAGTGAGGCTTCACCTGCCTCTTCTTGATCATCTTTATTAAAAGTTTGACATTGGTTTCTGTTTCATATTGAATCTGTCACTCAGATGCATCTTTGACATTCCATTTTTCTGAAGCTAATGTGGTTTGAGTTCCCATATCATGTGGTTTAGTTGTGTTTTAAATTTTTTTTTTTGGGGAGGAGGGAGGATGAAGGGGGGGGGAGTACAGACATTCCTCAAATTTCATTTACAGCATGACTTCAGTTTGCTTTGGGTGTAGGGACCAGAGTTGATGGGTTATTGGATGCAATTGTTCGACATTTGAAAAAGCGTAAGAGGAGTTTTATCCCTTTGGTCATTTTTTATTGTATTTTTATCTTCAGGGCATGATGTAATGAAATCTCATTTTGTCCTTTACTTAAAAGATAATGTTGTTGCATACCAAAGACTAATTTCTAGATAAATGTGTAAGGGTATCTTGTTTACCTCAAAGATGATTTAAAATGTCACCAAGGCTCTAGATGAACTCAATTGGTTCATTTCAGTATTATACTTTATACTATATGCAAATTGTTCTGGTTGCGCCATTTACGTTTAGCTTCATATCTGTTTTTAATAGTCATTTTCTTGCTTGTTGGTATATGTAGTTGCACTAATAATTGAATAAAAGCAAAAAGGCTAACTATATTACTACCAGAATAGAGTGGAGAGAGTGACTGAATAAATCAAGACTGCCTAGGTAGGTTTATTTATTTAATTATTTGTTGGTTCAGTAAATCAGTTTAGAGCCAATCACTCAACATTTGCTTATGGACCAAATTATTCCCTCACCAACCATCTTACCTCCATTCAATTTTGTGCTTTTAACTATTTTGGACAAGAATATGAATTGTTATTCAAAGGCCAAGGAAACAAGAAATTTGGTCTCCCCCCCATGCAAATACTGCAATAAAAGTTGAAGACAAATAAAATTAATCTGCAGTACTTATAGAATCGTTAGATATTATAATAATATAATTTTTCAAGGGGAGAAAAATAAAATTAATCTGCAATAATTTTAAATTAAATGTAAACTCTGAAGTCTGAACACTAGCTGGATGTGAATTGACACAACCAAGAACATTAAATCAAATGTAATTTTTCAACTAATGATACATGTATGGCTAGCTATCGCAAATTAGTGATAGAATAGGATGATAATCATGATCATGATTATGATCAATAATGCGTTTGAGGAATAGGCTTTGATACTGCTTGAGAGTCCTTTGACTCTACAAGTTATTGAACTCCCCGTTGAGCTAACAGAGTTGTACACAAGCAGTTGCATGTGATCTAATTTCTACATCAGCTTTCTTTCCCAATCAAAATCCAAAATACCACATTGTATAGAATAAACTTGAAGCATGTTTAAACAAGCAAAGATATCTAGTAAATCAAGCATAGAATAAACTTGAAACAATGTTTAAACAAAAGCCCTAACCTAAAGTATGTTTATATCTAATAATTCAAAAGCCCTAACCTAAAGCATGTTCAAAAGGTATACACCTTGCCAACAAAAGCGTGGTATAGAAGGTGCTGATGGGGGAGTGCTACCCAAATCTCAGTCCCGAATTCAAAAATAGCCAATCGATTCAAGCTGCTAAATAAGGCTAGGCGTGATTAGGAAACAAAAAGCAAGTATTTTCTGCTATAAGTCATCGTTTCTAATTAAATAATCGAGAGAAAGTTTGGGTTACCTGAAAGATTCGAGAATGAGAAGCAAAAATCCTCTCGCGAATAGATTTGGGGGTATTGTCGGTGAGCTTGTGGCACCCATACGCTAGCTAGTGGGTTTCTGCACCAGTGGTGTTCGAAGTAGAGATCCTCGGTGGTGAATCCGACAGTTATGTCTCGCGAAGGGTTTTGAAGGGGAAGGCTTTCGTGGGTGGGAGGAAAAATTGTGGGTGGGGGGAAAATAAGACACTGATTCATGTGGGATTATTAAAAGTATTTTTGCGACGAAATAATTCACTGCAACTACTTAATTTTATGTGCATTTAACTATGATGACGAAACAAATCGCTGCAACAATGCTAACACCTTTTACGATGGTTGTTTAGCCACAATAGTAACTGAAACCGCTGCAAAAAATCGGGTGGTCACCGATATGTTATAACTTTGTGACGGACTATATTTCATTGCAAAAAAAAACCCCTAAAGCAATGAACTATTTTGCGGCGCTTAGAAAATCACCAGAAAATCCCTATTTTTTCTTATAGTAAGTAAGTTTTGACATTGTATTAAGAAAATAGAAATGTTTGAGACACAAAGAAATTCGATAAAGTAAATTTATAAATTGATACTGTGACTTAAAGTCATGATATGTTAAATTATAAAATTAATTTTATTATATAGTATTATAATATCTAGCGTATCATATGAAATCATATTTGTGAGTTTCATTTTGATATGAGATATCTTTATTGTTGTAGCTAGCAGTTCTAAGAAAGATAAATTCTTTAGTACTTTTCTAAGCTTAGTAATTAATTATGTCTCTTTGAAGCTCTATATTGTTCAACGCGCTTTGCTTCTGCATGAATGCATATTGTTCAACCAAATCATATTTTCCCTCTGAAAACGATCTGTTTTCTTTCTTTCAAATTGGATTGCGATGGCAATTTGAATCTTTGATAAATTCAGTTTGAATTCTCGAACCCAAGTTCCATTGCTTGCAACGTCAATGGTTGTTTGTTTTGTTTTGTGATTTCAAGCAAGTTAATTATATTAATAAATCAATAAATTAAGAGGATCAGGGTACTCCTTCCCCTTATGAAAATTTAGCACGGTACTGTGATATGATCTTTCACTGAGGAAATAGAATCATTGAAAGTCTTTGTCCCATTAATACAAAAATTAATAAACAAGTTCCAATTAATTTAATTAATACTAGTGCTTTGTCCCATAAACTTTCCGAGTGAGTTTGTCATTTAATTTCGTAGAGGATATAATTAATAACTCTAAATTCTAGATTATTCTATTCATATAATTACAAATTTTGGGTGAAAAATGTGACAAAATTTACTATTTCTCATAGTTCCAATCAAAACAAAATACTTTTTAATTTCTTAATTAGTAGGCGCCCGTGAGATCCATTGGATATGTAGATCTTTTTTTTTTTTTTCCTTATGATTTCTTTGTTTGTTTGTCGGTTTGTTTTTTGGGTCTTTTTTTTTTATAATAATTGTGGCCAATTCTCGCTTAATTTATCATTTTCAAAACAAAGTAAATAATTTTTTCCGGATACAAAATCAATCTCAACTTATCTCATCTTATTATTACAATTTTTTTAAATTCTCATTAAAGTACCATAAACGGTTCAATTTTTTCAAATCTAAAAGTAATCATAGTATTAAAAAAATAACATTTTTATAATATTTTATTTAACTTTTAATTTAACTCATCTAATCTAATTAACTCACTATATATTCAAAAGGCACAGGCACCTTAATGATGTTTAGCTGCTTACATATTGAAGTAAATTCAAATTTGTAATTTTTTCTTTTCTCATATTGGACAAACGAAAAATAATAATTAAGTACCAAAACAACGGACTTGAACCTCCAACATGAAATTCTCCAATATAGACTATAGTGACATGATGAATATTTAAGAAAGGGACTCATCTAGATCATTATCAGTTAGCTAGTCCCTTGTATAATTTTGTGGTTTGAAACCAAGAAAACGTAGATCACTGCTAGGGTGACTTTTAAGGTAGTCCCAAATAGTGTTGGAATAACATGCAGATCAGCTCTATAAAAAACCAAAGTAATTGTTGTTGAATTCTAGTATTCATATATAGGTCGTAATTAGAGGCGAATCTCGAAGTTCTTGACAAAACGGAATATTGAGTCAGATCTGGGCGAAGAAATATTTAAGCTAGAGTTGTGCAATAATAGGGTGATTGGTTTCGAGAATTGAAGGGACAAGGCCGATTCGGCCTTATAATTTTCTTCATTGACATTTTCTACAATTTTACTAGAGATAAACACAGCACATGATGATGGCAGGCCTGACAACGTTATATGCGGACTAGTTCACGTTGCGCCTAGTATTTAATATTACTGTCAACGAGTAATGTTTCATTTCTTTCCAAATTTAAGAAATTTTTATAGCATAATAAATATAAAAGAATCATAATCCCATTTTTCTTGTCCGTATTTGATCATAATAAATGTAAAGGAATCATAAAATTTGCAATAAGTCATGTGCAGCAAAGAGGAAGATAGAGTGGTGGCAATAATAAAATAAGAATCTCCGACAATAGAGCTTCAATTTTATGCGGAGCTATTGAATATAAATATATATATTGATCATTTCCCTCCATTGTTTTGTTTCATCACATTGCTAGCATGCATCTCTATTGCACTGGTGGTGAAGTCGGAGAGGCTTTGATCTATGCCGGGGGGCGAGGAAAGCAAGGCATTAAGTACAACAGATCAATGTGACTTTATTAGAAAATATTAGGGAGATGAAGAAGGCACATTCCACCACAGTTGAGTCTCCCACCGGAAAACCGAAACCGGCCCGGTTGGGCTGCTTTTGATCTCTACCTCATATTTGAGAAATATTATTGGAATCTGCAATATGGTATATAATTTGTACCAAGTCTCAACATGATCATGCCATCCGCATAGTATCTTATAGAGTTGTACTATGCAAACTTCAGTAACTCCTAATTAGCAATAGATGGGAGAAAATCCACATGATTGAGGAGGAAAATGCTTAAGGCTTAGACGAAAAGGAAAATTGTTTTACACTTGAACCTTCTCATGATCTTTTGATCCAGGTGGCAAGAAGGTCCCAACCATCCAAATTCATATTTTGGGTAAGGTGCCACCCATTTTTATGGTTTCCGAAATTGTAGATTGGCAGGATTAGAGGCTAATGCTTCTTCAAGACTATCTGCTAGCGCTTCGAAGTTGTCTGATAAAACCTGGTCCAGTCGTAATAGCTAGTTCAAGAACATACCAAACCACACTATTGGCGATCAAAGATAATATGTTGGGTAAACGAAGATGATGGTTGAAGAGGATCATCTAGAGTATGGGTACACAATGATATTGCTATTTTTTCATTTAAGGGTGTGCTGATTCCCAATGCACTAAATTTATATGTAATCAAATATAAAAATGTTATACAAATATCACCAGTACATATATAATGTAATTTGGTTTTACAGAGTCTCCAATTTTCATGATCATTATAAAGAAAGTTGAAGAAAATAAATGTATGCCTTGGCAGTCAGGTTGTAATCGTCAATTGCTTAACTATAATAAGAAGAAAAAAGAAAAAGAAAATAACGGAGATATAATGCAACAACTCGGTTCTCCAAATGGAAAACTGGGTTCGAAAACCCCACCCCCTTTGTAAATAAAAAAAAAGTGCATGAAAACTAAAACTAAGAATTTATATATCAGCCTGCAATAGTATTGAAAGGGAAGTTCTCAGTGGGCCAAAACCTGAAGGAGTAAAGCCCGAAGGGAACTGAAGGCAAAGTCCATGGTCCTAGCCAGATTAGCGCAGGCCCAGGCCTAGTCGGAGATGCAGGGATCAGAAGAAATATGGATCTCAAGCATCCACATCATAAGGGGAATGGGCCAGAGCGGTCTCGACCGTCCACTAAAAATTAAGGAAGAGATCAGACTGTAAAGGCAGCGTATCGTCCCCTCTCAAGTCAGGATCGACTTTGCATCAACAAATGACAAGACCTCTGTCGTTCTGATAGAGCACCTCACTTAAATGCAAAAGCAGTCTGAACATGCCACATTAATTGTCGGACTGGACAGAAATGGTGCCGTATTTATTATTACCCATAATTTGGCCTGACTAAAGCCTCGGTTGAAGGGATCAGACTCCAGGGATGGGACGAATAAAGTCAGACCATCATTCTCTGGGATGACGACCGGATGATGTCACAACTAGATGCACTCTTCCTCGCCCCCCTCCCCAGGGAAAGCACACGAGTATCTATAAATAGGACTCATTCAATCCGGTATAAGGTAACTTCTCGATAACCCATCCCTACCTGACATCTTTTTATACATAACTTTATAAATCATTTGCTAAAAACTAACTTAATCATCGAAGCGGTCTCGAACCCCGACCACCCTTATATTCATATTTGCAGGAACTAGTCAAGCGGGAACATGGAAGGGCTAGTCTGCGAAATACGTCCTCAACAGTGGCGCCGTCTGTGGGATTGAGCATTTCATTTGATTCCATAGAAGTGTACTTTTTGCATACCAGTCACATCGCAACCCCAGACGACCAAGGACGAGCAATACTTAGACTCAGTCATGGAGGAGAAACTAGAGGTAATGGAAGAGATCGTAAGGAAGCTGAGGGAGGAGAATGCTGCCTTGTGACAACCCAACAAAGAACTCTCGACACACAATGAGGTTAGCCTTAGTGAGAATGTAAACTCGCAACACCATGGTGAAAATGATGCATTCGAGGAAGAGCAACGCCGGATGCACACTGAGTTAAATGAACTAGGAGACAAGTATGCTGAAATGGCTAAATTAATCGACCCGACCGAGAGGTTCGGCTCATTGCGGGGAAGCGCGAGAACACCTTACAGTTCTGGTGTCATGGTCATCCCTCTCCCGTCAAGATTCAAAGTCCCTCAGGTGGAGCTATACAATGGGTCTCAGGATCCTGTGGAACACTTAAAAGCTTTTAAAGCGCATGTTAGTTTGCACAACTATCCCGGCGAAGTGGCATGCCGAGCGTTCCCTCTAACACTAAAGGGAACGGCCCGAACATGGTTTGGAATCATTCCCCCAGGATCGATCGACAGTTTCAAAGGATTGGCCTGGCTCTTCACCACCCAGTTCATAGCCAGTAGGAAGAGGAGGCGCCCCGCAGCATACATCCTGACCATCAAGCAAGGAGAGGGAAGGCCTAAACGGATACCTGGCCAGGTTCAACAAATAAAGAATGACGACCGACGACCAAGATGAGAAGATCACATTGGCAGTCCTTTTGGGCGGCATATGGTCCAGGAGCCCTTTTATGGAAAAAATAGCCCGGAAGGCTCCTACAACCCCAAACGGGTTCATGGATCAAGCCGATGAATTCATTAACGCCGAAGATACTCCAGAGGCTTTGATAGCCCCACGGCACGGAGAACTCCGACAGTATGTGATGAGACTATAAAATGTCATATTTTTCTCTCTTAATGTTTAATATTTTATTCTTATTTGATGCCTAAATATACTCATTATTCTTATATTTTGATTTATGATACAAATAGAGCATTAGAAGCAAATGAAGATAATTGTGGAATTTTAGATAGTTTTGACGTCTCTTCGTAATATGGACATAAATCTCTCATCCAATCTTCGATTGAGCTGATTCAAAATGATATAGAACCCCAGGAGAAATATATATAACTTTTATGTTTTATATTTTGAGAGATATCAGCTCAATCTAAGACGAAATCGACCATGAAGTAGACGCACCTGCACTTGACGTTCCTGAATATTCTTCAGCCACAATTCTAGCCAATTGCATCAAATCCACATGTCATCACAACATTTTCCAGCAAGCACCCCTGCACCAACTTAGAAATTCAATGATCAACTCACATGCAAGATGAAGTGCACTCAAATTTCTTCAAGACAAATTGTTTGACCACAAGATACAAAGTCATACAAGGTAACTAATGAAAAAGAAGCAAAATTGAATACTCAATCTACAAGCAATTTTCAGCTAAGAATAGTGGAAAAACAAATGATCAAATTCCAACTTACAAACTACTTGGATTCAAGAATGACACATGGCAAAGCAACTTGAAATTGTGATGATTTTGTCATAACAACTTGCATGAAGGATGCTTATAAATAGAAGGGAGGGGTATGTGTTCTAAATACGATGTTTTAGATGCTTTTGATGCTTAGTTGAGCCATTGTATTACCTTAGAAGAAAAAACCAAATACCTCCCTTCTCTTCTTTTTCTTTTTATTGATATTTTTGTTATGGTTTTGCGTGACTAAATATTTGTAATTGGTCAAAGGGAACGAAAGCCTCGAAATTTATATAACTGTGAGATCTAATTTGTTCTTATCATTCAATTTGTGCTTTGAGTATCAAATATTCTTTTGTGCCTATTTTCATGATTATTTCGTTTAATTACTAGAAGGTCTGCTAGTTTATTATTCATTATAATCTATTGCTAGGTTAGATATCAAATCCGTAATTGTTTGATCTCTCTAATCTGTGAAGCAATTAAGGTTTAATGATTTGCTGCGTCAGATATTATTAGAACTTAAGAAGAATGCTCGACTAAATTAAATACAACCGCTTGTATTTGTATTGTTTAGTTTCATCGATCTCTCTAATTCTTAAAGTTGCTACTAGATTAAATCCTTAGCACTTGTCTTGGGTTGTTTAGTAGTTAAGATTAATTAGATCGCTTGTTTTCTAATTAATTAAAATTAAGAAGAGATAAGAAAATGGTTCTAATGGTGAATATTCAAAGTATTAATTGATTTATATTGCATCAATGATCAGTTATAAAATTTCGATGGTGGATGTTGACTTGGACCAATGCTTGTTCCTTTGATTGATATTTTGAAATTAAATTGCTATTTAGTTGTTTTTATTTCCTTTGAAATTATTCTCGTTACAATCTAAAATTTCATCTTCCTTGCTTAATAGCATAAAAATAAGCTAATCATTCTTTGTGGGATCGACCCTTACTCACACTACTACATATATTTTTGGGAGTACAGGATTTTATTTTTGGATGCCTACGACAGCATAACAGTATGACCGAGCGATGATCAACGACAGAGAGAACTCTAATCAACACCAAACTAGGAGGAAACTCCCAGACGAAACAAAGAGAAGAGGTCCCCCATGGGAATACAGACCTCCACTGTGGTCCCATTCCAGCCTGGAAGTTGAAAATCGGAATCTACCCGAGTTGAGATGGGAGTCCATTAGGAGAAGACGGGGAAATATGTACTGCGAGTATCACAGGACGACCGGGCACAACACGAAAGACTGCCAAGCCGTCAAGAATAGGCAAGACGATGAGCGACGGACCAATTGAAGAGGAAAGACCCGATCCAGATCCCTCCCCCAACGGTCGGGAACCAGAGTCTACCCAGCACAGAGATGTCCCTACGCCTGGCCACTCGCTCGGTGAGATCAGAACTATCGTCGAGGGACCATCCAAAGGAGGATCTACTTCCTCATCTCAAAGAGCACATGCTCGGAAAGCTAGGTATGAGGAAATTTATACTTTGAGAAATACCCAAGGACGAGGAGACCGGGTCCTTAAAGGAGCGCCGATCGTTTTCGACGAACGGGATGAAAAGGGCATCATCCTTTCGCACAATGACGCGTTGGTTGTATCCATGCTGGTGGTTAATTTCACAATCAAGAGGATACTGGTTGACAATAGGAGATCGGCCGATATCTTGTTTTGGGAAGCCTTTACACAAATGAGAATCGATCGCAGCCAACTTCGGCACATCCAAGCCCCCCTTAAAGGCTTCACAGGCGAAGCAGTACATCCCAAAGGAGTCATAACCCTTCCAATCTTGATAGGTTCAGCACCTAGAACTACGTCAATCATAGCTGACTTCCTGGTAGTAAGAGCCCCCTTCTCCTACAATGCCATCTTAGGGAGACCAACCCTAAATAATTTAAAAGCAATCACTTTGACCTACCACCTCAAAAATCAAGTTCCCGACCAACAAAGGGGTGGGCGAAGTCAAGGGAGAGCAAGTCACATCCAGAGAATGCTATGCATGAGAGCTGAAATACAACACCAAATTTGTCACCACAGTGTCCCTAGGGCCCAAGAACACCGAGCTCCCGCTAGTTCTTTCCTGAGCAAGCTGGGACGACGAAGTCAGGGATGAAGGAACCTTGCGTCAAGTAGAGGCCAACGAGCCACTGGAACTGACAACAATTGATCAAGCCAACCTAGAACAAACCATGCGAATAGGAACCAGAATGGACCCCAAAATAAACGTAGAGCTCAAAAACCTCCTCATCGAACATAAAGACGTGTTCGTTTGGACGCACACTAACATGCCCGGAATCGACAAGTCAGTCATAGAGCACTGACTATGCGTCGTCCTAACAACTCAGAGAATTAAACGAAAATGAAGAAGTTTTTATGCTGAGAAGTATGCCACCATAGCAGAGGAGGTCAACAGGCTCTTACCCGCAGGACTCATTCGGGAAGTTCACTACCCAAAATGGATGTCCAACGTAGTACTTGTGAAGAAGACGAGCAAAAAATGGCAAATATGCGTGGACTTCACCGATCTGAATAAAACTTGCCCAAAGGATAGCTTCCCTTTGCCATGCATTGACCTCATCGTGGACTCAATCGCTAGACACTCCCTTCTCAATTTCATGGATGCATATTCAGGCTACAATCAAATCAAGATGAGCTCGGATGATGAGGAAAAAATAACGTTCAACATGGATCGAGGACTCTATTGTTACACCGCCTTGCCCTTTGGACTAAAAAACGCAGGGGCAACCTACAAACGATTGGTCAATCGCTTGTTCAAAAATCAGATTGGAAAGAACATGGAGGTTTACATCGACGACCTCTTAGTCAAAAGCCAAAGCCCCAAAGGCCATTTGGTAGACCTAAGGGAAGCTTTCTCCTTTCTACGACACTACCAGATGAAACTCAATCCGGCCAGATGCACATTCGGGGTCGAATCCAAAAAAATTTTAGGCTACATGGTCTCTGAGCAAGGAATTGAAGCCAACCTCGAGAAGATCCAAGCCATCCTTGGAATGGTTTCCCCTTGGAACCTACAGGAAGTCCAACGCTTGGCCTGTTGGGTCGCCACCTTCAGCCGGTTCATAGCAAGGTCAACGGATCGGTGCCTCCCATTCTTTCAAGTTCTTCGGAAAGCACACAAGTGGAACGCATCCTGTGAACAAGCGTTCAAATAGCTGGAAGACTACCTGACCTGCCCTCATCTGCTTAGCCAAACCATTCCAGGAGAAACTCTTGTCGCTTACTTAGCGGTCTCACCTCATGCAACGTCCACGGTCCTGGTAAGGGAAACGGACTAAGGATAAAGGCCCGTCTACTATATTAGCCGAGCCTTTCAAGGTGTTGAAGCTAGGTACCCTCGAACTGAGATGCTGGTATTTGCTCTGCTAGTAGCAGCTCGCAGACTAAGCCCTTACTTCCAAGCTCACACCATCAAGGTCTTGACCGACCAACCTCTCGGGACTATTCTCCAGAAACCCGATACCTCTGGTCGATTGGCCAAATGGACAATTGAGTTAAGTGAGTTCGACCTAACATTCCAACTACAAGGATGGCGATAAAGGCACTCTCTAGCAAATTTCATAACAGAATATACAGGGTTTCCTGAGGAGGTCCCCAATGAACCTCAGGGACAGTTGTGGCAATTGTACGTCGATGGGTCGTCGTGCCAAACATGAGGTGGTGCGGGAGTACATATCACCACTGCCCAGGGTTTCGAACACAATTATGTTATAAGCCTAGCCTTCAAAGTAACCAACAATGAAATAGAATATGAGGCGCTCATAGCTGGAATGACGATCGCCCGGATTCTAGGGGCAACTGACCTAGAAGCCCGAACCGACTCTCAGATAGTAGTAAGCCTGGTACTCGGTCAGTACATCACAAAAAGTGAAAAACTGAAGAGATATCTAGAGTTGGTATACATCGAAAGGGACCGATTCAAGAACTTCCATCTGCAACAAATTCCGAGAGAAGAGAATCAATTGGTGGATCGGTTAGCAAAAAAAGCGTCAGGGAAGGACGAGCACCCACCTCCGAAACACATTGAAGTCAGGTCAATAGACACACCATCCATCGGTAGCGAAGTTATAAATATTGCTGCCGCAATCCCAACTGGGCAACAGACATTGTCGAATACCTCAGAGAAAACAGACTCCCCTTGATTCAGAGCAGGCACGCAAGATCAGGAACAGGTCGGCCAAGTTCACCCTGATTGAATGAGTGCTATACAAGAAGGGCTTTTTCGAACCCTTATTCAAATGTGTGACAAAAGATGAAGGACAGTATGTAATTGCCGGAATCCATGAGGGAGTTTGCGGGGCCCACACGGGAGGAAAAACCCTAGTTGCCCGCGTGACTCGTGTAGGATATTATTGGCCTTGTTCACTCAAAGAGGTGAAGGAATTTGCCAAAAAATGCCCAAAGTGTTAGGAACACGGCCCAATATCGCACTCCCCACTACAAGAACTCACATCGATAACATCTCCCTTGCCCTTTGCCCAATAAGGGCTGGATCTGATCGAGCCGTTTCTGGTTGGAATAGGCAGGACTAAATTCATTGTAGTAGCAGTGGACTACTTTACAAAATGGGTAGAAGTCGACACTCTCGCCAACATCACCTCCCAAGCCATCACAAAATTCTTATGGAAATCTATTGTTTGTCGATTTGGGATACCTCAGAGTTTCATATCCGACAATGGGAGATAGTTCGATTGCAATCATTACCGAGAGTGGTGCTCTGAGCTAAAAATCAAAGTAAAATACTATTCCCCTGGGCACCCGCAAGGTAACGGACAAGCCGAAACAACCAACAAGATGATCCTCTCCACACTGAAGAAAAGACTTGGAATTCACAAAGGGGTTGGGCCGACGAACTACTTGGGGTTCTTTGGGCCTACCGAATGACGGTCCGAACTCCCACGGGCGAAACACCATTCATCCTTACCTACGGTTATGAAGCAGTAATCTCCGTCGAGGTCGGAATACCCACACTACGTGTTCAGCACTATGATGCAGCAACTAATGACGCCAAAATGATGGAACGGTTGGACTTATTCAAGGATAAAAGAGAATAAGCTTTCACCCAAGTCGCCAACAACAAACGCAAGACAGAATAGTACTTCAATAAACGAGTAAAACTGCGCAACTTCAGAGTTGGAGACTTAGTACTGAGACAGACAGGCGTCACAACCCCGGCATAAGGAAAACTAGGGCCAAAGTGGGAAGGGCCTTACGTAGTGATAGCAACCAACAGGCCTGGGTCATACCGACTCAAAAATAGCCTCGGAAATGACCTACCCCACCCATGGAATAGCGAACAACTCAAGAAATATTATGTATAACACTCCTGATGTATTTCATTTTTAGAATTTATAAAAATTTGAATGTTATCAATGAGATCAGATATTCGAAAAGTAAAAACCCACCCATGCAAAGTCAATCGAATCCCGCGGGGTTGGACTACCCACCCACGCGAAGTCCATCGAATCTCGCAGGTTTGAACTACCCACCCACTCGAAGTCAATCGAATCCCGCGGTGTCAGACTACCCACCCACTTGAAGTCTATCATAATCCCACGGGGTCGGATTACCCACCCACGCGAAATCCATCGAATCCCGCGGGGTCGGACTACCCACCCACGCGAAGTTAATTGAGTCGCTCGGGGTCGGATTACCCACCCATGCGAAATCCATCGAATCCCGTGGGGTCGGACTACCCACCCATGCGAAGTCGATCGAATCCCGCCTGGTCGGACTACCCACTCACGCGAGGTTAATCGAATCCCGTGGGGTCGGACTACCCACCCACGCAAAGTCCATCGAATGCCGCAGGATCGGACTACCCACCCACGTGAAAGTTGATCCTGATCAAAACGCGTAAGTGTTTTTCAATTCCCGGTTAAGTTTACCTTACGAAGAATTCGCGAGGTATAATCGGGCAAAGCAAATACGGAATTAAAGGACAGAGCTAGCTAAAAAAAAAAATACATAAAGGCCAAAGTTGTAAGCTTTATTCATCTCGAAATATCATTTACAAAAACAAAATACATAGAAATATATATAGAAATGGTTAGGCCTCGAGAGGTGGAGGAGGATTCAAATCATCAAAGGGGGGATAGCCGTGCTTCCCGATCTTCTTTACAAACTTCTTCGCAATCCGATCAGGACGAAGGGACCTCGGACTAATGTTGCTAAGGTTGAGCTGAGGATCCACCAAAAGCTCGGCCCCTATCCGACGCAAACCCTCGGCATAACCATACTCCCAGGCTGAATTGCAAATGGCCACGAAGCGAGACATTTGGTGCTCGAGGTCAGCTATCTTCCTGTGTGCATCCTCCAAAGCATTTCGGGCTTCCCCCAGCTCGACGTCTTAGGCTGCTCGGACGCACTCCAACCTGGCCAACTCCTCTCCCAGAGCTTCCCTGGTACACTTCGAGTTAGCGAGCTCCTCCTCCCGAGCTACTCGAGCACATTCAGAAACTGTCAACTCTTCTTCCCTCAAGGAGAGAGCTTGAGCAGAGGCAGCCAACTCCAACGACCGAGCAGTCAACTCTGTCTTGCTCGGTAGCCGATCTGGCATCACGAAGACGTGCGTTCCTACGATGAGGTGTCGCCAAGGAAGCCCAAACTGCTTCCAGCTCAGTTCGGAGGGGGACATTGGCCTTCTCCAGGTTATCTTTATCAGTCATTAGCTCTTCAACCGTCTTGATCAGGCCGCCACAGGTTCGCTGAGAAGAATCTACCTGGTCCCTTACCTATTGTAACTTGTAAGAACCGAACCAACAGCTCGATAAGTTTTGCTAGCTCGGAACCAACAGCCTGGGATATTTGGTCGGCAACCTGAATGAGCAAGAAAAAGACTATCAGTTGGGTTCAAAAAGAAAATATATATATATAATAATGTAAAAATAAATACGTATTGCACCTGGGCCAACAAAGGCTCCAACATCCTTGCCACTCGCATGGCAACATCTACTTGGCCTGTTCAAAACGAGAAGGAGCACTTGAGGTCCCCTCATCAGTCTGATCCCCCCCATCTGATTCCGACTCAAAAAATTGCCTGAGCGTGGCAACCCAACTTCGAAACCGGAAAGGAGAGCGGGGTATAGGAGCTTTCGAGCCTGGAGGTGGCTGTTGACACTCGTATTGAGCCCCCGACCCTAATCCCGTCTAAAAAATCAGAGGTGGTTCAGTTTGAGTGCCCGAGGTCGACCCCCTCTCAAAAATTGGGGGCGGACCCTTAGGGGATTCGTCGACAGTAACAAAAGGGACCTCGCCCCTGCTGGAGGCATCAGCACGCGTCTCCGAGGTGGCCCTGTCTTCCTCACCTGTCCTCTCGAGCTCCACCTCGCCTTGACGACCTTTGACATTTCCACGCCCTTGCGCGTCTTCTTCATTGTCATTTCTCTGATCGCCTTCAGGATCAGACCTATCCTCGTTTTCATCCTCACTCCCCAAGGTGTCGGTATGACGCTCGAGGGAGGAAGGTGGGGGGGTGGGCAGTTGACCTGCCCTAACAGCCTGCTCCTCTGACTCTCGATGGAAGATCTGCTCGAACAACGTGGCAACTGGGAGAGATCAGCAGCATGTTCTAAGGCCTCTATGAAAGCCCGGTAGATGTCCTCTATGTCCGAAGACTCCACCCTAGCCGCTTATGTTGCTTCTGCCCGAGCCTTGAGGACAATCCTTCTTGCCTCTGATCTGATCCGTTCGGCTTCCAAGAAGCGGAGCCCATCCGAGGAAGTTTGTGAGGAAGCACGAACATGACTATGAATAGGAGAACTCCTCGGAGACACGTCAACATCATGATCCTCACCTCGAGGAACCTTCCCCTTCTTTTTCTTTTGTCGGGTACCTCGGCTCGATGATGCGTCACCATGACGACTATTTGTCCGCCTCTCGTTCTGAGCGTCACGATCGGGAACCCGCTTACGAGACATACGGGGCGGCTTCTCATGAACATAAAGAAAATTTTGACCCTCGGCATAAGCTCGGTCTAGCTGAGTCAGATACTCCTCGATGTTCTCTTCGGTCAAGAGAGCATCCGACCATAGTCGATCGGGATCTTCCGCCCCCTAGGCAAGAACGGCTTTCACCCTCTCGGTCTCTAGAGCGGTAAGGGCGATCTCCATATGCATAGGAGAAGGGAGAAAACCTCAGTCCTTGGATGGGGAATTCACTCATTTCTCCCTTAGGGAATTCCTAATTACTACCCAAGACGAAGAAAAATCTTTGGTGGTAATCTTGGGCACTCGAATGGCTCTCCTCCATCCTAATCAGTCGGCATTTGGGCTTTATGTGGAAGTCCACGATGTTCCCATCACGACGAATGAGCCAATACATCCAGAAAAACTCTCAAGCTGTCAAATCGGGATAATGATCGTTCTTCCCGGAGAGAACGATCTGAAACACCACACAGGTGGCCAATAGAATGCGCCATCCATTCAGCAAGACCTGGGCGGGAGCCAAGCCCAGAAAATGGAGGACTTCTCGAACAGGGCAGATAAAAGGGAAACGGAAACCCTTCGAGAACATTAACAAAAAGAGGACAACCTTCTGGGCCCTCCCTTCACGGTCACAAGTCCTAACGCCGTCATCAGGTGCTTCTAGGGTGTGCCTCCATGGGATCCGGTGCTTCTTCCTCAAAGCGTTGACGTCAGAGGCCTGCATGGAGGAAGTCCAACCATTGCCCGAAAAGAACGGACAAGGATAAATGGAAGCCATGGAAACAGAATTTTGGGAAGTGGTAGGAAAAGGTTGAAGAAGGACTGAAAAGCAACGAGAAAGAAAGAGACAGGGATCAAAGTTATGAAAAGGGAACAGGTGTGAGGGCTGGGTAATTTATAACTAGGAACCGAATTAAAGGCGCGCGGGAAACGAAGTGACACAATCGCCATACCATCTGACGTGACCCTTTGAAATGGAGGGTGTGCCCAAGACAAGCCAATCAGAAGCAAGGGGCGTGCACTGAAATGACAGGCCAGGTAATGATGGCCTAAACGCGTACGAAGCACGAGCCAATCATCGTTTAACAGCACAGCGAGAAACAACAGTGGCAGTCCGGAAGTAGAGGCGACAAGATGCCTTAAATCGAAAAGGTATTAAATGCCCAACACGGAATACGAACCGAATGCCACACAACATTAATAGTTTGAGAGTTTAATCGCCTCCAGAAGTCCAGTCAACGGGAGTAACGACAAGCAAAACATTTATTACCCCGGGATCTATTTGGCCAGGTACCTTTGCTCGGGCTCGAGAAAGCTAGGGCGACCGCCCTGATACTAAGCCCGAACATAAACAAAAGGATGATAACCACTATCCCCTGCAGTTTTTTTTAGAATCCCCATCGAAGTCCCTTCGATAAAAATTTGCGGGGTACTGAAAGGGAAGTTCTCAGTGGGCTAAAACCTGAAGGAGTAAAGCCCGAAGGGAACTAAAGGCAAAGCCCATGGTCCTAGCCTAATCAGCGCAGGCCTAGGCCCGGTCGGAGATGGAGGGATCAGAAGAAATATGGATCTTAAGCATTTACATCATAAGGGCAATGGGCCGAGGCGGTCTCGACCATCCACTAAAAATCAAGGAAGAGACCAGATTGTAAAGGCAGCGTATCGTCCCCTCTCACGTCAGGATCGACTTTGCATCAACAAATGACAAGACCTCTATTGTTCTAACAGAGCACCTCACCTAAATGCAAATGTGGTTTGAACACGCCACATTAATTATTGGACTGGACAAAAATGATGCCGCATTTATTATTACCCATCATTTAGCTTGACTAAAGCCTTGGTCGAAGGGATCAGACGCCAGAGATGGGACAAATAAAGTCAGACCATCATTCTCTGGGATGACGACCGGATGGTGTCACAACCAGATGCACTCTTCCTCGCCCCCCTCCCCAGGGAAAGCACACAGGTATCTACAAATAGGACTCATTCAATCCGGTATAAGGTAACTTCTTGATAACCCATACCCACCTGACATCTTTTTATACATAAATTTATATATCATCTGCTAAAGACTAACTTAATCATTGGAGTGGTCTCGGACCCCGACCACCCTTATATTCATATTTGCAGAAACTAGTCAAGCGGGAACATGGAAGGACTGGTCTGTGAAATACATCCTCAACAAGTATATATATATATAGAACATCGAAATTATCTCGAGTCCAATGTCTACTTTTGGAAAAGCAAATCAAGAGACTAGCTAAAATTTGTAGTTTGTAATATCCCTTACAAGCACCTTTGTAAGAAAAAGGAGATGATTAGGAAATTTGCTCTGCTATTAGATTTCATTCAAAGAAAAGTTTTTGTAGTTTGTACACCTTAGAATTTATATACACTCAGTACATACTAACAGCTAGCTAAAAACAAAAGAATCACTATACAACTCATCATAACAGAAAAATGAATAAAAGAATAAGAATAGAAGCATCTAGTCATCTTGCTTAGGTCCTTTTTCATGTGTATAATTAGTGGAGGGCAAATCACTTGTAGTAGATATGTAGATGGACTTTCAAAACAACTACCTATAGTGCTGATATGTTGCAACACCCCTCATACTAAATGGAGAATATAAGTTTACTATTACCATCTTGAGCAAATGAGAGTGGAAAGTAAAAGAAAGCAGGGCGTAGTGAAGAGATCATCAAGTTGCAGATGTATAGTAACATGAGAAATGGAAATATAACCTACATTAAGGATCTTATCTCGAATTAGGTGGCAATTTAATTCGATGGGCTTGGTTCGCTCAAGAAAAAATGGATTGGCACCAATGTGAAGAGCTGCTTGGTTATCGCAAAAGAGTTTAGTAGCTTGAAGGTGATGAACTTGAAATTAGAAAGAAAAAATCTAAGCCAAGTGAGTTTAGAACAAGTTGCTACCATGGCTCTATACTCGGTTTCAGTTAAAGAGTATGAAACCACAGTTTGCTTCTCATACTTTCAAAATATGAGAGAGCTGCCTAAAATGATACAATATCCAGTGACAGATTAATGAGTATCTGGGCAAGAAGCCCAATTCGAGTCATAATAAACAAAGAGTTGCAAAGAAAAAGCAGCAAAAAATAGGATACCTTGACCCAGAGTTGTCTTAATATACATAAGCACTTTGTGGGCGGCATCCTAGTGTGCTAAGGTAGGAGTGGCCATGAATTGACTTAGTGTATGAATAACAAACCTTATATTTGGACGCGTAAATAATCTTTCTATCAATCGGCGATAAATAAAGGGATCCTTTAACTCAAAACCAGTTTCCTTACTTAATTTCAAATTCTGGTCTATTGGCATCTTGACATGTTTGAAACCTAGAGTACCAAAGTTGGTAAGGATGTCCAAAGCATATTTGTGTTGGCAAATGTGAATCCCTTCAGAATAAAAAGCAACTTTATGAATACCAAGAAAATAGCATAGAGAACCAAGGTTTTTAATTTTGAAGTAATCATTCAAAAAGACTTTGAGAATAGCTATAGGATCATCAGAGTCTAGCCACAAGAATATCATCAACATAGACTAAAAGAGTCGTTAGTTGTCTTGACAAAGAGTCATTAGTTGTCTTGACAAAGAGACTAAAATCAGCCTTTGACTGAGAAAACCCAAAATCTAATAAATAGGAGGTAAGTTTAGCATACCATTGCCTAGAGAGTTGTTTCAAGCCATGGAGACTCTTTAATAAATGGCAAACCTGATTGGAACCCCTATTGGAATAACCAGGTGGTTTATTCATACGATTTCTTCTTTTAGATTATTATGGAGGAAGGAATTATTGATATCAAATTGATAAAAATGCCAATCTCGAACTGCAGCAACGAATAATAAATATCTAAATGTTACCATTTTTTCCACTAATGAGAAAGTTTCAGCATAATCGATGCCTTCTTGTTGGGTGTATCCATTTGCAACCAAACGAGCTTTTAAACTTTCTACACTACCATCTTAATTGCATTTCACCTTATACACATATTTGCAATCAATAGGCTCCTTTCTAGGAGGTAAATTTGTGAGAACCCAAATATTGTTTTGTTTTAAGACATGCAATTCAGCATCCATAGTTGTGCACTAGTCAAGATTTTTTATTACTTGATTTTAGCAAGTAGGCTCAAAGACATACTTGCTAAAATCAGTACAAATAGAAGAAGAAAAGACTTGAAAAGAAGGAAAAAAAAATCATAAGACAAGTAATCTTGTAATGGAAAAGAACAAGTAAAAGGAAGAGAAGATACTTGAACCTTGGACTGAGAAATGAGAGTCAAAGCATCCTGCTGACAATGCAAGTCTTGGAGATAGTGAGGGGTTGTTCGAGTTCTAGTTGACCTGCGGAGATTGGGCTTAATAGAAGGAGATGGAGGTGCACTCTCAAGAGGTGATTCAACATGTATAGTGGTGGAAGGTGATGGTGTGTCATTAGAAGCACAAAAATTAGGTGAAGATGAAAAAGATGTGGGAGGAGGATGATCAAGAAAATTAAGCATAGGAGAAGTGAAAACAGGAAAGAAAGAAGAATACGGTAAGACAAAAAGAAAGGAAAGAATAAAATTGTTCATAGATAAAAGTGTTCTTAGCTCCAAAATCCGAGAGTTTGTAGCTTAACTCCTAGGAGATAACCCAAAAAAATATATTATCTACCTCTTGGATTAAATTTTTTATGACCATGAGTAATGGTTGTGGCAAAATAAAGTGAGTGTACGTGGATTTCACATAAAACAAAGCTTCATGTGGCAACTTATTATCAAGTAAAGGAGTAGGAGTATGATTGATTAAATAGACGGCTGTGAGGGTGTAATCATTTCAAAAATGCAAAGATAAACCAGATTGAAATTGTAGGGCTCTAGTAACATTTAAGATGGGTTAGCGTTTTTTGTAACTATTCTTAATTATTAAGTAAAGATAGAGATACATGGGGAGACAACAATTCCCTGGTGATGCACCTAACGTTGTCCTTATTTTATACTGCTTTATAGACTCCTAGTCTTCTGCATGACTCGTGAGGAGTCAATAATATGTAAACCCAGTAGGCGTAGAGCCGGTAGAAGCGTATGCTGCTGCAGGCGTTGACCTCGCTCACTTCCAGACCAAGCTGCTTCATCAAGAGGGCTCCCACCAATCTCCTCGGCCATCAAGGCAAGTGGTCATTTCGTTCTTTTAGTCCTTATTTCACTGTTTCCTCATCGTCCACTTCAAGCTATATATACAATATGAAGTATTTAATCTGCAAAATGGACACAGATGTCTTCGGAATTCTACCCGTTCGGGCCTCACAAAATATCCCACACTGGAGTCTTCTTCACCACTCATCTTTCCTTTGCCATGGTTAATCTACGCCCTGTCGTTCCTGGTATGCGTCTCCCCCAACTCTTCTTCGCCAAATAGAAAAAGAAAAAAGAAAAGGCGCGACCTTTACGTCTTTGAGAAAACAGGAAAAAGGAAAAGATCGGTCTTTGTAATGATGCAAGTTAATAATTATGATTACTCGTCTAGTGCTCTGTAAAAATCCAATTTAGAATTTTTTTACTCAATGACTACAATAATGGGTTGGGTTCAGAACTCGTATGCTGTAAAGTTTAACAAAGGGGGAAGGCTTCAGGAGCGTATCTTTCTTATAATCTAAGCCTAGATCATTGCTTCCTGCAATCTTTTGGCTTTTTAATTTCAGCAGATCCTAATCTCTCCATACTTATGTGTTAAATTGTAGGATAATATAGTTATGATGAAAGGCATAATATGGTTTTTTAGATCAAAAGGCGCTAGTGGTCTTTGCTCGTTTTGTTTTTGGTGAATTTCTTTTCTACTGATCTTTATATTTTGAATGACCAACTGTTCTTCTCTTGTTGTGATGTGATTCTCTTTTCCTTTGCAGGTCATATCCTTTCCTCCTCAACATTAGAATGTTATGTTGGGATTGGTTTTGGAATCATTTGATGTTCATGTAGATTTATACTTGAAAAAAATCATTTTATTGCCTTTGTTTTGTTTCGAAAATAGGAGTAGTGCTATAAATACGTATAGTTTTACACAGAATATTCTACGTATGAGCAGCAGCCCCATTTTACTGGTGTTTTCTGTTTTAATTCAAATTTTAAATTTCGAGTTTTCAAATTTTTACAATTTTTAATAACTGATACATCAGCACATATGACTATCATTATATAAGTAAAATTGCATTAGTATTTTCTAAAAATAAAGTACAATCACCTGGATTTGATGCAATATGTTGGCATCTGATACTGTGCAGCACATGCATTCAAGGATGCTACGTGCAAAGCATTTTCTCCTGCAGAATCTTGATTGAGAGGGACATCTTTGTGACCGAGCATATGACACGCATTGTCTGCTGTCTTGAGATTCAGCAACTTTTTAGAACATCCAATGACTGCCAAGCTTTGCCAGATTTCATACACACCGTTCACTCTAATGCTAAAATCCTAGCCTTAGAAACCTAAATCACTTGCCCCAAATAAGGCTTGCATTAAGATCACAAATGTAAAAACTTAAGTTGGCAGAAGAGGCAAATCTAAATATTTGTATTATATTTTTGACACTCTTCTTCACGTGTGGGTTAGACTCATTCTCATTGTTCCCAATGAGTGAGTCTAATAAATAGAATATTTAATTAAATGAGTTAGAGTATAGAGTCAGGATTCGAACTCTCTAAGTCCGATATGATATCATATAATCTTTTGAGAAAAAGTGGTAGGATCAATCATGCATCTTCATCTCTACAATGCTAGAACTGCATCACCACTTATTATGATCACCACTTAAAATGGTACATGCTGCTATGCACCCAGAAATTGAAATTGAGAGTTATACATGTAAAATATTTTGGGTTTTGTATTATTTTGTTGTGGACCTGTAATCTTATGTGGCTCAATATTCAAGGTTGACTTGACATTATGTACATGTGCTCATATGTTCAAGGCGTGAGGTTAAGCGTGTTGCTGATCTCACTACTGATGAGATTTGTGATCTATGGCTCACAGCACAGAAGGTTGGTGGTATGCTTGAGTGCTACCACAAAGCATCATCTCTCACATTTACAATCCAAGTAAGATGATTGTTATTTACTAGAATATCAGTTACTATCCTTCTTTATACCCTCTTGCTATTGTAGAATATTAAGGGTGTGTCTAGGATACAACTTCATGTAATTATTGATTAAAATTAAGCTCTTATAGTGCTTTACATGTTCAAGCTTTTTCCAGTTTTCGAGAATTATGTATTAATATAACATCTTAATGGAAGCCAAAATCACACAGTCTATATTCTAAAAAGACTAATCAGTGATATAATCGGAGCCTTATTAGAACATTATGAAGAGGAATAACTCTCTTTTCTAAACAATGTGGGATCCCATATACCATATCATTTATCATAATGAGGTATTACGGTTAAAGCTGTTGACCATTAGAACAAACATCAGTGACTAAATTTAAAATTAGGTGTGGTGTTTGATGACAGACAGCACTTGATGACAGACAGCACTTCATGTTCATATTTTCACACCCCAAGTCACTACTCCTGAGTAATGATGCATTTTTGGGTCATTTGAAACTAAATGCGTGGTCTTTGTTTAAACCTTAGGATGGACCCCAGTCAGGACAGACAGTACCCCATGTTCACATCCACATCTTGCCAAGGAAAGCTGGTGACTTTGAAAGGAATGATGAGATCTATGATGCTGTAAGATGGAAACTTTCTTCACTGCTTACTATTGGTTTTTACGTTTGCTTTAACCTTTTACTTGAATATTTACATTTTTTCTGTTTAATAACATGGTTTAGATAAACGAAAAGGAGAAAGAATTAAAGAAAATTCTTGACTTAGATCAGGAAAGAAGGGACAGAAGCCTTGAGGAGATGTCACAAGAGGCAGATGAATACAGAAAGATCTTGTAAATTTTCCTTCTTATCAGCCAGAAACTTCTACAGGTTATCTTTTCGGCATAAAGTTAGTGTTAAATAACAATAATAATAAATTTATGCGTGATTATCTTGGTAACTTGACCTTATTTGAATTTTAAGAGGAAAACTTTTTTTTTCCCTTTGTCTGAAAGGGAAAGATATTTGTCTACCTGATGTCTAATGATCAGTGGAGATTGATATTCCTTTGCTGTAAGATGATAATTGTATAATCATACTATTGTTAAATTCATAGTCAACTGGTTAATAGCTCAAATTTGTGATGAACATTAATTTGTTTGGGGAAATTGGACTGAATGTGTAGCTTCCTTCAAATCAGTTTGGAGGAAAACTCAACAAAATCTAGACTAATCTCAAGGATGCACAGACTTGTGGCAAAAAGTTCAAATGCATCTTAAGTAATTAAATAAGAAGTTATTTCGGTCTGTTTGATAGTCTAAAAATTATTTTCATTCAAGAATTTGAATCTTAGACCTAGAGCTCTTATCATTTGAGCCAATTTCTAGGAGTTTTCTCTTCATAAAATAAATGTGTCCAATCCATATATAAAGATCAGTTTCCTTCCAGAAAAATGGACATGTAAATTTGTTATGATTAATAGCAGAATAATGAAGAGAAAGGGGAAAAGGAGTTAGTTGCAAGTTAGTTAAGTCATGTGTGGGTATACATCTCTGTAGTAAAGTCTAATGTCTGAAATAGCCTTGGTTAGCCATGTAAATGTACTAAATTACCCTTGTAATTGTAATTGAATTAACGATGGATTTCATCTATAAAAGGATGAGTTATGTTGATTGTAAGGGCATTGAAGAAAGTGAATAAAGTCCTTTCTTTGAGGTTACTAATCTCTTGAAGATCAGAGATGCTTTTCTGACAATTGAGTATTCAATTGGTATCAGAGCCAAGTTTTTAACCTGAAAAATTTTTTGTCCGTAAGAGAAAGGAAGCAATTACTCGCAATGGCAGAGAATACTCGTTTTAAAGAATTGGAGAAGTGCGTGGTTGTGTTGCGTTAAACTCAAGATAATCAACTAAAGAATATGGAGCAACAAGTGAAGAGTATTGAAGATCATCAAGGGGCATTGGCGTTGCTAAATTCAAAAATGGATATACTGTTGGAAGTTTTCAATGCTACTCAAGGGGGTAATCAAAATACGAATGTGAATCTGGAAGATAACATTCCAGAGCAGGAGCTTGTAATTCAAAGTATGCAATTTCGCACTATTAAAATCGATTTTTTGAGATTTGATGGGGAGAACCCTACAGGATGGGTTTATAAGGAAAATCACTATTTTGTTTTAAATCCTATACCTGATGGCCAGAAGATTTTAATGTCTTCTTTCTATTTGGAGGGTAGTACGTTAATCTGGTTCTAAGATGTCGAGGCGAATGGAAAATTCGGATCTTGAAATGCTTTTGTGGAAGCATTACAGTTAAGGTTTGGGAATTTATCATACGATGATCCTATGGAAACTCTAACTCATTTGAAGCAACATTCCACTGTTGTTGTGTATAAGTCTCAATTTGAAGTGATTTTTAATGGATTGGAAGGCTTGTCTGAGAGTCACAAATTAAGCATGTTTTTAAGCGGATTGAGGGATGATATAAGGTTGCCAATGAAGATGCTCCATCCTCAATTTCTTACTTCTGCTTTTGGCTTAGCAAAGATCCAAGAGGAGTACATTTCTAGTACTCGAGGCATGAATAGAGGTTATCAACCTTCTTATACTTCTGTTGTTGTGGGAGGGAGTGAATCTTCAATGTTTTCTGCAAAGAAAGACAATCAAATAATTGGCAAGGTTAATACTGTGAAACCTGCCATACCTATTCGGAAAATAAGCCAATCTGAAATGAAAAAAAAAAGGCAGAAAGGGTTATGCTATTTCTATGATGAGAAATGGAACCCTAACCACAAGTGTGATAGAAGAAAAGCTAAGGTTTTCTTAATGGAGAGAATGGATTTATTCCAAGAAGAAGAAGAGCAAGATTAGGAAATATTGGAAGAAAATGATGCTGAAAATAATGAAGATCTTGAGGGTGAAATTCTTGAGATATCATTGCATGCTATTGCAAGATTTTTTAATCCAAGAACTATGAGGATTCAAGGTCGAGTAAAGAACTGCCCTGTTGTTAGGGGTGTTCATCCGGGTTCCGGATTCCCAAATCTGGAACCCGGATTCAAAATTTCTTTAAACATTTAAAAAAAATTCAAAAATGTTAAGAAATATATAAAATTTTAAACCGGGCCGGGTACGACCCGGCCCGGATGAACACCCCTACCTGTTGTCATTCTGGTAGACACATGCAGTACACATAACTTTCTTGATCCTATGGTTGCAAGGAAAATAGAATTGAGAATCAACGATAGTAAACAGCTTGAGGGGGGAGTAGCAAATGGTAAAAGAATGTGTAGTGAGGGACTGATTCAACAGTTGCAATTTCAGGTTCAAGGGAATCAGTTTACCATTAATTTTTTCTTATTACCATTGGGGGGTTGTGATATAGTGGTTGGCATGCAATGGTTACAAACTTTGGGCCCAGTGTTATGAAATTTTAAGAAGCTGACCATGTCCTTTCAAGTAGACAGCAAGACAGTGAAATTGAAAACAACGAATTCTTTGAAATCTCAATTAGTGGAAGCAGTACAGATATGTCAGTTTACTACCATTGAAAGGAAAGGAATTTTTTTATAGTTGGTATAGCAACAAGCCAGTAATGCAAAGGAGGAAATTGATGAGGAGTTGGAACAAATTTTGTCCAGATTTGCTGTTGTTTTTGGGGAACCAAAAGGGTTGCACCCTACAAGGAGCCATGATCATAAGATTGTTTTGAAGGAATGTATAACACATGTATCTGCCAGACCATACAGGTATCCATTTGTGCAGAAAATAGAAATTGAAAAGATGGTAAAGGAACTCCTTAAAGCAGGGGTCATAAGGAGCAGCCAATCTCCTTTTTCATCACCAGTTATTTTTGTTCGAAAGGCTGATGGATCATGGCGTATGTGCATTGATTACAAGGCATTAAATAGAGAAACCATCAAGGATAAGTTTCCTATTCATGTAGTGGATGAACTTTTGGATGAATTGAGTTGAGCCACATTTTTTTCTAAGCTATATCTCAGGGTTGGCTATCATCAAATTCGGGTGAGAGAATGTGATATTGAGAAGACAACATTTTGAACCCACCAAAGACATTATGAGGTTTTTGTTATGCCATTTGACTTAACCAATGCTTTTGCAACATTTCAGCCTTGGATGATGAAGTTTTTCAGCAATTTTTTAGGAAGTTTGTTATAGTATTTTTCAATAATATCTTGATATACAGCAAGGATAGAAAGCAACATTTAGAGCATTTAACTATGGCGTTAGCAGTATTGGCAAAACTTTTTTTGTTTGCAAAAAGAAGCAAATACAAGTTTGCTTGTAAACAAATTGATTATGTGGGACACCTAGTTTTAGCTGAGGGAGTCCAAGCTGACCCATCTAAGATTAAGGCTATGGTGGAGTGGCCTCAACCTAAGTCAGTTAAATTCTTAAGAGGATTTCTTGGCTTGATAGGATATTATAGGAAATTTGTCAAGCATAATGGGCTAATTGCGAGCCCATTAACTGATTTACCCAGAAAGGATGGGTTTCTTTGGGGACCAGCTGCTACCCAAGCCTTTGAAAAATTGAAGAAGACAATCACTCAACCACCTGTTCTAGCCCTTCCTAATTTTACCATGCTATTTTTAGTTGAATGTGATGCATCGGGTAAAGATGTTGGTGCAGTCCTGATGCAAGCTGGGAGACCTTTAGCATCTTTAAGTCAGCCCTTGAGAGGATAGGCTTTGGCTTATCTGCTTATGAAAAGAAGTTTTTAGCATTAGTGTTGGCTGTAAAGAAGTGGAGTCCATACCTTTTGGGAAATTAGTTTGTTATTAAAACTGATCAACAGAATTTGAAATTTCTTTTAGAGTAGAAAATTGGTACACCATCTCAGCAAAAATGGTTGAGTAAGCTCATGGGTTACGATTTTGTAATTGAGTACAAGATGGGTAGAGACAACTTAGTTGCAGATGCACTTTATCGTATGGAAGAAGTGGAAGAAAATGAAGCAGTTTTATTTGCTATTACAGTACTAGATCCTCTGTGGTTGAAATAGTTAAATGATTCTTATCTGCATGATGAAGAAATTGTTGAGATTTGTGGGAAGCTGCAGTAGGGTGATATGGTGTACAAGAATCATACACTCCATAATGGATTTTTGTTGAAGAAAGGCAAACTATTTTTATCAGCTAATTCGCCCTTGAAAGCACAAATTCTTCAATTTATTCACAGCAGTATTTTTGGTGGTCATTCAAGCTATCAGAAGTTATTACATAGGGCCAAGGTTGATTTTAGTTAGGCAGGTATGAGACAAGATATTAAAAAATTCATTAAAGAATGTGAAATATGTCAGAAGTGTAAAGTGGAGAACTTGAAGCCTGCAGGGTTGTTGCAACCTCTGTCGATTCCTCTTAAATCCTAGAGTGACATTTCCATGGATTTCATTGATGCCTTACCTAAGTCTTAAGGATTCACTGTGATAATGGTTGTTGTGGATTACTTTGCAAAGTATGCTCATTTTTTGCCAATGTCTCATCCTTATATTGCAGCCTCAATAACAAGATTATTTCTTTCTCAAGTGTGTAAGTTACATGGAATGCCTGCCACCATTGTAACTGATCGAGATGTCACTTTTACAACCTCATTTTGGAGGGAGCTTTTTAGATTGCATGGGACTAAGTTACAATTTAGTTCTGTTTACCATCCATAGTCGGATAGACAGATAGAAGTTGTTAATAAATTTGTTCAACAGTATTTGAGAAGCTTTGTTTCGGAGAGACCAAAAATATGGAGCTATTGGTTATCTTGGTCAGATTGGTGGTATAATACCTCTCTGCATTCTTCAACCAAAGTCACACTCTTTGAAACTTTATATGAGATTCCTCCTCCATCTCTATTGCAATATGTGGCGGGTACAACAAGCAATGAAGCTGTTGATGCAGAGCTTCAATCAAGAGAGGAGATATTGTCAATATTAAGGAGGAATTTGACTGTAGCCCATAATCAGATGAAGCAATAGTATGATAAGAAGCATGTTCATAGGCAATTTCAAGTGGGAGATGTGGTTTATTTGAAAATACAGAAGTACCAACAGCACTCAATAGAATCAGTTGTTAATCCTAAACTGGCGGCACGATTTTGTGGACCTTTTAAAGTGCAAGAGTGTATTGGTACAATTCCTTATCGCCTGGAATTACCAGTGGGCTCAATTGTTCACCCAGTGTTCCATGTATCCAAACTTAAGAAGCATATGGGTCCATTAACAATTGTTTCACCTATATTACCATTACAGGATTCTCATGGTGGCCTTCGAAGTGAACCTGAAACAGTGTTACAAAGAAGAATGACTAAGGTTGCTAACAAACCTTTCCTTGAGTTCCTTGTTAAGTGGAGGGGAGCTTCTGAGGAGGACTCAACTTGGGTTCCTATGGAGCAATTGAGATTACACTACCCAAACCTTGCGGCAAGGTCTGCTGAAGAGGGGGTGAATTTTTACGGTTAATAGCAGAATAATGAAGAGAAAGGGGAGAAGAAGGAGTTAGTTGCAAGTTAGTTAAGTCACGTGTGGGTATACGTCTCTGTAATAAAGTCTAATGTTTGAAATGGCCTTGATTAGCCATGTAAATGTACTGAATTACCCTTGTAATTGTAACTGAAGTAACGATGGACTTCATCTATAAACGGATAAGTTCTGTTGATTGTAAGGGCATTGAAGAAAGTGAATAAAGTCATTTCTTGGAGGTTACTGATCCCTTGAAAATCAGAGGTGCTTTCCTTACAATTGAGTGTGAGTTCTGAGTTTAATTGCTTCAAAATTACATTTGCATAAATCTCGAGTATAAAAACAATAATTTCCTCACTTTATTTTAGGCTTTGATGCGGCCATTTATGTGGGTTTTTAAACTTATTTTTTATTTATTTATTTATTTTTATTTTTATAACAAGCGTAATTTTCATTCATCAAATGAGCTGAAAACAGATTACATAGGAACTTGGACTTAACAAAAACAGACCAAGCAACTATGAAGCAGAATTACATGGCTTCTAATTCTCCAATTTGGGAGACAACATCTGGAATATAGTCCCACCAAACTGAGACATTTTAAAGAAACCGAGCATGTTTTGCTAATCCATCAGTTGCACTATTAGCCACTCGAGGAACATGTTGAACTTGAACATTTGGCATTTGACTCATCATATCCTTTCCTGCAGAAATTAAGTTTCCCTTTATAGCCCATGATTCATTCAAATTGAAAATGGACTAAACACTAAATAAAGAATCTGATTCCACGATGAACAAAGATGCATCACAGATAATAGATAGATGATATACTACAACACGTGTAATACTCTCATTTGATGCATGTAGTAGTAGTTAGTTTACTTTCTGTTATTTCTCTCCTTAATTCTCTATCTATAAATACAGAGGATTTAGATTGTAAACACAAGTTGAATGAATGAAGTTTAGTTTAGTTCATTTTATATGATCTCTTCAAGACTTCTCTCCCTGTTTTCTTTACTCTCTATCATGTCCACCAATTCAGTTTTTGCTTCCATCTCTAATTCTACGAATATGGAGAGTAGTCCATACCACTTATAGAGTAGTGATTCACTAGGTGCAATCTTGGTGTCCAACGTCCTCACTGGAGAAAATTATCATATATGGAGCAGGTTCATGATGATGGCCTTGAAGGCCAAAAAAAAAAAGGATTTGTAAATGGATTGATAGTTCGACCAGCTTCAATAGATGCTTCGAGTGTTTTGTAGGAAAGATGCAACAATATGGTATCTTCTTGGATTATTAATTGTCTCAAGAGAAATTAGGGTCAGTATCATTTGTGTGCAAATTGCAAAGGATATGTGGCAAGATCTCAAGAATAGGTTCACACAAGGAAATGGGTCACGAATTTTCCAACTTCAGAAAGATTTATCAATACTGACTCAAGAAAATATGTCGATAAGAGATTACTATCCAAAATTCAAGTCTTTATTGGATGAATTGGCTGATTACAATCAAATTCCCACTTGTTTTTTTGGTATTTTAAGAACTTGCACTTGTGATGCCATTTAGCAATTCTTGAAATATCAAAATAGGCAACATGTCATTCAATTCTTAATGGGATTGAATGAATGTTTTTCTCATGTTAGAGATGATGGAACCTCTACCAGAGATAAACAAAATATTTTCTTTAATGGTCCAAGAAGAGAAACAGAGAAAAATTAGCAGAACTAGTGCAATTGATGCGGTTGCTTTTATGAGTAAAATGCAAGATTTGAATTCATCAAGCCAAAGATTTGTTCCTAGAAATTAGCAGCAAAGAAAAGCCAAATTATTTTGTACTCCTTGTGGGATGACCAATCACACGGTTGATAAATGTTACAAAGTACATGGATCCTCTAGAATTCAAATCTACCAACTTTCGATAGAAAGGAAAGTCTTCATCAGCAAACTAAGTCACGAGCCAACCTCTTGATACACCCTTTGAGTCTTATAATAATCCGCCTTTCTCTCAAGAGGACTGTAAAAAATTGTAAGCTTTAACTCCCTCACAATCTAATGAAACTACCACTCATCAAGTAGCCAATGTTGTTTCTAGCACTCCTTTTCAAACTACCCAAGGTATGATATTTTCCGTTGTTTTTCAAATTGCTTATCATCTTCATCAATATCTCAGAATAATTGGATTGTAGACACTGGTGCTACAGACCACATTATTCGTCTCATTGATATCTTTACTTCCATAACAAAGTCTTTAAATACTTTTGTTAAGCTTCCAAATGGCAATACTATACCAGTCACTCATCATGGCACAATCAAATTACCTGAAAATTTAATTCTCAAAAATGTACTTTGTATACCATCTTTTTCATATAATTTGCTTTTTGTTAGCAAACTTACTTCATCTCAGAAATGCACCTTTATATGTCTACCTAATGTTTGTTTCATTTAGGAATTTACCCCATGGACGATGATCGGGATTACTAGAAAGTCTACTGGCCTATACATCTTGCAACAACCAGGTGCTTATGATGTTGAGTTTCCACCAAAATCAAACACTGTGAACTTTGTTTCAAATTCCAAAATCTAGCATAGTAGATTAGGACATCCTTCTATATCTCGATTGTCTCTTCTTTAAAAGATTGTACCAGATATTAGTTTTTCAGACAAACTTGATGGTCATTGTACAGTTTGTCCTCTAGCCAAACAGAAAAGACATTCTTTTGAGACTCATTTATATAATAAAAGTTCTTCTTTCAATCTTGTTCATGCTGATATATGGAGTCATTTTTTTTGTTTCAACTCATAATGTCTCTAGATACTTTCTTACCTTAGTAAATGATCACACTAGATTTACTTGGACCTACTTAATGAAATCGAAATATGAACTTCAAAACATTTTTTTTGCCTTTTACAATCTGGTTGAAACACAATTTGAGACAAAAATTAAGTGTGTGAGATCTGACAATATCTAGAGTTTAAAATGACAAATTTTTTTAATTTAGAGGGAATTTTGCATGAAATTTCATGTGTAGAAATACCTCAACGAAATTCTATAGTTAAGAGAAAACAACAACATTTATTGAATGTAGCAAGGGCTTTAAAATTTCAATCAAATGTATCTTTGATTTTTTGGAGAGAATGTATACTTGCTGCAACATATCTCATTAATAGAATTCCTTTCTTAAATTTGAATAATAGATCTCTACATGAAATTTTGTACAATTTAGTTCCAACATATCATCATTTAAAAGTTTTTAGGTGTTTATGTTATGCCTCAACCATTACCAAAAACAAATCAAAATTCTCACCAAGAGAAAAAAAATGCATGTTTGTAGGATATCCATTCGGTATAAAGGGCTACAAGCTTTAGGATTTGGAACAGAAAATATTCTTTGTTTCCAGAGATGTAATATTTCATGAATCGATATTTCTTTTTTCATCTCACTTGAATACAAGTTCTATAATTGAAAATACATCTCAGTCAAATAACATTTCAGAGAATTCCATTTAAGTTCTTCCAAAACCAGTTCCAAATTACAATGAAAATGTAATCTATCTTGAACCATTGCAATCAAAAAAAATTTCTCCTGAACCATTGCAATAAGAAAGTTCTTCTTCTGATCCAATTATTCAAACTAGTACAGATTTACCTCTACATGATGAAAATCAATTTCCATCCTTGAGAATATCAACTTGACAGTGCAAGATGCCTGGTTATCTGCAATATTATCATTGCAATTTAGCTGTTTTTGCTTCTCAATCATCTACCAAGGATCTAGCTACTTATCCAGGTAATAAATATAGCATATCTAAGTTTCTTTCTTACTCCAAATTATCTAAATCACATAGAGCCTTCTCAGTTGCTATTTCCTCAGAATTAGAACCGTCTTTTTATTACCAAGCTGTCTAGGATGCTCATTGGAGAGCTGCTATGTTTGCAGAACTATCTGCATTAGAAATGAATGACACCTGAGTTCTCACAACATTATCATCTAATAAAACCCCTATAGGTTGTAAATGGATATATAAAATAAAATACAATTATGATGGTTCAATAGAGAGACATAAGACAAGATTTATTGTCAAAGGGTATACTCAAAAAGAAGGCTTAGAGTTTTTTGAGACTTTCTCACCTTTTGCAAAGATGGTTATTGTGAGGTGTGTTCTGTCACTTGCCGCAATACATAATTTGCAGATTTTTCATCTAGATGTTAATAATGCATTCCTATATAGGGAGTTAGATGAAGAAGTCTTTATGAAGCCTCCTCCAGATTAGCTTAGCAAGGGAGACAAAAGAGTATGTAAATTGCAAATGTCTCTTTACAAATTAAAGTAGGCTTCAAGATAGTGGAATTCCAAGTTTACTTCTATACTGTTTAATATGGGATTTTCACAATCAAAGACTGACTATTCCTTATTTATTAAGATAGAATGAAGCTCATTTGTTGCCTTCTTGTTGTATGTAGAGGACATATCGCTAGCTAGTAGTGATATAGCTACAATTGAGAATGTTAAAAGATTTTTAAGTGCTAAGTTCAAATTGAAAGATTTGGGGCCAGCAAAATTATTTCTTGACATGGAAATAGCTCGATCAAAAAAGGGCATCTCTTTGTCTCAAAGAAAGTATACTTTAGAGTTTATTTCAAATTCTGGTTTATTTGCTGCAAAACCAGCTTTATTTTCTATAGATACTCATGCAAAGTTATCAAAAGATGACAGTGAATTAGTGGATGATAGTCCAGCTTATAGAAGGCTAATTGGCAGGTTATTGTATTTGACTCACACCAGACCCGACATTACATTTCTAGTAGCCACTTAAGTCAATTCTTAGATAGCCATCGAATGCCTCGTCAAAGGTTCATATCAAGTCTACTCTTGGACAAGGTTTATTTTTCCCAGCTTCATCAAAGGTTCTTATCAAAGCCTTCTCGAATTCAGACTAGGCTAGTTGTCGGATACTTGCAGATCAATAAGTGGCTATTGTATTTTCATTGGGGATTCTCTCATGTCATGGAAGCCTAATAAGCAACACACAATATCTAGATCTTCAGCAAAAGCTGAATATTGATTAATGACATTCACAATTTGTGAAATTATATGGATTAAAGCCTTACTTGCTAACCTACATCAACAACACATAAAACCAACTCTCTTATTCTGTGATAATCAAGCTGCTCTTCACATAATAGTCAATCCAGTCTACCATGAACGTACTAAATATATAGAAATAGATTGTCATTTGATGCGTGAGAAATTATAAGAGAGTTTGATCACTACTTTGCATGTATCTTCTGCTCATCAAGTTGCAAAATATAATGACCAAACCTTTGGGTTCTAAGTCATTGGAAGTTCTTTTGTCCAAGATGAATGTGCATGACATATACACATCATCTTGAGGGAGACTATCACAGATAATAGATAGATGATATATTGCAACACGTACAATACTTCCATTTGATTCATGTAGTAGTTAGTTTACTTTATGTTATTTCCCTCCTCTATTTTCTGTCTATATATACAGATGATTTAGATTGTAAACATAAGTTGAAAGAATGAGTTTAGTTTAGTTGATTTCATTTGATCTCTTCAAGCCTTCTCTCCCTTTTTTTTTTTTTTTTTTAATTCTTTATCAGCTATCAATTTGATTTTAAAGGGTCCTGAACAGCATTCTCTTTTTAATACGTGGTTACAATACAATAACATAGATCATTTCTAATATTTATTTTACTAGAGCTTAGGTAGGTTAATTTTTTTTACCTTTAAAACCTAATAAATCGAAATTTTCACCTCTTACGAAATAAAATAAAATAAAATAAAATCTGAAAACAATCATTTCTTTTAACTCAATATCTAAATTATCAAAACTAAACTATTAATTTTCTATCCAAAAATAAAACTAAATTATTAATTTAATACCTATCCGATCGTAAAAGACACAACACAACACACCATTTATTTTTATTTTTTTTATAAGATTAGTACTGCGAAATTGATAGTACAGTATAAATGTAATTTTTCAAGAAACTGAAAAAAGAAAAGAAAGAGTGAGTATGCTTTTAAGGGTAATGCTGAAATATATTTTTATTCATTTTAAAAAATGACACGTTAATAAAATGGGAACAAAAATCTAATTATGCTTGTAAATATATATAGTATCTAATCTTTTCTCAAATTTTTGTAAAAAAAGAAAAAGAAAAAGAAAAGAAAATCAGACACATTTTTTTATAACAAAATCGGACACATTTAATTAGAGCAAATTGAGCAATAGCGGTTAAAAACAGGTTAATTACGGTTTAAAGCATAATTTCAATTTATTTTTTTATTTATCAAAAAAACAAAAAGGACATAGCTTAGTGGTTCCTCCTCTCCTTCCTAGTTCCTTCCATAATTTGCTGCTTCTCTTGGCCTTTCGCATTATCCGAGATTCCGATGGCGGGTCACTCTCTCGTCCACCTATCCTTTTGGTGTCTTTATTGGTTAATTTAAGATAACGCCTTCGGTTTCTGACTAATATATTGTGCACAACACCATATTTTATTTTATTTCATTTTTTCTTGGAGATTTGGGAAGGGGTCATCGAGCTGATTCGTTTTGGCATCTTAGGAAATTTTTGCGTTTTGTTCGAGAAAGACAGTTCTGGGTTATGTTTTAGCGATTGTCTGTAAGTTTTTGGTTGGTGGGATTTGTATGTAAATGCGTTATCTACTGTTCAGTTTCCCCCGTATCCGTGTTTGGGTGCGTGTCGCCGCGTAGTGTTGTGACTCTGGGTGCGTGTGTACGAGAGAAAGCGATTGCCCAGCAAAAGAAGAATATTATATCAAGGGGGGGAAAAGATTTAGACAAGGATCGAAGAAACGAGAGAAAGAAGAAGAAAAGATGTGGAGGCGATGGTGGAGTGGCGGTGCAGTAAAGCAGAGCGTGTCGGTGGTTTTCAGCCAATTCAATGGGAGGAAGATCAAGCCTCCAAATCCTTATCAAATTCTGGGATTGAGGGCTATTGTTCCTGCATCATCCTTATGGTTGAGGACCTCATCGACGTCGACGTCGCCGCCGCCGCCGCCTTCGCCGTCGCCGTTGTGTGCTGATTCAAACACTGGCGATAGTAATATCATATCGTTCGCGGAGGCGAAGAAGGTAATGAGACTGGTGAATGTGGAGGAGCTGAAGAGGAGATTAGGTGCGGAAGGGAAGGAGGTCATTAGCTATTCGGAGCTTTTGGACGCCTGCAAAAGCATGGGTGTCGCCAGATCCGTCGAGGAGGCCGCTGCTTTCGCCCGAGTCCTCGACGAGGCAGGTGTTATCCTTCTCTTCCGCCACAAGGTCTACCTTCATCCCGAAAAAGTAAGCTCTTTTCCATCTTTTATCCTACTTTAATATGCTCTTGTGGGGCGGTTTTCTTTCCTGATATTATAATATTTAGGGGGGCAGCCTTTAGATTATGCTTCTTTTCTTTTCTGCTTTTCTTAAGAGGGAAGATCAAAATCCTTCTTAAAAGGGTGATGGTTATGTTAGGGACAAGTTTGGGTTTGGAACCAATGGGTGAATATTGCGATCCACCTTTTGTTCGACTTTGATTTTATTGTTCCCTTCTCTATCATCCCATATACTGTTCGTCCCATATAGCTTTCAGGGATGAATTGGAATTCAAAGTGCACCCTATTACTGCTATAGCATTCTAGTATTTATCTTTGTCCTAACTCAGAGTGAATGTTCGTCCAATTTCCCCATAGATTTTCACGTACTTGGATTTTTATGACTCACTTCCCTGACTCGCATCCTAATCTTTGGTTTTATATTCACTTGGTTGGGCTTAGTTATGTGAAACTTCCTAATCTTCCCTCGTCATTATGAATATATTGAGTGTGCTTACTCCTTAGATATTTATGCAGTTTCTATATGTTTTTTTTTGTCTCTTAATCCCCTAAAATCTAATGGAAACCTTGAGGCTTGGTTAAATATTTGTTTTTGTTAATGAAATGCGTCTGATTTTCGCTCAAAAAAATAATATATATACATGTTTTTGTTATTCTAAGAGCTTCGAAAAATTGAAGTATTTGTTTTGGAGTCGTATTAGCATGATTATTCAATTTTTGATTGGATTGAAGGCATCATGCCATTAATGCGATGATCTATGTATAAGCAAGGCATAAAGAAAGCATGCTTCATAGTGCTGGACATTTAGGAACTTTCATGATTACAAATGAATGTTGTTGAAATGAATAATCGAGATGACTCCGGAAAAAGAACAAAAAACAGCTAGACCAAGTTGCAAACCAAAATATGCCCTTTCATACAGACTGCAGCCTACATCAAATTGTTATTAGGATGGACCATGCTCTTGTTTCTTTAAAGTTTTTCCCGTCCAACGTTCTGGGTATTTTGAAGCTATATCTGAAGGTGGAATATATACAATGGAATTCGGTGTTGAGTTTTCTCTGCTAATCTGCATACTATATTAAATTGTTAGCCAAATCTGTATTGGCCAGGAGCAGTTTGAATTGCTAACTTCCCAAGTGTTTGCCCCTTTTCTTATTAGCTTATTCCAGCTGTGGACATCGGTTTTCAAAAAGAACTGAAAAATATAGTTTGAGCAAGTGACAAGGGTCTTTCCACAATACATTTTGGTCCTCTATATTGAGATGCCTTGGATTATTAACCCCCATCCCATCAACTGGTATTGCCTCCACCTCAAATGTAAATTGATCTGACTACCACAGATATTGTTAAAAATGAAACGATTAGATTATGGAAGTAAATAATCTCGCATTTATTGTTACTGCACTGTTTATTCCAGTTTCTATTGCTTTTTTACTTATAATATACGTAAAAACAGTCAGCCAAAATGATCGTTCTTATTTCTTTAGGTGGTGGATCTGGTCAGAAGAGCGGTGCCCCTTGCTCTGACTTCCGAAGATGATGATCCCATGAGGGATGAGTTAGAGAGGCTTCAGAAGAAGAAAGAAGAAATTGATGTGCTGGCACATCAGCAGGTCAGGCGGATCCTCTGGACTGGGTTGGGGATTGCCGTGGTACAGGTCGGGCTCTTTTTCCGGCTAACATTCTGGGAATACTCATGGGATGTAATGGAACCCATTGCATTTTTTACAACCACCACTGGTATAGTCATAGGTTATGCCTATTTCATGTTCACTTCAAGAGACCCCACATACCAAGACCTGATGAAGAGGCTCTTTCTCTCAAGACAGAGGAAGCTAATTAAGAAGCTTGATTTCAATTGTCAAAGATACAAGGAGTTACAAACTAAGTGCAAAACATCTCATGATGCCACTGCCTCTATTAAAAATCGGGTGGGAGTGGAACTGGAACTGGATGATGCTTTACACAAGGACTAACTTTTTTCAGAGGAGTTTATTTGGCGGGTCAAGATCTCTTTTTTAAGTTCTTACATGAACTTGATAGACTCGAGAAAGAGATAAGACACATAAAATGGATCCTACAATTTTTATTGCTGCATGATGAATGTTGTAGGGTCCACTCCATGTGTTCATCTCTTACTTGAGACATGAGATCTTTTTAATTGGACTTTTTTTTTTTTTTTTTTTACTGAAATGATCCAGTCCCTCTTGTTTCATGCAGGGTACCCACATTTAACATAATCTTTTGTTTTGCTAGCTTCTTCAGTCTTTCGTGCTGTCATTTTTGCAGCTTTTCCTTATACAAAATAGAATAGAGGCAGAGATGTATTATTTGAATTGAGTATTTTTCAACAATGATATTTGTATACTATTTGTATATTTTTTGCATATATGTTATATATAAATGTTATTTTTATGCATCTCTAATTTAATAATTCATGTTTTTTATTTTTATTTTTCTCTCATCATGTTTTATCTTCTTTTAATAATTTTTTTTAATATTTTAATTGATGTGATATTATTACTACGTCATTGATTCTACAAAAGATATAGGTTTTGTACATATAGCATTACTTATTTTTCAAACTTTTTAGTGGTTTGGTTATGATTTCTGTCACGTACATGTTCCCACTGCCAACTTTAAAATAAGAGAAATATTAAAGTTATAAACAAAAGTCACAAATAAAAGTCATACTTTATTAAAAAAATATTTTTTTTAATTTTTTATTTATTTAATGATTAAGTAAGTATTTTTTATTAATAATGTGAATTCATTTTTAAAAAATAAAATATAAAAACTGCCTTAAAAAAATGAAAGAAAAAAAAATGTTTTGCCTGGGCGGGATCTTTGGGATCCCCATGAGTAGCTGTAGTCATATTCTCCCATATTTCTTGCATTTTTTAAGCTAAGTATGAATCTTCTGCCAAAACTTACGTATAATCTTAACAAAAGTGGAAATGTGGACCAAAAAACGACAGACCCACGCCCACGACTCATGGGCTAAGCGTCAGAGTTCAGATCAGGTAAGACAATTGCCAATAATGAATCTGAATGGGTCCTCGAGTAGAATTGGATTAATAATTCATAAAAGAAATCTTTATGATTCTACAAGGAAATGATACTTTAAGTGGTTTGGATAATTTGATGAGGTGATTTAAAGATGAAAGTTAAAATTTAAATAAAATATTATTAATATATTATTTCTTATTATTATTTTTGTTTTAGATTTTTAAAAAAATTAAATTATTATATTTTATGTAAAAAATTATAATGATATAATAAGATGATATGAGATGAAAAAAAGAATATTTTTTATATCCAAATCGGGCATTTTTATAATTTTTTTTGAAATTATATCTCATATATTTTATTTTGTTTTGTTTTTCTAATAATTAAGAAAATGAACATGAGTAAAGTAGTGTTTATTTTTCATAAATAATCTGGTCCATTTATTTAGTATATATTTTTAGGCTATTTTCTAACATTTAAATAAAACTTTTAGTATTTTTAATAAAAATTGGCATAAATACTATTAGACAATTTTATTTATTTATTTAAGATAGCAATAAAGTAATTTTAAATTTTTTTATTAAAAAACTTTACACCACATATTATTTATGCCATATTTTTATTGTGAATGTATAAGGAGCAGCCCAGCAACCGGCAGCCCTCTCACAGCTCATTTTTATTTAGAACATAATTTTTACAATTTAAACTTTACTGTGAAAGAGACAAGAAAAACATGATCTACACACTGACTTAAAAATATAATAACTCTTAGCAATATCATTATTATGTTATAAAACTAAAATAAAAACTAGTATTGCAAGAGAAAATATTTGGAACTATTTATTTCTCAAAAACTAAATTTTCTTTCTTCCTTTTTTTCTTTCTTTCTCTCATCTTTCTTTCTTTTCTTTTCTTCGTTTCTGTGTACATATAAACTGAAGGAGGGCAATAAATGACCTCCCATGTCCCATGCCCATGTGAAATACCCCATGCCCATGTGAATCCCCTAATCTCTTTGCTCTCTTTTTTTCCAACTGCCCTCTAATTTCTTTTCTTGTTTGAATGAATCATCCTCTCTCCCCGTCTCAAACTCTCTATAACACTTCCCCTTGAATGATCACCCATAAAAAATCTGTTTTGTTAAAACCTTATTAATGAAAAATCCAGTGGGAAGAAAAACTAATGGTGAAAGAAAAAGAATATATAGTATTCTTATGTAACTCCAAGTGCTTTAAAATTACCTCATTAAAAACTTACAAAGAAAAATCTAATGGGACAAAACCTCAGCAAAGGAAAAGAGTACAATCAGCACAAATTTTCAGGACATTTACTCTCCCTAAAAAGTACATGACGACAGATTTTTAAGTCTTCGCATTCCAATGTTCTGCACAATTTTCTTGAATGTCGCAGTTGGTAATGCTTTTGTGAACAAATCTGTCAGATTATCACTTGATCATATCCACTTGACATCAATTTCACATTTTTCTTGAAGTTCGTGAGTATAAAAAAATTTAGGTGAAATATGTTTGGTTCTGTCACTTTTGATATATGATCATCTGATTTGAGTAATACAAGCAATATTATCTTCATATAAAATTGCTAGGCTATCATTAATCATTGGAAGACCACACTTTTTTTGTATATGTTGAATCATTGATCTTAACAAAATACATTCTCGACTTGTTTCATGAATTGCAATGATCTCTTAGTAAATTGAAGATGTGGCAGATAGTGTCTGCTTGACAGATCTCCATGATATGACAGTATCTCTATAAGTAAATAAATATCTAGTTTGAGATCTACCTCTGTGTGGATCTGAAAGATAACCTGCATCTGTATACCCAATCAATTGTAAACTTGATCCATGTTGATAAAATAATCTCATATCAATTGTACCATAAAGGTAACGAAGGACATGTTTAATACTATTCTAATGTTTTCGAGTTTGTGTAAAACTATATCTTGCAAACAGATTAACTGAGAATATAATATCAGGCCGAGTGCAATTTGCAAGATACATCAAAGCTCCAATTGTACTGAGATATGGTACTTCAGAATTAAGAATTTCTCCATCGCCTTCACAAGGACAAAATTGATCATTCTTCATATCAAGTGATCGAACAATCATTGGAATACTCAAGAGATGAGTTTTGTCTATATAAAAATGCTTCAGAACTTTCTCTGTATACATGGACTGATGAATAAAAATTTCATTTGGCAAGTATTCGAGATGCAGGCAGGGACAAAATTTTGTTTTGCTAAGATCTTTCATTTCAAATTCATTTTTTAAATATGTAGTGGTTCTTGAGATCTTTTCAGGAGTTCTCACAATATTTAAATCATCAACATAAACTGCAATAATGCAAATTCGGATTCTAATTTCTTAATAAAAACATACGGGTATGTAGGATTATTCACAAATCCTTCTTTCAATAGATATTCACTTAAACGATTATACCACATGCGTCCGGATTGTTTTAACCCATATAAAAATCTTTCAAGTTTGATAGAATACATATTTCTAGATGTACTTGTAGATATTTTAGGAATTTTATATCCTTCAGGGATTTTTATATATATGTCATGGTCTAAGAATCTGTATAAATATGCAGTGACTACATCCATTAATCACATTTCTAATCCTTTTGTAACAATCAGACTAATCAAAAATCTAAATGTGATTGCATCCATAACGAGAAAATATGTTTCTTCATAATCAATCCCGAGTTTCTGTAGGAAATCTTGTGCGACAAGTCGTGCTTTGTACCGCACAATTTCATTTTTCTCATTACGTTTTCGTACAAATACTCACTTATATCCAATAGGTATTACCCTTTAGTATTTGGACAACAGGTCCAAATACTTCTCGCTTTGCTAGCGAGTTTAATTCAGTTTCAATAGCTGCTTTCCATTTTGGCCAATCATTTCTACGTCGACATTCTTCGACGATTCTTGACTCACTTTTTTCATTACTTCTGGTAATGTCAAGGACCATCTTATATGAAAATATGTTATCGACAACAGTTTTATTTCTATTCAGAATTTCTCCAGTACTCATGAAATGTATTGATATCTCATTATTTTCATGTACCTGTTCCTCTTCAGGAGAAAACATTTTATGAAATACCTTTTCAGGGGATCCATTTTTAGGAGATTTTAGAATAGAAGATTTAACCTCTTCAGGAGTATCAACTATATTTGTAACTTGTATTGTAAATATTGGTTCTTCAAAAACATCAAATTCATTTTGTATATTTTCTTTCGAGAAATTTTGTCTTTTGTACCAATAGGTCTTACACACTTCAGGCGTGTCTTAGACTCACCTATTGCTGTTTTGACAACTTGTCCTTCAGAAATTTCAATCATTGCTAGAGAATTAACAGTAGGAATATAAGATTTTACTACACTTTAATGTCAGTAAATACATCCGGTAACTAATTTGTAATATTTTACAAATGAATAATCCTATGAACTTCTAGTTTACATTCATTTGTAGGATGATCAAATTGAGAAATAGCTTTATTATCCTAAGTAATTTTTTATCGTGCTTCAGGCACCGATTTTTCATTACCCAATAATGGAAAAGTGGATTCCTCAAAACGTGCTTTAAATATATCCCATGTAAGTGATTCAAGGTATCTAATAATAGATGGAGAATCAAAACCAACATATATCCCAAGTTTACATTAAGGGCCCATTTTTGTACACTGTGGAGGTGCAATTGGAACATATACAATACATCCAAAAGTGCGAAGATGAGAAATATTTAGTTGTTGACCAAATACAATCTATAATAGAGAATATTTATGATATGCAGATGTTCTAATACGAATTAATGATGCTCCATAAAGTATAGCATGTCCCTAAGCAGAAACATGTAATTTTGATTTCATAAATAAATATCTAACGATTAGCTGAAGCTTTTTGATCAAAGATTTAGCTAGACCATTTTGAGTGTGTGTATGAGCAACAAGATGTTCAATATCTATTCTTATTGACATGCAATAGCTATCAAAAACTTGAGACGAAAATTCGTCTGCATTATCCAATTGAATGGTTTTAATTGGATATTCAGGAAATTGTGCTCGTAGTTTGATTATCAAAATAAGAAGTCTAGCAAATGCAACATTTCTAGTGGAAAGTAGACAAACATGTGACCATCGACTTGATGCATCAATCAAAATCATAAAATATTCAAATAGTCCATTTGATGGATAAATAGGCCAACATATATCTCCGTAAATCTTTTGTAAAAAGGATGAAAATTCAACAATGACTTTTGAGGGAGATGGTCTGATAATCAACTTACTTTGGGAACATGCAGAGCACGGATATTCATTGGGTAAAAGAATCTTTTGATTTTTTAAGAGATGTACATGTGATTATCAATGATTCGTCTCATCATTATTGATCCCGGATGTCCAAGGCGATTATGCCAAGTCATAAATACTTTGGGGTTAATGCACTTCTGGTGCACTACTACATATGATTCAATTGTTCTCATTTTTGTATAATACAATCCAGAAGAGAGAGCAGATAGTTTTTCTAATATGAGCTTCTGGCCCGATACTATTTTAGTAATAAAAAGATGCTATTTACTGTCTTCATTGATCGTTTCAATATGGTAATCATTACGACGTTTACATTTGAAACTTAATAAATTTCTTCTACATTATGAAGAAAATAGAGTATCATCAATACAAAATATGGTGCCATTAGGCAACACAATATAAGCTCTTCCGGATCCCTCAATTAGATTTGATGAACCTGATATGTTATAGACATAGGTTTTACTTAGTATTAGATTTTCAAAATATTTCTTATCTTTGATAATTGTGTGAGTTGTAACACTATCAGCCAAACATACATTTTTATCATTCAACTCAGAGATAAAAATTTCATCCATGTGATCAATGATTTTACAAAATATACAAAATTTTCATTACAAATAATAAAGAAAATACATTAATTGGGAGGAATACTTCTATCAGGATTTTCAAAGAAATCAGAAATATCAAAATGAGTGATATCTATATTTAATGAATCATCTGATTATTTTACTAAATTTGTTTCAACTCTTTTATTTTTTTATTTTATAGATGTTTGATATAAATCTACTAAGTGTCTAGCCATACGACAGGTACGTGACCAATGTCCAGTCATACCACATTTATGACACACATCTTCACCTCTTTTTGAAGAATTATTCTGGGAGTTTTTACACCTTTCTGAGTTGTACCAATTCTAATGATACAGTATATTATTATCCCTTTTAATGTTGTCATTTTTTAAACTAATATTTCTAGAATTTCTCCTACCACGTTCACGCCTCTGATTTTTTTGAAATGATGCACAATTCGCTTCTGGGAATGACGCAAACTTAAAATCATTTATTTCAGGGAATGATATTGAGCTAGTATGTCATGACTAATAGTTTTTTAATAAAAACTCATTGTTTTGCTTAGCTACTAGAAAACATGATATAAGTTTAGAATATTTCTTGAACTTTCTCTCTTAATACTGCTGCTGCAAGAGCACATTCGAGACATGAAAAATAGTATAAGTTTTCTCTAACATATCATCATCGGTGATTTTCTCACCGCATAATTTTAGTGTGGGCTTATTTTAAAAAATGCGAAATGATACTCATTAACACTTTTAAAATCTTGCAACTTCGGGTATAACCATTTATAATGAGCTTTTGGGAGGATGACAGTTTTCCGATTTTCATATCTCTCCGTTAAATTATTTTACAAAATAAAGGGATCTTTTATTGTAAGATATTCAGCTTTTAATTTTTCATAAAGATGGTGGCGTAGAAAAATTATTGCTTTAGCATGGTTTTACAGGGACGTTTGATTTTCTTCTTTAATTATTTCTCCCAGGTTCATAACATCCAGATGGATTTTAGCGTAAAAAATTCAGGATAAATAATTTTTTCCAGATATATTAAGAGCAACGAATTTCAATTTTGTAAGATTAGTCATTTTTTACATATAAATAATGAAATAAATATGTGTATCTCAGAAATATATTTATAAAATCACGTAGATTTAATCAATAAAATATTTCATATTTATATCAAAAACTGCAAATAATATATTGAAATATTTGTTTGAAGAATAAGTCCACTAGCTTCAGAATTGGTAGAATAGTCGTGTTGATAACGTGTTATAACACTAAAATAAAAACTAGTATTACAAGAGAAAATATTTATAATTCTTTATTTATCAATAACTGAATTTTCTATCTTTTTTTTTTTTTTTTTTTTCTCATCTTTTTTTATTTTCTTTTCTTCGTTTCTGTGTATATATAAACTGAAACTGTTGCCCAGATGACTAACACAAGAGGGGGGGTGAATTGAGTTATATTAAAAAATTAATACTTATAAACTAAATATACAATATAAAATATAACCAAAATATAAAGCAGTAGGAAATATAAAGAGTAGGGTAAGAGAAAGCAAACTCAGTATTTTTACGAGGTTCAGCCCCACTGCCTACGTCCTCGCCTCAAGCTACCCCTTGAGGATTCCCAAATCTACTATTCAATCTTCTTTAGGTGGAGATAGAAACCTATTACACCTTTGAGCAGCACCGCTCCAAAGAATCCGTGTAGAACACCCTCTACACTTCCAATCACCTCACACTTGGTGATTCAACTATTCCCTGTGTAGAACACCTTCTACACACACAAGGGTTATACGCACCCTCTTACTTCCAATCACCTCACACTTGGTGATTTAACTATTCCCCGTGTAGAACACCTTCTACACACACAAGGGTTATACACACCCTCTTACTGATACAAGAATTGATAGTGGGTAGGCTATCAGAAAACACTCCTCAATGAGTGAAATAAGAACAATACAGCACAAACTATATCTCTCTCAACAAGAACAAGAATTAAGGCTCAAAACTTTAGAAAAGAGAGAATGAGAGCTTTAAAAGAATGATGCAAAATTTAGCAATAGATGTGTAAGCTCTTGTTATGATTTTTGCAAAACTCAAGTGAGCTATTTATAGGTAAATGAGTCTTCAATTTCAAATTTGAAAAGATTCCCATGTCAAATAAGAGCACTATTCACTTTTCAAAAAATTCAAATAAAAACATTTCCTTTTTGCATTTGTCAAAAACAACTCCATTCATTTTTCAAAGAAATCAAACCTAATCTTTTGCTTTTCATACAAGACAAAATGAGCATGATTTATTTTTCAAACCAAATCATCTTCTTTTTGCATATGTCAAAAAAACACACAACCACCCTTTAAGATTTTCAACCAAATCATCTATCTTTTATATTTGTCAAAAAAACACACAACCACCCTTTAAGATTTTCAAACAAAATCATCTACCTTTTGCATTAGTCAAAAAAAACACACCACCTCCCTTCAAGACTTTCAAACAAAATATGCACATGTCAAATATGATAATCAATCATCTTATAAAATCAAGTTTTTATAAAAAAATATAATTTTCGAAATTATTTTGTTTGATGGTTTTATGCACATGTGAAAAACATAATTTTCAAAACTAAGACATTTAAAAATGTCTTGCATATGTGGAAAAAGTAATTTGATGTTTTATGAGAAAAAAGAGTAATTTGGAGCCTTAATCCAATTTCTAATTTTATCAAGAGATGTACAAAAATAATCTATGAGCTTCATTTGTAGACTTGATATCTTTCTTGCTCATGCTTGATTTCTTGATGTGTTTAGCTCCCTTCATGCATAGACAACTTGAGCTTGAGTTTTCAATATTATTTGTTATCATCAAAATTTATACGTAAATACGAGACTTGAAACCTTGGGTTCAACAATCTCCCCCTTTTTGATGATGACAAATACTTAGTAGAAATCTGCGACCTGCAGTAATACTTAAGCTCCCCCTGAAAATATGCGTTAGTATTTCAAGAAAAATATAAACATAATTCTAGCATATATAACAGGGTAGTATAATACTAGTATAAGACTTCTCCCCCTTTTGGCATCATTAAAAAGGAACCGTAATTGGTTTCAATAAGATTTTTTTTTTTTTTTTTTTTTTTCGTAATAAGCAATAATCAAATAAAACGGTACGTTAGAGAGTAGAAGTTGGAACCACCCGTGCCCGACAAAACCTGCAAAGGTTGAAGCCGAATTTTATCATCTCGGTGCGAAAGAAGATTTAAATCCGCTTGATGTTATTGACGAATTAGATATTCCAGAGATTTGAAGTTGAATAATTAAAATTATCCGTGTCCGACAAAGACAGCAAAAGCTGCAAGCCTAGCTCTGACAATGCGGTGCAGAGCCATGCATGTCCGACAAAACCTGCAAATGTTGGAAGTCTAACTCTGACAGTTCGGTGCGGAGCCACGCGTGTCTGATAAAACCTGCAAAGGTGGCCTAGCTCTAGCAGTCGGTGCGAAAGCAGATTCAAATCCGCGTGATATTGTTGAAAAATTAAATATTATCGAGATTTGAAAGTTGTCGTTTAAAAGACCGTTTTCACCTGTTGGATACTCAAATAAATTTTCACCCCACTCATTGATCCGGTTTCTGTTTATTCAAAACGATAGAATGGCGGAGAAAATTTCATCTAATAATCTTCCGGATTTGAATCAGGAACCGTCTCAACCAGTCATTTTATCTCATGAGGTTGTCAATACCATGATAGAAGCAGAGATGCATTTTTCAAATAGAACTGATTCTGAGGTTGTTGCAGCATCAAGAACTCTCAGTGCTCAATATGCTGCCTCTATTACGACCATGTCTCGGAGATTACTAGCGAGGGCAAATGAGGTTGATCGACTTAACAATCAAATATCTGTTCTGCATCAAAAGCTTGTAAATAAAGGCAGAAAGAATAAGAGGTTAAAGCAAGAAAATAAAGATTTGACGGAATTGGCTCGTATTCTGAAACTTCAAATAGAGGAATCGGAACGAGTAAGAGTTCAAGCACAGAGTCAACATCAGCAGATAATGGCAGCGTTTCACGAGAGAAACAGGGACAATTATAATTAATCTCGCTAGCTTAGTTCGGTAACTTTTGACAATATGCATCCGGCATATCTTGTAAGCTTGACTAAGTAAGATTTGAAGAGATGTCAGTTTGTCTTTTACTTATTTCCATCTTTATAAAAGCAATCCTTAGCTTTATCTAATCCGCATCAAATCTTCTTCTCATTGTTGTAGTTCATCTTCATTCTCACTTTACAAATTTTCAATGGCTCGTAGATTTCCCTTCAGTGATTCTCTTGATCAAGATTTGAGGTATCCTTCACCTCAGTCTCAATCTATTTCTGCATCTGTCGTGGGTGCCATGAAGCAACAAGAGACTGATTTAGCTAATAAATCAGATCATGACGCCATTTACGAGCTTGTGGGTCTCGGGACTCGATACTCATCTTCCATAGTTGCTTTTTCCGCTCGGTTGCAGTCCAAAACCCGCGAGATAGAGAAGCTTAATGAGAAGATCGATATTCTTCAACGACTTGTTCAAGAGTCTAACAAAAAAATAGTAGACTTAAAACAACAGAATAAGGATTTAAAATCCTTACTTGCCTCTGCATTTCGATTGCCTAATCCTTTAGACAAGGATGGCATGATGATTTATGAGGAGCAAATGCATTTGAATGATGAGGCTAAACGTCTCAAGTTTCTGTAGGTCATTTGAGTTAATGGAATAAAAGTATCTAGCAGATATTGATGGCATGCATAATTCCTATTTCTCTTCTAATCATGCGTAGTCTATCTTCTGGTAGGAGTTTTGTAAAAATGTCTGCCAATTGATCATGTGTACTAGTGAATTCTAATGCAATATCGCCCTTCTGCACATGATCTCTAAGAAAATGATATCTAATATCAATATGTTTGGTCCGAGATTGTTGTATTGGATTCTTTGAAAGATTTATAGCACTTGTATTATCACATTTGATTGGAATGTGATTGTACATACGTTTAAAATCCTCAAGTTTTTGCTTCATGTAAAGAATTTGGGCACAACAACTACCCGCAGCAACATATTCTGCCTCAGCAGTAGATAGTGCAACAGAATTTTGTTTTTTACTAAACCAGGAAACTAGTGCATGACCTAAGAAATGACATGTTCTACTAAAACTTTTTCGATCATCTTTGCAACTAGTATAATCGGTACCTGAATAACTAATAAGATCGAAAGAAGTGTGTTTAGGATACCATAACTCTAAGTCAATGGTACTGGCAAAATATCTAAAAATCCGCTTGACTGCAATCAAATGAGATTGTTTCGGAAATGATTGAAAACGTGCAAATAAACATACATTGAACATAATATCAAGTCTACTAGTTATCAAATATAATAAACTACCAATCATACCTCGATATACCTTTGAGTCAACTGGTTTACCGCTTTCATCTTTATCAAGTTTAGTGGTTGGACTCATTGATGTTCCAATTACTTGATTTGCAATCCGAGAAAGAAATTAAGTTCTCCCATTATGCTCATTTCAAATTCTTTCTGCATATTCTTAGCAAAATCTTGACACATATTTTCATTAGTAGCACCAAATATTATATCATCTACATAAATTTGAACTAGAAGAATATCATTCTATTCATATTTGATTAAAAGAGTTATATCGATCTTTCCTCTTGAAAAACCTTTTAAAAAAAACTATTTAAGAAAACACTTTTGACAACCATTTGAAAAAATTTGAAATCTTTATAACAAGCATATGCAAGTAGCATTCGAATAACTTCTAATCTTGTGACTGGTGCATATGTCTCATCATAATCGATTCCTTCCTCTTAATTGAAACCTTAGGCTACAAGTCGAGCCTTGTTTCTAGTGATGATTTTAGACTCATCTTTCTTATTTCTAAAAACCCATTTTGTTCCAATAACAGCATAATTTTTAGGTCTAGGAACAAATGTCCATACATTATTATTTCTTTCAAATTGATTTAACTCTTATTGCATAACTAGAATCCATGATTTATCAATAAGTACTTCATCAATATTTTGGATTTAATTTGAGATAGAAAAACAATGTGACTATAAATATTTTTAAGAGACGATCAAGTACTTACATATCGTGAAGGTTCTCCTAGAATTTGTTCTACTGGATGATCTTTCACATATTTTCACTGTTTGGTTGCATCTTGTACTAAGTCTTGATGATCTTTCTTTCTATTTCCACGATCTTCCCTTTTGAATTGTCTCCAAATATCATGCATCCTTCTTTTTTAGAAGTGAAGTCAATGAATTTAGTTTTGTCTCATGTCATGTATCTTGAGCATCCGTTGTCTAAAAACCATTTACTTTTACCTGTAGACGACTTCATGCATACCTACAAAAGCAATTAAAAAAAAATTCTTGGTACCCAAGTTCTTTGGGTCCTTTATTTATTAGTATTAGAATAAATAAAATTTTTAGGTACCCATATGGCCCTAATAGTCATTGTATGTTTTCTTCTAATAGGACAAGCAAAATAATTATGACCATTGCTATTACAAAAATTGCAAATAGCATGTGACATATATGAATAACTTGAGTGATTATAATAGTATCCTTTTTTAACAAAATTATTTTTATGAAAAGAATTTTGAATATTGGACTTTGATGTAGAAGGATTATCAAAGAAGTTTTTATAAGATTTGTATTTTTGTTTTGGCATGTATCCCAAGCCTGCCTTGTCAAAAACACATCTTTGACTACCAAGAAGTTTTTCAAAATTTCTTTTTCCATTCGTAAAGTTTTCAATAATATTTTCTAAATCAGTTTTCTTTTTCTTCAACTCAAGATTTTCATCTTTCAAAACAATACTTTCTTTTCTTAAAATATCAATTTCGTTTGTTAAAGAAGAATTTTTCTTTTTCAAAGCAGTATACTTGATACCCAATTTTTCAAATTCCTCATATACCTCTTCTAAAACATTTTGCAATTCTTCATATGAAGGATCTTCAATATTATCAAAATTTGTTACCTCAATGTCATCTTTAGCCATAAGACAAAGATTTGCTGATTCTCCATTGCTTGCTTCACTATCTGAGCTAATTGAATCATCATTCCACGTAACTTTCATTGCTTTTTTGCCTTTGTTTCGATCTTTCTTTAGCAGAGGACAATCTGGCTTGATATGACCAGGTTTATTGCATTTATAACAAATTAAAGTGTCATTTTTACCTGAATCTTTCTTGGAAAACTTATTGAAGGATTTCCTTGGAGGAGTTTTATTTTTCTTTAAGAACCTCTGAATTCTTCTTATTATTATCGCAACTTCTTCATCTTTGTCGTCATTTTCCTCATCTTCATCACTTTCACTTTCATGTGGAACAGCTTTAAGTGCCAAACTCTTCTTTGAATTTCCTTCTTCTTCTCCTCTTTTCAATGTGTACTCATGGGTGATAAGTGACCCGATGAGTTCATTCACTTCGAGCTTCTTGAGGTCTCTAGCTTCAAGAATCGCTGTCACTTTTGACTCCCAACGTTTTGGTAGAGAGTTGAGAATTTTTCTTACTATCTCCACTTTGGAATAAACTTTGCCAAGAGCTGTCAAGCTGTTTATGATGTTAGTAAAACGAGTGTGCATACTAGAAATAGATTCATCATCATTCATCTTAAACATTTCATATTCATGAGTAAGAATATAAATTTTTGATTCCTTGACTTGAGAAGTTCCTTCATAAGTAACTTCCAAGTTATCCCAAATTTCCTTTGCTGTAGTGCAAGTCATTACTCTATTAAACTCATTACCATTAAGAGCATTATATAATAAATTCATAACAGTTAAATTCAAAGTATAAAGTCTATCGTCTTCACGATCAAACTCTTCTTCTTCCTTTTTGACCTTTACTCCATCAACCACTTTTGTTGGAATATAAGGTCCATTTACAATGCATTTCCAGATTTCTCGGCCTTGAGACTGAAGGAATATTCTCATTCTAACTTTCCAGAATGAGTAATTGTCTCCGCAAAAGAGTGGAGGCCGACTGCTAGATTGACCTTCACCAAATGAAGTTGCAATGTTAGCCATAAGATCTTAACTCAAAAGATAGTTAATCTTATAACAGAGCTCCTGCTCTGATACCAATTGTTGCCCAGATGACTAACACAAGAGGGGGGGTGAATTGAGTTATATTAAAAAATTAATACTTATAAACTAAATATACAATATAAAATATAACCAAAATATAAAGCAGTAGGAAATATAAAGAGTAGGGTAAGAGAAAGCAAACTCAGTATTTTTACGAGGTTCAGCCCCACTGCCTACGTCCTCGCCTCAAGCTACCCCTTGAGGATTCCCAAATCCACTATTCAATCTTCTTTAGGTGGAGATAGAAACCTATTACACCTTTGAGCAGCACCGCTCCAAAGAATCCGTGTAGAACACCCTCTACACTTCCAATCACCTCACACTTGGTGATTCAACTATTCCCTGTGTAGAACACCTTCTACACACACAAGGGTTATACGCACCCTCTTACTTCCAATCACCTCACACTTGGTGATTTAACTATTCCCCGTGTAGAACACCTTCTACACACACAAGGGTTATACACACCCTCTTACTGATACAAGAATTGATAGTGGGTAGGCTATCAGAAAACACTCCTCAATGAGTGAAATAAGAACAATACAGCACAAACTATATCTCTCTCAACAAGAACAAGAATTAAGGCTCAAAACTTTAGAAAAGAGAGAATGAGAGCTTTAAAAGAATGATGCAAAATTTAGCAATAGATGTGTAAGCTCTTGTTATGATTTTTGCAAAACTCAAGTGAGCTATTTATAGGTAAATGAGTCTTCAATTTCAAATTTGAAAAGATTCCCATGTCAAATAAGAGCACTATTCACTTTTCAAAAAATTCAAATAAAAACATTTCCTTTTTGCATTTGTCAAAAACAACTCCATTCATTTTTCAAAGAAATCAAACCTAATCTTTTGCTTTTCATACAAGACAAAATGAGCATGATTTATTTTTCAAACCAAATCATCTTCTTTTTGCATATGTCAAAAAAACACACAACCACCCTTTAAGATTTTCAACCAAATCATCTATCTTTTATATTTGTCAAAAAAACACACAACCACCCTTTAAGATTTTCAAACAAAATCATCTACCTTTTGCATTAGTCAAAAAAAACACACCACCTCCCTTCAAGACTTTCAAACAAAATATGCACATGTCAAATATGATAATCAATCATCTTATAAAATCAAGTTTTTATAAAAAAATATAATTTTCGAAATTATTTTGTTTGATGGTTTTATGCACATGTGAAAAACATAATTTTCAAAACTAAGACATTTAAAAATGTCTTGCATATGTGGAAAAAGTAATTTGATGTTTTATGAGAAAAAAGAGTAATTTGGAGCCTTAATCCAATTTCTAATTTTATCAAGAGATGTACAAAAATAATCTATGAGCTTCATTTGTAGACTTGATATCTTTCTTGCTCATGCTTGATTTCTTGATGTGTTTAGCTCCCTTCATGCATAGACAACTTGAGCTTGAGTTTTCAATATTATTTGTTATCATCAAAATTTATACGTAAATACGAGACTTGAAACCTTGGGTTCAACAGAAACTAAAACTCTCTTATAGAGAGTTTGAGACGAGAAGAAAGGATGATTCATTCAAATAAGAAAAGAGAATGGGGGGTGGTTTGAAGAAAAGACAGCAAAGAGATTAGGGGTTTTACATGGGTATGGAATATTTTACATTGGCATGAGACATAGGGGTCATTCATTCTTTCCCCTTTTAATAATTCTAACATATTAAAAAAAAAAATTTTAAATTATTATTTATTTTGGGACTCATCATAATTATAAATAAATTAAAATATTATTATAATTATTATTATTTTTCAAATAGGTAGGTTCGAACCTGCTTTTCCCATGGAAAAAAATCTGATTTTCCCATCAGGCCTTATACGTGTGAGGTAGGGAATAAGAATCTGATTTTCCCATCTCATTTCTCGCGCTAAAGCAAGAACTACGCACGTGTGGAGTAGGGAATAAATCTCGAAGCCCCGCGCTTGGCGTCGCGGCTGAAGAAGTCATATTCGTAGCGAAGGTGGACCATCGTCACTGCACTCCACTTCACTTCACTTCACTTCATTATACATCCGGAGCCGAGTTCTCCTCCAGGCCACTGCAAGAATTGCTTTCTTGTATCCGGGTATGCCTTCTTTCGTTCTTTGTCTGCTTCTTTGTCTGCTAGATGATACTCCTTCCTTCCATTATCTGAGAGTTGGTTCGCAGTTATCACTGGGTATTTAAGATCCCACCCCCACCGATCTTCTTTGCGCTCCGGTGCGTGCTCTAATGGGTTCATCGATGTACTTTTCCTGCCTGACTTGCGCTCATTTTTCTTGTTAGATAGATTCCATATAAATTCGCTGGAGAAACTGGGATCAGTACGAATACTGGACGGATCGATGCTGCATATGTTCATGATTTCTCTCCCCTTTTCGAAGTCCATCTCTTTTCGTTTTCTGAATCAATTTCCATTTCCCTATCTGACATATTTATCTTCGGATTAAAGCCCTGTAGTATTTCCACGTAAGCTATGGCAGAATTCCTTAAAATGCTAAGAAATTATTTTAGGGGGTTCATATTTTTATCGCTTTTGAAATAAAGGGACATGTTGGATCGGTGAGAAGTGGTCAATACTGATGATCTAAAAATATCATCCTTTCGATTTGATAGCTAGATCGCATTTAAACGTTCGAGGACCCATATCCAATTTTCTTCTTATCCTAAGTCTTATAGTAGAGCTTTTTCTGATCAGAGAAATTTGTTGTACGACATATCTAGCCAAGTATGATCAGAGTTTGACTTGTCATTGAGAGTAGATCAGACTAAATTGTATCTGCGTTGCCTTTTTCTGATCGGAGAAATTTGCAATGTATTAGCCAAGTTTGATCGAAGTTTTGCGTCGTAGTTGTTGAACATGTAAGGCTAAATTGTAGCAGCGTTACTAATGTGATATCACTTTTAACAAATCGGTCAGCTCGAAATTAATTATTTTTGGAGGTTATGGATTGATATAGGACTCGAGAATATCATTTCAAGTTTTTCGTTTGTGTATCTGGAGTTGATACCCATTATGAACTTCTCTTCCAGTTAAGCAATAAACTTTGCATGTGATTGGTTTTGTTATACTTGTCACTTTTTTCCCTTGTGAAGGATAACCACCATCGTCTTTAAATGTAACATCATCTGTCAATTTATGCAGCAGTTAACAGGGAAAATGCAAGGAGCTCTTCAATCATTTTCATCTTGCGGAAACATTGTAAAAAATACAGTTCTGAAACACTTTTGTCTCGTGAATCCACTGATGCAACCTGTTATGTTCTCACGCTTTCAGTCGATAACACCTGCTCGAATGGAAGAACATGGTTTTGAAAGCACTACAATTGCAGATGTCTTGAAAGCGAAAGGTAAAAGTGCTGATGGATCTTGGCTTTGGTGCACTATGGATGACACTGTTTACAATGCTGTTGAGTCGGTATGCATCTTTGAGCTTAATAATCTCCATTTTCATTTCTGTGTATGATAAGTATTTAAATGATATTTGACGGGCTTTTCTGTTGAGAAAATTAATCTATAGACTATATAAACCATTCTTTTGCAGATGACACAGCACAATGTTGGAGCCTTGGTGGTAGTGAAACCTGGAGAGCAGAAATCAATTGCAGGAATCATTACAGAGAGAGGTTTGTGCTTATTATAAGAATTTTTTAGCGCATTTACTTCCTACAAAGAAATATTGTATTTGTCCGAAAATCATGATATGAAGGGTTCTGTTTGGAATTTACGCTCTTATTTAAAATACCACGACATATTATATGGTTCACTGGTATATGAGAATTTGATTATTTACTTCTATTATGGTTTAATTACATCAACTGATCTAAACTTATTTTTAAACTGTAATCTGATATTCCACAAGATTCATTGACATTATTCTCCATTGTGGTTTCTAATTCATTCTACCACTTGAAAGTTCTATCTTGCTTCTTTATGTCGGATGGCATCAATGTGATTTTATTTTATTTTTTTATTTCGTTGATTATTAACTGGAACTCCATAGAATTTAGAATAGTGGATATAACATGAGAAACTGCCTTGTTTGTTTTCCCAATTTATCTCATCTCATCCCATCTCATCTCATCTCAAACTCATAATTACACTTTTTCAAATTTCCATACAAAATAAAATAAACAATTCACTTTTTTCAAATCCCAACAAAACTTTTTCAAACCTCAAAACAAAACTAATATTAAAGAAATATATTACAACAATATTTTATTTATTTTTTAGTTTTTATCTCATCTTATTTCATCTTTGAAAACAAACAGGGAAAGAAATATCTATGATCTCACGATAAGTTGAATGAATGCTGATCATTTCCTCCTCTCTGGAGAATAGGGTGTATGGTGAGGTTCTGGATTCAATAACACTAGGTTGCATCTTTAACTTAACCAATTGAAAAAAACGGCTGGCAATTATTTGGATTCTAAGTAGGAGTAATATTTGAATGAGTTTGAGGGAATGAGCTCTTATTCGTTCCAAAACCCTTCATTATGAGATGGTAGATTATCCCTGGCCGCAATAATTGAACTGGGTAGCGCCTGCCACGGTGATTGGGTTATTGGTTAGTTGGACATCTCTTGGAGGTGCTACTCCCATCAAATCAGTGTAAAATATGGTTCCTATTTGCTTATGTAGTGCATTTGGCAAGAGGGCAATGATAGAACCTTTGAAAATAAGAAATGGACACGGGAGGAGCTTCTTTCTCTCTTTTATCACACCTTATTGTTATGGGCTCTAGCTGTAGATTTCAATGGCATTAACCTTCATGATTTCCTTGTATCGACAATCCACCCATGATCTAGATAGGTCTTGTCTATTGTATACCATCTTGTGTATTTGGGTTTTGCTTATTTCTATCAATAAAATTATTTACTTTATCAAAAAAAAAAAAAAAATTTGAAGGTAACTTATTTGGCTTAGTTGAGATGACTATCATATCTTGCTTGAGTTTAGAGTTGATTCCATGGACCATTGGCTGGTGCCATGAGGGACCTGTGATATCACTGAAATCTTGCCAAAAACTCAACTTGCAAAAGTGGGAAAGAAGTGACTTCCTGGTTTACTGAGTATTAAAGAAGAAGAAGAAGAAGAAGAAGAAGAAGTAACTTCCTGGGCTTGCAAGCTCGTATAATATCACCGTTATTTACTCGTCAAGATATAATATCCTACCCTGCAATTCTTGGAAGGTATGTCTGTACTGCCTTAGTTGATCATGTTTTCTCTTGGATGATATATTTTGCAGATTATTTAAGGAAAATTATAGTGCAGGGAAGATCATCCAAATCAACCAAGGTTGGGGATATTATGACTGAAGAGGTATAAAATTTTCTCCCATTTTGCAGGAAAGACATGGTTCTTGGTTTTTTCCTCCAGTTTCTAACAAAAACTTTTCACATTTTCCTCTTTCTTGCATTGAACAATATGTTACGTTATAATACTGCAACACGATTTCCACAGAACAAGCTTATCACAGTAACACCTGATACAAAAGTTCTGCGCGCAATGCAACTGATGACAGGTACCATACACTGCTTATTGTTATTGACGGTTTCTCTCTCTCTCTTCTCACACACGCACACATACACAGATGAGGAAAATTTAGGCTTGGACCTAATGTTTGGGTGTGCAGATAACCGAATCAGGCACATTCCCGTCATAGATAAAAATGGGATGATGGGCATGGTGTCCATTGGAGATGTGGTCCGTGCTGTGGTGAGTGAGCATCGAGAGGAGCTAGACCGCTTGAACGCTTATATACAAGGAGGATACTAGATGACAAATGATAATGGTGTTGATGCACTTGGAACCATTGCCTGCTCCATGAGCACTTATATACAAGGACTGGGATTTTTCTTGAAACTCTGTTTTCAATTCAATAACTTGCGTGTTGCAAGTGACACGGCAGATGCTTTTGACTTCATCAATCTTTTTACCTAATGCCTGAAAATTCATCTCCATGTTTGTTGAAAAGTATGCATGTTTATCAAATTTCAGAAATCAAAGTTTTCCCATCATTATTCGGAATTGAAACGGGAAGTTAGGCCCCATAAGCATGATGAGATCCTTCTATCCATTGACTTACAATGCAAACCATCTACACAAACTCACACAGACATACATATATAATATTTTTTATTTGTACATCTTTTTAGTAATCAATTTTAACCCATCTTGGATTCGATTCTGCAGTAGAAGATGTAGTTTTCTAATTGTAGGCATTTAAGACTTGATTTTGGCATTATTTGAAAACATTTTTAACAAAAATGATACAAAATTATTGTATATATTTCTAGCATCATCGTCATCATCTATTTTCCGGTGGAATAATGTATGCATAATTTTATAGCATTTTTTTTAGTTTGGAAATGATAGGCACATAATCATTTTCATGTAACATCGTTCTATTAAAAATTTACTTTCAATTTAAAATATGATTATAAAAAAGTTTATATAAGTATATGAGAAATGCTAAAGTCGTTCTCCAAAGTCACATATCAAAGTTACACTCCACTGTTTTTTTTTCTTTTTTTACTTAATGATTAAGTAAGTATTTTTTAATGATGTTGTGAACTTTAAAAAAAAAATATTAAAATTATAAAAAAAAATACTAAAAAAACCAAAAAAAAAAAACTTTTTTACCTTAGTAGGAGCCACACTTGTGGCTCCAAAATCATTTTTTTATTATTTTGATATCTGCTCTTTATTTATTGTATTGAGATGATTACCGAAAATTTTTACTTCACTAAACTTTGTATCGATATATTGTTTAATGTAATATATGATATGTTTATCTTAAATATATATATATATGTATATATATTATGCGAACTCTTTGTACTATATCCTTATGACAAACAAAAATTATAAGCCTAGCTGAGAACTTTCAATGAACATGTTCCTCTATAATTGTCATGTATAACTTCTTTTCTTTCAAAACATATTTGATTTAATATATCATACTCTGTGGAAATGAGTAACATGCGTCTTGGGAACGCTAATATTTTTCTATTCGTTTCTATGGAAATGATATGATTTAATATATCATACTCTATGGAAACAAGAATATTTCCCTTGTTTTCCTATCTTTTTCATTTAAATACTGGGTACCCTTTTACTGGGAATATTACAATGTTTTCTTATTGTGTACCCTTTTCATATGTGGTCATGGTTACTGGTGTTCATTTGTTTCTGTGATGCTTTCAAGCTTCCATGTTTTTCATCTATGGTACAAAAATTCTTGAAAAACATGTAATTGAAAAGAGAAAACTGGGGTCGGTCCCCTCTTGAGAAAAGCAGCCCGTTGTTGGAAGCAGCGGTGGCTGACACCACCCACTCTATCGGGACCGGCGGGTTCTGGCAAGTTTACTCCTGTGACGGCGACCCAAGGCAATTTTTGACGAAGTCTTGGAAACCTTAAACTCGAAATGGGTCCGTTACGCCGCCGCAGGAGTGAACTTGCCGGCGTCCGCCAGTCTTGATGGGATGGGCGGCGTTGGCTATCGCCGCCTCTGGCAGCTCTGTTTGGCTGAGGGCCGAATTTCCTTAAAATTTATCTTCATTTTATTCTTTTATTATGTTTTTTATTATTGTATTTTTTATTATGTTTTCTTCATTTTATTTTTTTATTATATTTTTTTCATTTTATTATATTATTTATTGTGTTTATTGTAAAAAAATAACCCAATATAATTGAGCTGTTTTTGACACTGAGAACAGTCCGATCAGTCTCTAACGTCATTCAATTGAAAATTCAATAAACAACAAAACTAAGATGAATCGTAAATTTTAAGTCTAGAATATTATGAGATCATGTTGCAACATTTAACCTGTTTGTTTGCATGAATAAAATCAAAAATTCAAAATATATTTTAAATTTATTATTATATTTTTTTAAATCTCTAATAACGGTAGAAAAATTAATAAGGAAAGCAAATTAACCTTTTTTTTTTCTTCTTAAATAAAGACTCACCTCAACAAGAAGCAAGTTCTAGCTAAAACTGCCAAAAAAAAAAAACAGAAAACAAAAACCACCAACGATGACGGGCAACGGCGACGAATAATGGCGACGGCAATGCCAGAGCTTCACAGTGGGAGAGACGAAGCTTCGAAGTTCAAAGTGATCTTTTGATATGCGCAAAACAGGAGAGAACGCGACGAAGGACTCGACGGACAACGATGACGGACAACGCTCGGGTTTCGCAGTGGGAGAGAAGCAGCTTCGAAGTTCAACGATTTTTGGTTTCAACCCGACATCTAAGTGCATTTTTAATAAAGTAACTAATTTTTTTTTAAAAAAAAATTATATTTTTGTGTATAATTTTTTAAAATAAAATTTGACATTTTTTTATAATTTTTTTAATAGTTTTTAAATAAATATGATCAAAATTTTTAAAAAATTATATAAAAATATAATTTTAAAATTTTTTTTTAACTATCCTATTAAAAGTGCTCTAAATTTTGATCCGATAAGCCTGCCTTTAACGGGTTAGTCAGATTGAGTTGGTCGGCCAGATTGGATCATCCGAGCCCAATGTGCACGGCCTAATCCTAATGCACTTCAAATGGCAACCATTAGTAAATTGTTTATCGTGTTCCTCCAGCAAATAACTTATTTATTTTTCACAGCATTTTCCACCAATTTTCTCTATATTCTTAAAAAACACTTTATCTTTTGAATCTTAGTTAGTTTAAAACAAAATTTACAACTTATGCTTTGTTGAGAATCTGAGGTCCGTTCATAGACAAAATAATAATAATAATATTAATATTAACATAAATAATTTTAAAATTTCAAATGAGTAGGACAGGAGTGGAGGTGATTCTAGCCTGTTGGGGATTATGTTTTGAAACCTAAAAAATATTTTTAAATAGTTAAAAATATTTTTAAAGAAAAAATGACATATTTGATAATTTTATAAAAAGTTATTTAGATGATTTAAAAAGTTAAAAATTAATTTTTTTAAAATGTATTAAATTGAAACTTTTATTAAAAAATTCATGTAGATAACTATATATTTTAAAAAAATTATCATAACTAATTTTAAAAATATTTTAGACATATAAATCTCAAACAGTAAATAATTTTTTAATAATAAAATTTATTACATTAAATTTTAAACTATAAAATTATAAGTTATAAATTAAAAATAATATTTCCTATCACAACCAAACATGCACTCTTGGTTCGCGGTAAAGCCCAGCATGAAGTTGCAAAATCGAAAGCAGTTAAACTTTTAAAAATGTTCAGAGGTCTCCAATTTTGTATACAGACGGGCATATCTAACATATTTCTTGAGATTGATTACTTGATAATATTAATAGACCTCACGAAGAAACAACAGATTCGTACTAAATTTTACGTAATCTAATGAAAGAAACATCGAATTTAATAAAGATGTTTAGTGTTTGTAAGATTCAACATGTTCATAGATTAGGCAACGGGCTACTATTGCTTGGAATATAGATGGTATTGGGGCAGTTGTTTTATGCCTATTTCTCATGCTATTTGGGTTGATAAATACAGTTTTTTATTTTTTAAATATTATATATATATATATAAACAATAAAAAGAATCATAATTGGAGAGAGAAAATATAATTAAAGAAAAAAAAAAAAAAACAATTGACAAAAATTATATCTATATAAACATCTAGCGTGCGCACGGCATTATTCTTTAATTTCTCATAATAATTAATAACTTTACTCCATCTTCCTCCTACCTTATCCCGGCGACTCTTACAGGTTAAGATTCCGGTCAATTCTGGGGTTCTCTTAACTTGCTGCTATGATTATGCTAATTATTCTTCCTAGTCTTATTTCAGTTTCTTTCGTGTTTATGCTTTTTGTTTGACGTCCTGCCTCCTTAAAGACTCCCAAGTTTCAAGGAAAAAGAGAACCGAAAGAAAGAAGAAGAAGAAGACCTTTCCGGCTGCTCCGTCCCCTTCTGTACCGTGTGGCGATATTCACGCCGGCTTGAGTCAAATCCAAGCGGTTTTTTTTTTTCAGCCTTCCAATAGTTGGGTCGTTTTCTTGAGGTAATGATTCTTCTGAATGTCTGCTCTGCCCCTACCCCGCGCCCTTATTTGTATTCTGTCTTTTTGTTCCTCTCGGTTTAATTCGTTGGATTGGCATTGAATCCGAAGAATATTGTGGTACAACGGAATTCTTATGGTTTCTTTGGGTTTGGCGCAGTTTTTCATCTAAGATAGCCGTTTCAACAAAGCAATATGGTCGAATTTCCTTTTCCTCTTCCCCATGATTTTCTCCACGGCATTGACTACGTCAGTCCGATCAAAGTATATCACTGGCTGGCGTCCGTCTTTTCTGGCATACTAGTCTGCATAATTGTAAGCATTCTTGTAAATGTTAGTGGTAGTATTACAAAATTACATCTTGTTGCTTATAGTATACGAGAACACATGCCGTTGAGCTTCTTGGTGCCTTCGTTTGTTTTGGTAAAATTCCTTTTGCTAAAGACCCAACCATTGATTTAAAAGGTCTAGGACTAATTTGGTTAAGCTTTAACCCTCAGGATCATAATCCGACATCCACAGCGGCCCTATATGTCAACACTGACCCAATGGTAGCCCTTTCCCTTACGGTGGCTTCACTCATCTATTAGAATTCAATGACTTAATAGTATGCCCATACATAGTACGAATGCATTTTAATCCAGCCTATAGGTCACCCCCTCCATGATTCGAACTCATGATGTAGTCCCTGCTCTAATACCAATTGTTAAAGATCCAACCATTGATCCCTATGACTGTTGAATACTAATTTGGTTAAGCCCTTAACCTCAGGATTATAACACATTTTTAGATAATTCATTCATTCTATAACATCACCAGGAATTTTTTTGTACAAAACTAATTTACATAATCAAGAACTGAGATGAGTGACAAAATAATTTCTGGCTCCTGCCCCACCAAAGAATAAGTGACCGAAGTTTGCTTGCAAGCCTGTGGATCCAGGTTTGGAAACGAGTCTTTGAGATAAACTTCTTTTTGCAGTTGTTAGTATAGGAATAATATGACTTCAACTTCTATGTCTCGGTACCTTCAAAGCTTGAAATATTTAGGTCAAGTATCTTATCACTTATAAAGAAATGGGTTTAAATTATGACAAGGTTTTTTTTTTTTTTGGTTCTTATGTTATATTTTTAATGATTTTTTATTTTTTATTTTGGTTCCTTCTTCTTGTATAAGGTTTACAGATTAACAGGTCGTATTAGCCTCCTATGCTTCAAGGGATATGGCAAACTTAGCACTGCACAAAAAGTTGAATGGAACAACCGGTGAAACTCTTCTGCACGTTAATTCCTGTTTCTGCATCACAATTTTTGTCCATGATAGATTTTTGATTTCTTCATGGGCATAACGGTTACAGTTTCTGTCATGCAGGGGATTCTCGACATTCCATGCCCTTCTAGTAGCATTTGTTTCTCTATACCTCTTATTAGTATCAGATACTTTTGATGAGAACTCTGATGGTGACTTACTAGTTAGGAGGACGTCTGCTTTATCAGATACGTTATTGGGGGTAAGTTGACTCTGAAAGAAGCATTATTTGACTTTCTTGGCATGATTTTTCACCCTCTAAGTAATCAATTCAACTTATTTGTGCTGTATAAATAAACATGACCCTCTAAACCGATATATTTTTACTGATACGTCAAGCTAATTCTAATTGGATGGGATGTCAAACACTTTGTATTTTAGCTTCACTTTTCTATTTTTAATACATTGTTAACATAAGAAAATTCGAAATATCGTAGCAAAAGAATTTAGAAAAATAAAAGAAAGATCTACTTCTCTCTCTCTGCCCCCCCACCCGAACACGTGATGAATTTTCTTGATCTAAATCATATTCAAAATAGAGTTTGTGATTTCATAGTTTATATTCATGAAAAGTATATGAAACTGGTGGCCTATGTTCTAATTTTGTCTACATGCTAAGCCAAAAACACAAAACTGTCACTGAAAAAAGGGGCTAAAAGTGTTGCAGTAGACAGTGATATTCTCCAACCATTGAAACTGAATTATATGAACAGAGCACATTCTCAAGAAATGGATAAAAGACTTTGTGTGTTTTAGGTGTCCATTCCTAGGATAGATTTTCAGTTCTTTAGCTAGAAAAAAAGGGGAGGAAGAACAGGAGGATGAATAATAACTCAGAGAGATGTTAAAGAGTCTGTGCTTCATAATCTTGACAAAATGGAAGATTTGAAACTTTAGGGAAGGCCATTTTAGATTTGCATGTTGTAGCTGCTTCTAAATTGCTGTTTAGTAAAAGGTGAACTGATAGTGGATTCCCATTTTAAATTTTATTTCTTAGGCCTAAGGTGGAAGAGACTGTTCTTTGCTCTAGATCTTACTTGGGGAGTGCATATTTGCGGAGCTCGAGACTTAAATTAAAAATTCCATGTGGCTCTAGTGGTATTTGTTGAGGATTTCAGATGTATCCTGTTGGTGAAGGAATAATGACTTTGTTTTTTGGATATGTGGAACCTTACCCTCAGACGACCCCCCCCCCCCCCCACAAATTGGCAGCAAACCTCCAATACATGAGCTCACGCGAACATAATTGAATATTTATATCCTATTAATGTCCATCATTATGGTGAATCCGATTGATTGGATTCTAAATGTTATTCTATCTTGTTTTAGATGTAATGTACTTTTAAATGCATGAGTGGAATACCACTTAGTCAAGTAGAAGGGCCAAGGTAGGGGTTCCCACTTGTTTTGGGCATAACCTCTCTCCTCCATTGTTATTAATATTCTTTTGCATTTTCTTTGAATGCAGTTCACTCATTCTTGTCCCTTTTGTATTGCACTTCATACAGTTCTCCATGGGTTATTTTGTATCAGACTTGGCAATGATTCTATGGCTCTTTCCAGCTCTAGGTGGTCTGGAGTATGTAAGTGCGGAAAACACTTGCTTGATATTTTTAAATAATAGTATCATATTGTATGAGTTTATCATTTTCCAGAATGGGCTTTTCAACTTTGACTAAGATTACTTGGCATCCAAGTTTTATTTGACCATTCGAGATTGAAAAAGTGAAAAATGTGATTTATGCATCAACGGGATCTAGTTATGGTTAATTTAATAAGTTGGTTAAATTGGGTACTCTTTTTCAGGTCAAGTTTAACTATATGATCTCAGACTTCTGATTTCAAATATTCATGTGTACTAATTCACCAATTGCATTGATTCCATTTATTTCTAACAGGTTCTACACCATGGGCTATCCATGTTTTCAATCTTTTGCTCCCTCGTAAGTGGTCAATTGCAATTTTACATACTAATGGTACTCTTCTCCGAGAGCACAACCCCTTTCGTAAATCTAAGATGGTAAAGTTAGCAATTGAAATCTCCTTAATTTTCAAGATGTCTGTTTTCAACTTTGGCTTATCTCTGCTAATGCATACTTTCAGGTACTTGGATCTTGCTGGTCAGAAGAACTCCAACCTTTACATCTTTAATGGTGTTGCATTGTTCCTTGGGTGGTTGGTATGGTCTTGGATAGTCATGATCTTGGTTATTTTCGGTTGTTAACCAAAGTTTTGTGTATAGTAGTTTTATGATGGGCCTATTGGCATTTGTTTAGATAAATAGATTGCTCATTTTCAATGATGATGCTCTTGATGGGTGTAATGTAGGCAAAACTGCATACTTGAAAGAAGTTCTTTGTCAAATAATTTGGGAAAAAGAAAGGACATGCAGAATATGAATTTAACGGAAACCTCAATATTCATTCTTAGTTTCATTGACCTGAATTAGCGCAGAAGCTTTTATCTGTTTGTAAGGCTTCTGTGGGAGGCTACATAATAATGGAGATGGCTGATCTTGTTGGACAAGATTTAAATTTCCGTGTACTTCAGCTATTCGCTTTTCTTCTTTGAATAAACTGATTAAAATGTACTCATCTTTTGACAAATGTCGTAAGGATTTGGGGGTGGTTTCTCCACCATAAAACACACTTATGTGATCCAGATTGAACATTATAAGCTACTGAAGTGCAAGAGCAATGATTTTATATACCTTTGGTAGATTTAGTGCTTGAACATGCCTGAGCGTGCACACAGGTCAAGACGCCTGTATGTTGAGAAAGAGAGAATGCTGAAGGGGAAAATTGGATTTTATAATTTACAATGGTAATTTGAAAATTAGTAATTCTTTTAATGTTCATTGTAATTTTTTCTTCCTTCAGGTTGCAAGGATTCTTTTGTTCATCTACTTTTTTGCACACTTGTTCATCCATTTTGATCAGGTTAGTGGACACGTTATGGTTTTCCCCATAAATGAGCCTTAATTACAAAACCTTTCATATACAATCTTTACAATATATAGTCTTTTTTATTTGTGAACTAGAGGTCTTTGTAGCTTGCTTGCAAATATCTCATCACGCCAATTTCACATATCAATTAGAGTAGCTCGACTTTCTTTGCAATTTTTGTCTCCCTTATTTGTAAGATAGGGTGCTTGAGAGGTATTGTGCAATATGGCTGAAAGACTCATCTTGCTTGCTCTTATTTTTAAAGAACTTGATTGACCAACATTAAAAGTTTTACTGCAACAGCAGGGTCTTTCTTTTCCCCTTCACAGAAATTGTACAGATATAGCTGCTTGGTGCATTTATTCTTTTCAATTTGTCGAGAACTATACTGTAGAGTTAGGACTTCCTTAGGTATGAATCAAAATACACCTAAAACAGCCTAAACTAGGGTTTCTCCCTATTTCTTGATCATAGCAAGCAATATCCAAGGTGATTTCAAGCATTTCTCTCTTTAGGCTCTAAGGATGGTGGACTATGGGCTTCCTCCCCTCACATGCCGAAACAAAAAAGATGACTATATAGATTACTTGTCTTGTTTCTATTGGCTCATTACCAATCATCCTTCCGAAAGCTAAAGAGTGAGCCGTATCAAATATGGCACATCCAACCTTGAATAAATTGAAGTCTGTTTCTGATATCTGACTTCAAACCAAGCTTGAACTAATCACTATAAATAGCGTTTCTGTTGAATTGTTGTTTTCTATTTGTTTCAGGTCAAGAAAGTTTTTCCTTTGGGCTTCTACAGCTTGCTTGTGGTGCCTCCTGTGTTGGCCGTGATGAATGTGTATTGGTTTTGGAAGATCGCCAAGGGTTTCATTAAAACTATTACCAAAGCAAGACACAGTAAATGAGGATGCTCTTTGCCTTGATTTGCCTACACAGAATGGCGCATTCAGTGCTTGTATATAAATCTGTTTTCTTTCTCTTTTTTGTTGTTCTGGTTTCATGTGAATTGTACATGCTTTCTGATCTGCACTAAAAAAGGGTTGAAAACCTTTTTCATCAAAGTTTTCTATCCTAATGAGTAATACTACTCATCATCTTATGATGTGGTATTTGATGATTGAAGATTATTTATTATGTTTTATTTATTAGTCTATCATTTAATGCCACATTATAGAATGATGAGAGGATGATGAAAAATAGGATGGTGAATAGATTTATTCTTTCCTCTTTAGAAGTATCATTTCAAAGGGGTGATAATATATCCCTAGTGTTATTACACCTTTCTTGTGCATGTAGATTGGATTCAATTCCTACATGGGAATTGCTTTTTGTCCCACTCTTAGGCATCCCGATTTCCCTTTTTTTGTTTACATGATTTTTAAATAATTGTTTTAAATAATGTAATTTTTTTTCAAATATTTTAAGATGTTAAAAAAATCAAGTAAAATATTTTTAAAAAATACAAAAAAATCACAATATTTAAAAATACTTACTTAAAAATCATGTAAAAATAAAAAAAAAAAATCAACGAGATGCAATCAAAATTCCTAGTATCACCCTTCTTAAATTCTAAATTAAGCTCTATACCCAATATTATAAATTACCATAATGTAAACAATCGCTTGTTAATAGACAGTGTTATGTTTCGAGGGTTAAAAACTTAATTAAATTAGTATCCAATAGTCATATAATTTTTGGATCAATGGTTGGATCTGTAAGACTTTTAACGATTTCTCACCCACCTCGTTAATATACGCAATTCTTATATTTCCTCAATTAACTGACTAGTTTATTGTAATAATAAAACTAGTCGTTGATCATATAATTGTTCATTTTGTATTCAAATGCACCAACATCTCTGATTAGACAAGTAACAAAACTTAGCTCTCTCTCTCTCTCTCTCTCTCTCTCTCTCTCTATATATATATATATATATATATATTGTTCTTATCCCTCATCCCCATGAGAAAAGATCAAACCCCTTGTGCCTTCTTGAGTTTTCTGGAAGGGTAATGATTAATGAGCTTCCTAATTCTTTCTCCCCTCTATTATTGACAACTAAAGGTGACTAAATAATAAAAAAGTCATTTTTATTTTAATTATTTTTCAAAAATTTGTAAATAAATAAATAATCTTTTTTTAACTCCACCAAATTTGATTGTCAAAGACTCTAAAATAGACTGTTGTACTAATAAATAAAGACCTAATAGGATTCTCGACCTAAAATAAGAGAAATAGACATATAAAATGAGTTTCATAATATTTATTAGATATTTAGGTATTGTTTGTTTTGGGAGATGAGATCAAAAATTTAAAACACATCTCAAATTCATTATTATATATTTTCAAATTCTCATACAAAATATAATAAAAAATTTATTTTTTTCAAATTCTCATACTACTTTTTAAAATCTCCATACAAAATTAATATTAAAAAAATATTTTACAAAAATATTTTATTTATTTATTTTTATTTTTATCTCATCTCATCTCTAAAAATAAACAAGTAAAAAGTTTTGTCCGAAAAATTACCTTGGATGTTGCTAATACTGATATTGTTTTTGACCCGGTATGGATAAAGAAGTGTTTTATTTCATAATTGTATTTTTTTTAAAATTTGTATATAAAATATAATAAATAATTTAATTTTTTTAAGATTTCAAAATAATAATAATATTAAAAATATATTTTAATAATATTTCATTCAATTTTTATCTTTTAACTTTTATCTTATTTGATCTTATCTCAATTTATAACGAAATCTTAATTTTTAAATTTCATGATTTTCCAATAAGATTGAAATCTAATATGGGATGGAATACTAATACTTCTGATCGTTTTAAAATGTATAAATTCCGTATATTCCTCTTACATAAAAGTAAATAAATGTAAAATTATTCTTTTAATATCAAATTCCAATATTTTTAAAAAATAATACGTGAACATGCACATCCTAAAAGTTTACCATTTCTCGTGTGGATACATACAATTGAGTCGCGATCCGATTGATATTAGAATGGTGATGGTTTTCTACAATTTTTTTTTCTTATTTAAAAAAAAAAAAATTAATTAATTAATTTAATGGTTAAGAAAATAATTATTAGTGAAGTTAGATATGTTTTTTTTTAATTTAATAATTAAAGATGTTAAAATAATATTTAAAAATAATAAAAATCTCAAATACATCCAAAATAATAAACAAATAATAGTAAAATCATAAGGATATTATTACCCTTGATGTAATAACTAAAAAGACTCAGCGCAAAAAAAAAAAAAAAATTAAAAAGACTCTGCTACGGTCACAAACGGGGGATCCGACTGGAGTTGGGATCCCCCGTTTTTTGAATTTTTTTCCGATATTTTTTAATAATTTGAAATCATTTGTAAAAAAGTACAGCATTATCAAAAACTATATCGTTTATTGCCAAGTAAAATAAAAAAAAAAAAAATTAAAAACAAACAGTCGGAAGTTGTGCTTGTGACTTTTGTTTATAAATTTATTTATTTTTAATTATAAAAAGATAATGATAGCATTAATTCTCTTATTATTTTTTTATATTTAAAAATATTTTATTTTTTAATTTAAGAGCTGCTACATGTACGTTGACTTTTACGCACGGCTCTGTACGTGCTGCCGTGGCACTATGTGATTTGCAGCTGCAATCCATTTTCATTTACAATTGTAACCTATTTTCTTTTTAATAATTCGGAACTTCTCATTTTTATTTATTATTTAACTTTTCAGATTATATAATTTTTTAAGTAATAATATATACAATTTTAAGGCATATAAATTTTGTATATTCATTTTGAAAATAAGTTGAGTTTAATTTTAAAATTAATTTTATCATGTAAATTTTAGATTTTTTTTAAAGAGAGTAAAAAAATTGTGTTGCACAATTTAAGACCATAAATATTATTTTTTTTATTCATTTCAAACTGCATGCACAATAAATATTATTTTATTTTGTATCCATAAGATTCGTACACTTTAAAATTATTTTATACATTTTAAAATCTTTTATATATTTAAAATTATATCCTATATTACTATAAAAAATTATTCAGTACGCCGCTTATATCTAATTTTAAAATAATTAGCTTCTTTTATTTTGATAAAAAATCATTGCAGCATCTGCGTATAAAATTTTTGGGTGACGTTGAGAGTCGGTGTGGCTGCCCCAGCGTCAAAAGTAGCTCTCCTCTATAATTCTTATAATTCTTATAAAAATATAATAAAAAATTTTAAAAACTATAATAAAAAACACTATAAAAAAACTAGAAAATACAATAAAAAAATAAAAACACCGGAAATAAGCCCTACTTTTCCTGAAATGGACCATGCTCTACGCTGTTGGAATATTAATTTGGATCTGCATCCAGCAAGCCTGGTCACCAGGATTCGTCTGAATTATTTGCCTCCATTTGCTTGTGTCTCATTTTAATTCATGTACTTTTAATTTCTATTAAAAATGAACTTGATAACATAGAATCGTCATCATTCTTTCAATGCTTGGTTTCATTGTCGCGTGATAATTGAATAGGTCCATATGAATTTATGAAGGATTGAAAGAATGAATAGGGGTGTTCATCCGGATTTCGGATTTCCAAATCCGAAACCCAGATTTACAATTTTCTTCAATCTTTTAAAAAAAAATTAAAATATTAAGAAATATATTAAAATTTTAAATCAGGCCGGGTACAATCCGGCCCGGATGAACAGGCCTAAGAATGAATACATCTTCCGAATTGAGCCAACGAAAACAAAGGTGGCACGAATTTTTTACTAGTAATATGAGCCTCTATAAAAGCTAATGGCACTGAAAATTACTTGCATGATTTTTCGAACTGCACCATATACTTCCTGCATACACGGACTATGCCTATGCATTCATATCAATAATAATTATCTTTTACTTATAAAAAAAAATAAAAATTCAAATTGTACCGCTTCAAGTTGTTAATAAGCAATATATCATATGTGTTCAGCTTTTACCCAAATTGTCGAAATGAGACTTCATGCGACATCAAAACATGCCCTTATCAATTTTTTTTTAGTAAAAGTAAAGTTTCATTGATATAAAAGGCATAGCCTAAATATATTGGGAGTATACAACGAACATGCATAATTACATTTAAGCACTATAGAGATATAAGCAAATCAAAAAGATTGTCTGTATTACAAATAATGGCCGATGCCCAAGAGAGTAAACTATTGTAAAAAATACTGCTTCAGCTCATCCAAGGAACGCTTCATGTCTTCAAAGCACCTCTTTTTTCTCTCTATTCACAAACACCACATAATGCAATGAGGGATCATTCTCCGAATATCCTAACTCTTCCAGGCATAACCCATGCCACCCCGGTCTGATTAAGGATCTCATTTCATAAACACTAGGCCAAACAAAAGATGATCCACTAATTCTTCGTCTTTCTTACACATAAAGCACTAATCTAAAATGATGAGACCACGTTTTCTCAAATTATCCGAGGGAGAATCCACCCAAGAGATGCAGTCCATATAAAAAAATCAATCTTAGGAGGTACTTTGCATTTCCAAGGGAAACAATGAACAACTTGCTCATTTGTTGTGCTAGTGGAGATACATGTACCAATGTATACAACATAGTGTCTTGGGTGTGGCATGACTTGGTTGGAGTCCTTGCTATGCTTAATGAAATTGATTCACTCTTCCTTATCATGAATCAGTGTGTATTATTTGCTTCTTTGACAGAGATGTAGTTACATTCTAGTAAAGTCCCTTGGCTGCTACCTTTGCACTCTTAATAAAATGGACTTACATAGCAAAAACATTAAGGAAATCCCTTGGCCGTGAGATATAAAAATCAGCATGAAAATTTTCCTGATTAACACTTGCGGTGAAAGAGAAGCTTAAACTATTTTCTTCAGTGATTTGTGTGTGGCCATTTGGATGTCATCTAACATTTGTTATCTCCACTTTTCATGTATCTTCAAATGCAGGCTAGGCAGCTGCATTGGATTGCTACAATAATCCATCCATAGATTTATCTGGTGCGTGGATGAGCTTTAACCATTTTCTTGTGCACTCCATCATGATGGAACCTAGGACAAATTCGAGTTGCTAGACTTAGTTCATCTTTGTGCAGAGTTTAATGCAATATACCAAACAATATAGTTTATAGAAATGATTAACAATTTGAAATCATAAATTTTGCTCAAAAAATTTCGTAGTTCTGATTTCTTTTTCTTATTGGCTAACAAAAACCTACATTTTAAGAGTAAGATACAAAATGTAATTGAGCAATGTAATATTGTAAGATGATACCATCTTAGCTTGAAACAATTTTAACTTCTTCTTTTTCTCCCCTGAATAGCCTCTTATCAAACAGCTAGGCTATGAATATAACCGATGTTCCATCTAGGCCAACCATGATATTTCACCATTTGGCAATCCTTCAACTCGAGTCATATCTGCATACTTGTTAACTCCTAGAGGTTGGCTCAAGTGGTAAAGATCTTGGGCTTGAGGGTATGTGCCTTTAGGTTTAAGGTTCAAATTTGCTTGTGTGCAAACAATCTTTAGGGATCATTGGACTGGAGGATTCCCTTGAATCACCTGAGGTGCAATTGTGAAAAACTCATTACCGAGGGCCTGTACACTCCTGGGATTAGTTGGGATGCCGTTCCTGAACACCCAGTGCTAATAAAAAAAATATTTGCATACTCGTTAAATCGACGCCTACCAAGTTTTTCTTGATTTAGTGTGTGGATTTGTTTGAGTTTTTACTTGTATTTGTATGGTCTACCACGTGGCGTGTACTAATCAAACAGCAAATTTAGTTCCCCTATTGCATGTGAAAACAGATGAGATGCCATATTAACCAATATGGCATCCATGATCCAACACTTTGTGGACGATGTATATGTTGTTATCTGCTTAACATCGGCATATTAGAAAGGATGACAGAGCTATATTCAGTTTTAATATAGAATGGACTTCGGTGGAGTCCGGTTGGTTCAGCAGAGTTTCAAACTAAATGATGCTTTGATCTGTTACCAATTCCTAACATTTTTGGATAGGAGCTGTGCAAGATAGAGTTTTGTGAGTGTTATAAATTTCAGGTAAAAAGGACCGATAGATGAGCTGTGAAAAGAATGGAGATTGGGTAGCACCACTATTGATATGCTTCCTATCAGCCATAGAAAACTCTGTTCTGACTATCTGCCACATCAACATTGTTTCACCGGTGTTGCACTTTAGGGTATTATATGTAGGATTTTCTTTGTAAATCTAGCATGCGATGATATGACTGAATTGCATGCTTACCATGATGTGAATATCCAGTGGATTCATGTATGTTTTTGGATTTTTTTTTTTTTGTTTCAGAGAGACCAGTTATGTACGCAGAAAGTGCCCCATCAGCAGGGGTTTTTAGACTTCGTCATCAGGTGAACATGAAAATTCTCACAGCTCCTATTTAAGTATCTCTCTCTCTCTCTCTCTCACATTTGCATTGCTTATCTTTCAGATGATGGCTCCAGTTGGTGCCGAACCTTATGGTTCCCCTATGGACTTCTCGGTTGAACTTCGCCGAGCACAGCGCAATGCAAATACCAATTTTGGCAAGTAACACATCTACACACGATCAGTTGTTCCTGGATGTTTACTTTTGGTCGGAAAAAAACAGTACTACCATTTTGTATGTGATCTTCAAACTAAAATGTGTATGAAAATGAAAGTGAAGTTTGAGCGTCAATTTACCCTATATCCTTGGCCCAATCGACTAGCTTCATTATGCTTACCCTGTTCCTTTGTTCCTTTTTGTTAAATAGACTTGTGACTTCGGGGGAGGTGCGGGGAAAAGTTAATGGCATGAATCAGCCGTATCATCAATCATATGTCTCAATTTTCAACTCAAATACCCTACATTAGTCTAGTTGTCAATGATTAATGACCCGGGTGTTGGTTTTGGGTTTTTTTTTTTTTTTTTTGGGAAAAAAAAAACGAACTTTGAATTCGAAGGCACTTTTTTGGACGAAATGAATGGTTGCTTGTCTTGCTATAAAAATATGTTTTCTTTTTTTAAACTTTGAATCACAATACGGGGCTGGGGCTGGGGCTGGGACTGGGGCTACATTTGTCAAACATAAGGGCAGCCTGAACTTTGATCTTGCAGAGAAAATCAAAAATAAAAACTTACGCAGCTCTGTCATAGGAGCTCAAAGCCCCAAGTTGTCGCTTGTTTGAAGTGATTAATTTTGAAGAATTATTCTAGATACAGTCTTTAAATAAAAATTGGTCATGCAAATTTATATAATTATGTTTAATTTTTTTAAAAAAAGTTAAAATAATATCTTGCTATTCTACAAACAATCTTCAAATAAAAACTGCTCATACAAGTTTTTATAATTATATTTAATTTTTTTTTTATAAAAAAGTTATTTATATCTTTTTTTAAATGTTATTTTTTCTTCTAGTGTCCTCATAAATCAATAGGACTGCACAATGCAATCTCCCACTCAAAACTACAACTAGAAATTTTCAATTTTTAAATGCATTTTAGATCTGGAAGAGAACAATATTCCTAATCTTTTCATTTTTACAGTTGTAATCCAGAGATACAGATCATCATGGACCAACTTTCAGACTAAGAACCTTGTTATTGGCTTCATAAAAAATCAATGCATCTTCAAAATTTGAAAAAATGTACATACAATCATTTACATTAACTTCATCAAAATGCTTGCCTTTTATTTTTGATGTCTGCTATGATAAAATTTGCCTTTTATCAAATTTTGAAAATAATTTTGATAAAGTCAATACTAATACTAAGGAATTATTCAACGTTGATCCCAAAAGCTATATGGTCATTCACTTGCCTCTTGACAAAAAAAAAAAAAAAAAAAAACGAAAAAGAAAAAGTAAACCACTAATCTCTTCTCTTTTTCTCCATTTCTATTTAAGTCCATACACAGTTACACTCCCCTCCCTTTCATGTTCATATGCGTGGCCAACTCTTCACTCCTCTCTTCTCTTCTTCCCTCTCCCCTGACAAAGGAGGCTATTGTTTTGATTTTTTTTCCCCTTTGGGTCAAAAGAGGACTGCTTTATTTTAGAGTTGTTTGGATTGAAAAACACACTCAATCTATTATCAGTATAAATTTTATAAATTTTCATATAAAATATAAAAAATTATTATTTATCCTTATTTTGAGATCTCTACTAGGAATCTTGATTTTCCATTTTTTTTATAAGTTTTTTTTACATGATTTTTTTAACATCTTAAGATATTTTTTAAAAATATAAAAAAATCACAACATTATTTATAAACACACTTAAAAATCATGTAAAAAAAAAAAAATTGAAAATCAGGATGCAATAAGGATCCCTAACATCTCCCAAAATATAATAAATAATTCAATTTTTTCAAATTTCAATTCAATTTTTTCAAATTTATAATATTAAAAACTAATATCTAAATAATCTTTTATTTATCTTTTAATTTTTATTTAAAACCATCTCATTTTATCTCGCTATCTAAAAAACCTTATCGCATGATTTCTATATATTTACTGTCATTCGACTAATGCAAGAGCTTCATGCACTTGCAAGCCACCAATTATCAAACATGAATAATGATATACATACCTCTTTTTCCCTCTTTTTCAAGTCTTTTAGAGTTTTGCTACATATAAGTTGGTATGTTAATAAATACTGAGGGTGGGATTCATTTAAAACTCTAAAAATGTTAAAATACAATTATATTTTAGCATAGCTGATATGGAGAACTTCTACATCAGTAGTTTTTAAGAAAATACTTATAAATATATTTTTTCTTTTATAAAAATAACATTGCTTTATATAAATAATCTCAATATAAAATATGGTTGTGTAAAGAGTTTTAAAAAATGTTGTAGATATATCATTACTCTATCAAACATATTGTAACAATTTATCTGAAGACGTGAATTTTAACCATCATCAATCTAGAAAAATGTTAATACCAAATCTTATGCCATTATAACGCAACCATTTATATGGTACTATCATATGTTAAAGGAAAATTGTTAAATGTACTTACAAAAAAGTTTATTTTTTTTATATGTCAATTATTGATATATTAAAAATTATAAATTTTAAGTCAAAATTTTTTAGACTAGGTGACATAAGAATTGGTCTCTAAATAAGAGAATCAAGTTTGAATTTTCTACTCTTATATAAAAAATATATTTATATATATATAATATAAAATTTGAATTTAAAAAAACTAACAGAATGATTATTGTAAGTAAAAAAAAGTAAATACTGCTCATATTAAAAACATCAAATACGAATTAAAATATGTTATTTTATCATCAAATAATATCAAGTATAAAATTATATCTATATTATTGTTTTTCTCCGTCGGTCCAAAAAGATTAGCAGCAACAGCACTCCCCCCCAACTTTACCAATACGATTTACGCTTTTAGGCCCCGCTTGGATTCAGAGATGAGATGAGTTGAGATGAGTTTAGATGAGTTTAGTTTATTTTTTAATATTATTATTATTTTGGGATTTGAAAAAGGTACATTGGGAATTGAAAAATGTGTATTGGAAATTGAAAAAGGTGTATTGGGAATTGAAAAAGGTGTATAAGAATTTGTGTTTTATATAAAAAATTATAAAAATATAATAATAAAATAAAGATGAGTTGAGATGAGTTGAGATGAGCTGAGCTCACCTCTGAATCCAAGCGGGGCCTTAATGGCCCGCAATGTGATTCGCGTTTTCGAAAGTGGTGGAAAACACCGCGTCTCCGGCTCGATTCTCTATAAAAATGGCAGCAAATGGGACCCTCAGGACTCAACACAACACAACAGGCCTGAGGCACCTCTGACGGCCATTGCTGTTTCTCTGCCAAGATAATGCCACTACTATTGTTTCCACTGTACTCGCTACCTCGCCCGCCCATCCCTCTCAGTCTCTCTCTATCTTCTCTGCGAAGACAAGTAAGATACAAATACCCATTACCAGAAAGAAAATAAAAAGAAGAAACTTTGGTATAGGAATCTGATCCAATGCTAGCTTCACCCTTCTTTGTCGTCCTTCTCTCCTGCTTCCCAATTGCCGCTTTGGCAAGTGACCCTTTTGTGTTCTTCGATTGGACTGTCTCCTACATCTCTGCTGCCCCACTTGGAGTTAAACAACGGGTTATTTCTTCACTTCCATTCTCTGCAGTTCTCTTTACTTGATTTTGTTCCTCTACTCTCAAGTTTTTGTCACTCTCGTTCTTAGGAAGTAAATGCATACTGTTTATGAATAGCTCATGTTAAATTTTGGGTAATGTTCCATGTGATTAGTTTCTTGGAAATTAGTTGCTTACTAGAGAATTATTTTAATAAGCTGTAGAGTGAAAAGCTAAAGAAATTTAACTCGGAACAAGTTCCTAATGCAAATCTTGTAGTGGTAATGCCTACGGCATTGATGAAGCATACAAAGAAATTTACACCGCCATTCTCAATTTAGACAATACTTGTTTATCCAAACTTTTCAACTCTACCTCTGTGTACTACCCAAACTAGTCAGTCTTGTAGATATACCTCTTCCTCCTTCCCAAGATGTGAAGTCCAAATCTAAAACTCACCATTAAAAGATGAAAGCAAAGAGAAAAGGGAAGAGATAAAAATTAAAGGAAGAGCTAGGGCGAATGTAGTAATCTAGCACTGACTTAAAGCAAAATGCAAAAAAAGTATTGAGTGGTGCCTGAAGATCTATTATTAATCTGTTGGAGCGATGACAACATAGGAGCTCTCTTGTATCTCATGAAAGTGTCTTTGTTAAATAACATCAGGATTTTGTCACTGTTTACTAAACTCATTTATGACGTATAGTTTGTATTTAGTTATTCTTATTATTATGGCACCTGAGTTCTTTTTCTGTCTTTCTTCTTATATTTTAATGATTTAACTAAAGACTGAATTTTGTATGTATAGACAATCTTATTCTTATTATTTGCCGATTGCTCTATATGCGAGAACTTCTTTCCTTCTTTTTTAAAAGGTGGTAGGGCAACTCCCCATCCACCTCTGCGGAATTTCCCATCCCTGTTGGCAATTATGTTTGGCAGTGATCTCACTTTTCTTATTGGGGGAAACTGTAGATTTGTGCCCAAAGTGCTTCCAGGCTTTATTTTGGGTTGTGAAATGGGATGCATTTCTTCTTGTGCCCAAACAAGTTACCATCGGATTATTGGTTATCATAATATTGCTGTTGGTTGTTGCTTCATCATTAGCTAATTAGACTATTAACAAGTGACACTGTCTTTAGAAATCAATGAACCACATGTTTCCAGCAGTTACTATACAATATAGTATGTAACTAGGCTTTTCTTTTGTATACTTCCTGTGTACACGGGTTATGCCCATTTCATTCCTATTAATAAAACTTATCTTTTACTGATAAAAAAAAAGAAGTTTTTTTTTTTTTTTTTTTTGATAAGGAAAAAAAAACTTACTATACAATATAGTTAAATAAATCCATACTGACAACCAAAAGTTTCAAACTAGTTTCATCTCAAAACAGTTGTAATCTATCTGAGCAAATTTGTGAGCTCAGATACTAGAATCAAATGATTGAATGTGGTAATTGAGACCCTATCACTCAGTAATCTAATCGTGAAGCATGTAGTGGCCATATGAGTGTGTTTTTCAGTTTATCTGAATCCTATAACATTATTGTATGAGATGTGCAAAGTCCTACAATAGTTTGCTGATTCAAAAATCAGGCATTTGTACCTGCATAATATATTAAATAAATTACTTGCTTTGTCACAATGTAATCATGAGAATTTGCTTCTCGCATCTGGAGACCAATGCCACTATAAAGACACTTTTGTTTAATGCAATTTTCTGCACTATTCTTCCTGCCAGATGACGTTACTCTTAGAACTTTATTCTTGGTTTACCCATCAACAATTGATTCCCTATTAATTTTTGCTCTTAATATTTGCACTTCTTCAAATATGCTGTCAACTGTCTTTCAGTTTTTTAACCATCTACATTCTTTTTTCACTCAATGCATGAGTTATGAGTAATTGATCTAAACTTGGGTACGAAGATGAGGTTTACTGTTGATTGGTTAAGCACGGGCAACCTATAAAGATGTACTTTTCCATGATTTCTTTCTCATACTGATCCTAGATTTTGGAGTGGAGGCTTTATATATCTGTGTTCCTGTAATATTGTGCAATCATTTACTACGGTGTACATCTTTATGTTGTGGTTTATATACACATTATGCTTAATATCTTGGCTACTCCCCCCTTTCGAATTAATAATGATCCAATTATTCCAGGTGATTGGAATTAATGGGCAATTTCCAGGACCAATTCTCAATGTCACTACGAATTGGAATGTTGTTGTCAATGTCAAGAATGACCTTGATGAGCCGTTGCTACTCACATGGTATATTTACTTCTACTGTAAAGAGTTAGCGAAATGCATGTATCAACTTTATTAATCTTAATATTGCTTAGTGTAATGCAGGGATGGCATACAACATAGGAAGAACTCTTGGCAAGATGGTGTTTCAGGGACTAATTGTCCAATTCCTGCTGGTTGGAATTGGACATATCAGTTTCAGGTTAAAGATCAAATAGGGAGTTTCTTTTACTTCCCTTCCCTAAGCTTTCAGAGAGCTGCAGGTGGATATGGAGGAGTCATCATCAACAACAGAGAAGTAATTCCACTGCCCTTCGGGATGCCGGATGGAGATATTACAATCTTCATTAGCGACTGGTATACTAAGAGTCATAAGGTCGGTGTATATTTGTTAGGGTTATATTTGTTGGTTTCCTTGGTATTGACCGATGTTTATGGTGAAACAGAAACTAAGGGAGGATGTTGAAAAAGGAACTGACCTTGGAGTTCCAGATGGTATCCTCATTAATGGACTTGGTCCCTATCGCTTTGATGAGGCAGTTGTTCCAGATGGCATTGCTTACCAGGCAATAAACGTTGAACCAGGTAACTTTCTACAATGTGTGTGCCAATCATGTAGCATTAACCTTCTTGACTAATCTAATTGTTTGTCAAGGGTCAGGATTCTTTAGATTTTCTAGCATAAACTATGTGGTGGATTTCTCTGGATCTCAACCTTCTATATTCAATAGTAGGACTTTTGCCATAGAAGACTGAACTTATTAGCAAGAACACTTTCCAGCCAGGCATTACTATCATTTTGAAATTCAAAATATTAATCATTTTAGTATTTGCCTTATTTTGTACATTGACTTGAATTGAAAGTGAGAAAATGTACCGGCCATTAGTGGCCAATGACCTGAGAGTCACTAAAATAGAGCACCTATAATTAGGAACCCTCCAATCACAAACCTACCATCTTCGACTTAAATTGGTTTTGTCCTATGTATACCACCTTGTTTACTTGGGCTTTGCCTATTCTATTAATACAATCGTTTACTTATCAAAAAAAAAAATTCTACTATTTTTTGGAAAGGCCATACCACACAGGATAATTTTTCAAATTTTATTTATTTTTTTAAACGACATATATAACCGCCGTTAGGGTGGACTAGAGGTGGTGACCGTGACGCGGCCACAACCTCTACTGCAGCCAAAGATCAATCTCAAAGCAGGGTGGTCGAAGACCCACCTTGCCTGGGCGGTCTGGCCAAGGGTGGATAGCCACCCCTCTATTTTTTTTTTTTTTAATTTACATTTTTGCAGATTTAAAATAGTGTGGGTGAACCTATTTTATTTTATTTATCAGTAAATAAGGATTTTATTGATAGAACCTATTTTAATTTGTAAAAGGCTGATGTGTAAATAATATTCATATCTCTTACTTATCAAAAAAAAAAAAGGCTGATGTGTCATCTTCCTTTGGAGGGTGTAGCAGACCGGTCCCCCCCCCCCCCCCAAAAAAAAAAAAGAAATACAAACACAATTGCACTAGTGGTAACTTTGAGCGGTACATTTGGGAGGGCTGAGTAGCAGTGCCCTAACCACTAGGTGCTCATCCATGTTCATAAGTTCACATTCTTAAAATCAACCTATTTTCCTCTACATGAAGTTAATAAACTTAATAGAATAATCATAAAATTTCTTTTGCCATGTACTACTCCCAAATGTACCTCAATGAGCCTAGAATATTATTTATCTTTATACATGAAGGCCAGGTTGAGACCAATAATTGATCTCCAACTTAGAATATTAATTCATCTTGAGTGCATGACCTATAAACCTACTTTCACGTGTCATGGCAGATGTAAAATGAAACCTATGCGTGAATTAAAGGTATAGAGAAGACTGCATAAAGATGGTGAGAAGCATGTTTGATTAACCTTGTGGAATGAAAGGGGTGGGGAAATTTCTCACAAAATCCAAAGTCTTGATATTATATAGTATATGGTTAAAATTCTGAAATGCAGCTGAATTAGATAGGAGGATATTAAACAATTGTATATTTGAAGTATGTTTTAAGCCACCGAAATCCAAGTTTGAGATAAGAGAGAAAATGTTCAATTCAAATGAAATGTCTGTGCAGTTTCTCTTAGTTGCAGTTTTTGTAATAGCCAAATGTTTGAAATTTTATTTGCTACAGGAAAAACATACCGCCTCCGGGTGCACAATGTTGGTATTTCAACTAGCTTGAATTTCCGAATACAAGATCATAACTTACTGCTTGTGGAGACTGAAGGATCTTACACAGTTCAGCAGAACTACACAGACATGGATATTCATGTGGGTCAGTCGTACTCATTCTTGGTCACGATGGATCAAAATGCTAGCCATGACTACTATGTGGTTGCCAGTTCGCGGTTTGTCAATTCATCTACTTTGGTTAGGGCTACTGGAGTTGCCATTTTGCATTACTTCAACTCTCTAGGACCTGCTTCAGGTCCTCTTCCTGATCTTCCTAATGAATACGACTCTTATTTCTCAATGAATCAAGCAAGATCCATAAGGTTGTAGTTAAGTATATCTTTTTTTGGATTAATGACATTAATATCCCAAAAAAGCACATATTGTAGACTTCACCAAAGATTCTTAGAATCTTACATCAATCAGTAACATTTCCTATGCAGGAAAGTGAGTGGTTGAAAGATGGTTTCATCCCTGGTCTCAAAATTAATAAGTTATGTGATCTGGGATAAATTATCTTTTCAACTGCTTACGATTGACATTTTTGTTGGAGTGCAAAGCAATATTGTTATTGTGTTGGATAAGTAGTCATGGATGCTGGGCAGACTATTGTCACATTCTCATCTCCATGGTGCTTTTCAGGTGGAATGTCTCTGCTGGTGCTGCTCGTCCAAACCCACAGGGATCTTTCAAATATGGTGAAATTACAGTTACGGATGTATATGTGATCCTCAATAGACCTCCAGAGCTTATAGATGGGAAGTGGCGTACTACCCTCAATGGCATTTCATATTTGCCACCTTCAACACCCCTAAAGCTCGCACAGCAGTTCAACTTGCTGGGAGTCTACAAGCTGGATTTCCCAAATAGATTGATGAACAGGCATCCCAAAATGGATACATCTCTAATTAATAGTACTCACAAAGGATTTATGGAAATCATCTTTCAAAACAATGATACAACCGTCCAGAGCTACCACATGGATGGCTATGCATTCTTTGTCGTGGGGTGAGCCTTTAGCTTTGATGTCCTTAATTGAAAATTTCTAGTTTGTGTACTTAAAAGATTGATTTGGAAAATTTCTTTTGCAACTGTAGAATGGATTTTGGAGTGTGGACAGAGAATAGCAGAAGCACTTATAACAAATGGGATGGTGTTGCTCGCTGCACTACACAGGTATGCCTGTCTCTCAATCTTGCGCCAAAATGCTTTTGTAGAGAGATCACCTGGTGAAGCTATTTTTGCATACGAAAGCTGCAATGGAGAGATGGGAGAGACAATAACGAGGAAGGCGATTGAGCTTAATTTAGGAAAGAAAGTAGAGTTTATCTTAAATGCTAAGGAGTTCTAGAATCTGTATGAATGATAATTTTCTTCGTATTATCTAAATGGAAGAATTGCAGAATGGGTCTAGGGGATTGTGTGTTTGTGATGCTCCCTCTCTCACTACATTAGGAACCTATTAAGCATACTGTCAAAATGAAATGTAATTCCTGGGTGTTTAATTTTCTGGAAAGATCCTCTTTGAAATCTAAAAAGTGAACCCTTTTGATTCCACTGTAACGTACTGCTATCAGCACGCTTGTACACGCACACATAATGGCAAGATATGCGGTGTATCTTTGATTCTTTGTTTATAAATGATTAGCTAGAAACAAAAAAGAAATCTAAAAAAGAAAACAACCGGGAAAAAGCATTGAAATGTTATTTTGATGAACTCTTATTTCTTCTTGAGAGCAGGTCTTTCCTGGAGCTTGGACAGCCATTTTAGTTTATCTTGACAATGCCGGCCTTTGGAACCTTCGTGCACAGAATCTTAATTCATGGTATCTGGGGCAAGAAGTTTATGTGAATGTAGTAAACCCAGAGAAAGATGAAGTTCCTTTGCCTGAAAATACTATATATTGCGGCTTACTTTCATCGTTACAAAGGTAAGAAGGCCAAACACAACTACACGTTGTTAGTTCACTTATTATACTATATTTATGCAATGGAAATCAAAATGCTTTTGCAATAATCTATATATACATATATATATGTATGTATGTATGCATGTATACTGAAAAGTTACTTTCCATCATTTCTTTGAGTTAATTTTCCTTAAATTTTCCAAATACTACCATGAATATACAATTCATACAAACACCTTCCATCACCTTAACCGATAGTTTTATTTGTTTGTTTCTTGTCTGCAGGGATCAGGCTCACAGAATCAAGTTCTCTGGTGCACCGTCTTCGTCAGATGTAAGTAGAAGAATTTTTGTTATAATAGTGATAGCATTCATAGGAACTTGCATAGGGTAATCAAAGTTGGATTGAATGATAAGCAAGCATTATGTATCAAGTAATTGAACAAGATATTTATTTATGTTGTTTGAGGAATAGTGGAATACAAAATATATAGGTTTCAATTGTTTCTACGGGAAGGGAGAAATCAAGGGAATGGATTGTAGAATATTGCTGGATGAAAAGCATGTAATATTGTAATTCTATTGGGTATCATTGTAATTTTGAAACTGAATGTATTATTGTTCAAGTGTTGTGATGTAAAATTACATTGCCAACATCTACAGCTTGTGATTAAATGACATACATCATGTCAAATAAAAATCCCTTCTTGTGATCATTTATGGCCATCGGTTTGTTTTAAAATCTGTTGATCGCTGGCCAGTGGCGGAACCCTCCCTAAGATTTTTTTATAATTTATAATTTTTCCCTTTTTTTCCTCAAAATATTATGTATTTAAAAAAAATGGCATAGAAATATCTCTCTTCAACGTTTTTTACATGGTCCAAAACTTTATTTAATTTCTATATATTATGTATTTACTAAAACATGGTCCCTTCAAAATTAATTCTTTACCCCTAGAAATTCTTTAAATGCTAAAATAGCTTAAAACTAAAATTAAATGGATGAGAATAAAAAATTAATAGTATGGACTCTAAACTTCTTGATTATACGATACTAAAGTGAAATAAACACTAGACGAATCACTTAAGGTTGACATTTTGTATTAAAAAAAATAGTTGAGAACTTTTATCTAATTTCATTAAACAATAAAAAGTTTCTTTTACGGCCTTAATTGCAGCATTATTAATGCCAGACAGAATAGCGATTATTCTGCAGGCTAGTTTCAACAGATGAATTTACAGGGAAGAATACGAGAAATTTGTCCAAAATACAGAGAATACGTCTCTGAGAAAAAAACTGAATATTATCAAATGAAAGAATGTCGAAAATCAGTCCACAAACCGGACTATATAGCTAAAATTTGTCTGTAATTGAATTTTACCAAAAATGGCAAAATCTCGAAATAACGTAAAATTTAAATTCAAATTAAAATAAGCAATCTACGAAAAATCTGGAATAAATCAGATTTAAAATGACTTCCTAACAAATATACGAAATATTACCAAAAATAGTAAAAAATAACTAAAAATGACAATTTCAAAGGGAAAACAGCGGAATTTGAGGTCAAAAAAGGGTACATGGAGCCATGCTCGATGTGGACAGCGTGCGCGTCAAAAAGAGCTTTCCGAATTGGGGTCTTATGCACGATTCTGACACCCGTAGCCAAAGTTATGGCCAAAAGACTGAAACGCACCTAAAACTCCCCCAATTAGAAAGAGATCACGATCACTTCCGGCCATTACGCTGATCTGCCAATTCATGGTACCTCAGCGCCATCAACGTGCAATCAGACAGCTTAGCATCATCTGTCTCGGATCCCTCTGCATCAGTCGCCCAGGGTTGGAAAGAACTCGTCCTCGAGTTCAAAGTAGTGTCATCAGAATCCACAAAACAAGGGTTTAGGTGCTTCACATTAAAAGCATTAGAAGTTTTTAAATGACTAGGAATGTGCAACCTGTAAGCATTATCATTGATCTTCTGCAAGACCTCACATGGTCCAATCTTCCGGTCCTTAAGCTTACTATACTCGCCAACAGGAAAACGATCACGAGTTAATACAGCCCAAACAAAATCACCAACATCAAAAAGTACCTGGCGACGATGACTGTCAACCCGAGTCTTGTACTTGGTATTGCTCTCATGAATAGCCTGTTTCACCTGCTCATGGATGCCCCGAAGATGCTCTGCCATCTCATCTGCTTTAGTACTGAAACGTCCTATACGTGGAATAGGGGTTAAGTCCAGTACCCCGGATGGGTTTTGACCATAGACAATCTCAAATGGGCTTAAGCCTGTGGTTCTATTTTTCGATCTGTTATAGGCAAATTCTGCTTGAGGTAAAGTCAAATCTCACTGCTTCGGCTTAGTTCCTGCCAAACACCTCAAAAGGTTGCCCAAACTCCGGTTCACCACCTTGGTCTGACCATCCGTCTGAGGGTGGTAGGCGCTGCTAAAATTCAACCGTGTCCCCAATTTTCCCCATAAGCTCTTCCAAAAATGACTGATGAACTTGGAATCACGATCAGAAGTGATAGTTCGAGGAACACCATGTAAGCGCACTATCTCCTTGAAATAAAGATGGGCAATCCGAGTAGCATCCATAGTTTTCCTGCAAGCTACAAAATGGGCCATCTTGGAAAATCTGTCAACCACAACAAGGATAGAATTTGAGGCCCGTTGGGTGCGGGGTAAGCCTAATACAAAATCCATGCTGACATCTAACCAAGGCGCTTCAGGAACAGGTAAGGGAGTGTACAGGCCCGTGTTGGTGAGAACTCACTTAGACCGCTGGCACACATAACAACGGTCCACATAATGAGCCACATCACTAGTCAGCTTAGGCCAATAAAAGTCAGAAGAGATAAGGGCTAGTGTCTTGTCTGGCCAAAGTGTCCCTCATTATGAAGTTCACTTATAATTTGCTGTCTCAATGAACAATCTGGAATGCACAACTGTAATCCAAGAAACAGATAACCATTATGCAAAATAAAATAATGACGGCGACCATCAGTTACCTCCTGAAATATCCTTTCGAAGAAAGGATCAGCTGCATACAAATCTGTGAAAGCCTCAAAGCCTGCAACTCTTGTATTCATGGTAGTGAGAAGTAAAGTACGATGGCTTAGGGCATCTGCGACGCGGTTAAGGCTCCCGGCTTGGTGCCTCAACATAAATGTAAACTCCTGCAAATACACCACCCACTTGGCATGTTGTCTACTCAGCTTGTGTTGGCCATTGATATACTTCAGGGCCTCATGATCAGTGAACAGGATGAACTCCCTCTGTACTAAGTAATGACGCCAATACTTCAGAGACTGAACTATGGCATAAAACTCAAGGTCATAGGTGGAATAATTTTTCTTTAAGCCCGATAGCTTTTCACTGAAAAAAGCAACTGGACGCCCTGACTGACTCAGAACACCACCAATGCCAACACCAGATGCATCACAATTTATCTCGAACACTTTGTCAAAATCAGGAAGTGCCAAAACTGGTGCCTCGGTCATCTTCTGCTTGACCGGTTGAAAACTAGTCTCTACCTCCTCAAACCACTTGAAATCACGTCTTTTGAGGCACTCTGTGATAGGAGCAATCAAAGTGCTGAAATTTCTGATGAACTGTCTGTGAAAGGAGGCCAATCCATGGAAACTTCTGACCTCGTGCAAGGTCCTTGGTTTGGGTCACTCCAAGATTGCGTCTATCTTTGATTGATCTGTATGAATACCATCAGTAGACACCACAAAACCAAGAAAAGTTACAGAAGTAGTAAAAAAAGAACACTTCTTCTGATTAACAAATAGGCACTCCGTTTTCAGCATCTCAAAAACAGTACGGAGGTGGTCAAAGTGTGAGGCCCATGTCGGACTATAAATGAGAATATCGTCGAAGTAAACCACAACGAATCTCCCCATAAAAGGCCGCAATATCTGATGCATAAATCTCATAAATGTGCTGGGTGCATTAGACAGCCCAAAAGGCATGACCATCTACTCATATAACCCGTGTTGCGTCTTAAACGATGTCTTCCACTCATCTTCAGGCCTTATTCTGATCTGGTGGTATCCGCTTTTAAGATCAATTTTTGAGAAGACCTTAGAACTGGACAACTAATCCAACATATCATCCAGGCGGGGAATTAGAAACCTGTACTTCACAGTAATTTTGTTGATTGCTCGACTGTCAACACACATACGCCAGGAACCATCTTTCTTTGGCACGAGCAGGGCAGAGACTGCACATGGGCTCATACTCTCACGAATATAACCCCTCTCCAATAACTCTACCACCTGTCGCTGTAACTCTTCAGCCTCTTTGGGACTGAGGCGGTATGTTGGTCGATTTGGCAAACTCGACCCTGGAACAAAGTCGATTTGATACTGGATATCTCTCATAGGCGGTAACTCAGGATGGAAATCCTCTGGCATCAAGTCAGCGAACTCTGCCAACAATTGCTGCACCTCTACTGGAAAATCAGAGTCTGCGGCTATTGCACTGTTCTCGCAAGGTAGTAGAGCATAGACCACGTCCCCATGCTCAATCTCATCTAAAAACCTGGACATAGAAAGTAGGTTAGTATTATTGGCTACCGGAGTCGGAGTGGGTCCTTCTCGCATGGGGACGTGGACACAATTTTTTTTCCCTTGATGTTAAGGGAATATGTATTTTTCCGTCCATCATGGATGACACTGCGATCATACTGCCAAGGTCGACCCAACAATACATGACACGCATCCATAGATACAACATCACACCAGGCATTATCGAAATATTTTCTGCCAATTGAAAAAGACACAAGGCATCGCCTATCTACTGCTATCTCACTGCCTTTATTCAGCCATGACAACTTGTATGGCTTAGGATGATGGTCTGTCTTCAACTGTAACTTCTGGACAACTTCCTCGAATACTACATTCTCGCAACTGTCGCTGTCAATGATCATTTTGCAGACTTTATCTGCAATTGTGCAGGTTGTGTGGAAAATATTGGTTCTCAACCAATCGTCCCTTGAATCGCCCTTGGGAGTCAGTAGGCTCTTGCGAACGACCAGAGTCTCATGGCCATTTCCATGTAGCACATCGTCAACTTCATCATCGTCATACACGGGCTCGCCAATCTCCTCAGGCTCGTCTACTATGTCCTCCTCAATCAACAAATTTTTATCCTTTTGATTAGCCGACTTCCTGCAATCAGTCGCTTTATGCCCCTGTTCCCCACAACGAAAACATCTAATAGTAGGGTTAGAATTACTTTGTGCTGGCTGCTGGACAGGACGGGAATCCTGAGGGCGAACTGGCCGACTGTTTTGATCGTTCCTAATCACTGGCCTCCTGTTTTGCTGTTTTTCTACAATAAGTGCGTGCTGGTATGCCTCTGAAACAGTCCACAACGAGTAAAGGTTGAGGACGTCTTGCAAGGGTTGGCGCAAACCCCCCAAATATCGCGCCACCAACTGCTCCTCCATCTCAAATAAATTGTTCCGTGCGACCAATTGGTAAAATTCTTCTGTGTAATCATCGACTGATCTCGCGCCCTACCTCAACGCATGAAGTCGCTGAAACAAGGTTTGAGTGTAGCCGAAGGGAAGGAAGTGACCCTTCATCTTCTTCTTCATCTTCTTCTTCATCTTCTCCCAATCAGTGATCTTGGCCTTACCCTACCTGTCGCGTGAGTGTCGCAGCTGCTCCCACCACGCAGATGCTCTGCCTTTGAGTTTAATGGCGACCAGTTTCACTTTCACACGATCATGGACTTCCTTGTAATCAAATATACGCTCCACTTCATTCATCCAATCAATGAATCCCTCGGCCTGTAACGTACTAGAAAATTCGGGCAGATCGACCCGAAAATTGAGGTCTACATGACGTTCCTCCCGACCACGGTGCTCCCGGAATAGAGCAAGATTGTGATATGGGTTTTCGAAAGTAGACTCATAATCATGATCGGAGGTCTCATGATCCTTGAGATCGCGCGCCTCCAAGCGCTGGGTTAACTCTACGACTTGCCTCTGCAAATCCTCAATCATCGCATCCTGAACGCTACGATCACGGTACTGGGCTTCCTCCTTCGGACCCTGCCCACGATGACCGCGACCATGACCACCAGCCATTGAAACTGATGAAATTTCACCCCAGGAAGATGTTGAAGCTCTAATACCAACTGACGCCAGACAGAATAGCGATTATTTTGCATGATAGTTTCAACAGATGAATTCACAAGGAAGAACACGAGAAATTCGCCCAAAATACAGAGAATACGTCTCTGAGAAAAAAACTGAATATTATCAAATGAAAGAATGTCGAAAATCAATCCACAAGCCGGACTATATAGTTAAAATTTGTCTGTAACTGAATTTTACCAAAAATGGCAAAATCTCAAAAATAACGTAAAATTCAAATTCAAATTAAAATAAGCAATCTGCGAAAAATCTGGAACAAATCGGATTTAAAATAACTTCCTAACAAACATACGAAATATTACCAAAAATAGTAAAAAATAACTAAAAATGACAATTCGGAAGGGAAAACAGTGGAATTTGAGGTCGAAAAAAGAGCACATGGAGCCATGCTCGATGTGGACAGCGTGCGTGTCGAAAAGAGCTTTCCGAATTGAGGTCTTATGCACAATTATGACACTCGTAGCCAAAGTTATGGTCAAAAGACTGAAACGCACCTAAAACTCCCCCAATTAGAAAGAGATCACGATCACTTCCGGCCATTACGCTGATCTGCCAATTCATGGTACCTCAGCGCCATTACCGTATAATCAGACAGTTCAGCATCATCTGTCTCGGATCTCTCTGCATCAATTATATAATCAATGTGACACCAACATATCCCGTTTTAACATAGAACTTGTATAAACTAGCTTTAAGTAAATGAAATATGAGTTTATGAAAGGAAAATGCCATTTGCCCCGTTTGGTGCACACTAGTTGGTATGCACCGTTCCCTTTTTTATTTTAGTTTTTTCATTTTTTTTAATTTTATTATTAAGAAAATATTATTTAATAATATTATGATTTTTTTTATTTTTTTAAAAATGTTTAAAAGTATTAAAAAATTATGTAAAAAAATAAATAATAAAATAATTAATTTACACTAACGGTACACTGGACAATACATTTATAGCGGTGGCTGTAGCACCACCCGTTTATGAAAAATCACTCATTAGTTTTTATTAAAACTAAATTCTTTCAAATATTTTTACAAAAATGATAATGGATGAATATGATTAATTATAGTAACTAATGGAGATGCTAAGTTGTGTTTTTTAGATTCTTAATTCTACGTGTGTGTGTGTGTGTGTGAGGGTGAGGGGGAGGGGGCGGGGGGAATTATTAATTTTTTTATTCAAAATGAAAGTTCTCTTTAAAATGACTTTACCAAGATGAAACTTTATATATATATAACTTTTCTTTTATGATTTACTATAGAACTAAATTTTAGATTTATTTCAGTTAATTTTACATAAACATTACAAGTTGAAAAACGAAAATGCTTGGGGCTTCGAGAATGGTGCCTTCCGCAGTGACTTTTTCTTATTAAATAATTAAAGAAGAGACTTTTTAAGTTTGTGGATTTTTATGAAGTTTATAAGTTTGTTGGTTTTATTTTTTATTTTTTAATCTTTCTTTCTCCCCTCCCCCGTGTCTCTACATCTTATTCAGAGAGTTTGTGTTGTTCCATTTTTTAATTGTTGAATACAGTTACAACAACAAAGGATGGGAGTGCTGTTCTTGCCAAATATTGAAGTCAATCTCCAGCAGTAATGAAATAACGGAAGTGAAATGACCACGAAAGATTATCAAATAATTAAGCCAATCTTCTTTTCCCTCAAGACCGTTAAAATGCCTGGAGGAGGGGTGGAGTTCGGTTTGTTGATGTAATCTCCATGTGGCCATTACACTTCCATTATTGAAGCTAATCTATTCCTGCATTGAGTATTCGAAAATTGCTGCCATCATCGTCTTCTCCTTTTTTTTTTCCCGATTTCTTTCTAGGATTATGGAATAGAGCCAGAAAAAAATCCTAGCACAGAGATTGTAGCCCAATAAATTGGAATGTTAACTTTGATCAATCACTTGTAGGCATAACTGTTAATTATGGTCTTCCTATGGGTATAGGCTGACATATTGCTGCGAAGAGGAAATGTGCTGCAGTCTAGCGGCACACCCTCAATTTTATTTTTATTTTTATTTTTTTATTTTTAAAAAAATAGGAATTGGGCAACGGCACACACAGGGACTGCAGTTAATATTTTTTGTTTTCAAAATCACATAAAATATTTGAGGAGCTGCAATCCATCAATCCTCTCTTGAAAAAGGTAAAAAAAAAAAGGGTAACAAAGTCCTGTAACCTAATTAGTATAAATCCAGTTTCAAAATTGAAAACCCCCTCCTCCAAAAAATGTATAAAGATAAAAGATAAAAAAAAAAAAAAAAAAAAAAAAAGGATAAGCGGACAGTCATGGTGTCACATCGTGGGTAAAACTCGACATTAGGAGGAGTAACTTCTGGGCTGCCTTTGGTGACATGGCCTATGTTTGTTGAGCAATTTCTGAACGAGAAGTTAGTGACTAAGGTATTAAAGATTGGGGTTTCTGTTGGTGTTCAGCGATGTATTGAATTGAGTGGGAATGATAATTATCTTATCAAGAAGGAAGCAATATAGAAGGCAGTGAGGCATCTCATGGAAGGTGATCACCTTCCGATCACCTTCCATGAGATGAGAAAAAGAGAGCCAAAGAACTTGGGGAGATGGCCAGGAGAGCCATTGAAGAAGGTGGATCATCTTTTCCCATTTGATTGAAGAGTTAAAGGCATTCCAAAGTTTAGGCACGTTGGAATGAAGGGATATGGATTTTTTCACTGTTCTAATCGCCCATTATGTGGTAAGATCTGTTGAAATATCTTAGGGCTCGTATGAGGAATAAGATAATATGAAAATTTTGTTAATAGTAATAAAATAATTTATAAATAGTAGGGAGACAGTTTAACTTGACTATTTCTTAGATTTTAAAAATGGAGAGAGACAAATTTAAATAAAAAAAATATTATAAAATTGAAATATTGTAAGCATATAATTTTTTAATATTATTTTTGTTTAGAGATTTAAAAAAAAAAAAATTTCTTTTTTCTTTTTTCTTTTTTATTTAAAAATTTGAAAAATTTGTAATTATTAATTTGAAAATTATGTATTTGAATTATATTTAAAAATAAGATAAAATAAGATAAGATGAAAATTTTGTGTCTCATCTTATGTCCCAAAATTATCTTCCTAGTTTGGATTAGGTTTTATTAAATTTTAGGAGCCTCACGTTTTTAGATTTTCTTCTGTATCCATCGCTCATATTTATAAAATATTCCTCTATTATAAGCGAGGATTTATCATCAAAATAAAATAAGTGATCGTCGGCCTTCAATAATTGACTTAAAAGGAATTTCAAAGTACTCTGAAGACCATGATAAGGTTCGACCGTAAGAAATTCTAATCGGCCACTCTCCAAAGGATGCAATGATGTTGCATTTTTCTTTTTCTTTTTTTCTCAATTTTCTGCTCTATTTAACAAACCAAGTATTGAATGCTAAATCCAAACCTACAGGCTACGTGCCTCAGTAAATGGACTGGACTTCGATTAAGGCACCTTCCCGCTTAAAAAAAAAAAAAAAAAACAGAAAATAGGTTTCTTAACTTTCTTTGTTTCTGTTCATCCATAACATTTATCTATCATCAAGAATTACTGAAGTTTATAATTTGTTGCATGATTCAAAAATTGTAAAATAATTCAAATATTCACTAAACACACATGATATATATAGAACAGATGAATGGAGTTGCCTGAGGTGTTACAATCAAGATGGCTAAGCTTATGTGTAAATGTTGAACTAATTTGAGAAGAGTTAAGTTCTTTACAAATAATAATGAGTTAAAATGGTGGAATGATTTTTATAGAGTCTACTTAAATTTAGTTTATATATATTTAAATGTTAAAATGATCAGTTTAGATATATTTATAAGAAATTAAAAAAGACCAATCAGTAATTACATTGCACTACTTAATAAGATAATTTATATATATAATACAATTTTTTTTTTATTCAAAATGAAAGTTCTCTTTAAAATGACTTTACCAAGATGTACCTTTTTATATATATAATTATGCTTCTACGATTTACTGTAGAACTAAATTTTAGATTTATTTATTATTTATTTACAAAAACATTACAAGTTGAAAAACGAAAAGATTTGGGAGGTCGAGAATGGTGCCCCCTCAAGTGACTTTATTTATTTATTTAATAATTAAGGAAATGACTTTTACAGAGTTTACGAATCTTTTTAAAGTTTACAAGTGTTTAAAAAATATTTGGAAAATTAATGCGCAATTGCACTGAGAGCTGATTTTGATAGTGAGTTGAAATTATAGAATTAAATGTGATAGTTTATAAATAATAATAAAATATTTGAGTTTGAATAAGATGAGTTAGGTCATAAGAATGATTTGAATAAAAATATTCATGTGATTTTGGAAAGGGAGAGAAAAAAAAATCAATAATAGTTTTGAACAATCGGGTAAGCAGGCTGTCATGGTGGCACCGTCAAAGAAGGTGGTCGATTGTTTTGTATTGAATTTGCGGTGGATAGAGGCTTGCCTTAAGATGTTGTATGCTCATTTTTGGGGGAACTAATGTATGTAGGATAAAGTAAATCTATATACTGATATAATTTTAAGTAATTTGTTAAATTTATTTTATAATAAAAGTAATTTTATAATCGAACATACTAATATATCATATCAAATTACATCAATTTATGAATTTATTTTTGTGTAATCTTTTTATGTTTAAAATATTTTACTTCCCAACTTATCTCTTTTAGGATTGAATTCAGTATTGTAGTTTGCTTTCTTGAAAAATCGGCCAATTCAGATTCATGTAAGATGAATGTACGTTCAAGTAAAACAGGATAAAATTCGTATTATCGTTGGAATGATACTCAAAATGTGAAGAAAAAGCCCTAAAAATATCTATTAATGCATTGAAATATTTTAGTATTAAGATCACGTTTGGATAGTAAGATAAGATGAGATAATTTATATATATTAATGAAATAGTTTGAATTGAGATATTTTACTAGATTTTGAAAAAGGAAAAAGAAAAAATTGAATAAGAATATTATAAAGTTCAAATATTGTTATAATATAAATTTTTAATATTATTTTTATTTTGAAATTTGAATTACAAATTTGTTTGTTTTTTTTGTTTGTTTGGAAAAGTTACAATAATTATATAATAACTAGATGAAAAGGTTAAAAATTAAAAATTTAAAAAAATCGCATATATATATATTTGAATATTGACATTAGATAATATGAATTAAGATGAAAAAACCGACCATGTCAATTCGGTTTCGTTCCAAAATTGAAACTTGGCCGATATGAATTTTAGGGAAAGATGCCAAGCGAGACCAGTCAATGGAGAGTGGTTCAACCGGCCGGCGTAATTTCAGTCGATTCCCGTCGACTCATCGGCATGAACATTGATTCCCATGAAATACAAATTTCTCAATACTCACATTGAATATTCAACAGTATAGAAATAATAAATAGATAACAATAGTTACGATACACTGATTCAAAAGGGAGAGAGACTTGAGTCAGAGGCTCCGAGAACCCGAGAGGGAGAGGGAGATGACATCGACACAATGGAGAATAGATGGTATTGTCTCATCAAAGAGAAGATGTCATCGTCGCATCAGAGAGGGAGATGATATCGTCGTATCAGAGATGGAGGCTAGGGAGAGAGGGAGGCTAGGGGTGACTGCTGCTAGGGGGGCACTACAAGAAAACTGCTTATTTGCAGCCAATGAATTTTAGCGAAATGACTATTTACAATCAAAATTGACTACAAATAATCTTTTTGCTCAATTAGAGGACCACAAAAGCCCATTTTTCTTGTAATAGGGGAAGAGAGAATCTGAGAGGAGGAGAGAATTTTTAAAAGGGAAGCATAAGAAAGAATGGCCGTAAGGTGTGTTTTACCCTAATTCAAGAATGGCGCTATTTGGCTTCCGTTTCACCCTTTTAAGTGAAACAGCATCGTTTCATTTATATATATTTGAAAAAATATATATATATAGCTGACATCGAACAGTTCAACGATTTTTCTTAGGGTTGAACCGTGAACTGAATCAGTCAACATCGATTCTACTTAGTTCCTACCGCAGGCTGATCAGTTCTATGTCAGTTTTGGCCGGTTCTGTGCTCCGACATCTGGTCCAATCTGTTCTGGCTAGTTTTATCAAATTTTTATACAACCTAACTCAATTCAAACCAAACTTTTCAATTCTTCGAACATAGTCCTATTACAAACCCCACCCAAAAAAAAATGTCATCGGCCATAATTTTGAATATGTATAAGATGTCTAATTACCAAACCTAGATGCAATGGCGAAATCAAAAAATCTGGTTTGGGAGGGCCAAGTTACAAAAAAATAATTTATGGGGGGTCAAATACTAATTTTCTATATAGTCTACTTTATAAAAACACATTTCAAATTCTAATTAGAGCACTCGCATTGGATTGTTCAAAGCTAAATGATAGTTTTAACTATTGTGAAGAAGAATTTGACTTTTGACCATTCTATTCACATAAGTCCCTATATTGTAATAGATATTTTTTCATTATATAACAATAAAATTATATAACAATAATTAGGCTTTGGTTATTCACATCAAATTTTCACATTGGATGATCCATTTACTCATCATATAGCAATGAATAATTAAAAATTAAAAATATATTTAATTATTTGTAATTATTAATTTATTTTATTCTATTTTATCATATTTTGTCATTCTATCTATTATATGTTAATTAATAATCATATTTTAATTAAATTATGAGTTAAAAAAATTAATTAGTAATCATATTCTACTTAAAATAAATTAATAATTAATAATCTAAAAAAAACTCTACTTATTCCTCATCAAGATATAAGAACTATACTTGCATGGATAGTGAATAATTAGTCCCTTCAATCAAAGAAATTAAAATGTGGTATTGCAGTAGTGTTAGATAAATTTATGGAAGTCTTTTTCCATGACACAAGAACTTAACACATATAGGCTTTCACATAAGAGAACAAAGGAGGAAAGAGAGAGAATAAAATAAGACTTTGGCATGTGTACAGTAACAGCCAACTTTGGAATTGTTTTTAACATCACCATAGTTAGAGGTGATACCCGTATATGCAGAGGTAGGGTCACCCCTACCCCATCCCCCACCCCCCACTTCGCCCCTTACGGGAGTGGAGGATTTTCCTCCACCTTCCACCCCCCGTGTACAGGAGCGAGGTACCTCGCTCCGATAGCAGGGTGTAGATTTTGGGTGGAGGGAGGGATCCATTCGTCTCTCATTATTTTCTCATGTTTTCTCGGCAACCAAAAGAGGAAAGACAGAAAAAAGAGAAGAAATTTGAACTAAGGAAGCGAGGAGTCTTACTTTCAGCAATGGCAACGGTGATGGACACAAGAAATGCAATGGACGACAACCATCATTCGCTTCAAAGATGCACTATGCACATAGAGACAGAGAGTTTGAGAGAGGTTTTTAGGCTGGGAAGAAGAAAGGGAAGGGAGGGGGAAGGGGGGGGGAATTAAAACCCGCTAAACCAAACGGTGAGTTTTGGGCTGGGGTTTTTCTTCACCCTTCTTTGGGGTGTAAAAAAAATCCCCCAAACCAAAACGGCGTCGATTTGTCTAGAGTTAAAAAAAAAATCCAATGCAAAACGTTGTCGTTTTGTCTGGGGGATTTTAAATTCCCCCATTTCTTCTTGTTCTTCCCCACATCCCTAGTTTACTTTTCCCACTCTCTCAAACACTCACTCTCTCTCACTCACTCACTCACTCACTCTCTCTCTCTCTCTCTCTCTCTCTCTCTCTCTCTCTCATTTTATATATATATGATTTTATATATATATGCTCTATTATGGAGCGGAGCAGTGCAAGTAAAAACAGGGGCAGGGGTCATCGTTGTCTGCCCCCCATCTCTATTGTACCCCAGAACATTAGGCGGGACCATCAGAGCGGGGTGGCAGGATATGGTTACCTTGCCGCCCACCCCTAACTGTAACTTTGGGTCAAAATATTTAGATTTTGAATAATTTAAGGTAGACTTATTTTAAATCCTAATGGCTAAACTCGTTGGATTTGGCTTCTGGCTTGGCTATTAGCCAAAAACCAAATCCAATGAGAGTGCTCTTATTATCAAATTTTAAAAATCTTGGGAGGGGCTTTGGCCCTCCCCAAATCCTTGTGTAGTTTCGTCCTTGTCCAAATGGCAGAATCTCTAACCGCATAAATACTTTACTTTAAAAACATGATCACAGGAAGATGTTTTCAAGGAGAGTAGATTTATAGTACTATAATTATAAAGAAATGATATAAAATAATTTTAAAAATTAATATATTTTATATGATTTGTTAATATTATTCTATAAAAAATAATTTTATTATACTTTACCTTGTTATAAAAATTTATAAAATTATTTTTATATAATCATATAAAATATTTTTATTTTATATGATTATATAAAATAAAATAAAAAAATATATTTTTATTCAAAAAGTGGTACGTTAAAGACTCCATTAATGTCTCATTTGCATTGCATGTATGTTCTATTTAATCCACTGCTTCTCACAAATCCCCATAGGGAAAAGCTCCCATTTGGATAGGTGGAAACTTAAATTTTACACCAAGCCTCTAAAAATCCGTCACGTAAGACGTCCAGCAAAGTTCTATCTACTCCTTCATGTAGTAGATTCCATACTTATTTTTCTTTCTCCCACATCTTCTTTCTTTTTCTCCCTCCCCATCTATCCCTTGCAACTGATCATCTCTCTCTACAATACTCTCTTTCTTACAATGAGGATCCATTGAGATTATTAAGAATGTATTTTGCGGCCTAGCCCTTCACGGTGATCCAGTCAACTCCAACCTGTAAGTTGGGAGAGAAAGTGGGATCGGGGTCCAAGACCTCTCCGATACCAAAATAAGTTTCTAGGTAGAAAGCTTGGAACAAAAGTATGGAAATAAGAGAGTATTGAGAACGTAACCTGGCTTATGAGAAGTGGGGTGCTATTTATAGGTGCCCTTACATCGAATCTGTAGATGGGATGGTTGGTGACGTTCGGTGACACTATTCGATTGTCATTCAGCCAATGATGGCCTGATTCTTCTCGTCCCATCTCAGCCGTTTTTATTCCTCTTATTAATGATCGATAAGGATAAATCCCGGGTAGCAATTAATGCAGCACACTCCGTCCAGTCCCAGCAATTAATGAGGCACACCTAGCCCGACTTTGCATTTAATGGGGCACTTCATTTGACGAAGTTACGTCTCATTGCCTTTAATGCGGAGGCAAAGGTAATGAAGGGAGGTCTGGGCAGATTGCCCTGAAACCACCTTGAACTCTGTGGACGGTTGGGATTATCTTGGCTCATCTTCCCAGTCAGGGGGAAGGTTGGGATTACCTTGGCTCATCTTCCCAATCGAGGGGACGGTTGAGATTACCTTGGCTCATCTACCCAATCCTCCTAGTTCTTCCCTTTTATTTCCCTGGGCTTGGGCTCGGGTCGACCATTGGGGTTATGGGCTTTATATATGAATGCGCTAGGCCTGTTTGGGTTTTTCCTTTCAAGGATCAACCATATACTTCTACTAGAAAAATTCATCAAAAGGTTAGTTGTAAATAGAAGTAACATATAGCAAACTTATGCAAATTCTTGCGAGATATTTCTTTAAAAAAGTTGTTGATGAATATGTTTGTGATGATGCCATTTAAGGGTTTGGTAGTCGGCATAATCCATATGAGATATAATCATTTAAGCTTGATCGAACATAGTTGAAAATCTTTTACATTTCGTTTGAAAATGCAAGAAACTAGAAGAAGAATGAGACCGGAGAAACGAATATTTAAGCTTAAAACACATAGAGAAAGAGAGAGGCGGATGAAATGCACCAAGAATGAAGAGAATAAGTAGAAGGAACACATGAATTGTTTTTAGACTGGAATGCATGAATCTTTTATGGTCTCTAATATAGAGAAGATTTGAACCCCCCAAGTAGATAGAAAAAATTGAAAACTGCCGAGGGGAATGAAAAGATACCCACAGGGCCACACGTACGCATGTATGTAAATTATACTAAAAATTAAGTGTCACCAAGGCCTTTTGTATTCACTAGAGAGAGCGTATTGTAGAGAGAGAGAGGAGTTGCAGGTGACTAGGGTTGTAAATGAACCAGATTACCCGATAGCCAACTCGGTTAAACTTGAATCAAATTCGAATCGTGAAAAAAAAAACTCGCTTTTGAAAGCAGATATTTACTAGATTAGTAAATGACACATATTCGATAAAACTTGACTCAGCCAAGGCTTTGTTAAGGCTCTCTCATTTATGCTCGAATAGATTTGTTAATTCGACTCGATTAAAATTCATTCATATATTAATAAATATATATATATATATGTATTACTAATAATAGAAGTATAGTACTTTATAATTAAATATATAATTTGTAATCTAATTACTTATGTCTATATAATGAATATACTTCATATATATATTTTATAATTTGTACAACAACTAATCTATACAATTTAATAATTTTATATATTAGTACGTGGGTCGTGGGAACTATATATGAAATATATATATATATATATATATGCTATTAAATTATGTGTATTTATTAATAATTATAATTTTATTACATTTTTTTAATTTTTACATAAATAATTAAAATTTTTGAATATTAAAATAAAAATAATATTATATTTAGTTTTCAACAAAACACTTCATCTCATTTTATTTGAAGTGAGGAATCAAATAATGCCTCCCGTTACAAATTCTTGGGTTCCCTTCGTTCTGTTATCTGATGTTTTAAAATACATAAGTTCATAACCTCTTGACTTTCTTTTCGTTCCTTTATCTTATTATTTAAAAATAACTACCATATATATATAACATATTATAAATAATATCTTTTTTATTTCTTTTAAATATTTATTTTCTAACAATAATCGGATGGAGCCCTTCTTTTAAGCAATTTTTCATTTCTTTGATAGGATGAACTGTACCCATTATATATAGCGAGTTATTGTAGCAAATTGTATTTTAAATTCATTTTTACATAATCGGATGAAACTCTTCTTTTAAGCAATTTTTCAAATAATTTATATTTCTTGTATACTCCATAACTATTGAGAATGCTTTCCAATTTTCAATTAGGTTTTACATTTGAGAAATGCTAATTTTTGATTTTAAAAAATGCTATTTGTACATGGCATGTGTACCTTTTGTATATATGCCGATTATAAATGTTATTTTTACGCATCATCTAATTTAAGTATTTGTGTTTTCTATTTTCGTTTTCCCCTCATCATTTTTTTTATCTTTTTAATAATATATATTTTTTATAATATTTCGATTGGCGTAACATTATTGCCACTTCATCAATTCTGTAAAAGATATGCGAGACTGTGTATATGTAGCATTACTTTTTTATTTTGCACTACACATGATTAACATGTACTTTTTTATTTTTATTTAAATACACATATTTATACATAGAAGAAATATTGAATTAATGTGTTATGATCTTAAGGATTAAATAAGTTGATATTAAAATAATTTTAAGACTTTTAGTATGGGTTGGGTGGTGAATTGAAATAAGATGGGTTGAGATAAAAATTGAAAGTACTTGAATAATATATATTTTAAATTTTGAAAAAATTAAATTGTTTATTATATTTTGTATGAAAGTTTTAAAAAATTATAATGATAAAATGAGATGAGATAAATTGATTTGAGATCATCTCTCAATCCAAATAGACCATTAAAAGCTTAAAATGGATTTATTTTAAGAATTTTTAAATGTTAAAAGACTTCTAAGTAGTGTGTAATGTATACTTTTATTTTGAGAATTTTGAGATGAATTTTTAATGTTTGGAAAAAAATATATTTTTTAATTTATCTCAAACTAAATATTGCGTGTAATGTAGAAATGATGAATACTTTTATTTCATATATTTTTGTAAAAAAATTATCTTTAAATTCTGAAAGAAAATTCTGCACAATTTTTTTTATAAAAAAAGTAGAACTTGTGGTTCTTTTAGAGCCCTGGCATTGAATTGACTAATTTTTTTAAAAAAATAAATACAAATTAGCATACATATTAAAAAACTTTTGTCATATTATGTCAATAGTGGATAGAAAAATATAAAAAAAATAGAATAAAAATACTCTTACTTTGAAGAAGTGAAAAAAAAAATATTTTAAAACTCTCTGAAACTTTCTTCTTTCTATATATTTTCTTATGAATTTCATAACAACTGAATCTCATATTTATAGGTCTTGAAATTACTATGCAAGTCACTATACAAAATTTAAAATAATAGTGGTGGGGTCATTCACATAATTTGGTGGGCCAAAGGGGGCGGCGGCCGACGATTTCATAACACTCCCCCTTGAATGACCACTCATAAAAAATCTGTCTCGTTAAAACATTGACAAGGAAAAATCCAGTGAGAAGAAAAATTAATGGTGAAGGAAAAAGAGTATAGTCTTTTTATGTATTCACAAATGCTTTAAGATTGCCTCATTAAAACCTTGCAAAATAAAACTCAGTAAGACAAAACCTTAGCGAAAGAAAAAGGATACAATCAGTACAAGTTTTCAGGACATTTACTCTCCTTGAAAAGTGCATGACAATAGATCTTTGAGTTTTTGCATTCTAATGTTATGCACAATCTTCTTGAATGTCGTAGTTGGTAATGCCTTTGTGAATAAATCAGCCAGATTATCACTTGATCATATCTGTTTGACATCAATTTCATATTTCTCTTGGAGTTCGTGAGTATAAAAGAATTTGGGTGAAATGTGTTTGGTTCTGTCACCTTTGATATATCCTCCTCTAATTTGAGTAAAATAAGCAGTATTATCTTCATATAAAATTGTTGGGCTATAATTGATTATGGGAAGTCCACACTTTTCCTGGATATATTTAATTACTGATTTCAGTCAAATATACTCTCGACTTGTTTCATGAATAGTAATGATCTCTGAGTGATTTGAAGATGTAGCAGATAGTGTCTGCTTAACAAATCTCCATGATATAGTAGTATCTCCATAAGTAAATAAATATCTAATTTGAGATCTACCTCTGTGTAGATCTGAAAGATAACCTGCATCTGCATACCAAATCAATTGTGGACTTGATCCACGTTGCTAAAATAATCTCATATTAACCATACCATGAAGGTCATGAATGATATGTTTAATGTCATTCCAATACCTTCAAGTTGGTGCAGAACTATATCTTGCAAGGAGATTAACTGAGAATGTAATATCCGGTCGAGTGCAATTTGCAAGATACATTAAAACTCAAATTGCACTGAGATATGATATTTCAGGACTAAGAATTTCTTCATCGTCATCACAAGGACAGAATGGATCATTCTTCAAATCAAGTGTTCGAACAATCATTGGAATACTCAGTGGATGAGCTTTGTCCATATAAAAGTGTTTTAGGACTTTCTCAGTATACATGGACTGATGAATAAAAATTTCATTTGGCAAGTACTTGAGCTGCATGCAGAGATAAAGTTTTATTTTGTCAAAATCTTTCATTGCAAATTCATTTTTTAAATATGTAACGGTTCTTGAGATCTCTTCAGGAGTTCCCACAGTATTTAAGTCATCAACATAAACCGCAATAATGGCGAATTCGGATTCTGATTTCTTAATAAAAACATATGGACATATATGATTATTCTCAAATCCTTCTTTCAATAGATATTTGCTTAAGCGATTATATCACATGCGTTTGGATTGCTTCAACCCATATAAAGATTTTTGTAGTCTGATAGAATACATATTTCTATATGTACTTATAGATGTTTCAGATATTTTATATCTTTCAAGGATTTTCATATATATATATATATGTCATGGCTTAAGAATCCACATAAATATGCAGTGACCACATTCATCAACCGCATTTTTAATCCTTTTGTAACAACCAGACTAATCAAAAATCTAAATGTGATTGCATCCATAACGGGAGAATGTGTTTTTTCATAATCAATCTCAGGTTTCTGCAGAAAACCTTGTGCGACAAGTCATACTTTGTACCGCACAATTTTATTTTTCTCATTGCGTTTTCTTACGAATACCTACTTATATCCAACAGGCATTACACCCTTTGGTATTTGGACAACATGTTCAAATACTTCTCGCTTTGCTAGCGAATTTAATTCAGTTTCAATAGCTGCTTTCCATTTTGGCTAATTATTTCTACGTCGACATTATTCGACGATTTTTTGCTCACTTTCTTCATTACTTATGGTAATGTCAATAGCCATTTTATATAAAAATATGTTGTCGATAACAGTTTTATTTCTATCCAGAATTTCTCTAGTATTCATGAAAATCTCATTATTTTCAGGTACCTGTTCCTCTTCAAGGAAAAACATTTCATGAAACACCTCTTCAAGGGGTCCCTTTTCAGGAGATTTTATGATAGGAGATTTAACCTCTTCTGGAGTATCAATTATATTTTTAGCCTGTATTGTGGGTATGTGTTTTTCAGGAACACCAAATTCATTTTGTATAATTTTCCTCCGGGGAATTTTATCTTTTGCACCAATAGGTTTTCCATGCTTCAAGCATGTTTTAGACTCATTTATTACTGTTTTGACAATTTGTCTTTCAAGAATTTCAATCCTTACTGAAGCATTAACAGTAAGAATATAAGATTTTACTACACCTTTAGTATCAGTAAAAATATCTGGTAATTGATTTGCAACATTTTGTAAATGAATAATCCTCTGAACTTCCAATTTACATTTATTTGTAGGAAGATCAAATTGAGACAGGGTTTTATTATCCCAACTAATTACTTGTCGTACTTCAGGCACTGACTTTTCGTTATCCATTAATGGAAAAGTGGATTCGTCAAAGTGATAATTCTCAAAAAGTTATTTAAACATATCCCCTGTAAGAAGCTCAAAATATCTGATATAGATGGAGAATTAAAACAACATATATTTTAAGTCTACGTTTAGGACCCATTTTTGTACGCTGTGCAGGTGCAATTGGAACATATACAGCATATCCAAAAGTACAAAGATGAGAAATATTTGGTTGTTGACCGAATGCAAGCTGTAATGGAGAATATTTATGATATGCAGATGGTCTAATACGAATTAATGATGCTGCATGAAGTATAGCATATCCCCAAGCCGAAACAGGAAGTCTTAATTTTATAAGTAAAAATTTAGCGATTAGCTGAAACCTTTTGATCAAAAATTCAGTTAAACCGTTTTGAGTATGTGTATGAGCAATAGGATGTTCAACATCTATTCCTGTTGATATACAATAATCATCAAAAGTTTGAGATAAAGATTCACATGCATTATTCAATCGAATAGTCTTAATTGGATACTCAAGAAATTGTGCTCGTAGTTTGATTATCTGAGTAAGAAGTCTAGCAAATACAACACTTCTAGTGGAAAGCAGACAAACATGTGACCCTCGACTAGATGCATCAATCAAAACCATAAAGTATCTAAATGGTCCACTTGATGGATGAATAGACCCACATATATTTCCGTAAATCATTTGTAAAAAGGATGGAGATTCAACAATAACTTTTGAGGGAGATGGTCTGATAATCAACTTATCTTAAGAACATGCAAAGCACGGAACTTCATTGGGTAGAAATATCTTTTGATTCTTTAAGAGATGCCTATGCGAATTTTCAATAATTCGTCTCATCATTATAGATCTCGGATGTCCAAGGCGATCATGCCAAGTCATAAATATTTTGGGGTCAATGCACTTCTGGTGCACTACCACATATGATTTAATTATTCTCATTTTTGTATAATACAATCCAGAATATAGAACAGACAGTTTTTCTAATACGAGCTTCTGGCCAGATATTGTCTTAATAATAAGAATATGCTCTTTACTGTCTTCATTGGTCGTTTCAATATGGTAATCATTACGATGTATATCTTTGAAATTCAATAAATTTCTTCTGAATTGTGAAGGGAATAGAGCATCATCAATACAAAATTTGGTGTCATTAGGCAACACAATATATGTTCTTCCGGAGCTCTCAATTAAATCTGATGAACCTAATATCTTATGGACATAGGTTTTGCTTAGTGTTAGATTTTGAAAATATTTCTTATCTTTAAAAATTGTGTGAGTTGTAGCACTATCAGCCAGACATACATCTTTATCATTCAACTCAAAGATAAAAAAACTCATCAATGTGATCCATAATTCTATAAAATATACAAAACTTTTATTACAAATAATAAAAAAAAATACATTAATTGAGTGGAACATTTCCATCTCTAATTAGGTAGTCAATACTACCATCAGAATCTTTAAAGAAATCACAAATATCAAGATAAGTGACATCTACATCTGATGATTTTAATAAATCATCTGATGGTTCTACTAAATTTGTTTCAAACATTTTATTCTTTCTTTTAATAGATGCTTGATATAAATCAGTTAAGTGTCTGGCCGTACAACAGATATGTGACCAGTGTCCAGTCATTTCACATCTATGGCACACCTCTTCACTTCTCTTTGAAGAATTATTTTGGAGATTTTTACCCATTTTTGAGTTATACCACTTCTGATAATACGGTATATTATTATTATCCTTTTTACTGTGGTCACTTCTGAGACCAATATTTTTATAATTCCTCATACCACGTCCACGCTACCGATTTCTTCTAAAGGATGCACTATTCGCTTTTGGAAATGATGCAAACTTATTACCATTCATTTTAGAGAATGATATTGAGCCAGTAGAGTGTAACTGGTGGTTTTTTAATAAGAGCTCAATGTTTTACTCAGCTACTAGAAGATATAATATAATTTCAGAATATTTTTTGAACTTTCTTTCTCGATACTACTACTGCAGGAGCACATTCGAAACATGAAATGTATTCTAAGTCTTCTCTAACATATCATCATCGATGATTTTTTCACCGCATAATTTTAGTATTGAGCTTATTTTAAAAAGTGAGAAAGTATACTCACTAACACTTTTATAATCTTACAATCTCAGGTGCAGCCATTTATAACGAGCTATTGGGAAGATGACAGTCTTCTGGTGTTTATATATCTCCCTTAAACTATTCCACAAAATATAAGGATCTTTTATTGTAAGATATTCAGATTTTAATTCTTCATAAAAAATAGTGACGAAGGAAAATAATTGATTTAGCACAGTCTTGCAGGGACGCTTGATTTCCTTTTTTAATTATTTTACCTAGATTCATTGCATCAAGATAGATTTCAGCACCAAGTATCTAAGATAAATAATTTTTCTTAGATATGTCAAGAGCAACAAATTCTAATTTTGTAAAGTTTGACATTTTCTACACATAAAAATAATAATTATGTGTATTTCAGATAATATATTTATAAATTCATACAGATTTTAAATAATAATCATTAATAAAATATATCAAAGATTGCAAATAATATATTAAAAAACTTACAGATGAATAAAATTACTAGCTTCAGAATTAGTAGAACTGTCGTGCTGATAACGTATTATAAAACTAAAAAAAATTACTATTGTAAGAAAAAAAAAATTCTTTTAAAATTTTCTGAAATTTTCTTCTTTTTGTATTTTTTTTTTATGAATTTTATAATAATTGAAATTTATATTTAAAAATTTTAAAATTATTATGTAAGTTATTATATAAGTTATTATACAAAATTTAAAATAATAATAATAAACTGATTCATATAATTTGATAGGAAGGGAGACGTTGGCTGACAATTTGATAAGGATAATATTAAATAGTAGTCACGTTCAGTCACTCTCATCATATAAATAATGTCATGCATTATTTATAACACTATTAATATTTAATGTAAAGAGAGTATACTGAGACTTCTCCCTTCATTTTTCATTTGATAATATCTTCGTTGTGCTTTTGTATGTCCAAACAAATTATAAAAACATGTCAGATGTCAGATCTCGACTGAATATGTCCAAACAATAATTGTTCGTCCTTTGTCAGGTATTCAAGACCTTATCTTCGTCCTTTTTCAAGTACTCAAGACCTTATGGTCAGTCTTTTTCAACAAACAATAATGTTGGTCTCTTTTTTCAACAAACATTTATTGTTCGTCCTTTTTCACGGACAACTTGTCGTACTTTTATATGTCCCAACAAATTATACCAACATGTCAGATGTCAGATCTCGACTGATTCTGTCTAGTATATTTTTCTTCTTTTTAAAATATTTTTAACACTTTTAAATATTTAAAAAAAATACATAAAAAAACACATCGTTAATAATTACGTAAAGAATTAAAAAAATATTCAAATTCCACAATCGAGATTACTCGGAATCTCATAATAGTATATCTCAATATAATTTTAGAAAAGTTATATCACTTCTAAGGAACTGATACGAATACGGTCTTCTTTTTCCCTCTTTCGAAAATATCTCAAAACTAATTATTATTTTTTTATTGTCAGATGGGGAGAGGGGGTCGGAGCTCTGTCTCCAGTTTTCTCCTCCTTTAACTTAGTTTTTTGTCCTATCCCCGACTACCGTGGTTAAATAGCAAGGTGGGTAGTTTCGAATTTGAATTTTGGTTTTCGACGGTTATTTTGCAAGTTCTTAAGAAGAAGAAGACCTTAAGCCACCACACACAGTATCACAATCTTTTCCGTTTGCCGATCTAGTGGTTGCCCAGTACCTTGTCAATCAGAACGGCGCGTGCTTTTTACGTGCGCGGTTAATTATAGTCAAGAGTTCGCATGTGCCTCGCATCCGGTCGTTCTTCCTAACTGGTGGTCACGCCGATTGTTTTTCACCCTTCTTTGATCTGCAGTAGCTCTTGTTTTGTGGGGCGTGTGGTGTACACGCGCCATCACAGATGACCATCGTTTCGTTTGCTGTAATATGTAGTTTTTTTAGTTTAGTTTTGTGAATATTGTTTATATAAAGAACATTTTATTTGAGAAAGAGTCGCCTGATTTTTAATTTTCTCCTCATTTGGAGGAGAAATATTAATAATTAATGTCTCTTTTTGAAGCATTTCTTGGTCTCTCAATTTTAGTTTGAGAGTATTAGAAGTCCTGTAAGTTCATTCGAGATAAGTTAATTTGTAATGGATCACATTGTATATTCCTAATTCTTTGGTTGAAATGATAGTAAACACTTTCTCCAAAAAAAAAAAATGATACGAATACAAAGACATTTTACAAAAAAATCCTACATACATACTGATGTGGCATTATTTTTTTTCTACATCCCCTAATGCTCTCCCTTTTCATCTCCGACCTTCACCCTTTTCCTTCCCAGACCATAAGTTGGTGCCCACGACCCGTCGCCCACAACGTATCGTCAACAAAATGCTGTCCATCCCTCCGCCTCTCTCTCTCCTTCCTTTTCCTTCCAGTCTGACCTATACGAAGACTAGTTTTACGTGCCCGTCACCAACAACCCTCACCGATAAGCATTTTTTTGCTTACGTTGGATGGCTTTTGAATTTAAGCATTTTTTGCTTTTGTTTATGTTAGATGGGTTGAAATTATAAAATAATATGGCCCAAAAAATTATGTTGGCATGCGATTATAATTATTGAAATTATCTTCTCTTAGATAAGTACCCTTTTCCACACTAATGGAATAATGTGGGAATTGGAAATCTATATGAAACACTAGAATCGGCAGACATTTTCAATTTGATTGCTTATTTACCACGTTATATATATAAAATATAAAAAAGAAACAAATACAGAAAAATATAGTAGCATTTTCAATTTGATTGCTTATTTAACACATGATTGTAACCAGATTTGATGAGAGCCTCATGTTTCCAAACTATCAGTACTATATATTGTCGTGCATTACTAGCAAACTCTCTCCATTTCCAACTCTCCTTGTTGCCTTCTTCATCATCGTCACCAGTACTACTCGTTCTTGTTAATTCTGAAACTAACTCAAAATCTGTTATGGGTAGCAAAAGCAGCCATGGCCAGCTCCATGTATTCTTCTTGCCCTTTATGGCTGCCCCTGGCCATATGATTCCAATGTTAGACATGGCGAAGCTATTCACAACCCAAGGTGTCAAAGTAACCATTATTACCACCCCGCTCAACGTCCCTACAGTTGCGAAAACAATTGAAAGAACCAGAACTCGCAACAATGGCGTCGTCATTGATATCCAAATCATCGAGTTCCCGGAGGTAGATCAGACCGAGTGCCGCCCAGAAGTGTGCGAGAATACTACTGATTCCTTGACTACCAATGAAAAGATGACAACTTTCATCGCAGCCCATGCGATGCTCCGGCAGCCACTTGAGCAGCTATTAATGCAAAATCATGATCATCATCCTCATTGCATTGTTTCAGACATGATTTTTCCATGGGATTTGATGTTGCCGCTAAATTTGGTATCCCAGTGCTTGTTTTTATATCAACCAGTGTTTTTTCTACGTCCGCAGGGATGAGCATGCGAAAGTACGAGCCTCAAATGAAAGTTTCCTCTGATTCTGAACCATTTGTCATCCCTAATTTTCCTGGAGAGATAAAGTTGACAAGAATGAAACTGCCAACCTTCCCTATGAACAAATACGTTCAAGCATTATTTTCCAACTTCATGAAAGAAGTAGTACTTGGAGACTCCGAGGTGAGGAGTTATGGGGTTGTTTTCAACAGCTTCTACGAGCTCGAGCCAGCTTATGCAAATCATTACGCAAAGGTTTGCGGAAGAAAGACATGGTATATAGGCCCAGTTTCACTCTGCAATAAGGGCGCTGAAGACAAAGGTCAGAGGGGATCATCATCAAAAGAATCCTCCATCGACGAACATGATGAATGCATGAAGTGGCTTAACACAAAACATAAAAATTCAGTTGTTTATATATGTTTCGGAAGCTTGGCTAACTTCAATGATTCTCAACTAATGGAGATTGCAATGGGTCTTGAGGCTTCTGGGCAGCAATTCATCTGGGTTGTGAGGAAAGCTCACAAAAAGGAAAAAGAAGATGAAGAAGATAATTGGTTACCCAAGGGATTTGAGAAGAGAATGGAAGGTAAGGGACTGATTATAAGAAGTTGGGCACCCCAAGTTTTGATTTTGGATCATGAATCAGTTGGAGGATTTGTGACACACTGTGGGTGGAACTCGATATTAGAAGGAGTGACTTCGGGGCTGCCTATGGTGACATGGCCTATGTTTGCGGAGCAATTTCTCAACGAGAAGTTAGTGACTGAGGTATTGAAGATTGGGGTTCCCGTTGGTGTTCAGGAATGTGTTGAATTGAGTGGGAATGATAATTATCTTATCAAGAAGGAAGCAATAGAGAAGGCAGTGAGGCATCTCATGGAAGGTACTGAAGAAGCAAAGGAAATGAGAAAGAGAGCCAAAGAACTTGGGGAGATGGCAAGGAGAGCCATTGAAGAAGGTGGATCATCTTTTTCCCATTTGAGTGCTTTAATTGAAGAGTTAAAGGCCCTCCACAGTTTAAGTACGTTGGAATGAAGAGATATGGACTTCTTCACCGTTCTAATCGTGCGCCTATTATATATATGGGTAAGATTAATAATTTGTTGAAATATATATATCTTAGTTATCTTCCTAGTTTGGATTAGGTTTTATTAAGTAAGGTTTTATCATTAAAATAAAATTAAGTGAGGTTAAATCAGTTATCTTCCTTCAATAATCGACTTAATTAGTTGGATGCATGTTGTCTTACATCCGAAGGGAACAGGCCATATATAATGCATGCAGCTAGCTCATGTAATGGGGAAATATCAATATGCATGGCTATGTCTTAATTAGATTCAGAATTAGTATGAATTTAAGAGGGTCCTGATGTGGTTATGCCCTGATCTATTATTTACTGTAAGAGTTGTACTTCTTGATTAATGCAATGAATGAAATTTCCTTTAAAAAAATAAAAAAATAATAATAATAGACTTAAGTGGATTTCAAAGTACTTTGAAGACTATGATCATAAGGTTCGACCTTATGAAATTCTTAATCCAATCTCCAAAGGCTGCAATGATGTTGCATTTTTTTTTTTTTTTTTGGAGGGGGGGGACTATTTAACGAACCAAGATTAATAGATTAATGCTGATTCCAAACCTACAATATGCCTCTGTAAATGGATTGGACTTCGATTATAAGGCACCTTCCATTTGAAGAACCCCCTAATTAGTAGGAAATTACTATATTTACTGTGAAATTCATTAATCTCTACTCATTTATCATTAATTCAATTTCATATAAACTAGTTGAGTACCTTTTGCATGCCCAATATATATGAGCTAACAAGGAAATGCAAAGCCATTAACTAATTTATAAATATTATAAACTGTGTCAAATTAACAAGTACTTGTGCTATATATATATAATAATTAAATGCTCATATATATATATATATATATATATATATATATATATATATCTTCAGCCAACACTAAAACATGACCTCACACTTGTTTATATATATATACACATAAATGCCAGCAACCAAGCATTGCAAACATCGTTCCATTACATAAACATGTAATTAATGGTAACGCCTAATTAATACATGATAATATTACTATGTGTAGCATTATCAAGTCAACACAATATGTTTAGAGTTGGCTACTTAAAATATTTCTTACACATTATAATATTAAGGCGATATTGTTATGGATTCTTCGACAATTAAGGGGTTATTTTGAATTTTTGGGAGACTAGATTTATATAGTCCTAGTTCAGGGAAAGCAAACCGAAAAGAAAATTAAGCAATTTATGCAACTGGTATTGCTCCAGGGAATTAAATCATCAATAAATAGAGCTGAAACACCAGACACAGTACTGAGTTACTAACGCCAATAAGACAGAGAGAGAAGTAACTTGGGTCAAACCAAGCATATCATTAGAGTCGTAATTCAGCTGGGCTTTCACTTATCGCACTCGAGTTCAACTCAACTCAAGTTTGTCAACTCAAGCAAGCTTGAGCTCAAGCTGAAGTGGAGCTTTTATTTATTATTTATTCGAGCTTAATAAATTAAATTTCGATTTTGAGTTGGAGCTCGTCTTACAAATAAATTTGAGTCGAGCTGAGTTTGAACTCAATTTTTTTTTTGAATAAAATTTAAAAATAAATAAATTATTAACTAATAAAAAATTAATATTTAATATCTAATTAGTTGATATTTATTCATCATAAAAATATATTATATGCTTATATATATTATTAATAAATACATATGATATGATATTATATACATATTTCACATACTTCTCATGTACTCATATATGAAATTATTAAATTTTATAAACTATTTATTGTACAAATTATAAAACATAACTATGAAGTATATTTATCGTACAGATATAAGTAATAAGATTATATATTACATACATAATTATAAAAATTTTATACTTATATTATTAGAAATACATATATATAACATATATACATGTATATATTTATCAATATATAAATAAATTTTAATCAATTCGAGCTAACGAGCTGACTCGAGCATAAACGAGCGAGTTTTAGCGAATCTTAGCCGAGTCGAGTTTTGTCGGGTATGTGTCATTTACTAATCGAGCGGGTATCTACTTTCACGAACGATTTTTTTTTATTTGATTTCGATTTGAATTTAACCAAACGAGTACCAAACAGACTGTCGAGTAATTTGATTTATTTACAACCCTATAAATTATGTTAGGGAGTCATAACTTCCAAGTAAGGAATTTTGAATATTACTAAGTACAAGCGAATTTATAAACTGATTTGTATTGGATTAATATTGTTGTTTTAATATCTAAAATTTAAATTTATATATTTTTATTAAAATCTTATTTTTTGACCTATTACATTAAATGAGTAAGTGTATTAATATACAAAATCGCTTATGAAGACCAGATTTTTTCCAAAATTTTACGTGCATCTCTGGCATGGCGATGGACATACATGCGAGCTCCAGCTAGGCACACGTCGGAAATAATTGAATCAAAGCTACGAATAAATGTCGGCAGCTAATATCTTAGATTTCGGAAAGATGGAAATAGTTGAAAGACGTGCCTGAATAAGTGTCGGCAGACATAATTAGGAAGTCGTATATATATTAGTGAAGATGCTAAGTGCAAGGCATGTTGTTTAACAAATACAGAATTATTATAATAAATATTTTCAAATAAAAAGTATACATGGTTGAAAACATCTTTGTTAAATACATATGCATGTAATGCATGTCTATCAATATGAAAGAAATGGTTTTATTTTAATGAGTGAATTTTTCATTTACAGGTACTAATATTTTCTTAAAAATATTAATTGGAAACAGTTTTAATAATTTCTTGTTAACAAATATTTAATAAAACGATAACATTTAAATATATGCGGATGTAGTGAATTTGTACAGAATCAGAGGCGTTTTTCTTTGGATCTGGTTGAGTTATTTTGATTTATTTTTGGATGTTTGATGATATATATTTTTTATGTGTCCCTTTGTGTTTTTATGATTTGAGGAATTTTAATATTTCATCTCATATTATTTCATTATTGTAATTTTTTATTTAATTTTCACATTCATAAATAATAATATATTAAAAAAATATTTTAATAATATTTTTTATTTTTTATTTTTATTCTAACTCATATTATCTCAATTTACTATCTAAACAATAATAAACAAGTAAGTAAATTATGAGAAATTGTTATTTGGAGGATTTTTTTTTTGGAAGGGTTTGTGATTGGGCAACTAAGTGCGTTATTTTGCCTACAGTCATGAGTTTATTTTTTGTAATTTATAATTTTGCTTTTTGAAAATCTTTTACCTTACCTATTAGCAAAGAATCTATGGTCTAGATTGAAGGTATTAAGGTTAAGCAGTTCAATTTTTTTGTAAGCATTCTAATTAAACGTCTCTGGCCTTCTCTAATACTCAATTGATGTGTTTAAATTTTTTTCCTAATAATTTCATAACCCTTTTAATAAATATTGTGACAATTTTATAATTTGTTTAAAAAATAAAATTAAGAAAAAAAGCAATCATAACCCCAATCAGTTTCTACAGTGAAAAAGTAATAAAACAATGACAATGGTTTAGTCAAATGTCGATAATCTTTAAATTTTGAGGAAATTCGTTAAAAGGCACCTGCATCAAATTAACTATCAACTTTTCATCCAAATTTTTATCTACAGTAAATTGATTTCACTCTTCAAAAGTTATTGTAGCCCTTCATCCCTTTAATTTATTATTTTGCTTCCCACGGCTCCAACATTTAGAGCCTTTCTGCGACCTTGCTGTGAGGGAGATAATTGCGAAAATGGATAAAGTAGCGGGCGCCCTTCGAAGTGGCGCCCGCCTATCACCCTTCTTTCAGAGACTTAGGATGAGTTGTATTCGGTAAAATTCCTTAGGTTAGATCCTGAGTGTTTCCTACTCAAACTGAACTCCTCCCACATAGTTCCTTATTATACAAAAACGATAAACTTAGTTAGCCTGTTATAATTACCCCTGACGTATTGAGGGTGTGGTAATCGGAGAGCCTGTAGTATTTAATGCCTGGCAGGGTGGCACGTCGCATTAAATGCGGATTGATGAGAATATCCCGAGAGATCTATTGATCGATCGGAAGTAATCATGTTATAAGAGATATTATTGAGAAGAAACAAAATTAATAAATGCTCTCAAGAAATCTAGGATGGGAAGAGGAGTAAAATAATTCTCTTATATTCCCGGATAGTTACACGTGTATCTAATCAGTGTTTTGACCCATATAAAAGAAAGAATAGATCACTGGAAACAGGTATGAACATTTTTCTAAAACTCATTTAAATTATTGTCTGTTTTATCTTTTCTCACTTCCATCTCTAACTAAACTTTCGGAGAGTTCCCAGGGTCGAAGAACCCAACCCTTTGCCTTTGTTGTTGCAGATTGGGACTGGAAGTCACGATCCAACTTAAGGGTGCAGAACACACATCAACACTCGCCTCTTCCCGCGACCTAGCCTCCTCTCCGTCAGTAGCAACTCAGACAAAGCTAATATCTCCCTCTCTCTCAACCATTTCAGATATCCTTTTTCTCAAGTCTTTTACATAACGCCACCAACCATCTTGTTCCTTCTTCACTCGCTTCTTCTCTCTCTTCTTTCTCTCCGACTCTATGAGAAAGCCATCTCTGATCTATCTAGCTTCGTGATGATCGGACTGGTGTTGGGTTAGAGAAAGATATGGGTTCATGCGCATCGCTGCATAGAAACTCAGACTCGGACTCTGGTGTTGGGATAGAGAAAGAAATGGGTTTGTGTGCATCTCTGATTTAATAATGATTTTTTTTTTGGATTTTGTTAACGACGTGCGATCTGAACGAAACAAGGGTGAGGTTCGTATATATGGTTACCGTATTTGATTATATATGGAGAAGAAATCATCTCATTTTTTTTGTATTGTTGGTTTTCCATATCTACTATTATATATTTTTTAAATATATTCTTATTAAGAAAATAAATATGAATATGATTGTTAAAAATTATTAAGGATTATGAAAACAAAATAAGAAAATTAAATAAATATAAATAATAAAAAATAAGAATATTTTTTTATTATAGAGAATGTGATAGCTAATCTAATGTAGAATTTGTGCTTTAAGTGATTAGTTAAAATATAAAAAGTTATATATTCTTCAAATTTTGAAGTTGAAGATGACCAATCTAATGTCAATGCTCTAAAGTACTACTACTGAAAGACCAAAAAAGTAACCTATGAAGGTAAAGTAATTATATAGACATTTAAAATATTGAGATAATTTTAAAGAATAAATAAAACCACATCTTTGTTTTTTTAAGCGGAAACATTTCATTCACTAAATTACGGACATTATAAACTAACTTGAAAACAAGTTACTAATCAACAATTTGAGTTTTCCAATACATTAAAGTGTACTGACCATTTCTAACCCTCTAAACAACCAAACACTAAAAAAACAAAACCTCATAAACGAGGACAAACTCTAATGATCATAATGTGAATAAAACCTCAAGTCTTAGAGACTGAACTATTTTTGGAATATATCAATAAGACAACAAATATAAACTAAATAATTGAAAAAATCAGCACCGATTTTCAACTTTAGGGAAAATAAAACCGGCTATCCTGGGAACCGCTATGGACAGTTGCGCTTGGAGACCACGCACCGCTGGGCTGAGGACGAAAATAATAGAGACCGGACCATCGGGCTCCCTGTCTCCTCTGCCCACGCACGTGAATGCGGATCCCTCCAATGAAGGTGCACAGGAGACGACTGTGAGAGGTGTGTGAAGCACACGCCACTCCGATCTTTACGCTTCTGATGCGTATGAGAGATCGGCACCTTAGGAGGAGAACGGCAGCACACGTGCGGAGTTCCAGCCGGCAAAGGCCTATCCAGTCGACAAACGTCTCCTCCATCCTGACTCGGTTCTTGCAAAGCCAGCAACAAAAACAAAACAAACAACAAAGAAATAAATGGAAGAAATGATGGAAAGGAGACCGAGAATAGGGTACGGTTGGGGAGACTAAAGAGGGGGGAGGAGGATTGGATGGAGAAAGCCCCAAAATAAAAGAAAAATCGGAGAAAAAATGGAGGGAGGGCGGGGGAGGTGAAGACGCTGCTCACACCTCCCAAACGGCTAGGATTTATTTTTAGGCTAGAGAGAAAAGAGAAAGGATCGAAAACTGTTCGTCAGATAAAAGCACATCTAACTTACTCACCAAGTGACCAACTAGACCAAAACAAAATTTTTTCATATTTTCTCTCCTCGCTCCAGAGTTCCAAATGCGTTTAAAGAATTAAAATAACTGGGTTTTCTTTCTTTCTTATATTTCCTTCTTTCTCGATGCCAATGCCCCCACTCTCCCCATCTTTCATACTCTTCTTCACCCCCTTTTCCTTTCTCGTTTTCTCTGTTCTTTCTCTCATTCTCTCTTTCTCTTACTCTTATTTGTAAAGAAAACTCATAATGGAAGCAAGCAGAGAGAGCAGCGTGTCATGCTAGGTACCCCTGGGACTAAACCCCATTACGGCTTCACATATGCCACATCACCAAAATATATTTAAAAAAACAAACCTCAAACAAAAGAAAAATCCATGCGTAATAAAAAAAAAAAGTCTTTGCCAAGAATAGAGAAGCCAAATCCCCCTTTTCCATTCATCTTTTCCAAATATAGTTCTGAACTCTTTCCTCATGAAGCCCTGTGTTATCACGAAGCAAAATTGCATTTAGGGAATTTGTGAATTTGATTAAGGAAGAAAATGAGGTGTGTGAAGAGGTTTGGGTGGGAGATGTGTTATATGCTTGTCAAAGAATTGATGGGAAGGTATGTCAAATTTGATATAAATGCCAATGGGTATATTTTACCGAATTCAGTTCGTGAGAAGTTTACTTCACCAGTTTGTTTTTCACATTCTGAGATGGTTTGGAGTTGGGTTTTGGAATGGAGTTTTTGCTGAATATTTCATTGTAAGTCAACCTAATCTGTGAAACTGATTCTGTTAAGACCTTGTTGATGAATCGGCGAAGAAGAATACCATAGGAATTCGAGGCTTCAGAAAATCTAAGGAGAAGAGAGAAATGGAAGAGAGAAATTCAGGAAAATAGAATGAGAAATCAAAGGAGAAGAAGGAAATATGAAACGGCGTTATTTTCGTCACGTAAGATATGAGGCCACGGCTGGGGTATCTTGCGGTTGTCAGTAGAGTTTTCGTTTTGGATAATGAAGGAACCAGGCCCTAGCCTATATGCACAAGAATAAAGCATAACAAATTAACAGAAAGATACCAAGCCTATTTTTCTATTTACAACTATAAAAATAAAGAATAAAATACTAAAAAGGAACATAATATCCAAACGATAGTGTTGTACAAGATGAGTATGTAAAATGACATATAGTATTCATCCTTTATCTTCTAACACCCCCCCCCTTCACCCCAACACAAGTGAAGAATAGAGATTAATTATATCCATCTTAGATAAGTGTGATTACATGAGATAAGAAAGCAAAGGTTTAATGAGGAGATCAGCCAATTGTGTTTTTGAAGTGACATAGGCAATGATAATACTTCATCCTGGATTTTATCTCAAATTAAGTGACAATCAAGTTCAATATACTTGGTTTTCTCATGAAAGATCGGATTTGCAATTATGTGAAGCATGGCATGATTGTCACAAAAAAAAGAAATGCAACCTGAGGATGATGGAGTCCAAGATCTATGAAGAGCTAAGGAATCCAAGTCAACTTTGAGTAAGTAGTAGCCATCGATCTATCCTCGGCTTCAGCTAAAGATCGAGATACCACCTTTTATTTCTTGGACTTCCAAGAAACCAAAGAGTGTCCCCAAAAGATACAATAACTGGTAATAGACCTCCTAGAATTTGGGCAAAAGACCCAATCAGAGTCACAGTAGGCTCGGAGTTGAATCTGATATGAAGAGGACAAAAGTATTCCTTGAACAAGGACAATTTTTAAGTACCTCAAAATCTTATATGTAGCAACCAAATGAGTATCACTAGGGCAATCCATGGACTAACTTATCACTTGGACAACAAAACATATGTCAAGCCAAGTTATGTGAGGAACAATAATCAACTAATGAGTCTTTTAAAAATGCTCGGATCAGATTTTGGATTGTCATCCTCTTTACTAATCTTGAAATTTTGATCCAAGGGAAGTTTGAGTGGCTTACAATCCAGCATGTCCGAATTTAATAGTATGTCTAAGGAATACTTCCTTTGACATAAATGAATCTCTTTTGAAGATCTAGCCACTTCTAAACCTAAAAAGAATCTTAGGTAGCCAAGGTCTCTTATTTTGAACTTGAGATTTGGAAAAGTTCTAAGAGTGCTAATGGACTCAAATTGCTAGCAACCAATTTATCATCAACATAGACTAGTAGGGCAACATAAGACACTCTCCTTCTTGTTTAGTGAATAAACTGCAATCAGATTTGGATTGAACAAAACCAAATTCAAGAAGGGAGGAGGTCAACTTCGAATTCCATTGCCTTGAGACTTGCTTAAGGCCATAAAGGCTCTTAAGCAATTTACAAACTTGGTGAGGTGCACCCTTGTTGTACCCAAGTGCTTTTTTTATATATAAATCTCCTTCTTGAGATCATCATTTAAAAAAGCATTGTTGACATCAAATTGATTTAAGAACCAACCCTTTATAGCAGCAATACTAAGTAAAAATCTAACAATTACCAGCTTTGCTATAGGTGAAAAGGTGTCAACATGGTCTATGTCCTCCATTTGTGTATAGCATTTGGCTACTAGTCTAGCTTTCAATCTTTTCAAAATTCCATCTTAATTTAATTTTACTTTGTAAACATACTTACAATCAATGGCAGATTTCCCTTTAGGTAAATTAGTGAGTATTCAAGTTTGGTTATTTTTCAAAACTTCAATTTCAGCCTCCATAACCTTACACCATGCAGGATCCTTAATGGCTTATTTATGAGAACTAGGTTCAGCTTGCAAGGAAAGGGAATTATTAAATGCTTGAAAAACAGGTGTAAATTAATGATAACATAAACAATTAACTAAAGAGAAAGGCTTACCATTGGAGACTAGAGCATGCTTGAAACCAGATTGTGTAGAAGGATGATGCATAGCATGTTGACAATAGAAATATTTAAGGTATTGAGGAGCAGATCTGATCCAAGAAGATCTTCTAAGTGTTGGTTCAGTAGGTAAAAAAATAGAAGTATGCTGGAGAGTAGGGGAGAGGCAAGATGAACTGGAAGTGTTGCTGTCAAAGTTGGGGAAAGTGGTAGGGGTATGAGAAGAGTTGTCTGTAGTAGAATGAAAAGGGGTAGGGGATGGTGAAGTTTAATTGTTGGGGACAAAGTCTATTTGAAGAGAGGGTAAGTAGAGGTAGGAGAGAAAATAAGGAAATGTGAATTATGAGAAGGTGGATGGTTGGAAGTGTGTTTTTAAAAATGAAACACAAATTCTTGAAGAATAACATCTCTTGAACTGAATATGGTGTTGATTTAAATATCAACAAGTTTGTACCTTAAATTCCAAAAGGATAACCAATAAATACACAGGTTTAGCCTCTTGGCTGAAATTTATTTCTGCCTTGTGAAATAGTGGTAGCAAAACACAAAGATCCAAAAATTCTCATATGAATATAATTTGGTTTTTGTTTAAAAATGAGCTCATATAGAGTTTTATTATTTAAAAGGGAGGTCTGTTTATGATGTATGTTGTTATCAAAACAACTTGGTTCCAATAGTTATTGGGCAAACCAGATTGAATTAAAGGAGCTCGAGTGACATTTAACAAATATTAGTGTTTTCTCTCAACAATTCCATTTTGTTGAGGGGTTTCCATACAACTTCTTTGATGAATTATGCCCTTTTTATTAAATAAATCTTTCATTTGAAATTCAACTCCATTATCACTTCTTAAGATTTTAATTTTCATGTCAAATTGTGTTTCAATTAACTAATGAAATGATTCAATGCACTTGCAAGTTTCAACTTTGGTTTGAAGTAAATAAAGCCATTTAGAGCGTGAGAAATCATCCATAATAGTCAAGAAATACTTAGAATTATCGTGTGCAATAGTTGGGGAAGGATCCCAAATATCAAAATGGATGGTTTCAAATATTCAAGAAGAAGAATGGAAACTATTAGGAAAAGGTAATTTGTTGAATTTTGCTAAATGACACAAAATGCAAGAGTTTCCATTAATGAAAGAACTATGATTCCTTACCTGAGGATTATAATGGAAGATAAGTGACCTAGGTGAAAATGACATAGGCTATGTTGAGTATGGTGTTGTGCAACAGAAACAAAAGGTGTGATATTTGTATGTGTATGTGAGTGAATAGAAAGAAAATTGGCAATGGCTGAGGGGGAGGGAGACTTCTTGGCGGTGAAGGTGATATAAACTATGCTTAAGATCACCCTTCCCAACCATTTTCCAAGAATGCAAATCCTAAATAAAACATTAAAAGGAAAAAAAGAGAAAACAGCATGCATTAAATTTGGTTAATTTGGGTACAGAATCAAATTGAAAGAGAAGGAGGGTACATAAAGAACTTCTCTGAGAGTAATGGAGTTGATTAATTGGATAGTACCAACATGTGTAATAGAAGCTGAGCTTCCATTGGGAAGATTAATAGAATAAAAAACTAATGAAGTTATTGAAGTGAATGGGGAGGTACTGCAAACCATATGGTCTGTAGCACCTGTGTCGATTATCCTAGTGGAGTGTGTGTGTGTGTGTGTGTGTGTGTGTGGAACAACAAATAAAAGCGTCAAACATCTTTGAGGATGAGGCTGGGTTGCAAAAGGGATGGACAGCAGGATTAGAGTGCAGGATAGTAGCCAAGATGAGATCCTGAGACTGGAGTAGGGATAATAGTTGTTGATATTGAAGCTTTGTCAATCCCACATTGTCATCACCAACACCTTCCGAGTCTTTAGCCATAAAGAAACTGGATTGATTAGCATGCGAAATAGGAAGCTGCTTGTTGTGGAACTTGTGACTCGATGGATATCCATTGAGCTTATAGAATTTGTCAACACTGTGACCAGTCATATTGCAATATGTGCGAAAGGGTGAATTGGCATTCCCAAATTTGAAACAATTATCAACAGTATGGCCTGAAATCTTGCAATGGGTGCAATAGAGACATTCCTTTTTGGGAGTGGATTGATTTTTTAAAGGGAATTTGAATGGGCTATATGGTTTCTTTATGGCAAAGGCCATGGTTTCGATTGAAGGTGAATGGGAAGTGATTTGATGGTATTTTATATGGTTTTTCTTTGCTGTTGAACAAGAGCAAAGACTTTGGAAACATGGGAAAATGGATCTAAAAGCATAATCTGGTCTCGAATGGGTAAGTAAGAATCATTCAAACCCATTAGAAATTGAAGAACACAATCCCGTTGGGATCTGTCCAACAAGGTCTTCATTATGCCACAAGTACAAACATGGATGGGATCATAAATCGCAAGCTCATCCTAAAGGGTTTTAAGATTTCTATAATAAATGCTTACCGAGTCACTTTCTTGGGAAAGAAAGCAAAAGTCTTCTTGAGTTGAAAGATTCGGGGCCCATTTTGGTGAGAAAACCTCTTTTGAAGATCTAGTCATATTCACAAGCATTGTCAACAAAGATTACACTGGATTTAAGAGAGGGGCTGATGGAATTTTGGATCCATGACACAACCACGTCATTGCAACGATCACAAAGGTCAAGTAAAGGGTCATTCAGAGTTGTGGGTTTGGAGAGTGAGCCATTGATAAACCCTAACTTGTTCTTGGCTCAAAGAGCCCGGCACATGGCACGAGACCAAATTGCAAAATTATCGGTCATGAGTAGATCAACAACAAGAGTAATAGCAGGACTGGTATGTTCCCTAGCTTAATATCTAACACCTAATACTTTTGATGATCTTATCTTGATTTTATTATTAAAATCATAGCAGCAATTGTTGAATCGTGCCAATTGGTCCCTTAAAACCAAAATAGAATTATAAATTCTATACCTATCTTATTTTCTTGTTACAAAGAGTACAGCTTTGGGAGAAGTACTTGGTTTAGAAAGAGAATTTTTAAGAAGAAAACTTATAAACTAGCGTGGTTTAACGTAGTAAGCTAGATCTTTTGATAAAACTTGTTCACTATTTTACTTCAACTTTGATGCTTTGGGAACTGCTGAAACGGTTGCTGACTTGGTGCTAGGCAATCCAATCCTGGGAGAGTTGGTATTGCACATTTTTCTGTTCAATGCCAATGTTGGTGATAAAACAAGAGCTAGGGCAGCTATTATAACAAGATTTTGAACTGCAAGCCTGCAGAGCATGAGTGCATCTCAGTTAATTACTTGATGAGGTATTACTCTAAGTAAAATGTACGCCAAACAAACATTAGCTAAAATGAACAAAACCAAAAATTTGTACTAAGGTAAAGTACCTATGTGAAGCACATTGGATATGTTTGACATGTCAAATGGATATGCTGTTAGGAATCCCCTTTCCTGTGATGCCGGCTTTAGATGCAATATTGGATGTATCTGGGTATAAGCCATTGAATGGAACTTTTGTAGGACCCCTTCTGTTCTTAAGCTCAGGATCTCCATTCCGGCTCATGATTTTCCTTTCTATCTCTTTAAGTGTGCTATTGAACTTCTCAAATTTATGTCGAACCTCTTCATTATCTGTCCACTCGGATGGCCTTTGGCCCAAGTACACTTCATCCGATGTGTGCCATGAGAGGACCTCCATTAATGCTACACCAATGGACATTTCAAATGTGTCAGGCAACATCTTAAGATAGTATTTGTCTGGATTCTTGAGGAATTCAGCATATTCAAATGTTCCTTCCTCTGGAATGAACTTTCGACATAATGTGGGACGATTTAGAGAGTAACCGGCATATGTGTATTGCCCAAAGTTCACTGAAGCATGGATTGCAGATGCTATCCATATGAGAGTTGTTAAAGTCTCTATTAGGGTTGAGCATGTTGTCATTTGATACCACCATTCCTCTAGGCACTTATCACCATGACCTAGATATTGTATTTCCCACCACCATGCTTGGAGTTCTGAATCAATCTCGACAGAATTATCATCTTTGTAGAAGATTGAGCAAAACTCTGTGACCCATGTCTTGATGGCAGTCCATATCTCAAGTCCATCTGCTCCATAGGGATAGTCCTCAAAGAGTAGCTGAACTCCAGTGGGATTGTTTGGATCTGCATCTTCCAAGGCCATACCTCTGGAGGAATTTTTCCATGAAAATTTTATTAGCAGAATATGGAGGTAAAGAAAATTTCCACACTGGGATCTCATATCCATAGATCCAACTAGAAGATCTCATAGATTACCAAGAGAGGAAGTCAGGAATTTTAATGGCAAAGGAACAAGGTACTGCCAATTTACCTTGCACATATGGAAAATCAATGATAATTTTGTGGAATACCTTTTAAGTAGATCAGCAGGAAGACCCTGCTCATCAAATCTCCACTCCTTGTAAAGCTCAGAAGACAACTCCATGGAGACTTCACCAGAAAACAATATTCTCTCAAGGATTCCTCCAGAGTTGATGAGAATTCTCCGAGCTAATGCATTTATGTGCATGGTGTCTTTGAAATGAGGATTCAGTAAACGATGGATTGGATGCATCTCACTCAACCGTCTTCTAGTGGCAATGATGAATGGTTCGACTACTACATGGGTTTGCAGCCTAAAAAATGCATTGGATGGAAATAACTCATAATATATTTTCATATATATATATATATATTATTGGAACCTGGTGTCCGGAACAAAGTCCGGACTATTCCTAGATATATTGTCACAAGTATGTACAACTGTTAGCTAAGAATACCTCTCCACTCACCAGTGGCTGATCAAGTGATGATAAACACAGTCGTTGGTTGCAACATGAGCTTTAGCAAGTTGCCATAAAGCTGCTTCACTCCCCTGACTTGATGGAACAAAAACCCTATTGATCTCATTGCCATCATTCGAGTCAATCAAGCTAAGTTCTATTGCAATTGGCTTTAGCGTGTCATCACTCCTTAAGAATAGTAGTGTTCGAGATGCATAAACTCGAACACCATTTGTGTTTATTCTGCTTATATATGGCATTAGGTAGTCATGGTGATCTAAAATGAATAGCCTCCATTGATTCATTGCCTGTGAATTCATTGGAATTGGAAAAAAAAAAAAAAGAAGTCATGCATGAGAACTGACCTCAAATATTTACTTTTAAGTTTTTATTCAACAATTATACCCTTAGCTACTATTTTTCTCAAAAATTGAATAAGTAAATTTTTTAGATTTTAGGACTACACTTTGGGGCGAAAATCTATTCTTTGAGGCCAGATGCTCCGACCATTCTGTCAAGTTTAAAACTACGATTGATGGGCTATATAGGATGTTGTTAGTAAAAATACTACTTAGATTAATGTTTTGCTTTACCTCAACAGCAGTCAGGTCATCAAGGTTGTGCTCTATGTGTGATCTATTTATTGAACTTTTCACTCCATTTTTGTCCCGTGGCGGAAATACCTACAAGGTCAAGTCATAGAAAACATTTCAAATCAGTTAGGCTTACTCATATTTACACTTAAATTACACTTGACAGTAGTAGAGTTGCAAACCAGTAAGGCTGAACACATCTATCCTGAGATAATTATATTAATAGATGAAAATTTTGAATCAAGAGAAAAAAAGTCTTGCTTCAAGGCACTGTTGTAGATTTATTTTCAACATATATAAGATGCTGAAACATTTTAAATATATGGACCTTAGCTAACAATTGATTAAGCTTGGCCCATAAGGGAAGTGGGTACCTCCAAGCACTGAATTCGTGTTGGATTAGTTCCAGCAAGCATCTGGCGCCCAAACTCATTATCATCCAACCATGCCATTCCATTTTCTGATTATTGAAAATAAAACCAAAGATCAAAATGAAAACTTTTGGTCTTTTGCCTTGTATAGATTGATGATGTGGTACTCAACCTGCTATAATCTGAGGCAATGGAAATTTCAATGGGTTTTTCTTGCTTGCATGAATTATTTCTTCGTAGAGATCTTCTGGAACCCATTTCTTAAGAATCCCTTTAGCCCATTCTTCCACTGCATGGCTTCTATTGCTAGAAAACATTCTGTGTGTCTCTTCAAATGTCTGAAAACTACTAAAATCTTGTTGGAACAGTGATTTTTCTTCGAGGCTTAGGAAATGTATGGTAGCCTGGAATGAGTTCAATATAAATGCAGATAGTTTCTTAGGGCTGAAACGCTCATCTGGAGGAACATATATATCCAAGTTTTCTTTTCCCAAATGACTTTCAGTGAAAGGATCTGCACAGTAGTAATGAAGAAGTTGCAACATATTTTCGACATTAGTGGCATAAAGTTAGTGTGAAACAGAAAGGGAAAAGAAATGAGAATACCTGGGGTTCGGTTGAACCAAACCCCGCCCCTTTGTAGCCCCATTTGCTGCCGCCGACGGTGGGCGACATCGCCCACCCCATCGGGACTGGAGGGAGCCGGCCGTATGACCCATTTTCAGTTTTAAAGCCGCCAGAGGCACATCGGAGGTCTCCGGGGCTCGCCGTTACAGGGATGGGGTCGCCGGCTCCCTCCGGTCCCGATGGGATGAGCGGTATCGCCCACCGCCATCGGCGGGAGAGGGGGCTGGATAAGACCGAATCTCCATTAAAAATTCATCTTCATTTTATTTTTTTATTGTATGTTTTATTATTTTTTTATTATATTTTCTTCATTTTATTATTTTATTATATTTTTTATTGTGTTTATTTTATTTTATTTTATTTTTTGTATTTTTTATTATATTTTTTAATATTTTTTATTGTGTTTTTGTAATAATTATAGATATTTAGAGGTGGGAAAAGGGCGAGCTGCAAAGACGCTGGAGTGCAGCCCAATTGCACCCTAGCGTCTCCCAAAAAAAATTAGGTGTGTTAAAATTTGTCACATTATAGAGATAGAACCATGAATATGTAAAAATCTAGACATGACATGCCACCAGGCATATTGTGCAACCCTGTTTCAAGTTAAACCTCTTTCTTTTGGCCTAATTCTTGTGTTAGTTAATTCTCTCCATTGTCTCCAACCTCATCAAAACAGGTTTAGGGGGCCCGAAATACGGACTTGGCTGTTTTAAGAATTTTGGTAGGTTAAGGTGTTCTGACCTCATAATTGTAGTCACTCTGCAGCACAGCAGAGTTAAAATCTATTGTTTGATTAAGGGGTTAATAGGCATTGCTAATGTAATAGGCATTGATAATGCATGACTAATCCTTCAAGTCCACATCCTAAATACCACTAACACAGTAGAATTTGATTTGTTAGAGAAGTTTGTAATTAGTTTCTCTTACAAATCAAATCTTATTATGTCATTAGTGTGAAGGACGTGTCCTCTATATCGACTTGCGAACATAATTTTCTTAACAAAAACTTTATATGCAGTCATTTTTGCTTACTTCTTATCGACTCTACTGATCTCATTAACCTAATCGGTTATTTTTGCATACCCCTTGCAATTTGACTGGTTGCATCACATTTTTTATAATATAAAATATAACTAATTAGGCTAATGAGATCAGTAGAGTCCATCTGAATTAAGGGAAAAGCTGCATACCTTCATTGCTGGGAGGCCGACCCGTTCTTAACCTACGGGGATATGGATGTGACACAGAGCCACCTAAGACAGGCCTTGTATGTTTTCGACCTTTGTCAGGGTTGCCAAGATCATTATAGCAGTCATAGTCGTAGATTCGATCCCATTCCTTCCTCTCTCCAGTCCTCGTTTCTCTCAAGCTTTTGAGTTCCTTTTTCCTCAGTTCCATTAGACCACTTGGTGTCTGGTTTGGAAGATAACTCTAAAATAGTAGCATTACTGTTGTTTAATTGCATCTAAGAATGAAAAAAAAAAAAACAGCCAAACAACCTGAATGTCTTCCATGAGTACTTACTGTATTTGAGAAAAAGACTCGATCAGCTTTAGTCTTTTTGAAAGGGTACATCCAAGAGTTGCAGTCGAAGTGGATAGTCTGGTTAGAAGTTTGGAGAGATGCTGACAGAATGAAAAATTTATGCTTGTTTTGGCTTTTTATGATCAGAGCTCCTGGAATTCCAAACTCTGGATCGACTTGCAACTTCACTTTATAAATTGTGGTTTTGATGCCATTTATTGTGTTGCTTTTTCCATGTTTGAGGTGTGCACTCTCGCTGAACCTTCCTCTGCCGGATCCTGTTGGACGTCACATGAAAAAAAAAACATATATATATATATATATATATATATATAGATATAATCTGTGTTTAAAAGAATAATGCCTCTGAAAATTTGGTACTTTCTAATGCTATGATGCTTGAGTTGCTTTAACACAGGAACAAGTGAATTTTGATGCAAAAGAAAAAACATACTGAGAAGTGAGAAAAAAAGATTTAGCCCTCGTTTAGATATAAAATAAATAATAAAAATTTACTTTTTTTATTAGTTTAATTTTTAAAATAAATGATGATCTTTTATAGTATCAAAAAAAATATTCTATACTTTATCCTATTTAATTAAATATTATTTTAGCTTAAATCTTATAATTTAAAACTTAATATAATAAACTTTATTACTAAAAAATTATTTACGATTTAAGATCCATATGTCAAAAGTCCTTTTAAAGTTAGTTACGATAATTTTTTTAAAATATATAGTTATTTGTACGAATTTTTTTATAAAAATTATAAATTGATTCCTTTTAAAAATTTGATTTTTTGTTTATTTTTAACCAATTAAAATAATTTTTATAAAGTTATCAAATATATTATTTTTTAAAAAAATATTTTTAATTATTTAAAAATACTTTTTAAGCCTCAAAACACAACACCAAACAACCCATAGTAATCTTACAGCTCCCCACTAAATAAAAGTAATAATAAGACCGAAAAAAACAAAACAAACATGCAAACAAACATTGGGACAAGTGAAAATTATATATACCAGGGCTGTCTTCGGTGCAACTACAGACGTGAACCGAGACTGATTTTCCAGGAACTGAGTGACCATGACGGATGATGACAACTTCCCCCTTGATAACAGATGCCTGGCGCCGGCGCCGGCGCTGGTGCTCCATGCTTCTTCTTTTTTTCCCCTTTTTTCAGATTAAACTCAATATTTGTAGTTAAGTTGGGGCATGCCTGCATGGGTAGATAAAACAACTGAATGTAGATTTGGCAATATTTATAAATCTGGAAAAAGTTGAACCTCTTGATCTTGCCTTGCTTTTCTGCCATGCATCTCATTCCTTTCTTGCATTTGAGGTTTCTTGTGTTGTACTTAGAGCTAAAATGCCAAAATGTGAACTTGAATACACACAACAAAAACAGAAGGAAAAATATGATACCTTACCCTCTGTCGTCTGCTCATTGATCAATACGAAGAAGCTCAGGTGCAGTGCTTTTTTTTACAGACTTTTTGTTTGAAATTAGTAAGTTGATTGCAGGAAGCTAAACAAAAAAGATGAAAGAAAGTTTCCAAACAGTACAGAGCAAACAAAGAATCCATTAGATGGAAGCAATGTAGGATAACAGGGTGGGAAAGAAAGTTCTAAAACCTCGTTCTGATTCAGGAAATGAGATTAAATGAGTTGAAATAAATTTTAAAAATTGAATAAAATATTATTAAATTATTTATTATATTTAATATGAAAATTTAAAAAAATTATAATGATAAAATTAAAATGAGTTGAGGTCATATTCTAATCCAAACTAGGCCTAAAGCAGTTGATCTCTTTCCTGCACAATTGACAAATTCTATAATAAAAAAAATTATTCTATTTTTAAGTTGGTATGTAATATGTAGAGTATACTAATTAATTTATAATTTTCAAATTTTAAAATTGACTTTCTAAACTAAATTATGCCATGTAAACACTTTGTTACACGTGCTGATCTATAGACCAGCTTGAGGATAAAAAATTTCTGATAAATTTTTTTTTTTTTTCAGAAGACTATAAAATAGCAAGATCATCCTTTAAGAAGTTTCTATCAAAAGTGTGTTACAATACTCAAAAGTGTGTTACAATACTAATTTTTCTTAACCTTAAACTTTAAAGTTGAAGGATATATATGCTATTTGGTGACAAGTTATAGGTCATGAACTATGCAATATTTCATTTGTATATAATAATACCCGGTTTATTTTATTTTGTGTTTTATTATTAGGAGGACTTTCATTTTGCACCCCAAGTTATCGCCCACTTTTCAAATTATATCATAACTACCAAAACTAACAATTACCATTTCCTTCAATTTGCACCTTAAATCCAATTGATTAATTAAAAATTGTGAAAACCCTTTAGTTCTTAAGCCGATTTTCCAATATTGCATGAGCGTAGCTTTTGTTAGAACATTCACAATGGACTAATCAAATTCATTGTTTAGCCAAATAATAGTTAAGAAATTCTAAAATCATGCTGCAACAACTCTAATAGATTTAATTTTTTTTCTCCTGACTCTCCAAATATAACTAGTCAGTTGGACTAGCCAAATTATTTTTGGGACTAGAATATTCACCTATTGTTTATTTTTATTTTCATCTCAAAGTCATGCACGCATCCAGAATTGTTTCAACATCATACCTGTGTTAGTTTTTTTTTTTTATCTTGTTCTTCCACATATAATATTTTTCATTCTTAGTAGTAGTATTAATATTCATTACTTTGACCTTCTTGACTACAAACTCTTAGATATATTTAGGTGTTCATTCTTAAAAATTATAATCATTAAATAATATGACTATTAAAAAATTTTATCTGTTAAAAATAATTTGAACATTAAAAAACTAATATTGTATATTGTATAATAACAAATCAATATTCAAATTAAAATTAAAATTAAAATAAATGAAAAGTTAGAAAACAATATTTAAATAGAATAATTCTTGATTTCTTAAATCTGTTATTTGGTATAATAAAAAATGGTTAGCCAAAATTTGACTAAACAAGAACTAGACTATTATAAATGCTTTTAGTAGACAATTTCATGTCATTATAGCCAAAATAAGAATGGAAGATGACTGCAGCAAAATCCTTAAAAGTCGAAGATTGAAAAACAAAATAACGAACCGATGATTCGACGAAAATAATGGGTGTGCTCTACTTTCACTCAACAACCCTAAAGAACGTCCACCGCATGTTGTCAAAGTTGTTTACGTACTCAACAACCTAGGCCAACCGTCTAGATGAAAGATTTTCCATTTTGGCAACCTTCTTAAATCCATTTGTTTTTCTTCATGTCTCAGTTCGTTTCACCCAAACTTAATTAATGATCAATTCCTTCTTCTCTTTTGGCTTCAATCGTTTTGTTAATTCCCAGTCTACCATTTCCGGTGATCATCATGGATCCAGCAGAACTCCGGCGTATTTTTCAAATGTTCGATCACAACGGAGATGGCCGGATCACGAGGAAGGAGCTTAGCGACTCATTACAGAACCTCGGCATCTTCATCCCGGATAAAGACATGATCCAGATGATTGAAAAGATCGACGTGAACGGCGACGGATACGTGGACATCGATGAGTTCGGGGCATTGTATGAAACAATAATGAATGAGAGGGACGAGGAGGAGGACATCAAGGAAGCATTCAATGTGTTTGATCAGAACGGAGACGGATTCATCACCGTCGAGGAGTTGAGATCGGTGTTGGCTTCTTTGGGGCTCAAGCAAGGGAGAACCCTAGAAGAATGCAAGAGGATGATCATGAAGGTGGACATGGATGGGGATGGGATGGTCAACTTTAAGGAGTTTAAGCAGATGATGAAAGGTGGTGGATTTGCTGCCCTGAGTTCAAGTTCATAGAGAGTTTCCTCTTCTTCTTCTTCTTTATTTTTCAACTTTTCTTTGTTCTTAATTTGATTATAGAGAGGGAGATATACATAGAGAGAGAGGAGGAGAAGGAAGAAAGATGAATCTTCCAGGACAAGTACTCTTGCATTATTTTTATTGATGAATGCAATAAATATGTATGTTTCATTGTAGGGACTAGTTTTTTATTTATATTATTGTAGTATTTATTAATTTCTTAATTTATCATGATGAATGTTTGCAATATTTCTGTTTTGTTCGATCATGATTCTTTTTGCTTTTCTGTCAGCACTTATAGCTTGTTATAATTTATGCTGTGTTCAAGGTAACGGGAATACTTGTACCTATTTTTTCAGTTTCTCTTTTTTCATCTCACTCTCCATAGTGAAAAAAGAAGGAAAAAAAAACCCCAAAATGGAGACGGGTCTTGTTTGAATTCCACACAAAAGATGGCCCTCAAGGATACTTCTTTACTTCTCTCAAATATATAAGTCACAAGTTCGTGGCAGAGTCTTCTAACTCGTTCCACAATTAGCCTGTTTGCTTGGTCACTTGTGTTTAAAGAACATATCCGTTTAAGTCTCATTTGGATTTAGAGATGAAATTAAATAACTTAAGATAAATTTTGAAAGTTAAATAAAATATTATTCAAATATTATTTTTTAATATTATTATTATTATTTTAAAATTTTTAAAAAAAAATTATTTATTATATTTTATATAAAAAAAATTTAAAATATATATTATGATGAATTTAAAAACTTTACTCCAAACGGATCTTAAAATTTTCTCTAACATGTGCAGCACACAACTGTTCAACTTTCCAGCGTATTTTCAACTAGAAATTGGATTTTGGGGGACAGCTATTCTGTTTGCTCTTCAACATCATTCACAAAACAAAGTAGTTTTTCTCTACATGTGCAGCACACAACCGTTCCTGACAATCTGCTACTTTTCAAGAACAGCTTCATATATGGGTTCTACAAGGTATAATAGAGCACCATTCCAAACACCTATCAAGAAATATTGATGGCATACTTCAAAGTATGCGGGCAATTGAACAGAGAATTGAATTTTAAACCTGGCTTATTTTAAAAGATGAGATTAAAAATTTAAAATACATCGCAAACTTATTATTACATTTTTTTAAATTCTCATATAAAATATAATAAAAAATTCAATTTTTCAAATTCTCATACCACTTTTTCAAATCCTCGTATAAAATTAATATTAAAATAATATCTTATATTAATATTTTTTTTTTTTTTTACTTTTATCTCATTTCATCACATCTCATCTCTGTAAACAAACTATTTTGCATGAGATATGAGTTGAGCTGCATTGTTTGTCCTGCATTTATAATTGTAAAGTGATTATACAAAGATAATTCTACAAACTGGTATTATTTGATATAATTTGTCAAATTGTAAATCTACTTTTATTGTAAAGCAAATCTAACATATCACATTAAGTCACTTTATAAATTTATTTTTGTATAATTCATTTATGACTGTAATACTCTTCTTAAAAAATATATATTATAGTCACAGAGTGATTAGAGCAACCAAGTCCGGTATGCGGTCTAGTAAGGTGTAGGAGATAGAACGGACAGTTGCATTCATGATTCCTGTCGCATGGAGCCAGCAGATTAAGCTTCAGCAGACATCGAGATGAAATTCAGAATCAGAATTCTAGTTTCAAAGCAACTCACTTGGAAGAATTTACACTTTTTATCTTCTTGGAGATTGAATGTCTATGGTCAACAAAACTACAAACATGTTATGCCTGAAGGCTAATTTCAGGTATAACTTGTTCATCTTCGGGCATAACTTCTTGATCCAGACCTTTGGGTTGGGAAATAGGGAAGGGAAAGGTTAAGATATAGAATCAAATGGCCTTTCTGAATGTTCTTATACAATTTGGAGACGAGAAGTTTTTTAGAAGCATGAACCTTCGGTTTTTCCAACGATTTAAGAGTATAAGTTCAACGCCATATATAGGGTTTGCAGCAGAGTAAGCAATGCTGCATGCCACACTCATATTAGCTTGAAAGTTTTACACCAGCTGATAACATAATGAAAAGAACAGAGGAAAATAGAGAGGATTTGCTTAAAGTGCTCTGCGTGCATTTCATTAACAATATCAGTGTCTATTTATAGACTATACATCAAGAATTAAAGAATATAAAGTGGTTACAATTGACAATAGAAAATAACTAATTTTGACATCTACTGTGATGGTATTTGATCTGCTGTGGGTGATCCTTTGGTGTGCTCTGTTACAAACGTGAGCTTGGAGTCACATAGTCTAATACGCCCCTTCCGGGGTGTCAACCACCTTGAGACTTGTTTTGAACGGATTAAATTTGTCTGCAACCAATGGCTTAGTAAAAACATCCGCGAGTTAATCTTTGGTGCTGCAAGAGGAAATCTTAAGTGTGTTGGCAGCAACCCGATCACGAACAAAATAGTAGTCTATATCCATGTGCTTGATTTTGGAGTGAAAAATAGGGTTGGCACAAAGATAAGTTGCACCAAGATTGACAAACCAAAGTGTTGGTGCTTGAGGTAAGAACAAGCCTAGTTCCTTGAAAAGTGTTTAAATCCAAATCAGCTCAGCTGCCGAAGATGCCAAGACTTATACACGGCTTCAGTAGATGATTTGGCCACTGTCTTCTGCTTCCTAGAACTCTATGAGATTAGATGATTGCCAAGATAGACACAAAAAGCACCGGTTGATCGTCTATCATTGGGACAACCGCCCCAATCAACATCAGAATAACCTTGAAGAGTAAAACTGGAGTCTGAGGCAAAAAATAATCCATGGTTGATTGTACCCTTAAGGTATCCCAGGACTCGTTTGAGAGCAGTCCAGTGGGTGAGCTTTGGTGCATGCATAAACTGACATAGTTTATTGACAGAAAATGATATGTCTAGCCGAGTTAAGTTCAAGTATTGAAGACCACCTACTAAACTTCGATACAGCACAGGATCATCAAAATCAGGAGAATCAAATTTTGAGAGCTTGAGAGATGCAGCCATTGGTGAGGTCATGGGTTTAGATTGAAGCATATTGCTTCGGGTTAGCAATCCTTTGATATACTTTCGTTGAGATAGTAGTAAGCCATTTTTGGTACGATCAATCTCAAGTCCCAAGAAATGAAAGATTTCCAAGATCTCTAACAGGAAAGGCAGTGCGCATGGCAGCAATTAAAGCATCAATAACAGAGCAATGAGAGGCAGTGATAACTATGTCATCAACATAGATCAATAAGAAAACTCTAGTGGCATCATGACTGTAAATAAAAAGTGATGGATCAGCTTTGGAGGCAAAAAAACCATACTCAAGTAGCCAGGAACTGAGTTGTTCGAACCATGCTCTTGGAGCTTGCTCCAATCCGTAGATAGCTTTGTTGAGCTTGCAAACAAAGGTAGGATGAGTAGAGCTTACAAAACCCTGTGGCTATTGCATATATACATCATCAATAAGATTACCATGCAGAAAGGCATTTTCAATGTCTAATTGGCGCAAAGGCCACTTGCAGGACACAGCAAGAGAGATGATGAGCCGAATAGTTGAGGGCTTGACCACTGGACTGAAAGTCTCGTGGTAGTCAAGTCCAGGCTGTTGGTGAAAGCCTTTGGCCACCAAACGGGCCTTCCACCGTTGAAAAGAGCCATCAGCGTTGGTTTTGGTCCTATAGACCCAATGACATCCGAGAATATTAGAAGAGGGTACCGGTGGTACAAGCGTCCATGTGTGATTTTGAGATAAGGCAGCAAACTCCTGAGCCATAGTTGCCTTCCATTCGGAGAATTTTGAAGCAGTTTAATAACTCGAAGGCTCATCCGGAACTGGTACAATAGAGGTGAAACACTGTCGAGTTGGGTAGGGCACAGTACCATCAGTGAAAATGCGAGGACGGGAGGAATTTGTTTGGGCACGAGTGATGATGGGTGATCTCGGAGGGATAAGAGGAGAAGAAACAATTGATTCGTGAGAATGGATGGAAGATGCAGGGGAGGTGCTTGAGGTAGGGTGAGATCGGGAGATAGGAGAAGCTCTAGGAGAAGGTATGGGTGGAGTGGGATCTGGATATGGGGTCAAGACAGAAGGAGTCTGTTGAGGATTTGGGCGTGGGCTTGGGCCTGGGTCAAGTGATGAGGGCGTGGTGTGAGACAGTGGGTTAGAGGTGTTAAGAGGTGCAGACGGTCCTGGGCCAAGGATTGACGGTGAGAAAATAGGTAATGTAGTTTGAGTGGAAGGAAGATTTGTGGTCTGACAAGGTGAGTTAGAGTGTTTGGGCTGAGACATAGGAAACGAATTTTCATCAAACGTAACATTGCAAGAAATGTAGAGTTTGTTGGTGGAGAGATCAAGGCATTTATAGCCTTTATGTGAGGAGCTGTAGCCAAGGAATAAGCAAGGAGTAGTTCGAAAATTGAATTTGTTTGAGAGGTAAGGCCTAAGGTTGGGCCAGCAGAGGCAACCAAAAATTTTTAGAAAATTGTAGTCCGGTTCTTGATTATGAATCATAGAGTAGGGAGTCCAGTGATTTAAGACCGGAGTAGGTAAGCGATTAATTAGATAGACTGCAGTTTCAAAGGCATCAATCCAATATGAAAAGGGAAGTGAAGCTTGGACCAAGAGAGCAAGCCCAGTGTTAACTATATATTGGTGTTTCCTTTCAACAAGTCCATTTTGTTGATGTATGTGGGCAAGAGAGACGATGTTGAATACCAAGTTTTTGACATAAGGAAGTGATGGGTTTAAATTCACCACCTCTATCTGTTTGTAGTGCAATTAACTTAGTATTAAACATTCTTTCAACAAATGGTAGAAATTTGGAAAATATGGTAATGGCATCAGACTTCAATTTTAGAGGAAATAATTAAGTAAATCTAGTATAATAATCCACAAAGGAAATATAGTATTTAAAGCCCAAACGGGATACATATGGTGATGGGCCCCAGAGGTCCGAACTTATTAATTTCAAGGGCTTGTGATACACGGCCTGGCTTGAAGGAAAAGGAAGTTGATGGGCTTTTGCGAGAGGACAAACTGGACATTTGAAGGAGGCGTCTGTGGAGCTGAGCGTCGAACGAGTCTTGTGCAGAATGCGACAAAGAAGGGAAAGTGAGGGATGACCTAATCGACGATGCCATAGAGGAAGAGAGGAGCTCTGACTGATGTGAGCGGATAGAGAGGATGAAGAAGTGGTAGGGAAGACGTACAAACCATCACGGGTTGGCCCGGTGAGGAGTGTTTGCTTCGTCTGAGAATCCTTGACAGCAAAATGAGATGAATGAAATTCAAAGAAGCATCGATTATCAGTACAAAAACGAAGAACAAACACCAAATTCTTGGTAATAGAAGATACGTGAAGAAGAGTTTTAAGTAGAAATTTAGAGGAAGGAGAATTGAAAGAGGAATCACCGAAATTTTGTATGTGAAGTCCTGTCCCGTTGCCAACTCTTATGGTTTCATCACCACTGTATTATTTCGAGCTGAGATTCAAATTTGACAGCTCATTCGTGATATGGAGGGTAGCAGCAGAGTCAGGTTACCACATAGGCTCTAAAGATGAGCTAGGAGTAGTGAAATTAGCAGAAAAATTTTGAGGAGTTTCATATTGATAAGAATGATTAAACCTATTTTGGCATTGAAGTGCTATATGCCCTATTTTGTTGCATACTTGACAGGTTAGCCTTGAAGAGTTGTTCTGTTGTGATGAGTTAGAGAAACCATTTCGCCCACCACGATTGTTGTAGGAATTTCTCCCACGGCCACAGCCTTGCCTTCCAGCTCTTTGAGAGGTGCGTCCTCTTGTACCATTAAGAGAGGCAAAATTGACAGAGAAATCAGGGTTGGAGGATGTGGTTATACTGAGATTAGAGAGGCGACTTTCTTGAATCAAAAGAAGTTGATATAGCTCATGAATGATAAGAGGGTTTGTCCTGGTGGTGATGGAGGTCAGGAAGGACTCATACGCAAGTCCAAGACCATTAAGCAGATAGGAAATCAGCTCTTTGTATGATAGGATGGTGCCAGTGGCGGCAAGAGTGTCAGATAGAAGACGGACTTTACTGAAGAATTCAGAGATGGTTTGTTCACCTCTTGAAAGGTTGGTGAGTTGAAATCGGATTTGAAACTCTTTAGCTTGAGAGTGAGAGGAGAACATGGACGAGAGAGAAGACCATAGCTCTCGGGAAGTTTTAGAGGAGAGTACATGACCTAAAATGGATTCTGAAGGAGAGGAGAAAAGAACGCTTAGAACTAACTGGTCACTGCGCCTCCAGGTATGGGATTCAGGGTTGGGTTTGGGTGCTTGACCTTCAGTGACAGGGAGGAATTCTGATGGAGATGGGAGGGATCCATCCACATAAGAGAAAAGATCCTAACCCCTGAGGTAAGCTGAGGTTTGTACCTTCCATAAGAGATAGTTATCTGTAGTGAGTTTGGTAGTCACAATATGAGAAAAGGAGGAAGCTATGGATGGGGACGCCATGGATCGAGGACGAGCTAGTCAAAAGGCTCTGGATACTGTGATAACAGAATGAAAAGAACAGAAGAAAATAGAGAGAATTTGCTTAAAGTGCTCTGCGCGCATTTCATTAACAATATCAGTGTCTATTTATAGACTGTACATCAAGAATTAAAGAATATAAAGTGGTTACAATTGACAGTAGAGAATAACTAATTTTGGCCTCTACTGTGATGGTATTTGATCTGCTGTGGGTGATCTTTTGGTGTGCTCTGTTCCAGACGTGAGCTTGGAGTCACATAGTCTAATACCAGCACAATGTCTATATATAGAGCTAGTCCATAAACACTACAGATGCAGCAATTTCAGTTTGTCCAGTATTAAAAGGGCATAGTTCAAACTTCACAAGAATTTTTGGGTAAGAGGCAAAAATTCCAAACGACAACAACACAATACCCAATTAAGAGCCCAGATCAGGTAAACATTATTGCATTTTAGACACAATGCCATTGGGCTCCTTTTATCAACCCATGAGAACTTGATCTTAAACATTGGAAAAGAGAAATAGTTCTTTACCAAACGGCAAAATCACTGCATAAAAGCGTATATGGCAGTAGAAATATAAATGAAGAGAGCAGAGGAGACCAGGATAAGCAAAACGGCGACGGCATGGACGGCGGATTTACTACCACAGGACAACAACCCCAGCCGGATTTCGATGACGTTGACCATGGAGAGAATAAGAAACAAGCAGCCCATGACGGAGCCCACGGCCGATCCCATCATCCCGAGCCTGAGGACCTTGAGGTTGATGTGGGCGCGGAAAGCCTCGTCGACGTCCTTGCTGTTGAGTAGGTTGATGGCGAGCTTGAGGCCCTGGGCTACGAGGGAGGAGAAGAGGAAGAAACTGAAGGAGACAACCTCGAAAACGAGGAGCTTTCTGGCGACATCGATGCCGGCGTCGCAGGCCGTGTTGTTCTCGAGGCTGCGCTGGCCGGGAGTGGTGAGGGAAAGCCCCACGAAGACGGCGATGGTGAAAAGGGAGTTGACGTTGACGAGGCCGTCCAGGGCGGTCACGTGCACGCTCGTCGTCGTGTCCGATGCAGAGGTTGATGTCGCTCTCGGAAAGCTACTGTCTTTCGGGTATGTTTCAGATCTGCAAGACAAGATGAATTTCAAACCAGAAAAACAAAAAACAGAAAAAGGGAAAGATTGAGGTGGGTTTTAACTAATCATAGAGAAAGTGGGAAGGAAGTGAAAAATATATATGAATGAAATTGCAGAAAGAGACAGAGTAGAGAAATACTCATCCATGATCTTCCAAGTTCTGTTTTTATATAATGTTGCTTGTGAGAGTTTATGTTATTCTGTGATGCGGAGAGAGAGAGAGAGAGGAGGGAAATTTGCATCTGGTTAATTTATCATTGCTTGCAGGGTTTAAGGTGGTTTCTTGGAAGAAAGGTTGTGAAGAAAGGAAAGAGAGACAAGGGGTCAAGAGGGAGATACCTTTTTGCCTTTTCGGTGGTTGTGCTTTTCCTTTTTCTTTTGATATAAAATAGTGGAGAAATACTTTATGATTAGATAAAAAATAATATAAAAAATTTTATACATTAATGTGACATGATGCACGTAATTTAATATAATATATTATATTATAAAATTATTATTTAATAAATTATATAAAATTATCTCAATTTATAAATTTATTTTTGAGCAATAATATGACTATGTTGGGACTCTTTTACATTTCTGTAGATTTTTTATTTTTTAAATAATAAAAAAATGTGTACGGATAAAATATATTTCGTTTTATTTAATAAAATAAATGATGCATAGAGGCTCAACCGTGGGCCATATCATTTCTCTTTATTTTTATACAATTACTTTATATATCTAACACTTTTTTCAGAGTTATATGGAACTATCAGTCAAACATTCGCACTATTACATTTCACATTGAAAGAAGTTAAAGAAATGATTTATTACTCATAATTAATTTTATATTTTTAATTTGTTTTAATTATTCATTTTAAATTCTAACTCATTTTAATCATTTATTTTATTATTATTTATAACTCATTTTATTTCATTTTATTTTAAAATCCAAACCACTTTTAAATTACTGGAAAAATAAAATTAGAGGTAGTTTCTACCTGAATGAGAGATAGCTCAGGTGCAAGCGTTCAATTGATTGCAACATGCTCATTAAGATCAATAAAAAAAGGATTATGTGCTACAATATTGGTAATTGAATACAAATTATGATTAAAATTAGTAATTAAAAAATCTAAAGGTAATTTTGACTGTATAATTCGTTGTAAATGAACCTGAGAATAATGTTTGATCCGAATTTAAAGGTCAAAAAGTAAATAATTTGCTTGTAGATAACTATCCTTGAAAATCTTGTGCGTTGCAGCGTTGGAATTCATCAATCGTTTGAAAGAACTACAAGCAACACAGCATCATTAATTGTGTCTTCAAATAACGTCCAAACGGTCATGAATGCCAATTATACCGGCAAGAGACATTGATTGAACATCCTAAGGATAGGTTTAGGTGTTGAGAAGTATTGAAAAAAATTGTAAATATTAATAAAAATTAATAATAAAATATTAAATAATAATAATAAATAATAAATATTAATAAAAATATGTAAAAAATAATAAATAATAATAAAATATTTTGAGATGGTCTCAAATCGGGATTTAAGGCATCGTTTAGGTTTGAAGATAGTCTCATCTCGTTCAAATCTTATAAAGGAGAATGCAATTTGTCCCTATTTGTGATTTCGATTTGATATTTCGACTTGTATTTTAATTTTTTTTTTTTTTAGTTTTTTTACATAATTTTTAAGTAAATGTTATTATATAATATTGTGATTTTTAATTTTTTTTTTTTTTTTTTTTAGCTTTTTTTACATGATTTTTAAATAAATGTTTTTAAATAATATTGTATTTTTTTATATTTTTAAAAAAAGTTTTAAAATGTTACAAATATATATATATAAAGAAATCATGTTTTTACATAATTTTTTTAACATCTTAAAACACTTTTTAAAAATACAAAATATATATATATAATATTATTTAAAAATACTTACTTAAAAATAATGTAAAACAATACTGAAAAAAAAAATCCCAATTGGTTTCTGGTTTCTAAAGCTGTTTTTTCTTAGTGAATGTAATCTTTGCTCAAGCAATAAAATTTTGATGGTCCAAAGAAAGTGGGAACTTCTTTTTTGGTTTTGAAGGGATGGGAAGTTGATTGATCAGTAATCAATGTTGCTAGAGCTTTTTGGATCTGTTTTAGACTTTAAAAATCATTCCTGGGATAGCTGACTTTAGTTCTCTCCCATAAAGGCCTTTCTAGCATTTCTTTCTTTTGTTATATGACCAGTTTGTTTGACAATGTCTGATTTCCAGAACTTATGGTGGACGTTCAGTTTAAGTTTACTCTCTCTTGTGACAAGATATTTCATTGCCGCACTTTGAGTTTTCATGCTTGTATTCAAAGTCAAGATATTGTTTAACTAATTCATTAACTACTTTATTATAGCAAATGAGTAGTTTGGAATTTCATTCCGGTTCAAGTTCTTGGCTTGCAAGAGGAGAAGACACAATCCAATTTGGGAAGAGACCACTTTGCTATTGTGGTTTCCAAGCGAAGCTACAAAGAAACGAGAAGGTACTTAATGAGCGCCTCGATATCGAACAATCCAAATTTAAAACAATGAAGAAAAAGTGCAAAGGGATGTTGAAAGTGTTAATCTTGTATGATTAATTTTAATGACCATTTATACCATAATTTTTATGTTTTCGAAAAATTATAATGTATGTCGGCCACGACTCATGTAACCCATTATACTTTTTTTTAACACTTTTTTAGTTGAATGTATTGAATACGTGGTTAATATAATGAGAACTTTGAACATGTTTTATTTTGTAAATTGTGCTCGCACTATCAATTGCTCTCACATGTTTAATCCCGTCAAGTGTTCCATGATACAAATGCACCTCTATATATAGACATATGGATGCTTGAATATCACTGCACACTGATCATAAAGTTTAAAAAAACTGAATACAGACAAAAACAAGCCTTGCCCATATACCATATGGAAAGTTGTCTCTAATATATTGCTACTTTTTCCGATCAAAGTGATTATAAGGGCTTGAAAGCACCAGTTTAAAACTACAAAAACAAGTTAATCTAACTCCCACAACAAACTCTGTAGAAAGCACCAGTTTAGAACTATGAAAACAAGCACAAAACAAAAAATTGTTGCAGTTACATAGTTCTTTGCCCTTGGTTACATTCCACCCAAATAAAAAAGAAAGACTACGAAATCTTCAATCCACTCTTCATTCCTCACACTCTTCGACATTACTCCCTTGTCACATTAAAATAAAGACAGATTAAATTAACTTTGCGATGAATAGAAGCTGAATTAAACATAATAAAAGACAAACAATTATTAATACACCTATCCACTTATACCAGGGGCAGGTCCAATACACCTATCCACCTATACCATTTGAAAACCCAACCATCATCCTCCCAATTATTAATATGCTCTGCATTAGCCGAGTTCCTTTGTGTTCCAACATCTGCTCATCATGTTTCATTTAGTAGCACCAACTTCCAAACTAGAGTCATCCCAAAGATTACATCTATGTCTATAAGTAATTATAATAAAAAGTTTACATCTATGTCTATAAGTAATAAAACCAACCAGTTGGTCGGCGGTGGGGGATGAGATGAAAAAAAAAAGAAAAAAAATTACCCAAAAAGAGGAACTCATTTAGTCGGCGGCGTCGGATGTGGCGATGGAACTCAGTTTGCTCTTCGGCGTTGGACTGAGGTGGTGGCGGTGGAAGAGAAGGTAGCGAGGAAGACGAACCTGTGAAGACACGAAATGCTCGTGTTTATTAGAAGTGTTTCTGTGTGGTATATCTTATGAGTGACGCTGGGGACCGGTCCGGCTGTCCCTAGCGTCCAAAGTAGCCCAACGTTAGTTGGGCTGCTTGATGATGAAAAATACATGAAAATAAAATAAAAATATATAATTAAATAAAAAAATAAAGATTAAAAATATATTAAAAAAATAAAATAACCAAAACATAACAAAAAACACAATAAAAAAATAAAAAATACAATAAAAAACACAATAAAAAAATAAAATAGAGATGAATTTAAGAGGAGATTCGGCCATAGAGCAAACGGAGCCACCGCCGGTGGCGGTAGGCGACACCGCCCCCGCCATCGGGACCGGCGGGCTCAGGCGACCTCACCCCTACGACGGCGGTACGGGTCCGAAACGGGTTGAAGGCTGCCAGGGGCACACCGGAGCTCGCCGGAGCTCGCCGTCGTAGGGGTGAGGTCGCCTGAGCCCGCCGGTCCCGATGGCGTGGGCGGTGTCGCCCACCGCCACCGGCGGCGGCGGGCTGCTTTTGTTAGGGGGGCAGCCCGTCTGCCCCCCCAGGATCTGCCATATCTTATTTGTCTTATACTGTATTTTCTTACATGGCAGATAGTGATTGCAGGGCTGTTTTTTTGAGTTAATAAGCCCGATCGACACCAAGCTATTTTTCTTACTTGATTTTTAAGTAAGTATTCATTCAATAATGTTCTGATTTTTAGTTTTTTTTAGTTTTTTTTATATGATTTTTAAGTAAGTATTTTTAAATTATTATAATTTTTTTATTTTTAAAGAATGTTTTAAAATGTTAAAAATATATATAAAGAAATCATGTTGTTTTTATATAATTTTTTTAACATTCTAAAACATTTTTTAAAAATATAAAAAATATATATAATATTATTTAAAAATACTTACTTAAAAATTATATAAAATAAAACTAAAAAAAATCTCAATTAAAATCTCAAGTAGGGACGTGTGGCACGGCCCACCCTGTAAAAATCAAAAACTTTTCAATTTTTAATTTTCATTTTTTTTCATATTGGAGCTTATGGCTCGGAAGCCTCTCGCATGATGCCGTGCTTGCACTTATTTCTTGAAAATTGCATTCGTAATAATTAGAGCATCCTTATTAACTTGACCAAATAAAAAAAATTCAAATTTTGAATGATTTGTGTCAAAAGAGTCTACATTAAATTAGACATTTTTAAAATAATTAAATTTCTTATATAGCACTTAGATAAAGATAAAAGACTACAATTACTTAGTCAAACATTATGAAATTATTTCTCACTCTAATCAAAATGTGATAAAAATAAATTAAATATAAGATTATAAAATGTGATAAAAAAAAAAAGTTAATATTAAATAGTATTAATAATTATTTAAATAAAAATAAATTACTAATCCAATGTGATAAAAATAAATAAAATGTTATAATAATAAATAAATAAATTATTAATTTAATAATATTTTTTTATTATATATAATAAATGGCTAATTTAATGTGAATCTTGAATTTAAATTACAAGGACAAATACAAAGCAGTGATGTTAATTAAATGTTGAAGATACTTGCTACTTAGTTTGGAAAGAAAGCTGGCTTTCCCTCTCTGTCGATTCAAGTTGCCTAGAACCGACGAGCTTTATTGCATGCAGAAGAGGACGTGTTGTGAACTAGAAATTTCTTTACTTTTTCTGGGTCAAATTTTCATATAATTAAAAATAAAAAAATATAAAAAAGGGATATCTCTCTTGGGAGTCAGCCTCATTTGTTTTTACAGATGAATTAAATTAAAAATTAAAAATTAAAAATTAAATAAAACATTATTAAAATATATTTATTATTACTATTATTATTTTAAAATTTATAAAAATTAAATTATCTATTTTATTTTGTACGAAAATTTTTAAAACATTATAATCATGAGATGCTATGTTGTGAAAACAAACAAGGCGTGCCGGCAACGAGATCAATTACGTGGATACTTGCTTAAAACAACATCCTGGTAATACCTAGAAGGCTCTACATGCGGCATGTTTCTGAATCAAAAAAACCATGCCAGCTCCCATTTTAGATGGACCTAAACTCATGCTTACCTCCACTGTTGACATGGGACCCCACAAGAACAAATAATCTCATTACCCTCTATCTATAATTCTCTATAAATGCCACAGAACCACCAAATGCTAAAGTAGGTCAAATGAAGAACAAATGCACGTTCTAACTATGCAAAAGGAAAACCTAAAATAAGATTAACTTATGAGGTATTTGGACTTGCTTTATTTGAATAGAATGTCTAAAGGGCTAGACATTCTCTCCCCCCGGCATTTGAGCAAATGGGTAGCCTACTTGGGCAAACACTTGTTTCAACCCAGCAAGTTCAAGCAAAAGTTCATTCAAGTGTATGGTTGTCTGCATCAGGATTCAATTTCCCCCACATGCAGCTTGTTCTAAGGCACTATCAAGTGTATGGTTGCGTAAATTAGGATTCAATTCCACATTTCCACTCGCATACCGCTTGTTCTAAAGGCTCAGTCCTTGGTAGTTGGTCTTTAGGTCCACCTGAAACATGGGTTGGCGGATATATACTATGTAATAATACCATAAGTGGGTCTTTTATACCATGAAAACTACCCCTCAACAACTAAATCTTTATCATTCTCCACAATGGAAAAAGGAAACAAAAACTTTCAGGCCACCAGTATACAAGTACCTTTTTGCATCCAAAGCCGACGGGGAAATAACACACTTTATGAACAAAGAATTGGTGTAAATATTTTTTTTGATAAGTAGGAATTGGTGTAAATATGATGAAGAACATTAATATACCATGTTTAAACCCAAAGGGAAAAAAGAGAAATGTGATACAGTTCCATGAACCATTCTACAATGTAGCATATACGAAATTTGATTCTATGATTAGAAAAGAATAGAGCTCAAAATCTATAGGAAACAATACACTTGATGAACAAAGAATTGGTCACTGGTGTAAATCTGGTGAATGTTTAAACCCAAAGGGAGAAAAGAGAAATGTGATTAGGCTCCATGAACCATTCTACAATGTAGCATATACGAAATTTCATCCCATAATTAGAAAAGAATAGAGTTCAAAATCTATATACATGAATTCAGAAACTTCAAAATTCATGAAGGACCACAGCTGTTCCATCATAAATCTAGAAAATCATCATGATTATACCACTATAGATGGGCAATATGTTTAGTGCTCTTGCCCAGCTACCCCACCGGCGGAAAAACGAACAATGAAAGAAAGTTGAAATTATGATAGAGGACCTCAAAATAAAGAACCTATTGCAGAAATCTACTCTAATAATCATCACTATTCAAACCTTCTGCTCAAACTCTGACAATGAAACAGAGTCCTTCAAGGTTCAGACCTGAGAATAATATTTCAAACATAAGTCCCGCAACAAAACCGGTGGACACCTATAAAGAGAGAGACAAAGAAAGAGTAGTAAGTATGCCCTGACTCATTCGTGCCTTCTATCCCACTAACATCAAAACCATTACTCAGAAAATATCATAGTCCGATTCTTCGATTTAAGCGAAAATGAGAATAGCAACAAATGTAAACTAGAAGCTTTTCATTCTTTATTATTTTATCTCATGTTCTAGTTTCACATAATTAAAAATTATATTACATAAAAGAAATAAAATAACAGACTCGATACAACACCCATGTTATACTCATGGTACAATTAACTTGAACATAAACTAATTGCAGATTCATCACCTGAAATTTTCTCCACTATGGTCGTGCCTCATTTTATTTTCTACAGGAGAAAACTCCAATGTAATTACTGATTATGCCATCCAGCCTTGTTTATTTCCCTCTTAATTCACCAACGATCCTCTCAGAGATAGAAGCTGGCCTGACTAATTTGTCGACTCTGAAAATATGGAATAAAAAAATGCAAGCAAGCACGTTGGATGGAAGCATAGAACCCACATCCATATTCTCCGGCGAGATTTACAGGGGGAATGAAGAACCCATGATCCGATTGATTGAACTACCGCATAACTTAGAAACCTTCTCCGTCACAATCTACTCCAAATCCCTCCCAGAACCGTCCTGATCAAGCTGATATCGTAGCTTCCCTGATTGACTCTGCGTTTGAAACTGCTCATCATTTTATAAATACATCCAACAAAATACCTTAAATGTAGATAATCCAAGAAAAGCTTAACTAATTCAGCATCAGTAGAAAAAGGAAACCTTGGGCATTGCGGGAAGCTGAGCGTGGTCCGCCGTCCTCATCGCCGTACAATCCGGCGGCGTTTCGAAGAGCGACAAAGAGAATTGCTTGAAAACCACGCCGACGTCGAAGTAAATCAATCCGGAGCTGGGTATATCCACCCGGATTCCCTTCACCGGGAACCAAAGAAACAACTCCTGCGCAGAAATACCGGACACGGCACCGATCTGACCGTAGCTTAGAGTGCCCGAAACGTTCTGGTCGTAATGCAACTGGCTCTTGAAGTTGGCGTTGCAGGCCTGATCCAAGTGCGCCTCAAAACGCCCGGTCTCGTCGATGTCGAAGTCTCTCACACCTTTGGGAAGCAGGCCCATCGGGAGCCCATGTTCCCGCAAGACTTCATATATTGACGACGACGACGACGGCGAGTCTTCCGCACTAGAGATCGGGATTGAAGTATAGGAGATTAACGAAAGAAAGGAAAGCCAAAGAAACGGTATCATAATGGGAAAGTTGTGGGTTTTCTTTACTCTCCACAAATGTTGCTCGATTAGGGTTTAAGCTTTAGGGGCTCCGAGCAGAGAGATACATAGGGGTGGAGAGGAAGAAGTAGGAAGACTAGGAGGCTGGCGGTTCCTGCATCAGTCCAGAGACTAATGAATTATTGGTGGGTGACTGCTAGGTGGGACCCTTTGTGAGGTTTTGTGACTTTGTCTACGGCTAACCAACGGTAATCTGACAGGTGTATATCTAATCTGCCCTTCTTATTTACCGAAATATGTATAAGAAATTACGATTTTATTTTCAGATTTTATTTTCTTTTATGATTAATGTATATTAATATCTCAGTTATATTTATTACTAAGTACTATTTTAACATAAATTTTTCATTTTCAATAATATTGATTGATATAACTCATCTAAAGAGATTAAAGTGTTAATTACTTAAATAAAAGACACTTAAAAAGTGCATACAACAAATAATTGATTACTAAATATAATGAACTTAAGAATAAGAATAAAGCTTTTTTTGTTTTTGTAAATAAAATAGAATGAGATAAATTAAGATAAAAGTTGAAAATTTAATAAATTATTATTATTATTATTATTATTATTATTGTTATTATTATAGATATTTTTAATATTATTTTTATTTAAAAATTTAAAAAAATTGAATTATTTATTTTATTTAAAATTTTAAAAAAAATTATAATAATTAGATAAAATAAGAATAGTTGTTAAATCAAACGGGACTAATAGTTTTCAACATAAATTTGATAATAGTATTATAATAGAAAAGTGACACATTTAAGAATTTATATGCATTCATGTGATATTTCATATGTATTTTATAACTTAACATATTGAAATCATATAAATTTGTATATTTTATTATAATATATTTGTATAGACTAATTTATAAATAATTTAAAATAAATATATATATAGTGAATTTCTATAATATTTAGGCAGTCTCATAGTGAGAAATTCGCATTATAGTTACGGATAACTTAAATAATAATAACTTTTACACCCAATTTAATGACAAGACATCTAAATAGAAGCACCAAGCCAAGAAATAAAAAATAGAAGTACCATAGCATCCTAGATCATCTAATAATCTACCAAGATAGCTAGCATCTATCAATGTGTTTTGTTTTGAACTCATAAAATGCCAACAGAATCTTGGGTATCTATATCACGGTCGGAGAGGTTTCTGTTACGTGGTGGGAAGTGAGTGGTCTGGACGATACACGCCCCTGTCAGAGAGTAAGAGGGAGGGAGCAAACGAGTGGGAGAAGAGACGAGTGGTTGGGGTCACAAGTAAAGCCGCGGATTTAGCTCCAAAGCTTATCTCAATGACCCGAATGTCTTTCTTATCCACGTCAGCTCAGCTGTATTTTGGAGTTGTCGGGATTGGAAATTATTTTAATAGTAACCTCTTTAGGATCAATTTGGCAAATTTATTTTATTTATCTTATTTTAATTTATTTTATTTTAAATTTATTATTATATTTTTTAAAATTCTTATACAAAATACAAATCTTAATACAATTTTTTTAAATTCTAATTTAATATTTTCAAATTCTAAAATAATAATAATAATATTTTATTCAACTTTCAAAACTCATTTCAACTCTAAATCCAAATGAGATTTAATCTCCTCTTATTTTATTATTATAAATTTTTATATAAAATATAACAAACAATTCAATCTTTTCAAATCTCAAAATAATAATAATAATAATAATAAATAATATTCTAATAATATTTTATTCAACTTACAACATTTATTTAAAATCATCACATTTCATCTCATTATTCAATAAATTTCTTAGGAGACTCTCGTTAATATATGCTGGGAGATATATCGTTGCCCAGGATAATATATCGTTACCCAGGATAATTAAAAGATAGCAAAATTTGGACATAAAGATTTCTCTCAAAAATATTGCAGCTTTTCTATAAAATAAAAACAGAGGATTACAAAGAAGAGTTACACAGATGTAAAAACTCAATCACAATAACAACAAACTCTATCTTAAAAATATCCTCACTTGACACTCTATTTTCACCCCACTAAAATAAAATTCACACCACATGCATCAATAACTAGAGGAAGTTTTATTTATAAACACAAAGAGAAGTGATTATGGCTGGCTACAACACTTGACAACTCTCTTTACGACACTTGAGTCCTTGACAGCCCATATATAGGCCTTGACAACTTGCTTCATGGCTAAGACTTTAGAAAGAGAAAATTTACTCAATCTTTTACTATTCACACAACCTTCACACATTATACTTATTTTATTTTATTTTTAATCAAATATTTAATATATAAATAATGAATAAAAAATTAAATTAGTTTAAAAATAAAAATATTAAAAAATAAAAAAATAAAATAAAAAAATAAAAAATGATGGTGTGTGGAGGATGGGAGGTTGTGTAGAAGTCCCCAAGTAAAAAATACTTTATAGCTAAGTAAACTTCATGGCTAATTAGAAATACTTCATGACTAAGTAAACTTCATGGAATTCAGTGGATTTATTTAGAATCCTACAATTTGTCTCCACTTCTATCAATCTCCCACTTGGAGACAAATACCATGCCGCAATAACTCTTGCTCCATGCTAATAAATTGAGACTAATTGAAGCTGAACAAAATTTCAATTTCTCAATGGTAAACCTTGGTCAACATATGTGCAGGATTTTCTACATTGCAGATCTTCTCTAAACTGATTTTACCATCTTCTAAAAGCGAACAAACAAAATGACATTTAGTGCAAAGTCTTGAATATCGTACCGGTGAGTGTACCGGTCAAAGTACGAGAACGAAATATTTCGATACTGGTATTGTTTCGTATACCGTTTCAAAATAGTCTATATAAAATATATATAAATTATATTTTAAAATAATAGTCAATATATGAATAATTATATATATATATATGTGATTAGTCTAGTACGAATTAAAATAAAAACTAGCAAAAAAAAGGAAAAAAATTGAATGGCCGAAATCCAATCAACCAGTACGCGGCCGATATCGGCCGAAATATTAACCAAAATGGCCGATACAATCCGATACGCCCGATATTTTGGGCGAAACAATACAGCTCTATAATATGTACCAGAGAACCGACTGATACGGTATATTTCGTCGTATCGACCGGTACAGTACGATATTTAAAACTCTGATTTAATGTCAATATGTTTCGTTCTTAAGTGAAACGCAGAATTCTTTTGCGAGATGTATAACACTTTGATTGTCACTATACAACTTGAAGTTATCAAGATTCCTACCCAATTCACTCAAGAAATTTTGAAACCGTATCATTTCCTTGCAAGCTTCTGTCATTGCTACATATTCTGCTTCTATGATAAAAATGGTTATAATCTTTTGTAATTGAGAGACCCAGCTAATTGTAGCACTTCCAAGAGTAACACATAGCCTATTGTATTCTTTCCTCTGTTAATTTTTCTTGCAAAATCATAATCAACATGTCCATGCAAGCCTATCTTTGAGCCACCATAACATAGAGTCATATCCTAAGTACCCTTCAAATATCGCAATATCCACTTGAAAGCTTCCCAATGCTCCTTGTCTGGATTTTTCATGAATCTACGGACAACTCCCTTTACATGACTAATATCTAATCTCGTACAAACTATAGTATACATCAAGTTGTCAACAACTGAGGCATAAGGGACCTTATTCATGTACTATTTCTCTTCATGTGTCACTGCTCCTTTTTGCTTCGTCAATCTGAAGTGACTTGCTATTGGAGTGCTAACAGGCTTAGCACCTTCCATGTTGAATCTTTTGAGGACTTTACCAACATATTCTGCCTGTGATAGCTTCAATATCTTGTTCTCTCTGTCTCTACTAATTCGCATCTCAAGAATTTGTTTTACCACACCCAAATCCTTCATTGTGAATTCTTTAGACAACTGCTCCTTGAGCTTAGTAATTTCATCCATGCTTGAGCTTGCGGCAAGCATATCGTCTACGTACAAGAGAAGTATCAAATATGAAGTATCAAGCCTTTTATAATAACAGCAATGATCACCATGGCACCTATGGAAGCCTGCACTTGACATGAAGCTATCAAATTCCTTATACCACAGTCTAGGCACCTGTTTTAGCCCATACAAACTTTTCTTGAGTTACACACCATGTTCTCCTTTCGTGTTTCCACATAGTCCTGAGGTTGATGTATATAAATATTCTCCTCCAAATCACCATGAAGGAAATGCAATTTTAACATCTAACTGCTCCAAATGCAAATCCTCAATCACCACAATGCTAAGTACAGTTTTGATAGTAGAAATTTTAGCAACAAGAGAGAAAATCTCATTGTAATCGATACCTGTCTTTTGTTGGAAACCTTTTACAACTAATCTGGCCTTGTATCGTTTGGTGCCATCAAGTTCTTCTTTTAAATGATAAACTCACTTATTGTGTAAAGCGGATTTTCCTTCGAGCAATAGGATCAGTTCCCACATCTGATTCGTTAAGAGAGACTACATCTCATCATTCATTGCCAGCTCCCACTTATCCCTTGTCTCAACCTATAATGCTTCTTCATAGCACTCGAGCTTACCATTGTCGGTTAACAATAAATAATACAAGGAAGACGTATAATTTATAGGCTTAATAGCTCTCGTAGACCTCTTCACAAGAAGAGAGGTTTGCATATCCGTAGGTGGTATCAACTAGACATTTGTGTCTTGAGGTTTTGGCACATCTTTACTAAAGATCTCCTCAAGCTCCATTGTCTTAGGTTCCTTAGCCTTATTATCAAGTCTGTTTTTGTACATGATAGACTCATTGAATACCACATCTATGCTTCTAATTGCTTTTCAATTTTCATAATCCCATAATCGATAACCATAATTATTAGACTTGGAATCAAGCTTATGCCTATGCTCAGGCTCAATGTGAACATAAGCTATACAGCCAAATATTCTTGAGTGTGATAAGTTCACCTCTTTTTCAATTCCTATGCTCACACCTCCTCTGGGATTCTACAATTCAAGGAAACTGGAGGACCTATGTTGATCAAGTAAGCAGTTGTACTTACTACATCTACCCAAAACTGCTTTGGCAAACCATAATTAATCCTCATGCTTCTAGCAAGTTCTATGATTGTTCTGTTAATGCGTTCTGCAATGCCCTTCTGTTGCGATTTTCCTAAATTGTCATTACTTGTCGAATTCCGTTTTCTGCACAATATTTCTTCATTCAACCATCTACGTACTCTCTTTCATTATCTCACTTAATACATTTCAACTTTAAACTTGTCCTATTCTCAACAAGGGATTTCCACTTTTTGAAGACCTGAAATAAATCAGATTGTTCTTTATAAAGGAAACCCATAGCTTCCTAGTAGCATCATCAATGAAAATGACAAAGTAGTGAGAGCCTCCAAGAGATGCTACTTGATATGGTCCCCATACTTCTGTATATACCAACTCCAACCGTTCTGACTTACGTGTTCTTTGAACTTTTGTGGAACTAACCCTTTTATGCTTTCCGAAGACACAATCTTCACAGAATTCCAAGTCTAGAGACTTCAAACCTGGCAGTTTCCTTTCTAACATCAGAACCTTCATCCCTTTGTCGCTCATATGTCCAAGTCTGCGAGGCCACGTGCTTGCCTCAACTTCTAATAATGTAATGGCAATGGAACTATGAGAGCCAGACGTAACATAGAGAGTACCTTCTTTTTTGCCATGAGCTATCACCATAGATCCTTTGGTCATCTTCCAAGTGTCACCAACAAATGTGGTTGCAATACCAAAGTCAGTGAGTTGACCCACTGAAATTAAATTATTTTACAAATATGGTACATGTCTGACATCCTTGATTCTTAGGACTGTTCCATTAGACTAATTTATCTGAACATCACCTTGCCAACTATGTTGCAAATCTCAAAGATACACCTGTCAAGACTGCCTGGTACATAGTTATTGAGCAATTCCTTGTGCGAAGTAGCATGGAATGACACACTCGAATTAATTACCCATGATTCTCCATGAGCATCCAAAGCTAACAATACTACATCAGAAATTTCTGCTTCTGAAGCATTAGCAAAATTTCTGTCACCTTGATTGTTATCTTACTTCTTTGGTGCTCTGCAATCTTGCTTTGTATGATCAGATTTTCTACCATTCCAACATTTGCTTTTGAACTTTTGTCGAGATCGTGATCGGCCATTTCTCGATTAACTTGTGTTCTGCCTGTAGTTGTCGCCTTTATTTGACTTTCTACCTCTATTGTTAGTTGCCAATGCCAAACCCAAGGTTTCTTTACCATCTTTTCCGTGAGTATCTTCGCTAAGAACCAAACCTACAACATGATCTGATTTCAACCTTGCTGAACCCGTGGAATTGCTTATTACCACAACCAAATGAATCTAGCTTTCTAGAAGACTTGATAACAATGCTAGTGCTCTGACCTCATCATCAAATGAGATATCAACCGATTCCAATTGACTTATACGTGAATTGAAGTCGTTGATATGCTCTATTGCAACTCCTCTCTTGGATATCTTCAGGTTGAACAGCTTTTTGATAAGGTGGACTTTACTTGTGACAGAGGGCTTCTCATACATACGTGATAGAGAAGCCATCAAACTGTTGTCTTTTTATTTCTGATATTGAAGGCAACATATGCAACAAGAGTGAGCCTTATGGTACCCAAGGCTTTGCGGTCAAGTAACTCCCAGTCTTCCTTCTTTATATCTATCGGCATCTTTGACACTCCTCCAAGAGGAAGGTATAAATCCTTCTGGTAGAGATAATTTTCTATTTGCATCTTCCACAATCCAAAGTTTGAACCATTGAATTTTTCAATCTTTATCTTTCCGTCTTCTACCATCGTTAACACAGTTGCAACTCAGCTACTGTTGATAGATTCGAGAACTCCACCAAGTTTTGCAATAACCTATTGCTATGATATCAATTATTGGGAGATATATCGTTGCCCAAGATAATTAAAAGATAGCAAAACTTGAACACAAAAATTTTACTCAAAAATATTGTGACTTTTCTATAAATTAAAAACAGAGAATTACAAAGATGAGTTATATAGATGAGTTACACAGATGTAACAAACTCTCTCACAATAACAACAAACTCAATCTTAAGAATATAATCATTTGACACTATTTTTAGCACACTAAAATAGAGCTCATACCATATGCATTAATAAACTAAAGGAAGTTCTATTTATAAACACAAAAAGAGGTGATTATGGCTAGCTACAACACTTTGACAGCTCATTATGGCACTTCACAGATTATTTACAGTCCTCGACAGCTTGCTTCATGGCCGAGTACAAAATACTTCATGGCTAATAGAAAATACTTCATGCAATTTAGTGGATTAATCTAGAATCTTACCATTTGTCTCCACTTCTATCAATATAGCCAAGCCAAATCCAAAATTTAACTAATATAATGTGAATTTATCCTCTTTTTTTTGTATTTAGATTAAATTCTCATATTTTTTTTTTATATAATAATAAAATAGTTAATTTATTTTATTTTTAAAATCTTAGTTTTTTTTGTATTTTATCATTTTATTGATTATATATTAATTAATAATTATATATCAATTAAATTATTAAATAAGAATTATATTTTCAATGATCATTTAAATCATTTGAATCTTCGTTTTTTTGTACCAGTTCATGTTTTATTGACCATCTAGAGTTTGGTTATATCATAATTTCAGAGTTAGCTTTCTAAGAAAATTCTAGAGAAAAAGAGAACATGAAGATGGCCCTCCGTTTCCAAAATCTTCATATCAAAACCACGTAATGTGGTCACTACATGATCTTCTGAATGGCAATGAATGCATTTATAATTGCACTAAATTTATACAAAACAGATACATTCTTATGATCGGTATCACCATAAGGTACTTAATAGGTTATTATTTTCTTACTATCCATTCTTCTAATTTTTTTTTTCTTCATTTTTTTACTTATAGACTTCCAGACTTATAGACTCCATCACCACAGTCCACAAACTTGCACGCAACCAAAAAAGCCAGCCTATTAAGAAAAGTTATATTTATCATTCTTACACTCTATACATCATATACTATATATTTTTTTTCTTTTATCAAATTTTTGTTATATAAATAATAAGTAGAAAATTTTAAATAGTTTAAAAATTAAATTTTAAAAATTAAAAAATTAAAAATTAAAAAAATGTAATTTGTGATGTGTGAGGATGATAAATAATAAAACTCTAAAACTCTTGATGCAATAGTGTTGTATCCAATGATATGATTTGTTCTTAAATAAACAATTATGTACGTGAGGAAAAAAATTGCTTTGGCCTAATTTGTTTTTAAAAATAAGACGAGAAAAGATGAGATGAGATAAAAGTTAAAAATAAAAAATAAAATATTATTGTAATATTTTTTTTTTAAATAATAGTTTTGTTTTGGAATTTAAAAAATGTGTTTTGAAATTTAAAAAAATTGAGTTTTTTATTATATTTTATATGATGATTTAAAAAAATGTAATGATAAATTTAAGATGTGTTTTAAATTTTTAATTTCATTCCTATAAGCAAACTGGGCCTAAAAGCAAAACCAACAACAACTAGAATTCTAGGAAGACGAACTGATTTTGCTTGCGAGTAATAGTATATCTTTGAATGATATTTGACGAACTTACAATGAAAAAGGCTTCAACACAAGCCTTTCCAAGCTGATCTCCTTATCCATTTTTCCAATAAGCATCAATCCAAACATCTTCAAATCACACAGTAGGGACTAAAGTGGATGCCTGAACGTTGTCGAGATATCCCCTTCTTTTATCTTTTTCTCTTTCTCTAAGCAAGTTTAGTATTTTATTAAATAAACTAACGAATTATAAGATACAAGTTTTAATGGAATGAAAGTCCTCTACAATTATTCTAAAAAAGTTAACACACAATGCAATACAAAACATGAAAAGTAACGGGATGATTGGAGCCAAACGAATAGCTCCCACCCATTTTTCAAAAGAGAATACCGCTTGTTGACGGTTTAAATAGTTTGTTAAACAGACTATAAGGCTGCAGCTGAAAGTCGCAATGGAAGGGTATTGTGTGTTGCACCGTGTTAGCATAGATTGATTGTGAAGAACTTTCACGGCCACTTTTACTTGATTATCGATTTTGGAAAACAGCAACATAGAAAAACATCCTGAAACAGAGACAAATCGCCAACGAATGGCCAATACCGGCTAAGGTGGGTGTAGGACACGCATCACTGTAGAAAAGGCATAGAGAGTTAGGATTGTGGATCCGAACAGGGCCGGCTCAAGCATTAGGCCAATTAGGTCATTGCCTAAGGCCTCACTTTGTGTAAGGCCTCCAAATTAAAAATAAAATATTTTTTTAATAGTTTTTTAAAAGATATATAAAAAGCATTTCATTAAGTAATTTTGTAATATTTTTCAATGTATTGCAATGGTCTAGATTTTTATGATTTTTTTGTTTCTATCTTTTCTTCTTAAATAGGTTTAAACTCGTGTATACCTCATTCATAAAAAAATTTACTAATAAACAAAATGTGGAAGGTCCCATAATACTAAAATTTAATATTTAATTCAGTGAATAATTTATATTTCTCAATAAATTTGTCTATGATCTTGCTAAATTGAGGCACAATATTTACAATGATCCCTCATTTTAAATTATTGTATTAAATATGAAATCAAAATTTTTTATTTAAATATTTTAAATAAAGCTTCATTTTTTGAAAAATTTAAAAAATATTCAATATAATAATTTATATTTTATTATATTATAATTAAAACTTATTTACTTAAATTTCACCTTAAGTCTCAATTTACATTGAGTTGCCCCTGAATCTGAGGCCTCTGATAACGATGGGTCTGTGTATGCATCAGAAGCAACTCTAGGGCTCGGCAGCGTGCGGTTGTTTTTCATGGCAAGAGTCGCGCGTGCGGCTAATACGTTGAGCAAACGGCGATAAAACTTTCGTGAACTTGTAAATTGACAACTAGAGATGTGGAATGTGTTGCGTTTGTTGATTGGAAGACGCCGAAAAGTAGGAGATTCTCTTGTGTCAGCACTATGGAGAAAACATTGCAGAAAATAGGAAAAACAAAATAATGGTAAGAAGAAAAATTGACGACTGGGTGGAGGTGGAATCAAAACTCCAGCCTTCCTCCACCAAAGGGAGGGAGAGAAAGGATACAAAAAATTCTTTTAGAGGGGATATTCCCTTCAGTGAAGAAATAATTATAGTATTGAAAATATTGGGATTTATTTTTAAAAGTTAGGAACTATTTTGGAAAGAGAGAAATTCAATAAATTTTATAAGCTATTGCTTATGGTTATAATAAGTTGGATCCTCATGTTTAACAAATTCCATTCATTGGTTTAGTGGTATTAATCATCATTATTCATCTACTGGGACTCAAACCAATGCTATTTGGTTGGTTTAGAGGTGTTGTGGTCATTGGATTGGGTCCAACCTTTGTGTCACTTGGTAACAACATAATTAATACACCTATTCAGATCAGATTTCAGAAAAATGAAAAGTAATGCTTTTCATTTATATAATTTGGCCCTCTATAAATAGATCTATTGGCCGACGAATTTAAGTATGACAAAAACCATTTTCAAAATTCTCTATCTCCCAAAAGTTTTCATTTTTGCAAAACTTATCATTAAAATTTGTTCAATGTACAGAGAAAAGATTTTTAATCTCTTGGTGAAATATAAAAGTTTGAGGATATATATTCGAGGTCTAACTCCATGTGTGCATAACGCAGTTACAAAAAATAGACTTCTTTTGGGTTCTATTTTAGAAACAAATTCACTTATAACTCGTGTGCATACTGTTATTGGTGTGGGCAAATATTATCTTATGAAAAGTGACAATGTAACGCGCATTGAACAAATTTTTCTCTTACTGTTTCTTTGTCTTGCAGCATTGTCTAGTTAATGGAGAGGCATTGTGACCGTTGGACTGAGTCTAACCTTTGTGTCACTTGGTAGCGGCATAATTAAGATACCTATTTAGATCAGATTTCAAAATTTCGTTTACATTTTTTGGCTCTCTATAAATAGATTCATTGGCCTACGAATTTAAGTATGACACAACCCAATTTCAAAATTCTCTCTTTCCTAAAAGTCTTTATTTTTTTCAAGACATATCATTAGGATCTGTTCAATTGGCAGAGAATAGATTTTTAATCTTTTGCTTGAATAGCAAAATCTAAGGGTATTTTGGGTCTAACTTCGTGTGTACATAATGCAATTAGACAAATAGACTTGTTCTAGACTTCATTATATCTTGAAAGCAAATTCATTTATAATTTGTGTACATGGCATTATTGGTGTGAATAAATATTATCTTAAAAAAAGCGACATTATAACTTGTCTTGAAACAAACTTATCTCTCACTATTTTGTCTTGCAACCCCTTTTGTACCAAGATATACCACACTAATCCATACTTGAAGAATGGAACAAAGAATACGAACCACCAACTAAAGGCTGCTTAGCAAAGCAAGAAGAATATACAAATAAGGGTGCCCACAAATGCCAACTTCTCGTGGAGGTTTTCAATTACTGATACCAATAAGGGCTCCTAAACTTTAAATCTTGTAGGAAACAAAACAAGCCTGATTTGAAAATATAATTTTATCTCCTAAAACTGCTTTCTTGATAATCCTTATCAAGATGAAATACACAAATAAGAATCTTGACTTTTGGTCCTTTGGGGTGCTCTAAAAATTTGTAATCAGTGATTAAGCCAAAGATATGATACAAGAACACGGATTCTATTGAACTCAACCAATTCCAACCAATTTGTGAGCCCTAAATTTTGTAACATCAAACAAGAAACACAGATGCAAACACAAACCCTAGAAACCTCCAATAGACCTAAAAAGACCTTCACAAATGGTAAGCCCGAAATCCTCGACCCCAAATTTCTCTCCACATAACAAATGAGAAAACATCAATAAGATCTTCTAGTTTAGAGAGAGAGAGAGAGAGAGAGAGAGAGAGAGAAACGGATGTGGAAAGAAATAAGTGTGTGAGGAAGACGAAATACCTGGTTGAACTAGGAGAGGAAGTGAACATGTGAGATCAGACAGAGAGAGGGTGGTGCAGTGACATTGATGGTAATGAGACGATGCTAAGGTTAAAGAATTATTTTATCGGTTAATATTTGAGTTATAAAAAGATAAGAATTACTCATAAGAGATAAGATTAAAGATTTGTATCTCTAATTATAGTCAAATACAAAATTTTAGATTTCTTGATGGTTAGAAGTCTATAAATAGCACTGGGAGGTTCAAGGGTTCTTACTTACAACATTAGAGTGTCTCTAATCATCAAGAGACACTTGTGAGGCAACGTTGCTAGAGCGATCCTTCTCTCATAATCAAATCAGCTCTTCATCAATCAGATGGAGAAATGTACGTTTCTCATATTGTTATTTATTATTATTGTAGATCATAAAAAATTGAAAATCTATTTATTAATGTTATGTTAAAATATTTAACAAAAGAAGCAGCTTTAGACGAGGAGAAGAGAAGCAAATGTGACTCAACGATAGCCTAGAGAACAAAGAAGCAAAGATGTGAAGATTGAAAAAATTAGAGGGATAGAAACCAAAAGTAGTTATGTTAGAAAAAATTGAGAGAAAGACAGGTCCAGATTGTTTTCAAAAACTATTTTATTTTATTTTATTTTATTATTATATTTTTTTAAAATTTAAATATAAAATAATATAAACAATTTAACTTTTTCAAATTTCAATACAAAAATTATATTAAAAAATATATTATAATATTATTTTATTTAAATTTTTAATTTAATATTAATTCATCACATCTTATCTCAATCTCATCTCTGAAAATAAATCAAGCTAGAGTGTTTCAAAAAAAATAATAAAATAAAAATTTGATTATTCTATAGTATAAGTCAAATATGACTTTTAGTTTTCAAAATACTTTGGCTAAAACTAACTATAGATACACTATGCCTAATCCAATGCAGTTGATTTTTTGTCCTAATAGCTATTTGAAGCATTCGCCCACCAGTCGGTCCAGCAGCATGCCGACAGACATGCCACGGCCCTTGCCATGGCACCCACCTGACAGCACCACAGGCATGCCATGGCACGCCCCTATCGGGACCACGGCAACCATGCAGCTAACCCACATGTGTGTTTTGGCTCCAACCTTGACACGAACAAGGGCCCCAGCAAGGCTAACTGTCATGCACAGCCCAGCGTACGGCCTACCTAGCACATGCCCCATGCGCGCCCTTGTGAGAGCAATCATGTGTGCACCACAGCGCGCAATACTCCAGCGTCCACCTGCGCGCCCACCTGAGCGCCCCATGCACGCAGCCATACCGGCATCACAGCAGCACCATGCGCCTAGCTCAGCGTGCCCCATTAGCATGCCAGCGTGCCAACCAGCCCGGGCCATGCCCAATGCCCCACAGACCAAGACATGTATGGGCCCAACCGAGTTACATCAAGCCATGCGCACACGATCTGCAAGCCATGGCTAACACTTGACCATGACTAGGGTCTTTGCCATAGACCAACCAAAGCCACCTGAGGCGCGGACCAACCAGAATGCCAGGCACACCCATGGCCCATGCCATGGGCTAACCAAGCCCACCAATTCTCTCTTACATGCTACGGCCACATGAGCCTCCATGACCATCTTATTTGTTTTTAAGTGTTTTTATTTATTTTATTTAATTAAATAGTGTCCAGGGACCTTTTGGGGTTTCCACTTTGTAAAACTCTATAAATGGGATCCTATGCCTCTTAGTTTATTACATTTTGATCATTTGACATTTTGAAGACATCTTGTATGTGGAGTGGCTTCCTTAGGAGCTTAGGCCGGCTACCTAGTGTGATTAGGATTTTTGGTGCTTTGCACTTGGGTTTCAATGGATGTAATTTGTGAATCCCCTTGGAGAGGAACACACCGTGCAATTTGTGAATCGGTGTTACTCCACATCTATCCCTTATTTATCAATCAAGTTGTTGAGGTATTTATTTCATTTTGTGTCTTGCTTATTTTAATGTTCTTGTTTAATTTGATGTTCTTTTGTTCTTGGAGTGATTAGGAATTCCTATCTATTTGTTTGATTATTGAAAAATTAGAAAAAGAGTGATGGAGTGTTTGTCTTATTTTGAGTGCCGAATTCACACTACTTGTGAATTTGAGAATTGTATTTAGTGTCTTGTTTGAGTGCAAAATTTACACCACTTATGAATTTGAGAATTGAGTGTAAGTGTCATTGTTAAGGCCGAATTCCACACCACTTGTGGAATTCAAAATTGTCCATTGGTGAGCGAGAGAGTTGTATTTGTTGGTTTTTTGTTGAAGAGTTGTTGTTGTGACTTGTTATTGCCGAGCATAAGGAGTGTGTTGGTACATTTTCGGTTTACTCAAGTCCTTAACTTGTTCATGCAATTAATTGCATGTTCTTGGGATTTTCTTGAGTTTTCTCGAAGTTTCTCGAAGTTTCCTTCCACCCAAACACCATACACGCCTACACCACTTGCCAAAATCAACCAAGTCTCCATCCCATAACCGCTTATCAATCTCTCAACCACCCACCATAATTGGCCCCAATCAGATCAATCTTCATCTTCCATATCTAGCCAATTTCGACCCACACAAGGCATCCCACAACCGACCACCTCAATTCCCTCCACTTCAAAATAATTCAAATCTCACAATCTTAGCCACTTGCCATAACCACCATACTCGGCCAAGACACCACTTGCCTTTGCCGGAAATCCTCTTGCCAACTCACCAATCATGTCTTCTAAATATCTTCTTGGTTGATCAATTAATACCTAATTGACTCAATCAAATCCCAATCCCTTATCCCATACAATATTTGGCCATATCCCTATTGCCTTGGCCGAAACCCTAGAGCCACCACTTGCCACATCACCAAACCTTCCCATAACTACCTAGATTGACCCATCATCCCTGGATTGAGTCAATCTTATCCAATCCAATCAAATACCCAACCAAATTCCATTTTTATCTCCACTATACATAACCGGCCATATTTCCTTCCATTTGAAATTCAAAATTCCAATTTGAATTTCAAACTTCCTCCAATTGAGGAAGTCATCTTACAATCATCCAATCCCCCATATTCGGCCACTATCATATCCCACAATTTCCTCACTTATTCAATTAATCAAGAGATACCCTTACAAGTCAAAACGCTAACTACACCCCTTTCCATATTCACACAAGATCTTACCTTCCACAAATAACCATACTCGGCCACACCACTCTTACCATAGCCGAACACCATTTCCATAATAGCCCCACCATATCTTTCCAAAACTTACTTGAGTGATCAATCAATATCTAATTGATTCAATCAAATATTTCAACAACCAAATCAAACCAATCTCCTAAACTATCATACTTAGCCATCCATTAATTCCTATAATCTCTCAATCATCTTTCAAGTCAAACCAAATCCCCTATCCATCAAAACCCTAGTCGGCCATCACCCACCAAATCCTAGCCGAACCCTAATGCCATATCACCATATCTTCCTTCCTTATTTGATTAGTCAATTAACTCATTAGTTGACCTAATCAAATATCATTTCCTTCCAATCATACCAATTCAAATCCAAACATAATCTCATTAACCCATATTCGGCCAAGATCATATCCAATCAACCCTCTAATCTCCAACCAATCAAGGAGATAGTCTAACAAACCCATAGCTGAAACACATCATCCCAAACCCTAACCTAATCTCAATCTCGAAATTCCCCTAGTCACCACTAAAATCCTAGTCCAACTACACCATATGACCCACATACCTTACCAAAAGGACCCCAATATATAGGTCTACCCAAATGACATTTCTTTAAACCTTTTCTATCTTAATCTACTACTTAGACCACCACATCTTCCTATTCAAACCAAACATATCCCTTAAACACCATAACTCCATTGTCATAAGAACTCAATAAAGCAAAAAAAATGCCTAAATCGACCAAACCTTTGAGACTGTTTGGTGGTCCTCTAGTATGCACCTAGATGACAGTATCATGATGGTCCTCTAGTATGCACCTTGATGACAGCATCATCAAGGTGCATACTAGAGGACCACCATGACCTAGGTGGTTATGAAATCTATCTTAACGCCAAAGAGGTGGTTCTATAGCCACACCGAGTGGCCCGAGAGCTAATGGAGTATTAATTGTGCTGTTAAACATTAATGTGTTGTTTAGATTGAAAAACACTTTTAATCTATCTCATCTTATCATTATATTTTTACAAATTCTCAAACAAAATACAACAAATAATTCAATTTTTTCAAATTTTAATTCAATTTTTTGAAATTCTAAAATAATAATAAAAATAAAAATAATAATATTCTAACATATTTTATTCAATTTTTAATTTTTATCTAAAATCATCTTATCTCATATCATTACTCAAATAACCTCTAAAATGAGATTGTCCTAGCCCCCAACAAGGGCTGGTTCTATAGTTACTCCACTCCAACAATGGTGCCCGTGGGGCATACAACAAATAATTGGGTAGTTCAAAATTTAAGAAAAATGGTTTAATCACAAAGAGATTTTATAAGAATAAATTTATAAATTCACATAGTTTAATGTGATACTTTAACTTATAAAGTTATTTTTATTATAAATATATATATTTCACAGGTAAAATAAATAATAAAGTCTACCTTTTTTTATCAGTTTAAACTATTGAGATAAGTGATGATTTCACATAGTATATAAGACCAAGGATTTTGAGTCCAAACATTTATTCTACACTCTACTTTATTTAATTAAATATTTTATGTATTGGACTATCTATTAAGAGAGAGTCTAGCTTATACATGATTGAAGTATTAAAATATAAAATAAATAATAAAATATATTTCTTTTCATCAACTTTAACTTTTTTGATAAGTGACGATTTTACAATATCATATATAACTATGTTAGCTTGTGAATTTTACTTTTGTGAAATTTATTTATTCTTGTATTACTCATTGAAACTTAAAAGGATCGAGTAACGATAAAGATCATTTCAATAATGGATGGTCACATGTAGAAGCTTTAAGCTCTTTATAAATAGAAAGTTTGAGAACGTATTATGTACAAGCAGAAGAAAGAAGAAAACCTTGAATAACCATCCATAAAGAATTTGCCTCGTTAAAACCTTGCCAAGAAAAAACTAAGTGGAAAAAAAAAAATGATGAAGGAAAAAGAGTACAATATTCTTATGTACCTCCAAGTGTTTTAAGATTGCCTCATTAAAATCTTGCAGACGAAAACCCAGTGGAATAGACCCTCAGCGAAGGAAAAAAAATACATTCAGAACAAGTCTTCAAGATATTTACTCCCCCTGAAAAGTGCATGTCGATAGATTTTTGAGTCTTCGCATTCCAATATTCTGCACAATCTTCTTGAATGTCGCAGTTGATAATGCCTTTGTGAATAAATCTGCCAAATTATCACTAGCTCGTATATGCTTGACATCAATTTCACATTTCTCTTGAAGTTCACGAGTATAAAAGAGTTTAGATGAAATATGTTTGGTTCTGTCACCTTTAATATATCCTCATCTAATTTGAGTAATACAAGCAATATTATCTTCATATAAAATTGTTGGGCTTTCATTGATCATTGGGAGACCAAACTTTTCTTGGATATGTTGGATTACTGATCTCAGCCAAATACACTCTCGACTTGCTTCATGAATTACAATGATTTTTGAGTGATTTAAGTATATAGCAGATAGTGTCTGTTTAACCGATCTCCATGATATGGTAGTATCTCCATAAGTAAATAAATATCTAGTTTGAGATCTACCTCTGTGTAGATTTGAAAAATAAACTGCATCTGCATGCCTAATCAATTGTGGACTTTATCCACGTTGATAAAATAATCACATATCAATCATACTATGAAGGTAACGAATGACATGTTTATTCCTATTCCAATGCATTCGAGTTAGTGCATAACTATATCCTGCAAGCAAATTAACGAAAAATGTAATATCAGGCTGAGTGCAATTTGCAAGATATATTAAAACTCCAATTGCACTGAGATATGGTACTTCAGGACCAAGAATTTCTTCATTGTCTTCACAAGGACGAAATGGATCATTTTTCACATCAAGTATTCGAACAATCATTGGAGTACTCAGGGGATGAGTTTTGTCCATATAAAAATGCTTCAGGACTTTCTCTGTATACATGGACTGACGAATAAAAATTTCATTTGAGAAGTGCTCGAGCTGCAGGCCGAGACAAACTTTTGTTTTGCCAAGATCTTTCATTTCAAATTCATTCTTTAAATTTGTAGAGGTTCTTGAGATATTTTTAGGAGTTCCTACAATATTTAAATCATCAACATAAACCACAATAATGACAAATCCGAATTCTGATTTCTTAATAAAAACTCATGGGCATATAGGATTATTCTCAAATCCTTCTGTCAATATATATTCATTTAGGCGATCATACCACATCCGTCCGGATTGCTTCAACCCATATAAAAAATTTTGTAGTCTAATGGAGTATATATTTCTAGATGTACTTGTAGATGCTTCAGGTATTTTATATCCTTCAGGAATTTTCATATATATGTCAGGGTCTAAGGATCCATATAAATATGCAGTGACTACATCCATTAACCGCATTTCTAATCCTTTTGGAACAACCAAACTAATCAAAAATCTAAATGTGATTGCATCTATAACGGAAGAATATATTTATTCATAATCAATCCCGGGTTTCTACAGGAAATCTTGTGCGACATGTCGTGCTTTGTACCGCATAATTTCATTTTTCTCATTGAGTTTTCATACAAATACTCACTTATATCCAACAGACATTACACCCTTTGATGTTTGGACAACATGTCCAAATACTTCTCGCTTTGCTAGCGAATTTAATTCAGTTTCAATAGCTGCTTTCCATTTTGGCCAATCATTTCTACGTCGACATTTTTTGATGGTTTTTGGCTCACTTTCTTCATTACTTCTGGTAATGTCAATGACCATTTTATATGAAAATATGTTGTTGACAACAGTTTTATTTCTATCCAGAATTTCTCCAGTATTCATGAAATGTATTAAGATCTCATTATTTTCAGGTACCTGTTCCTCTTCCGGAGAAAACATTTCATGAAATATCTCTTCAAAATATCTCTTTCCAGAAGATTTATACTCTTTAGAAGGTTCTAGAATAGAATATTTGAATTTTTTAGGGGCATCAAATATATTTATAGTCTGTATTGTGGGTATGAGTTCTTCAGGAATACCAAATTCATTTTGTATTATTTTCCTTCTGGGAATTTTGTCTTTTGTACCAATAGGTCTTCCACGCTTCAAACGTGTTTTAGATTCACTTATTACTATTTTGACAATTTGTCATTTAGAGATTTCAATCCTTGCTGGAGCATTAACAACAGGAATATATAATTTTACTATACATTTTGTGTCAGTAAATACATCCGGTAATTGATTTGCAATACTTTGTAAATGAATAATCCTCTGAATTTCTAGCTTATATTCATTTGTAGGAGGATCAAATTGAGACATGGCCTTATTATCCAAAGTAATTTCTTGTCGTGCTTCAGGCATCGACTTTTCTTTATCCATTAATAGAAAAGTGGATTTGTCAAAATGATAATCCTCAAAACGTGCTTTAAACATGTCCCATGTAAGAGGCTCAAGATATCTGATAATAGATAGAGAATCAAAACCAATATATATCCCAAGTCTACGTTGAGAACCCATTTTTGTACACTGTGGAGGTACAATTGGAACATATACAACACATCCATAAGTATATAGATGAGAAATATTTGGTTGTTAACCAAATGCAAGCTGTAATGAAGAATATTTATGATATACAGATGGTCTAATTTGAATTAATGATGCTGCATAAAATATAGCATGTCCACAAACAGAAACAGGTAATCTTGATTTTATAAGAAAAGGTTTAGCGATTAGTTGAAATCTTTTGATCAAAAATTCAGGTAAACCGTTTTGAGTGTGTGTATGGGCAACAGGATGTTCAACATCTATTCCTATTGACATGCAATAATCATCAAAAGTTTGAGATAAAAATTCACCTGCATTATCCAATCGAATGGTCTTAATTGGATACTCAAGAAATTGTGCTCGTAGTTTGATTATCTGAGTAAGAAGTCTAGCAAATGCAACATTTTTAATGGAAAATAGACAAACATGTGACTATCGACTAGATGCATCAATCAAAACCATAAAGTATTTAAATGGTCCATTAAATGGATGAATAGGTCCACATATATTTCCGTAAATCCTTTATAAAAAGAATGCAGATTCAACAATAACTTTTGAGGAAGGTGGTCTGATAATCAACTTATTTTGGGAACATGCAGAGCACGAATATTCATTGGGTAAGATAATCTTTGATTTTTTGAGGGATGCCCATGTGAATTTTCAATAATTCGTCTCATCATTATAGATCCCGGATGTCCAAGGCGATCATGCCAAGTCATAAATATTTTGGGGTCAATGCACTTCTGGTGCACTACCACATATGATTCAATTGTTCTCATCTTTGTATAATACAATCCAGAATATAGAATATGCAGTTTTTCTAATACGAGTTTCTGACCCGATATTGTCTTAGTAATAAGAAGATGCTCTTTACTGCCTTTATTGGTCGTTTTAATATGGTAATTATTATGACGTATATCTTTGAAATTCAATAAATTTCTTCTGAATTGTGAAGAAAATAAAGTATCATTAATATAAAATTTGGTGCCATTAGACAACATAATATAAGCTCATCCGGAGTCCTCAATTAAATCTGATAAACCTAATATGGTATGGACATAGGCTTTACTTAGTGTTAGATTTTGAAAATATTTCTTATCTTTAAGAATTGTATGAGTTGTAGTACTGTCAGTCAGACATACATCTATATCATTCAACTCAGAGATAAAAAAAACTCATTAATGTGATCCAGGAATTTACAAAATATATAAAATTTTTATTACAAATAATAAATAAAATACATTAATTGAGTGGAACACTTTCATCTCTAATTAGGTGATCAATTCTACCATCAGCAAAGAAATCAGAAACGTCAAGATGAATGATATCTATATTTACTAAACTAATGAATCATCTGATAGTTCTACTAAATTTGTTTCAATCTTTTTATTTTTTTCCTTTTATTGATGCTTGATATAAATCTACTAAGTGCCTGGCCGTACGACAAGTACGTACCCAATGTCCAATCATATCATATCTATGCCACACATTTTCACCTTTTTTTGAATAATTATTCTAGAGATTTTTACCTCTTTCTGAGTTGTACCACTTCGGGTGATCCGGTATATTATTATTATCCATTTTACTGTAGTCATTTCTTGAACTAATATTTCTATAGTTTCTCCTACCACGTCCATGTCACCGATTTCTTCTAAAGGATGCATCATTCGCTTCTGGGAATGATGCAAATCTATTACCATTCATTTCAGGGAATGATATTGAGCCAGTAAGGCGTGACTGATAGTTTTTTAATAAGAGCTCATTGTTCTGCTCAGCTACTAAAAGATATGATATAAGTTCAAAATATTTCTTGAACTTTTTCTCTCAATATTGCTGCTGCAGGAGCACATTCGAGGCATGAAATGTAGTATAAGTCTTTTCTAGCATATCATAATCGGTGATTTTCTCACCGCATAATTTTAATACTGAGCTTATTTTAAAAAGTGTTGAATTATACTCACTAATACTTTTAAAATCTTGTAACCTCAGGTTCAACCATTCAAAATGAGCTATTGGGAGGATGACAGTTTTTTTGTGTTCATACATCTCCCTTAAATTATTCCACGAAATAAAGGGATTTTTTATTGTAAGATACTCAGATTTTAATTCTTCATAAAGATGGTAGCGAAGAAAAATCATTGATTTAGTACGGTCCTGCAGGGACGTTTGATTTCATTCTTTAATTGTTTCTCCCAAGTTCATAGCATCCAGATGGATTTCAACATAAAGTATGCAGGATAAATAATTTTTTTCAGATATGTTAAGAGCAACAAATTTCAATTTTGTAAGGTTTGACATTTTCTACACATATAAATAATGAAATAAATATGTATATCTCAGAAATATATTTATAAAGTCAAACAGATTTTAAATAATAATCATCAATAAAATATATCAAAGACTGCAAATAATATATTGAAAAACTTACTGAAGAATAAGATCACTAACTTCAGATTCCAGTTTAACTGTCGTGTTGATAACGTGTTATAAAATTAGAATAAAAACTATTATTGTAAGAGAAAATATTTTGAAACTCTTATATTTTATTTCTTCTTTTCTCTTATCTTTCTTTTCTTTTCTTCTTTTTTCTGCTTGTACATAATACATTCTCAAGCTTTCTATTTATAGAGAGCTTGAAGCTTCTGTACGTGATCATCTATTATTGAAATGGATGATCATTCACTTATTAGGGGGAGACAAGAGGAGGAGGGGGCACACGCTGACCCCCCCTTTCTTGACTTTTATAATAATAACTATATTATAAATGTCAGATATTTTTGTAATAGTTGTCATTGTTTTAAAAAAGAGAAATCTCACTCTCACGAATGGAAATCTCGATTGTGGAAGTTTGATTTTTTTAAAAAATATTTTTTATATAATAATTAAGAATATTTGTTTTTATAATATAGGCAGATTCGAGTTTGATTTTTTTTATTTTATTATAAAATATTATTATAATTTGTATTACCCATTGAAACTTAAAAAGATTGAGATAGATAAAGATCAAAACTTAAAAAGAGTAACGAAGATGCAATCTTTTTACGCAATTATTTTATAACCATATTATAAATGTCAGATATTTTTGTAATAGTTGTCATTGTTTTAAAAAAGAGAAATCTCACTCCCAACAATGGAAATCGCGATCGTGGAAGTTTGATTTTCTTTTAAAAATATTTTTTTATATAATAATTAAGAATATTTGTTTTTATAATATAGGCAGATTCCAGTTTTATTTTTTTTTATTTTTTATTTTTTATATAGTGATTAAGAATATGTGTTTTTATAAAATTGTGGGTGTGTCATTATTTTAGAAAAGAGAAATCCTATTCCCACAAATAGGGATCTCAATTGTGAGAGTTTGATTTCTTTATATATATATATATATATATATATATAGTGATTAAGGATATGTATTTTTTTTTAATTTTTGAAAAAACATATAAAAATGAAAAAATATAATAAAAATAAAAAATAAAAGATGTTTAACTAGACTAAGATCTTGTTTGCTTTTAGAGATAAAATAAAATAATTTGTAAAAATAAATCAGGCTTAAATCTCAGTCAGGATCTACCATTTGTGAGCAAAGTATTGCTCTTTGAAAAAAAGATTCGCCATAGTTTGAAATACTGTATCGTACTAGTCGGTATCGATCAATATCAGTCGTACCGAATTTTGATATATTTTTTTTCATTTCTTATTATTTTTTTCTCATTTCGGACTAAACTATTTACATATATGTATTTATATATATAATTTATTTATATATTGACTATTATTTTAAAATATAATTTATATATGTATCTATATATATAATTTTTTTTATATAGACTATTTTAAAACGATACATGAAATAATATCGATATTGAAACATTTTATTACAATATATTCATTAATATTCTCATTGATACGACATTCAAAATTTTAAAATTTATCGAATGTGAGTTTAGCATGGGTATTTAAAATGGAACAATGATATACGTACGATACAAGTAATAAAAAATGGAAAAAAGTTTAGAACACTCTCAGAGCAGTTAATTTTTTTTTTTAAATTGTATTTTTGGTACAACTTTTCAAAAAATTTGATTATATTTGGTCAAAAGTTATTAAAAAAATTATAGAAAAATATCAAAAAGTATACTTTAATTTAAAAGTGAATAATAAAATTAAATTTTTTTAAAAAAAATTTTAACCACTCTGTTAAAAATGCTCTTAAATTTTAATGGTCGATTTTAATGATCGATTTTATAAATTTTTTAAATAGTTCCATAATTCACACTCGATAGAAGCTTTTGCCGAAGGATAAAAACATGAGGGCTGATTTTGCGGTATAATGTGAAATTTCAACCCGCATCTCGGATACCTCTAGGTTTGAAAAGTGAGAGAGAGACGAGATGAACATAAAGACTCGACTGCTATGGTTCGGTGTAGGGATTTTGGTGGGAGGAGCTGCGATTTCCCTCTTCATCTTTAAAGGCATGAGGAGCGATCGATACGCTCTCGTTTATGATGTAAGTGACCTTTCTCAATTCTCATCAAACCGAAACAATAAATTTAATTTTGAAGTTTGTTCCAACTCTTAATGGCTTCGGTATTTCTCCTGCAGACGAAGCTAAAATTGGCTGCTTTGGAAGCCAGAGTGTTGAAGCTCGAGGCAGCCTCTTTTCCGAAGTCGAATCCCGCTCAGGTAACTTCTCCTGATGATTTTCAACTCCGGCTTTAGTTTCTTCCCGAACCAAATTACAATTCCTGATCCTCGTAAACATACTTAGTACCTTTCGTAGTGTACGTAACTTCGCGAGAAGCTTCAGGACAAGCAAGCACACCTAGACACCATTTTTCGAGTTTTATTTAATCTTAAAGATTAATTGTTGTTTTTTAATTTCTATCTTTCGGGCTAAGGACTATAGGCATGGGTCGGTGTCTATATTGATTGATGCATTTCTATTTGATTTTTATTTTCTTCTGTTGCTTTCGTTTTGGGTTTAGTTTTCCAGGTGAACTACAGAATGGATATGGAATGTAAATGTTATGAATTGAAGAGAGAACAGATTTATTGAATTTCTAGTGGACTTGGAGCTCTTGAGTTTTAGAACAAGTTGTATTGGTTTCACTGTCGATCATATCTTCCTATATAAGAAGGAGAGTTTTAAGTTTAGGGGTGGTGATTTCTTTTCTCTGTAGTGGAAAATGAGGAAGGCAGCGTGGTAAAATTCATGTGAGCCATACATGGTTCGCTTTGAAGTTTTCTCTTCTATGGTCGAGGGGCAAATATGATGGTTCTTTTATGGGCAGAAAATGGTAAGAGGGACCAACCGAAGGTGGATTTCTTAATGAATGTAACCATAGTAGTGCTTATCCCCTAGGAACTGTATAGGTAGAGCCTAGATGGCAGAAAGCCGCAGCACTCTTAAGTCAGAGTTTGAGCCAAAGAGGGGCCAATATATATGCCTCAATCATAGTAGCCATATGAGTAACGTCCTGGCCAGAAAGTCTGTATGAAGTCCTCCGAGTCAAGTGGGCAGTGCTATCGATAGAGATCAAGGGATGGACTTGAGCCTGGCCTAGATTTGCAGCTCAGACAGGATGCACAATTAGGTATCAAATGGGTGGGATATCATTGAGATTCACGTCACCTTGGTAGTGCGCTCCCATCACCTTGATAATGTGCTCCCGTCTGCTGATCAAGGCATTTTTTGGCCTATCCTTTGGGGCTCGGTACCAAAGGAACCCCTATGCTTCTCAGTTGATAACTAAATGAGGTTTTACGTGTTAGGAAATGAGAAACTGATAAACCGGTAGGAAGTGTTGTTAATTATTTCAATTTTACCACGATGGGATCGGAAAAATGGAGAACCAAGGCATGTCCACTAGTTGTGTTTGGTTGTTGAACCAAACTCATCTTATCTCATCTCAAACCAATCATTGACGGGACCGACTACTTTTTCAAATTCCCATAAAAAAGTTAAACTTATCTCAATGAGAATCACAAAATACTATTATTCATAACTCAACTCAATCATCTTAACATCCAAACGTAGCCGTTTAAAGTTTCAATAGCTCCTAAACAATTACGAAAAAAGTAATGATGCGAACTATACTCTCATCCCACCATATAAAATGTGACAGTTTTATCACTTAGATCATAAAGTAAAATTCAAAGGTTGAAGGGCAATAACTAGGCCTGTTCATCTGGGCCAGATTTTATCCGGCTCGGTTTTGAAATTTTATTTATTTTTCAATAATTTTGACATTTTTATTTAAAAGCTTGCAGAACATTCTGGATCCGGAACTTGGATGAACACCCCTAACAATAACATGTCAACACAGACAAATGAAAGTGAGATGAGAGTACTTTATTCCACTGTGTTATCACTTTTATCACCTCAAATCTCTTTCTTTTTAGTAGTTTATTCCATTGGTCGATTGTAATAGATTTCCATGGCTTCAATAGCTATGCTTTTCTTGTGTGGCTTGTCACTCATGCTTTTCTTGTATGTGCCGTGTAATTGGGCTCTGGCTATTTATATCATCAATATAATCCTTGTTTTACTAATAATAAAAAAAAAAAATCTGTAAAGATACCATACTCCCTAATAAATTCGAGGCCTTTCTTTACCCCCCAAAACCATATAGACCTCTGTTGCCAAATATATCCTAGCCAGTCTTCAGTTCTTTCTTTTTAGCTGTCCTACTTCGATTAACAGGGGTTTTTGGCATAGCTGTTTCCAAAACCAGGTAGTTCGTGGTAGAATCAGCATCTTGAATATTTATTTCCCTGCTAGCATCTTGTCTGGGAAGGGTTGGTAGTGGCAACAACCTCAATGAAGGTTTTGTGGAATTTGATACAACGAATATGGCCATCGATTGGCATCTTAATAATTATATGGGCCACCTAAGTAACACTTACATATAGGGAGGGAAATATAGATTGTGCTTCTACTACCTTTCTTTTCCGAGCTTTAGTAAATTACTTTTGCGTGCGTTTTTTTTTTTTTGGTTTTGTGTTTTTTTGGGGGGGGCTTGAGAGAGAGAGAGAGAGAGAGATGATTCAGTTGAATCACTGCTTTTTGTCTAAATTCGTCGTTCATTAATGTATAGAAGTGTTCTAATAATTGCAATCTACCCACTTTTGGCAGGCTGAAGCTTAGCATTATTTCAAACACAGATCTACATCTCAGTCTCTCAAGACGGAAAAGAGGGCTAAATATGATTTATTGTCTTCAAACATGATCAGTTTGTTGGATTTAAATATTTTTACTGAGATCGCGACGTACCATGGATGATCTACAAATCTTGACTTGTAATTTCTTGCTGCCTTAGATCAAGGAAAAAGTAGCCTAAAAAAGTCAAATATCTTTTTTGTTTTGCCATTATTGCACCCTGCTTTCTGCTGTAGTATTCATGTACCGATGAACAACCGTGATTATAGGTTTAGAGGATGCGACTTTGGAAGGCATAGTTTTGAAGTTTTGACAAGTCCCTAGATATGCTCAGGAAAAAAAATGGACCGGTTTGGATTAGAAATAAGATGAGATGAGATGAGATGGTTTTAAATAAAAAATAAAAGTTGAATAAAATATTATTAGAATATTATTTTTTGATATTATTCTTATGTTAAGATTTAAAAAAGTTAAATTTTTATTATATTTTGTGGAAATTGATAAAAGTATAATAATAAGATAAGATAAGACAAGAAGTTTTTTGAATCCAAAATGGGGCTTAGAGTTGAGTGCTGCATTCCTGGCCAGGAGAGGGCAAAATGAACATCGGATGCATTCCCAGAAATTGTGCGCTATTTGCAAACATTCAGGGATCTATCTAGTGAAAATTACTACACTAGTTAATTCTAGCCTGTGGACAATGGTAGTTCAGATTTTTAAAGCTTTGGTGAATAGATTTTTTCTTTTTCTTTTTGAATTCAGAATTTACTAAACCAAACAAGATACTATAGGTAATTTGTTTGAACGTGTTCTACTTATTAAAAAAAAAATTGTTCGAACGTGTTTAGAAAAATTGGGCAGGTGGAGGGAGGGGATACAGAATGAACTAAGGTTTGGATTGTTTTTAAAGATGAAATGAGATGAGATAAAAGTAAAAAATAAAAAAAAAATATTTTTATAAAATATTTTTTTAATATTAATTTTATTTTAAGATTTGAAAAAGTTAAATTTTTTATTAAATTTTTTAAAAATTTAAAAAAATATAATGATGAATTTGCAAAAGAATTTGAAATTTTTTATTTTGTTTTTCAAAACAACAGGATGAATTATTATTAGTAATGGAAAATATGATTAAATTTCGTGACATATGACCTACACAAGGGTATCACAGAAGTTCAGATAACCCATTTACCCTAGAAAGTTCAGGATGAAGAGCATACGTTAATGAGTAAATCCGCTCAAAAAAAAAAAAAAATCTACTCTCACCGATTGTTGGGTTCCTATTGAGTTCCATTTTTTTTTTTTTTAAATTTAGTAATTAATTATTTTTTAATGATATGAATAAAAAAAAAAATGTTTAGGGTACAAAAATTTGAATGAAAAAATTAAAAAAAAAAAGAACTTTTGCTGCTATCGAAATTCATCTCGTTTTGGAGGTAGTACTGCTGTATGTGTTAATCTACCGTCTTAATCTCCTTGAGAAGAATTATATTCATAATCTCGAGCAGTCCATTTAGTTGATTTTATTATATGTATTTTATGTGTACCTTCAGTTTCAAAGTGATTGATGAGATTTGTACATTTTTATAAATTATTTTCTTATATATATATATGTGTATTTAACTCATATAATGGGTAATATATATACACTTGAATAACGATAGGCTTATATCTTATTTACAAGTACTTTACTACTTTTTTTAATTATTAATTTTTTTTAAAAATTTAAGTTAAAGAAGTGACTTAGTAAAATTGTATATTTTTTAAAATTTTGCTTAATGATTAAAAATGTTAAAAAAATACTTAAAAGAAAATTAAAAAAAAAAAACACTATGAGAAATAAAGTGGTGGTAAATAGAATGGTAAGCCTATCATTATCCTATACACTATTATATATAAATAAAAATAAAAATCATATTTATGTCTAAAACCATTTTCTATATTTTGTTTTTATTAGAAAACTTTTTATAAGTTTTATTTACACACAACATCTTGTTTAATTATTATTTTATAATTGGAAAAAAGTAGAGATAATTTTTTTACAACTCTATTTGAAACGAAGAACAACTGCCAAATCACCAAAATGGTCCCTATTAAATCTTTTATATCGAAACTTTGTGGTTAAGAGTGACAAATATGTTGTCTTCATGCGTCATCAAAATCTACTAAAATTAATCCAAATTATAATCCATCATTTTTTTGTTCTTATTTTTCTTATTATATAGTAAAAATAAAAAAGGAGTTTATCTCTCAGATAATTTTTCGTACAAATTTAGTAATTTCTTTTTATGAATTAAGAGGTTGAGTCTTTATTTAGATATAATATTGTCTCGTAGACATTTATTTATAGATAGTATCAACAGTAATGAAGTCCAGACAAATTTAATAGTATATTGGTAGAATTTTAAATAATTGATATGAAAATATTTCTGTATCAATTGGATTGTAGATATAAGTTTATATTAATTTATTCATATAAAAAAAAAAAAAAAGAACAATTATACGAGTCAACGGTCTGTGGCTTCAGCTTGACGACACAATATTCACATCTCCAAAATGGAAATCCTCAATTCGAACCCCTTCCCCAATGGATGTATAAAAATAAACAATTATATGAAACTTCTAGTTCATATAAAAGAAAACTTTCTTTTGCTAAAGTGGCATTACAACAATTACTTGATATACACCAAAATCGGAAATTATACGATAATTGATTTTTTTTTTTTTTTTAGTGGATTGGTAAAATTGTCATTAAGGGATGGAGAGTTAGCGAGAGATCTAGACTGGGGCATCTTCTTTGTTTTCTTCTCTTTCCTCTCTTTCTTCTTCTTCTCTCTCGCTCTCTCTCTCGGCTTCGCTTGTTCGCCCGATCTCACTCTCTTCCTTTCTACTCCCTGAACGGAAAATCACCCCTCTCTTCGCTGCCACCTCCACCACAGAGCGTCACTATTCTGTATCACCTTTCTTCTCTTCCTCGGGCAAGTAAAGGTAGAAACGTCGCCACTCATCCACACTACCGTCCGTTTTGAGGGCAACTCGATCTTTCGATTCTTTCTCTCACTAGCTTGGCCGGACCTCACATACAGCTAGCAAAAACTTCGTTCCGGCCGCCTTACTGGAAAATCGAAGGCTTGGAATCCGTTGGGAATTAGGGTAAAGCTCTTTAGTTTTCCTTGGTTTCTTTGTTTAAATGCTTCGGCCTATGAATTTACTCTTTTTTTTTTATTATTTGTTAAATGGCTTGAAGACGGGCCCAAAGTTTCGGATTATTTGTTGGAATTGATAGGGCCGAAGGTGCTCATTTTGAAATTAGGGTTTCTGATTGAAAGGGATTTTGGACCTATGTTATATGTGTTGAATTGGGATGTAATCGGAGTTAAACTAGTGGAGATTTAAGGAAGATAAGACATTTTTAAGAGCCGTTTTAACGTAATCAATAGGGAGCTCCTAGATAGACGATTTGTTTTCTTAAAAGAAATGGTCAAGCTATTTTTTGGAGTTTCCTTGAGCTGCTTTGGGGACGTTTTTGAGGATAAACTTCCTAATTGATACATTGGTTATGAGATTGGTATTTATGGGATACGGATTTGAGACACTGCAAACCTTGATAGGGGGATGGTGGAGTGTCCTACCAAGTGAAAGATATGGAAAGGGAAAATAAACGATGATACCAAATCTCAATTTTATGTCCTTTAACCCTTGAATTGGCAAGGAGGTTCTCTTTAACCTTACGTATTAATGGTATTTAAAAAAATAAGGTTACTAATGAGCCTTTAAGAATAATGACCGATAATGTAACAAAATCCTAGCCATCATACAACTTGGATTTGGGATCACTTGTCCTACACCAGCTTGAATATATATATCTCTAACCATGTGGCTATTGGTTTAATGAAGTGCTCATTCTAGCACGTCACATGAACTGTGGCACTGAATTTGGTGCAGGTGGCAAGTGTCAAGAGTCTGATTGAAATTGCCCCATCTCTTCTAGCCACCTAGGAAAGTGCAAGCCTTGCTTTCTATTTTACTGGAAAGTGCACTGAATGACAATTGTATGATGGGATAATGTGAAACAATAGATACTTTTAAACTATGGTTGAAAATGTTTATTGAAGAAGTTGTAATTTGCAAACAGTGATGTCAACAATTGCCTAAATATATGATCGGTGAATCTCTAATAGTACTTGGAAGTCATAAGTAACTTTTGGACACTTACACAGGAAATTTCACAGAAAGGTAACTGTTCTCTTATTATGCAGTTTAGATCAAAATTTTATTTTGTTATAGTTCATTATTACTAATAGTGCAAAGAGGCTCAACCAAGTATACAAGGTGTATACAAGAGTAGTTTAGATCAACTTTTGAGAGAGCTCAATTTCTGTTTCAATATTGCAGACATCTATTCCTTTCATCAATTATTATAATTGAGATTTTTTTTTTCTCTGGAAATTGCAGTTGATAATGGTCCCCTGCTTTGCAAAACAATGATACATGGATCCTGAAGGCAAGAAGTTTGGAAGAGGTGAGAAGTTTCTTTAGCTATGTGTCTCTCCGTGTGCATTGTTCCTCCTGTGACTTGTTTGGCTGAATCTGGATCTGTTAATTCGCAAATCTTGTCTTGTATAGAGAAACCCATATGCTCAACAAAATTATGTTTATCACAAAAAAAAAAAAAATTGTAGAGAAAAACGTAGGCATTGCATTGCACTGTGGACATGCAGTGATTATTCCTGCAGGTAGTTGGGATGGCTCGTAACAACCGGATTTATTTTCCCTTTTAAACAGGGATGAAAAATTTTTGAATGGAAAGTGCTGGAAAGTTATGATATTAGATGACTTAAACCTTCCTATGCCTTTTAAGCTGTATATATGCCTTTGGACAGACTTCTTCATGTTTGTGCATCCTTATTTTCCTTATCATAGGTAACATTTGATCGATGCTATATGATCTGATTCTGATTCTGTTTTCAGTTACTTTTTCCATTTCCATTGAGTTTCTTGGCATTTGCTGCTATTGGGTTTTGGCATTGTTTTTGTTTTTGTGCTGTTTTTTGGGGCAATGACATGCTGTCCTATTTGAACTTTAGGACCAAGGGAACTGACTGGCGCTGTGGATCTCATAAGTCACTACAAGTTGTTGCCACATCATGATTTTTTCTGCAAGAGATCACTTCCTTCGTCAATTTCAGACACACATTATCTCCATGATGTTGTTGGAGACGCGGATATCAGAAAAGGAGAAGGAATGCAATTGGATCAACTTATTCAGAACACATCCTATTCCAGAGATACTAATGCACGAATACGGCCATTTGACCTGGATATTCTAAGAGAAGCCTTTCAGTTAAGGGAAGCTGCTCCTGTTGATTTGCCTCTTGTAAGAAATCCACTGCTTTGAAATGTTTATGTTGATTAAGTTTTGTTTTTTATATTTGGATGGGAATTTCTGTCATATAAATTGGTTCCCATTAGCAACATGGTCCTTCCCTTCCTTCTCTGGACTGGTTGCCTCTCTTTGTTTGTCTTTCCCTGTTAAATGCTAATCTTATTTGTTTTACTTTAGGCCGAGAAGGGGATCCCCACTATTGCAGGGAAATCTAGAAGTGAGTCCAAGGACAAGGAGAGGAAGCATAAAAAGCACAAAGATAGAGGTAAGGATAATGATAAAGAGCATAAGAAGAAGCACCGGCATAAAGACCGAAGTAAAGATAAAGACAGGGAGAAGAAGAAGGATAGAAGTGGGCATCATGACTCCAGTGCTGATCACTCAAAGAAACACCATGAAAAGGTTGGAACACTCTTATTACTACTTTGTCTTCTTAGGCACTTGGGAAGTATTGAGAATAATGGGATTTGGTTTGGTGAATATATATATATATATATTAAGTAATTTGGTGAAATCTTTTTTATTAAGTAATTTGGTGACTATTTTACTTTGTACATATGGTCAATGTCTGTTTTAACTTTCAAATAGTATTTTCTCCATGGTAAGGTATGTAGCAACAATTCACTCTAACTATGAGGTCATTTCAATACTTGGGCTATGCCCATTTCAATATTAATAAAATACTTTATTACTAAGGAAAAAACTATAAGGTCATTTCAACGTTTCTAAATTATTTTGCAATCAACATCTTCATTCAAGATTAATTCATAATATCTATCCATGCCCAAGGAATGTTAAAATTACCAGATTAATAGGTTGGGGTGGAATTGATGTTGCGAATTTATCTGTGCACTTATCTGGTAATTTTGACAGGGAATGAATTCCAGCTACTACTAATCTAGTAGTTTCGCACCAACTTCACATATAAAAAAAATTGTATTAACTTAGGCAGTGACATAGACATTTTAAATTAATGTGAAATTTGGGTGTTGAATGCGAAATGTTGTAATTAAGTGGAGTGTTGCAATTAATTCCATAGTTTTTGATGGATAGCTTGCTTATAAAAAAAGGTTTTGGATAGATGGTTGCAATTAAATCATGTAATTCAATTTTCTAATGCATTCTGATACATGAGACGTTTTACTTCATTTATTTTCAGAAAAGGAAGCATGATGGAGATGAAGATATTAATGACATTCACCGACCCAAAAAAAGTAAGGTAATACATACAAGAAGCAGTACCAACTTCAATGATTTTTATTGTGTTCAATCCTAATTCATGCTTATGAATTGTGCAAGTATTCCCAATTCATCCATGCTTATGCTTTTTGTATCACCAATAACATGTTGCAGCATAAGAGCTCAAAAATTGATGAAGTGGGTGCGATCAAGGTGGCTGGCTGAAGAGGTGGCATGTAATAATTGGATTGTTATTCGCAAATGGATGTTGTCAGAGTTTGGAGGTGTCTTTCACTTAACGTTGTCAATTTTTTTGAGGTAAATAACATTCATTCTACTCAATTTGTGGTTAGTAGCATACTTAAAATTGTATACCACATGGTATATGATTGATCCCTACAGTATAGACTGCATCATTACTATGTTCCGGTCATCAAAATTAGACATGTTATCAGTGGGAGAACCTCAGGTCCTATTATAACGCCCCAATAGAGGCCTAAACCACATCTAGATCTATACTCTAAAAGAACTGATCAATAGTATAATTTGGGCCCCATTGAAACCATTATAAAGAGCAAGATCTTTCTCTATCCCAATCAATGTGAGATCCCATAAACTACCTGTATATATCAGTCAGTATTGGGTATTACAATCTCTACCTTTTAAATTTTTTACGTCCTCATTGGGCCATTTAACTATTAGTGGTGCGGTTAAAGTATCACATTTCTAGTTGGATTAGGCTCTAATACCATTTTTAGCGCCCAAAGGGAGGCGCAAGCCATATTTGGGCTGATACTTCAGCAGTCAATGGTATAACTAGTGCCTGATTGGAACCATTATAAAGAGCAATAACTTCTCTCCCAAGCAATGTGGGATCTCATATACTGCCTACACCCATAAGTTAATATAGGACCTATACATATCCACACAATCCCAAGTTCCCATTACTCGGAGATTATTTTGGATTGATCTGATTAGTTTCTCTGTAGCACCTAGCTCTAGTCAATATGGGACCTATACACATCCACACAATCATATACCATATGGTACCTAGTTAAATATGTTGCAAATTATTATTATTATTATCATTTTCTTTTTTTTGGTTGGGGGGGGGGGGGGGAGATGTTGTATTGACCCCTTTTTTCACGTAACTAAATGTGGAAGTAGTGATTGCTTGTGTTAGTCATTATGACTTGTCACGCACATGAATTACGATATTTCATTTTTATGCAGAGGAGCTTCTGCTTCATGATTGTGAGGTAGATTCATCTGGTGGACTGATGCCAGGTAAAACTTGCTGAAAAGGAACTCTCTTGTATCATAACAATGGTCTAATATAATTGGTAGTGATGTGCAAGACTCTGATACTTTGTTTCTCAGTTTCTATGGCGCATTGGGCATCAGCATGTTCACATTATTATAATTTTTTTTTTTTTTTAAATTCATGATTAGCTCGAGTTAGATTTTCCAGGAAAGAATAGATTGAGAAAGGGGATTTGTGTTCATTGGTTCTATTTTCCTTCTGTTGTAGCAATGACTAACCTAACATGTGTAGTTTTCCCAAGTGATTGCAAGGACTAGGGCTATGTTCTTCCCCCGATTCATTTATTAGGGTATTCTGTGTACATACAGTAGGCATAATGATTGAGTTTGAGTCTTAGGGTGATTGATTGTTATTTCCTTTTAGCTTTATTGTTTGTCTCCTCCAACCAAAATGAGGGCTTTTATTGCGCAAATGGAAAAAGATTCACGGTCAAAAAATTAAGAAACTGCCTGTTGTATGGTCAATAATTAATTGGTCAAAGGCAATAAGAGATGATGTGGTTGAACCACCAGAACCTGAATCTAAGGCCTCGTTTGGATCTTATAATCAATTGAGATCAATTCAGTTTAATCTAATTTTAAGTTGAGTCTAATATATAAACACTCAAATTTCAAGTTACTAAGTTTATTTTAATTTAAAACTTCTTTAAATATAGTGTCGACAATCTTTTTTAATTAACATTTTTTTATGCGGAATTCACAAATCTAACTTTCATAGATATATTTAAATTTATTTTAATATTAAAATATATTTAAATTCATCTTAAGTGGGTTTTATAAAAGCTCATTTTGTATTTTAATTAACTATTATTTATTAAGAATTTAAGTTATCTCAATTTAGTTCAACATTCAAACGTGGCCAAATTCCAAGAATAGGTTTTAAAACACTTATCCAGATTGAAGTTTTAGGCCTAAGAACAGTTGCCCAAGATTAGCTACTAGGTCTCTTATCAATTCCGAGATCGATCTCTACCGGATGACCACTGGTGCTATCTTCTGCTCCAATAATTGAAGCGAAGTCACCTAAATCTTATGGAATTGTCACTCCGAATTTATTTACGAAGGTGATGAATGATCACTTTGGACAATTTTGGATCAGAAAGGTTAAATTAAACAGTACATTGGGAGTTTTTTACTCGTCAATTTGGGTATAACCTTTATTGGGTTCTAATTTAGTGCATGTGTTTAGGCGCAAGATGCCAGCCCTTTTTCTTTTGGGAATAATTCCAAAATGGGATCTCCATTATCGCTGACACGAAAAGAGGAGATGTAGCTCATAAATCCAGCTTTCCAAAGCCTGAAAATACTTAATTTGTTAGATTTTATTTTGAAACATAACTCGGGATCCACTTTCTCAAAAAAAAAAAAAAAACACTCGGGATCCACGTAATGACAAATCAAACGTGGGGATCATGTAAGAGATCTCTTGGACATATCGCCAAGGAGTCATGGTTGTTGAGTTGTTTCTTCATGTGCAGTGTTTTGGGCCTTTGGCCACTCGAAAAAAAAAGGACGACAAAATCTCATAATTATTATAAAATTAGAATAAATTATTATTATAAAAAAAATTTATTACAAGAGAAAATCTTTAAAATTTTTTATTTTTTAAGAATTGAATTTTCTTTCTTCTTTCTTTTCTTTATTTCTTTCTTTCATATTTTTTTTTTCTTTTCTTTTTACTTGTACAAAATTGATCGAAAACGTTCGTATTTATAAACATAAATTATTGTGTAAGTTATTGTGCATATTGAGAAAAAAATACAGATGTGAGGGATAAAACACATGGGCATTGGGAGGGGGGTCATTCATTGCCCCCTCCTTGCATTATTACAACACTCCCCCTTGAATGACCACCCATAAAGAATCTGCATTATTAAAACTTTGTCAAGAAAAATTCAATGGGAAGAAAAACCAATGGCGAAAGAAAAATAGTACAAGTATTTTTATGTATGTCCAAGTACTTTAAAATTGTCTCATTAAAACTTTGTAAAGGAAAATCCAGTGGGACAAAACTTCAGCAAAGGAAAAAGAGTACAATCAGCACAAATTTTCAGGACATTTACTCCCCCTGAAAAGTACACGACGAAAGATCTTTGAATCTTCGCATTCCAATATTTTGCACAATTTTCTTGAATGTCGTAGTTGATAATGCCTTTGTGAATAAATATACTAGATTATCACTTGATTGTATTTGCTTGACATCAATTTCATTTTTTTTTTGAAGTTCGTGAGTATAAAAGAATTTAGGTGAAATATGTTTGGTTCTGTCACCTATAATATATCCTTTTTTGATTTGAGTAATACAAGCAATATTATTTTCATATAAAATTGTTGGGCTATCATTGATCATTGGAAGACCACACATTTATTAGATATGTTAAATTACTAATTTCAGTCAAATACACTCTCGACTTGTTTCATGAATTGTAATAATCTCTAAGTGATTTGAAGATGTGGCAGATAGTGTCTGCTTGACAGATCTTCATGATATAGCAGTATTTCCATAAGTAAATAAATATCCAGTTTAAGATTTATCTCTGTGTGGATCTGAAAGATAACATGCATCTGCATACCTAATCAATTGTGGACTTGATCCACGTTGATAAAATAATCACATATCAACCGTACCATGAAGGTAACGAAGGACATATTTAATATCATTCCAATATTTTCGAGTTGGTGCAGAACTATATCTTGCAAGTAGATTAACTGAGAATGTAATATCAGGCCGAGTGCAATTTGTGAGATATATCAAAACTCCAATTGCACTAAGATTTGGTACTTCAGGATCAAGAATTTCTTCATCATCTTCACAAGGACGGAATAGATCATTCTTCACATTAAGTGATCGAACAATCATTGGAGTACTCAGTGATGAGTTTTGTCCATATAAAATCGCTTTAAGACTTTTTCTGTATACATGGACTGATGAATAAAAAATTTCATTTGACAAGTACTCGCGCTGTAAGCCGAGACAAAATTTTATTTTGCCAAAATCTTTTATTTCAAATTCATTATTTAAATATGTAGCAGTTTTTGAAATCTCTTAAGGAGTTTTCACAATATTTAAATCATCAACATGAACCACAATAATGACAAATTTGGATTCTAATTTCTTAATAAAAACATATGGGCATATAGGATTATTCTCAAATCCTTTTTTCAATAGATATTCGCTTAAGCGATTATATCACATGCGTCCGGATTGCTTTAATCCATATAAAGATTTTTGAAGTTTGATAGAGTACATACTTCTAGGTGTACTTGTAGATGTTTCAAATATTTTATATCCTTCAGGAATTTTCATATATATGTCTTGGTCTAAGGATTCATATAAATATGCAGTGACCACATCGATCAATCACATTTCTAATCATTTTGTAACAATCAGACTAATCAAAAATCTAAATGTGATTGCATCTATAATGGGAGAATATGTTTCTTCATAATCAATCATGGGTTTCTGCAGGAAATCTTGTGCGACAAGTCGTGCTTTGTACCGCACAATTTCATTTTTCTCATTACGTTTTCGTACAAATAATCACTTATATCCAACAGGTATTACACCATTTGGTGTTTGAACAACAGGTCTAAATACTTCTCGCTTTGCTAGCAAGTTTAATTCAGCTTCAATAGCTGCTTTCCATTTTGGCTAATCATTTCTACGTCGACATTGTTCGATAGTTCTTGGCTCACTTTTTTCATTACTGCTGGTAATGTCAATGATCATCTTATATGAAAATATGTTGTCGACAACAGTTTTATTTCTATCCAGAATTTCTCCAGTTTTCAAGAAATATATTGAGATCTCATTATTTTCAGGTACTTGTTCATCTTCAAGGTAAAATATTTTATGAAACACATTTTCAGGATGTTCCTTTTCAGGAGATTTTGGAATAGAAGATTTGACCTCTTCAAGAGCATCAACTATATTTGTAGCCTATATTGTGGGTACTGGTTCTTCAGGAACACCAAATTCATTTTGTATATTTTTCTTTCGAAAAATTTTATCTTTTGCACAAATAGGTCTTCCACGCTTCAGACGTGTCTTAGACTCACCTATTGCTGTTTTAACAACATGTCTTTCAGGGACTTCAATCATTACTGGAGTATTAACAGCAGGAATATAAGATTTTACTACACCTTTAATGTCAGTAAATACATCCAGTAATTGATTTGCAAAATTTTACAAATGAATAATCTTCTAAACTTCTAGTTTACATTCATTTGTAGGATGATCAAATTGAGACAGTGCCTTATTATCCCAAGTAATTTCTTGTCATGCTTCAGGCACCGAGTTTTCTTTACTCATTAATGGAAAAGTGAATTCGTCAAAATGACAATTCTCAAAACGTGCTTTAAACATATTCTCTATAAAGGGCTCAAGATATTTGATAATAGATAGAGAATCAAAACCAATATATATCCCAAGTCTACGTTAAGAGCCTATTTTTGTACGCTGTGGATGTGCAATTGAAACATATACAGCACATCCAAAAGTACGAAGATGAGACATATTTGATTGTTGATCAAATGCAAACTGTAACGAAAAATATTTATGATATGCAGATGGTCTAATATGAATTAATGATGCTGTTGAAATATAGCATGTCCCCAAGCAGAAACAGGTAATCTTGATTTCATAAGTAAAGGTCTAGCGATTACCTAAAGCCTTTTGATAAAAAATTCACCTAGACCGTTTTGAGTGTGTGTATGGGCAACAAGATGTTAAACATCTATTCCTATTGACATGTAATAGTTATCAAAAATTTGAGATGAAAATTTGTCTGCATTATCCAATCAAATAGTTTTAAGTGGATACTCAGGAAATTTTGCTCGTAGTTTGATTATCTGAGTAAGAAGTCTAGCAAATGTAACATTTCTAATGAAAAGTAGACAAACATGTGACCATAGACTTGATGCATCAATCAAAATCATAAAGTATTTAAATGGTCCACTTAATGGATGAATAAACCTACATATATCTCTGTGAATCTTTTGTAAAAAGGATGGAAATTCAACAACAATTTTTGAAGGAAATGGTCTGATAATCAACTTACCTTAAGAACATGCAGAGCACGGATATTCATTGGGTAAAAGAATCTTTTGGTTCTTAAAGGGATGTCTATGTGAATTATCAATGATTCGTCTCATCATTATTGATCCCAGATATCCAAGGCGATCATGCCAAGTCATAAATACTTTGGGGTCAATGCACTTCTGGTGCACTACTACATATGATTCAATTGTTTCCATTTTTATATAATACAATCCCGAAGAGAGAGTAGACAGTTTTTCTAATACGAGCTTCTAGTCCGATACAATTTTAATAATAAAAAGATACTCTTTACTGCCTTCATTGGTCGTTTCGATATGGTATTTATTACAACGTATATCTTTGAAACTTAATAAATTTCTTCTAGATTGTGAAGAAAATAGAGTATCATCAATACAAAATTTGGTGTCATTAGGCAACACAATATAAGCTCTTCCAGAATTCTCAATTAGATTTGATGAACCTGATATGGTATGGACATAGGCTTTATTTAGTGTTAAATTTTGAAAATATTTCTTATCTTTGATAATTGTGTGAGTTGTAGTACTGTCAATCAGACATACATTTTTATCATTAAACTCAAAGATAAAAAGTTCATCCATGTGATCCATGATTCTATAAAATATACAAATTTTTTATTACAAATAATAAAGAAAATACATTAATTGGGAGGAACACTTTCATATCCAATCAAGTGATCAATTCTATCATCAGAATTTTCAAAAAAATCAACAACATCAAGATGAGTGATATCTATTTTTAACGAATCATCTGATGGTTCTACTAAATTTGTTTCAACCCTTTTATTATTTATTTTTATAGATGCTTGATATAAATATACTAAGTGTCTGGTCGTACGACAGGTACGTGACCAATGTCCAGTCATACCACATTTATGGCACACATTTTCACCTCTTTTTGAAGAATTATTCTGGAGGTTTTTACCCATTTCTGAGTTGTACCACTTCTGGTGATATGGTATATTATTATCCTTTTTAATGTTGTTACTTCTTGTTGCCCAGATGACTAACACGAGATGGGGGGTGAATTGGGTTATATTACAATAATTAATACTTATTAATCAAATACACAATATTAAATATAAACAGAATGTAAAGCAGTAAGAAATGTAAAGAGTAGGGTAAGAGAAAGCAAACTCAGTATTTTTACGAGGTTCAGCCCCACTGCCTACGTTCTCGCCTCAAGCTACCCCTTGAGGATCCTGAATTCACTAGTCAATCTCCTTTAGGTGGAGATAGAAACCTATTACACTTTTGAGCAGCACCGCTCCAAAGAATCCGTGTAGAACACCCTCTATACTTCCAATCACCTCACACTTGGTGATTTAACTATTCCCCGTGTAGAATACCTTCTACACACACAAGGGTTATACGCACCCTCTTACAAATACAAGAGTTGATAGTGGGTAGACTATCAAAGTACACTCCACAACGAGTGAGATAGAAACAATACAGAACAACCTATATCTCTCTTTCAACAAGAACAAGAATTAAGGCTCAAAACTTTAGAAAAGAGAGAATGAGAGCTTTGAAGGAATGATGCAAAACTTAGCAATAGATGTGTAAGCTCTTGTTGTGATTTTTACAAAACTCAAGTGAGCTATTTATAGGCAAATGAGTCTTCAATTTCAAATTTGAAAAGATTCCTATGTCCAAGACATCATCATTCACTTTTCAAAAATTTCAAATCTAATCTTTTTACTTTTTGCATGTGACAAAAGGAGCACACTTTACTTTTCAAAAATTTCAAACCTAATCTTTTACTTTTTGCATATGACAAAAGGAGCACATTTTACTTTTCAAAATTTTCAAATAAAAACATCTACCCTTTGCATAAGTCAAGAAAAGCATCCACCACTTTTGAAAATATTCAAATAAAACATGCACATGTGAAAGATGACAATCAATCATCTTAATATTTTCAAAGTTCAAACCTTTAATCATGTCATGCACATGTGAAAGATGACAATCAATTATCTTTCAAAATTTTCAAATTTAATTTTCAAAATATTTATACACATGTGGAAAATGTATTTTAATGCTTTATGATAAAATATTAATTTTGAGCCTTAATCCTAATTTCGAATTTTTAAAAAATTTACAACATTACTCTATGACTTTAATGTGAACTTGTTCCCTTCTTGCTCATACTTGGTTCCTTGATGTGCTTGATTCTATTGTGTGGACAACTTGAGCTTGAGACTCCTTTATTCTTTGAATTCATTTATTATCATTAAAATCCATGTGTAGATTTATAATTACACGAAACTTGAATCCTTGGGTTCACTAGTACACATGATCAATTGGCAGACATTTTCACAAAACCCCTACTAGAAGATAGACTATGCATGATTATAAGAGAAATAGGAATGATGCATGTCATGAATATCTGCTAGATACTTTTATTTCATTATCTTAAATGACCTACAGAAACCTGAGACGTTTAGCCTCATCATTCAAATGCATTTGCTCCTCATAAATCATCATGCCATCCTTGTCTAAAAGATTAGGCCATCGAAATGAAGAGGCAAGCAAGGATTTCAAATCCTTATTCTGTTGCTTTAACTCTACTATTTTTTTTGTTTGACTCATAAACAAGTCGTTGAAGTACAGAAACAGTCTCGCTAAGCTTCTTAATTTCGCGAGTTTTGGACTGCAACCGAGCAGAAAACGCGACGATAGATGATGAGTATCGAGTTCCGAGACCCACAAGCTCGTAAATGGCGTCATGATCTGATTTATTAGCTAAATCAGTCTCTTGTTGCTTCATGGCACCCACGACAGATGCAGAAATAGATTGAGACTGAGGTGAAGGATACCTCAAATCTTGATCAAGAGAAGCACTGAAGGGGAATCGACTAGCCATTGAAAATTTGTAGAATGAGAATGCAAGCAAATTGCAAAAATGAGAAGAAAACTTGATGCGAAATAGATAAAGCTAAGGATTGCTCTTATAGAAACGGAAATAAGAACAAGACAAGCTTACAAATCCTGATAATATCTCATTTTTCAGCAACATCAAGCGGATCAAATCTCTGCACCGAATTGCCAGAGCTACGCCTCCAACCCTTGCAAGTTTTGTCGGGCACGGGTGGTTTCAATTATTCAGCTCTTTACTAAATTTCCTTCCGCACCGAATTACCAGAACTAGGCCTCCAGCTTTTGCAGGTTTTGTCGAACACGTGTGGCTACGCACCAAATTCTCTACAGTCTCTACTAACGCAGCGTTTTATTTGTCTATTGGTTATTGTAGGAATATATCTTATTGAGCTAATTATGATTCCTTTTTAATGATGCCAAAAGGGGGAGAAGTTTTAGACTAGAACATTAATATTGTTTAAATTGCTAAACTTGTTATATATGCTTGGAATTATATTTATATTTTTACTTGAAAAACTAACGCACATTCTCAAGGGGAGCTTAAGTATTAATACAGGCTTCAGGTTCTATCAAGCATTTGTCATCATCAAAAAATATTAAGGAATTGCTGAAAAAGTTTGGGATGGAAGGTGCTAAGGAAACTGGAACACCAATGAGCCCATCCACTAAACTTGATAAAGATGAATCCGGTAAACCAGTTGACTCGAAGGTATATCGAGATATGATTGGTAGCTTATTATATTTGACAGCCAGTAGACCAGATATTATGTTTAGTGTGTGCTTATGTGCACGCTTTCAATCATCTCCAAAAGAATCACATTTAATTGCAATTAAGCGCATTCTTAGATATCTTAGTGGTACAATTAACTTAGGGTTATGGTACCCTAAGCACACATCTTTCGATCTAATCAGCTACATAGATGCAGATTATACTGGCTGTAAAATAGATCGAAAAAGCACTAGTGGAGCATGTCACTTCTTAGGTCATGCACTAGTTTCTTGGTTTAGTAAAAAATAAAATTCTATTGCACTATCTACTGCTGAGGCAGAATATGTTGCTGCGGGTAGTTGTTGTGCTCAAGTTCTTTACATGAAGTAACAACTTGAGGATTTTAAATTTATGTACAATTACATTCCAATCAAATGTGATAATACAAGTGCCTTAAATCTTTCAAAGAATCCAATACAACATTCTCGGACTAAACATATTGAAATTAGATATCATTTTCTTAGAGATCATGTGCAGAAGGGCGATATTGTATTAGAATTCACTAGTACACATGATCAATTGGCAGACATTTTCACAAAACCCCTACCAGAAGATAGACTATGCATGATTAGAAGAGAAATAGGAATGATGCATCTCATGAATATCTGCTAAATACTTTTATTTCATTATCTTAAATGACCTACAGAAACTTGAGACGTTTAGCCTCATCATTCAAATGCATTTGCTCCTCATAAATCATCATGCCATCCTTGTGTAGATTTATAATTACACGAAACTTGAATCCTTGGGTTCAACATTTCTGAGATCAATATATCTATAATTTCTCCTACCACGTCTATACCTCTGATTTATTCGAAATGATGCACTATTTGCTTCTAGAAATGATGCAAACCTATTACCATTCACTTCAGTGAATGATGTTGAGCTAGTAGGGCGTGACTGGTGGTTTTTTAATAAAAGCTCATTGTTTTGCTCGGCTACTAGAAGACATGATATAAGTTCTATATATTTCTTAAATTTTCTCTCTCGATACTGCTGCTGCAAAAGCACATTCGAGGCATGAAAAATAGTATAATAAGTTTTCTCTAACATATCATTATCGGTGATTTTCTTACAGCATAATTTTAGTACTGAGCTTATTTTAAAAAGTGCGGAATTATACTCATTAACACTTTTAAAATTTTGCAACTTCAAGTGCAACCATTCATAACGAGTTTGTAGAAGAATGACAGTTTTCTGGTGTTCATATCTCTCCTTTAAAATTATTCCACAAAATAAATAGATCTTTTATTGTAAGATACTCAATTTTTAATTTTTCATGAAGATGGTGGCGTAGGAAAATCATTACTTTAGTACGGTCCTGTAGGGATGCTTGATTTCATTATTTAATTATTTTTCCCAGATTCATAGCATCCAGATGAATTTCAGCATCAAGAATTTAGGATAAATAATTTTTTCCAGATACGTCAAGAGCAACGAATTCCAATTTTGTAAGATTGGTAATTTTCTACATATATAAATAATGAAATAAATATATTTATCTCATAAATATATTTATAAAATCACGTAGATTTAATCGATAAAATATTTTATATTTATATCAAAGACTGCAAATAATATATTGAAAAACTTATTTGACGAATAAGACAACTAACTTCAGAATTGGTAGGACAGTCGTGCTGATAACGTGTTATAAAACTAGAATAAACTACTATTGCAAGAGAATTTATTGCAAGAGAAAATATTTAAAACTTTTTATTCCTCAAGAACTGAATTGTCTCTCTTTATTTCTTTCTTTATTTCTCTCATCTTTCTTTTCTTTTCTTCTTACTTTCTTTTATTTTATTTTCTTCTCTTCTTATTTGTACAAAACTGATCGAAAACATTTGTATTTATAAGTATAAATCACTATACAAATTATTGTACAAATTGAAAAAAAAAAACACAGATGTGGGGAATAGAGCACATGGGCATTGGGAGGGGGGTCATTTATTGTTGCCCTCCTTGCATTATTACAACAATAATAATTAGGTTTTTGAGCATCATCATTATTTGATTATGGTAAATGGATGTTGCTACAGGGATCGAGATCCCTACCCATTTTTTACTGATTCAGTGTATTTCATTTTTTTTTTAATTTTTTCAGTTATAGTTTTATTCATTTTTTTAACATCTTTAACTATTATTTTTATTTTAAAAAAATACATAAACTTAATAATATTTACTTACTTAATCACTTCGAATTTTTATAAAACAAAAAATAAAATATAATCGGTCAACTTTCAATAAAAGGATCGGTTTAAATAGTATTATCCTATGGTAAATATATATGGGTCAAACAAATCATCATAAAGGTTACCGGACGGTATCTGGTGTTGGGCTGCGACAATCTCCTTTCTCTCTCGTGAAATAACCCATGTTTAGGGTTTCTTAAATTTCTCCTGCCATTGAGAAAAAAGGAAGGGGGGGGAGTTCCAACTTCATTCCTCCTTCGAATTTTTCGTTTCTCCTTTCTCTCATTTTCTTCTTCTTTTTCTTGATTACTGTGTTTGGTATAGAGGGTGATGATGGTTTTCGGGTGTTTTGGATTTTAAGGGTTGGTGGTGCAAGTTCGAAGGAGTTGGTTGGCCAAAGCCCACCACGCGTAACTTCTTCGTTCTTTCCATCTGCTGATTGAGTCATCGCACGACATTTTTTGTTGAATGGAGTGGCGCGTGCTCATAACGCATGGGGTCCGGTTGAATGTGAGCTTCAAGGAGCATCACTTCTGGTGGATCCTTCTCATCGATGGTAGTTTAGAGCGGATCCGGGACTATCAGAGCTCCTTAGTTTTGTGGTGGTGTACTCCTAGAGTGGCGCGTGGTGTTCACGTGTCACCACAGACAGCTTTTTTTGGTTTTGTTGTTTACTGTTTATGTGTGTTTGCTGGATTTATTGTATTTTGTTGTTGTTTGTATAGAAAAAATTATAAAGATAAATAGTCTCTCGGATTTAGGTCTGTAGAGTTTTAATCCTCCTCTCCTTTGGAGGATGAGACTTGAGTTACTTGCCTTCGGGCAATATTTAGTCTATCAGCTAGTTGGTTTGAGAGAATTAGTAAGTTTGTGCCCCAATAGCAGCTAGTTGACTAGTATATTGAGGTTTTTCTCAGTTCATATTGGTCATATTTGTAATATTTCAAGTTATTGGGTTGAATGAAAGTAGACATATTTCTCTAAAATAAATAAATCAATAAATAAAGGTAATTGGACAATCGAAAACTAGTCCTGCATTTGTATTTTGTACCCATTAAAATAAGTCTATTATGTTCACTCCATTTGATACTTAATTAAGATATCTCATATATTTTGATTTTTTATAATTTTTTTTTATTAATGATTAAGTGATTATTAATATATTAATATTTTTTTATATTTTAAAAAAATATTTTAAAATAAGAAAAAAAATTGCTAATCGATAAGTTTCATCGATCAATATGGAAAGCACGCCCTTTAAAAAAATGAGGCTTCCTTGGTAGCAGCCCGACTGCCGCGCAAGCCTCTCATTTGCAATCTATTTAAACTGAATTCTGCAACAACTATACTTGCAACAAATATATATATATATATATATATATATATATATATATAAAGGAAAATCTGCAAACTCGATTCTGCATCTGAATAAAGATACATAAATTTGCAATCTATTTAAAAAATAATTTTTTTTCAACTTTTTTTTTTAATTTTTTGGCAAGATAACAAGACATATTTATAAAAATAAAAAGAGAGTCAAGCTCTTACACATTTAAACAAAAGGTGGGTCTTTTCCACTATAAAAAAGTAATAAACCAGGAGAAATTTGGATTAATGGGATATTTCCTAGGATTTGCATTGCCGCTGCCCACTGTGCTAAATCGTGCGCATATCGATTCTACAACCAATGAATCTTCCTTGCATTCCAGGAAGTAAAATGCTACAATTGATGTTTGATGTCATTCAGTATTGGGCTCAAAATCAATTCTTGGATTTCAAAGGGATCATTGATACCTTTGATCACATTCAAAGAATCTCCTTCCAGAATAATATTGGTGATCTTTTCCTTTGCAGCCTCATTTACTGCCATAAGAGTAGTTTGTGCTTCTGCAACATATGAGATGGTGCCATTTATCTGATTTGTCTTGATGAAAATAATTCCTCCTTTTTTGCTTTTGCAAATTGCCGAGATGATACTATGGTGAGATCGAACAGCAACATCAAACAAGATGATTGTGGTGTCCTCTTGTAACTGTTTTGTAACTGTTGATTATCTTCTTGAACCATTTGATCATTTATTTTGTGGGATCAGGCTCTAATATGCTCCATATAAGACCGTTGAACAGAGTCTATAAACTGTTGAGAGGATTCTGGGATATTGTCGTGAAGGATCCTATTTCTCAGATACCAAATCTTATCCATCAAAATACACGCAAAGATTTGAAAAAGATGATGCTCATACTCTAGAATCTTTAAATTACAACTCGAATTTTTCGAGACTTACATGCTCTAAAATTTTATTTAGCATTATTTGAAAAAAAAAAAAACTTATTTGCATACTCTTTTAGAGGATCCACATCTCATTTTTTAAGATTTTTCTCAAATTTTAACTAAAAATTCTTCCTTATAAGTTATTCTTAATTTTTATTCATTTTCAAAAAACCTCTTATATCTCGTTTTCTATCATTTCTTTATTATATTAAAATAATATTATTTTATTTTTTCTTTATTACTTTTTCTACTACTTTATTTTTAGCTATTTCCAATAAAATATATTTAAAATTTAATATAGGAATGAATAGTAATCCTTCAAATATAAGGACTTATTCTAGCGCCCCAAACCAAACCTTATAATTTAGGGATCAATAGTATTTGATGCACTTAATATTGATGCTCTTAAAGCATTCATAATAGACTCAACAAATTCATTATTTAGTCAAATAATAGCTATGATGCATTAAAACAAGATTGCAACAACTTAGTTAAAATAACTCTCTTTCTTGGCTTAACGGATATATCTAGCCTATTGGGTTAGCCAAATTATTCATCTATTATTTATTTTTATTTTCCATCTCGAAGTTATACCCACATCTAAAATTGTTGCAATGTCATATCCATATTAGTCTTTTATTTTTATTTTTATCTTGTTCTTTCACATACAAAATTTTTCATTCATAATAATAGTATTAGGAGATGAGACGAATTTATTTACACTTATTTTAAACTCATTAATACATTTCTTTATATTTTTATATAATATATAAATTTTAATACATTTTTTAAAATTTTTAAAATTTTAATATAATATTTAAAAATTTTAAATTAATTTTTTAAAATTTTAAAATAATAATAATATTAAAAAGTAAAATAAATTTAATTAATTTTAATTTATGACCTCATCTTATCTTCATCAATCTAAACGGTACCAAGGAGGGTAATACAGGCGTGCCAGCGATCCCTTTTTTCAGGCATCGTTGATTGTCTTCTGCATGACACTACAGCATCAGCTGTCTTGTTTTCTTTTCTTTCTTCTTTTTGTTTTTGCTCTTTTCGTGGGAATCCTAAAAAGGTACATAATTTTCCCCCTTTCAAATTAAAAAAAAAAAAAAAAAGAAAGAAAAAAAAGGAGCATAATTTTCATATAAAGATGTGCTATAACATGGTATCCAGAAATGACATAAAATAGAAAACAAAGGTTTGGTGGGCAATGTTTTCAAAAGCACCTTTGTCCGATTCTATCATCATTATTCCACCACTTTTTACCCATATACTATTACTAAACTTCTTTCACTATCTCTAATTGGAACAAGCAGTGGCACCATTCTATTTGTTGAGAGGACTCTTACATTTATAATAATAAAAAAAATTATATAAAAAAAATTACATAAACTAATATGATTTTATCTAATTTATTAAATTTATTTTATAATAAAAATAATTTTATAATCAAATAAATCATATTAAATCACATTAATTTATAAAATTATTTTTATATAATGCATTTGTAACTAAAATATTTTCCTTATTTTTTTAGAATGTATAATTTTTGCCTATTTTTTTTAATTTTAAATATTACTAAATTTAGAACTTACATAAAAAAAAAATTTTAATAATAAATCTCTCATTTTTTTAAAAAGAAATACGAAACTTAAAGCACTTTAAAATTGCATTCAGCATTACCGGATTGTGAACTGCCAATTGATTAACAATTAGTTAATATTAAGTTCTTTTTTTTATGATATTTTAGAGCAACAGTAGCTTTTTGATATGAATGAAAAGGTTAATGCCCCTAAACAATTAAAATCAACATGATACACTCAAGTTTTTCATGTTTCTACTATCCATTATCTTGACGTTATTTGATCTGATATGTTGGGTCATAATCTTTTTTATTATAAAATAGATCTAACAAATTTAATAAAATTAAAATCTAAATAAATTTATTTTTATATAAACTCTACATCTGTAACAAATTTCTAATTTCTAATATAATGTATGGAGAATTTTGATTTGGTGCTGAAAAAGTAATCACCATAATATGAAAATCATTGGAACACAATGTAGGTGAGGTCTCCAGTCGGATATAAATCAGTTTTAACTTTATAAGTGACATGTTCTTTTGATACAAAGACGAACTAACTTTGGAAAAATCATTTCCTTAATTATTTATAAAATGATTCGTGCGATTAGAGAATGTAAGTCCAGAATAAGTTTTTAGAAATAATATTTGAAAATATAGGTCTCAATTTTTTTAAGGGTTCGCATATTTGAAAATTTTGGTGATAAATTATGTAAATGTTTTTTGTTTTTTGGTTTTTTGTTTTTCCGGACGATGCTCTTTCTTTTGTCTTTTTGCCCCCATCACTTCCAGTCTCCAGAAGAAAATTCATTCTTACCAACTGGAATCAATCACAAAGTTTTTAACGCCAGAAAGCTCTTTTTCTTTCCGAGATTTATCAATAATTTTATTTGAAAGTTTTAATCTTATATATAAGAGTAAAATTATAATGCTACATGTATTTATATTTAGATTTATAATATTAATTCAGTTAATTTTTTTTTTTTAAATTCAAAGTTTGAGTTTTAAATTTTATGATTTTTAACATATCAATAGTTAACATGTAAAGAAGTAAGTTTCTTGTAATTTTTTATAATATATTTAGTATTTTTTTTTATTTTTATGACATAATATAATTTTTAAAAGACAAATTTTAAATTTTAAAAAATTTAAATTAAATTATAACACGTAAATAATATGTGATATAAAGGTCCTTCAAATAACGCTATTAATTTATATATCTTAAAAAGATTGGCTACTTTAAGTAGACGTACGATTGATAACAAAATGATGTTATTACTGTAACAACGCACGCCTTATCTTTTTAATTCATTTTTCAAGTGTTTTACCCTCTAAACCTAACCCCTTCTTTTCTTCTTCTTCTTCTTCTTCTTTTTTGTTTTTTTTTTTGTTTTTTGTTTTTTGTTTTTTTTTAAGAAATAGACTTATCACTAAATTAAGAAATTGTAATTTACAAGTGTGACCTATAAATACTGCTGAGATAACTCAATATACAAGTCAACTAATTTTAATTAGAGCTTCTCAGACATATAGTTTAAGAGATTTTAGGTGTCTTTCAAGAAGGTATTTACTAAGTTCTCTTGTTTAAAGAGCAGAGAAACTAAAATTTTATAGATTAAAAAATTCAAAAAATTATTTCTTAATATAAAATATTTTTTTTATATAAATTAAACATAATAATAAACAACTAAACCAATAACAAATATAGAAAAATACAACACAAACCATTGGACTGTGGTGGCGCGCCCTCTAAACCTAACCTATCAAGTCTTGAGAAAAGAAACTTCTCGAATGGTTACAAAAACAACAGCAGCTTAAAAGCAAACTACCAGTCAATAGATTCATCATTGAAAGGCAAAGTAGAAAAGTGTAAAAGCTCAGTAATTCCAAAAATAATAAAGTGCATAAAGTAAAAAAAAAAAAAAAAAAAAGAGAGAGGGCATTGAGATTTCCAAATTTCTTGCTGGTATTATTCCTTGATTTCCTTGTGCTGTATTAATTAAGAATGCATGGGAAGGGAATGTTTTGGCTTAATTTCTGACAACATCAATGTTTACATGTGGATTTGTCTACGAGCTGTCCATTTGTTCTGTTGTAAACGGATTATTTTAGATAAAAAAAAATATTTTAATTATAAATATATTATATAAAAATAAATTTAAAAATTTATATGATTTAACGTGTATGTCAAATTATAAAATTATTTTTATTATAAAATAAATATAATAGATCACATAAAATCACGTCAAATTATTAATTTATTTTTATATAATTTTTTGTGTATATAATACTTTTCAAAAAAAAAAATACTATATGTATATTCTTATCTCTTTTTCTTCTCTTTATATAAAATAGGACACTTCTATTAATTTTGAATTATATTTTATTTACAAGAAAAAAAAGTTCAAAAGTTGATGGAAAATACCATCATTATATAGTAGAATGAAAACTTAATATGTAATATTGTGGTCCAGTAACCAGCCTGCAGTCAATAAAAGCATGGTAGGTGATCTATAACTCGAGTTAGCTAGGCTTGCCATGAAACATCCTTGCATCCGAGTAGTTGCATCTAAACAAATGAGCCACCAACGGAGATTTTGAAAAGGTAATAATAATAAGATAAAATGAGAGTATTTATGAAAATAAATAAGGCCTAATAACAATTTATTTTTTTTTAAAGAAAGAATGTGACGTTTTTATGTTCTATAACTGTATCTAATATTACTTGTTAAAACGAAAATCATTATAAAATCATTATAAGTGAAGCTTTTTAAAATCATTATAAAAGGATAAAACAAATTTCCTCCTAAGTAACGACTTTGATAGTATTACGACGAATTTGTTCTGATGCAATTTGAAATAACCTAAGACATGGGGTATACCTCATACTTAAAAGAATTAGTCAAACTTATAATTAGAGCTCTTCATGGTCATCATGGCAAAAAACAAAAGTCTTCATTTTAAATAATACCTAATGGTATTCACCACTCTCTACATCTTCATGGAAACATTATGAATTAACTAAATCTGGTGGGTGAAGTAAATGGTCAATTTCTTGGGCTGGCTTTGCTCATTTTCTAGTAGACTGTGCAATGAGTCAAGATTGAGTGCATAAACTAAGGTTATAGGCAACGTGTTCTGATATTTTAAAATGATGTCGTTTCAAAATGCAACCATTGCCATCATCCTGCTAAAACTTATACCTTAGATTCTATTCATTTCTCGTTTGATTTGACTTACATACGAATCATTGTCCTGACTCCTCCCCCTTACACTTCAGAAATTTGCTTTTCTTTGTATTTTTTTTTTGGTCCTTGCTTTTCTTTGTATTGAAAAAAGGGTCATAGATCTAGATAATTAAAATAACAGAAAAAACCAGGACCATCAATCTCTTCTGCAGATCCATATATATGAATAATAAATTACAGAAACAATCATTTTTTTTTAGTTTATTGACCAATGTTTTTCCATGCCATTATCAAAATCCAAGTGCGTCACATGTTGGTGCTCCCCTCAAATCAACCGTGCTCTTAAGATTGGGGTTTGAATTGAGAATGGGGATGATATGAGATAAATTTTAAAAATTTAATAAAATATTATTTTTTAATATTATTATTATTTTAAAATTTGAAAAGTTAAATTGAAATTTGAAAAATTTGAATTATTTATTAAATTTTATATGAAAATTTTAAAAAGTATAATGATAATTTTAAAATAAGTTGAAATGAGCTAAATGTGGTACAAAATTGGGCCTAAATCTGGTTTTTATTTTTATTTTTATTTGAAAAATATTTTGGTACAATTTTACAAAAAAAAAAAATTATTGACTTACATGACTTGATGTGATATGATAGATTATAAAATTATTTTTATTATAAAAAAATAATATATTATACAAAATTAACTTAATTTATAAATTTATTTTTATTAAATTTCTTTATGATTGAAGTATTTTTAATTTTTTAATTTTTGATATATCTCTTTTGCTTCTTTCATTTACAAAACAGTCACAATAGGAGATATCATTTCTCATTTATTTAATCAACTAGACTATTGGAGCACTGCCCTTAGACCCGTAAAGTACCAACCCACTTCCAACTTCTTAAATAAAGAAATAATTTATTCTACCTCCCTTGAGAATGCTCAAAAAATTGGGATGCACGAAGATTATTTTAAAAGAAATCGAGAAGGGTTTCAAACAGTGGGGTAAACTATTAAAAAAAAAAAAAATTGTAATTGTGATTCTATAAATATCGCACAAATGTTTTAAAAAAAAATATTTTTTAATAATAAATTTTATTCTTTTTTAAAATGATTGTATAGTATTTATGCATTCGACGCTTCTACGAAGGGCCCTTCTTTTAAAAAATCTATAAAAAGAAAAAAAAAGGAGAAAATGTTAGATTTTTAATTTTGAAATTTTGCTACATGTATAGTAAAATAGGATGAATTAAATTAAATGATAAATACTGTATAACCTGTGGACCTGTGGTGACAAAATTCTAAGAAAATAATGAGACATAAGCTGAAATGCATATTTTGTACAACCTTTTGTAGAATAGTGAGTTCTACTAAAAAAAAATAATGTCATTTTTTTTTTTAAATTTCTGCATTTAGGCATTTAGGCCTTTTCTTTTCAAACTCTTCTACTTATCGTTCCAAACATTATATATTTTATTTATTTTCATTTTCATTTATTTTTATTTTTATTATTATTAAATTAATAAAATTATTCTACTTATCGTCTCTATACCATATATCAGTTAAATAAAATAAATTTTTTTGTATAATATGTGATAGAATAAGTTTTTTTTTTTACTGTCATTACTCTTTTAAACCCTTGTTTAAATTGATAGAACATTTCAATTAATCTTATTTTATTTAATTATTATAAATTTTATAAATATATATATATATATAATATAATAAATAATTTTATTTTATTTAAATTTTAAAATAAATATGTATCTAAAACTCACTTATATCAATATATATGCATCGAAAGTACCTTAAACAGCAGGAGGGATTACAGGGATGCAGAGGAGGGCCGTTTTCATTGACCCACATGAAGACAGTGACAGTCAGAACTCATTAAGGTCTCTCAATCTCTGGCGCCATTAACTGAATTCATATTCCTACTGTCACTACCATTCCTCAACTTCTTCAATCCGATATCTCTTTCCCAAAAAAAGTATAAACATTAAAAATGAAATAAATTATATTATAATAAAAAAATAGGAATGGTGTCTTTTTTTTGGGAGAAAAAACTCTTCAGCTAAAAGTTGACGGCTGCCTCAAAAGTCTATTTTCATTTCCCTTTTTGTTGAACCAAATTGCTTGACCCTGGGAACCTAATTGCTTGATATATGGGATTGGCAGAAAAAATAAAAAAAGAATAAGGGTTAAACGGTATTTGTTTTAAAAAATGCTCTCAACCTAAATAAATAATTTAAAATATACTTACAAATTAACATAATTTAATATTAGATATTAAATAATAAAATTATTTTTATTATAATATATATATAGATAATTATGTTGATTTGTAAATTTATTCTTATAAAATAACTTTTAAATAAAAAAATTTATATTCTATATTATCATTCTACGTTTATCTTATTAAATAATATATGATATATTTCTGTTTATTAAATAATTAATTATTATATATATATTTTATTATCTAATATAATAAATATATTACATCCTATTTAATATAATAAAAGTATGATAAGTGTGTTTACTTCTTTTAAATTTATCACTTTCTTATTTACTTTTTTATGCACAAGAAAAATGCAAAAAACATAGATATTACCCGCAAAACCTGAGCTGGATCCACACTACCCATTATTTTACTCTAGACTTTGCTTGGATTTGGAGATGAGATGAATTGAGATGAGTTTAATTTATTTTTTAATATTATTATTATTTTAAGATTTAAAAAAAGTGTGTTAAAATTTAAAAAAGGTATATAAAAATTTATATTTTATATAAAAAATTATAAAAATATAATAATAAAATGAAATTGAATTGAAACGAATTTAACCCACTTCTCCAATTCAAGCAGTACCTAACCTTTTCTCCCCTTTAGATTCAACCTTTTTCACAGTCCCTTTCCTCATCTGCTTCCCACTCACAAGCACAATTACAGAGCACTGATGTGTCTACTCTCTTTCTCTCTGCTTCTGCACTCTCTGTGTCAGTCTCTTCCTCTTTTCCTCCTTGGCTGAGCTTTGCCCACAATGCCCACCTTCTTCTTCTACTTCTTCTTTTGTCTGTTCTTCATCTGGGCACCTCTGCAATTATCCTGCACCAACTCCATTGTTGGACGCAGAATTCTCCACGAGCCCTATTCGCCTCTCGACTCTCTCCCTCCTTCTCCGCCTCCTTCTCCATCTCCCCCATCTTCTCCCACTACCGCCAAGTACCCTTTTTCCACTTCCACCCCTAACCAATCTCAGTTTTTCCCGTCCTATCCCCCACCCCCTCCTCCTCCTTCCCCTGCCTCCTTCGCTTCCTTTCCTGCTAACATCTCCTCTCTCATTCTCCCTCAATCCCCCTCTTCAAAGCACACTTCTTCCAAGCTCGTTGCAGTATCTGCCGCAGCCGCCGTATCAGCCGTCGTATTCGTCGGGGCTGCGGTTTTCTTCCATTTGCGGCGCCGTGGTTTCGCCGAAGACAAGACTTTGACGTCCGATACCAGTAGCAGGTTGTTCCCGGATAATGCCGAAAGAGGTAATGGGACTGTCTCCAACAGTTCCGAGTTTCTGTACCTTGGCACGATGGTCAACTCTCGGGGAATCGACGATAGCTGCGTTAACACTAACGTCGGAAATGGTGATGTCGTCGTCGGCGGCGGCGGAGATTTGGATACTCGGAAGCTGAGTTCTCCGGAGCTCCACCCGCTTCCGCCGCTGACCCGGCAGAGTTCTATGGTTGTTGGCGGCGACGAGGAGGGGACAGAAGAGGAGTTCTACTCGCCTAGAGTGTCGTTGAGTGTCACTGGATCAGGCTCCCGGAGATTGTTTCTGGCCGAGGAGAAAAAATGCAGTGATTCCAGTTCCTGTTCGTATCCATCTTCGACTTCCGGTTCGCCGGCTCGGTCTCACTCGATTAGTCTCTCTCCGCCGGTCAGTTTGAGCCCCAGAAGATTGCAACCCAACTCTGCACAGCCACAAGCACCAGATGCATCTCCAAGACAATCGAACGACGCTAATTCTAGGAAAAATGTGGGATATTCGTCTTCGGCATTCTCGACTCCAGAGAGAGCTGTTGACAGAAACCCAGATGCATCTCCAAAAATATCAAATGTTTCGGATCAAATGTCTCTGAATTCGAAGATACTTGATTTAGCTTTATCACCCAATGCTTCAGATCGAAATCTCCGGCAGTCTCCCACATTTTCACTTCATTCTTCATCACAGTCTCTGCCATCTTCGCCGAAGTGTAAGTCGGAGGGAAATTCACCGACAAGATCCTGTCTTGAGAAGTCCCCTGAGAGAACTCTCAGTGCTAAATCACAGCTGGATTGTATTCCGTCTCCTCCACCTCTGAGGATCCTTGATTTACCTTCATCACCCAATGATTCAGATCGAAGTAATATGCAGTCCCCCACAACTTCACTACCTTCTTTATCGCCATCTCCGCCATCTTCGCCGGAGAAGTCTCCAGAGAGAACTCCCAGTGCTTCATTGCAGCCGAATTGTATTCCGTCTCCTCCGCCTTCGACGATCCTTGATTCAGCTTTATCAGCCAATGCTTTGGATCAAGATCACCGGCGGTCTCCCACACCTTCCCTACTTTCTTCGTCACCATCTCCGCCATCTTCGCCGGAGCGTAATTTGGAGGAAAATACACCAAGAAGTTCCTGGCTTGAGAAGTCTCCAGAGAGAACTCTCAGGGACTCATTGCAGCCGCATCTTACTCCGTCCCCTCCACCTTCCAGTATCCTTGATTTAGCCTTATCACCCAATGCTTCGGGTCGAGATCACTGGCAGTCTCCCACAAATTCACTACCATCTTCATCACCATCTCTGCCATCTTCGCCGGAGCGTAACTTGGAGGAAAATACACCGGCACGATCCTGGCGTGAGAAGTCTCCAGAGCGAACTCTCAGTGACTCAGTGCAGCAGAATCGCACTCCGTCTCCTCCGCCTTCGACGATCCTTGATTTAGCTTCATCACCCATTGCTTTCGATCGAGATCCTCGGCAGTCTTCCACACCTTCGCTACTTTCTTCATCACCATCTCCGCCATCTTCGCCGGAGCGTAACTTGGAGGAAGATACGGCAACAAGATCCTGGCTTGAAAAGTCTCCAGAGCGAACTCTCAGTGACTCATTGCAGCAGAATCGTATTCCGTCTCCTCCGCCATCGAGAATCCTTGATTTAGCTTCATCACCTATTGCTTTGAATCGAGATCACCGGCAGTCTCCCACACCTTCACTGCTTTCTTCATCACCATCTCCGCCATCTTCGCCGGAGCGTAACTTGGAGGAAGATACGCCAACAAGATCCTGGCTTGAGAAGTCCCCAGAGCGAGACTCATTGCAGCAGAATCGTATTCCGTCTCCTCCGCCATCGAGGATCCTTGATTTAGCTTCATCACCCAATGCTTCGGATCGAGATCACCGGCGGTCTCCCACACCTTCACTACCTTCTTCGTCACCATCTCCGCCATCTTCGCCGGAGCGTAATTTGGAGGAAGATACGCTAAGAAGATCCTGTCTTGAGAAGTCTCCAGAGAGAACTCTCAGTGCTTCATCTCAACCGCATCGTAATCCGTCTTCTCCACCATCGAGGATCCTTGATTTAGCTTCATCACCCAATGCTTCGGATGGAGATCACCGGCAGTCTCCTACACCTTCCCTACCTTCTTCATCACCATCTCCGCCATCTTCGCCGGAGCGTGACTTGGAGGATACGCCAAGAAGATCCTGTCTTGAGAAGTCTCCAGAGCGAACTCTCGGTGCTTCATCACAGCGGCACCCTAGTCCATCCCCTCTGCCTTTGAGGACCCTTGACTTATCTTCATCGCCCAGTGCTTCACTACCTTCTTCATCACCATCTCCGCCATCTTCGCCGGAACATAATTTGGAGGAAAATACACCGACAATATCTTGTCTTGAGAAATCTCCAGAGAGAACTCCCAGTGCTTCATCACAGCCGCATTGGATTCCACCGCCACCGCCGCTGCCACCTCCGCTACCAAAGCACGGACACTGGGAAACTCCAAATCCTTCAACACCCATTGCTCAGTCCAAGCCCATCTCTCAGCCGCCGGCACTCATACCGCCTTCGAGGCCTTTTGTATTGCAAAACCCAGCACAGGTTTCTCCATTGGAGTTGCCACGCAGTTCTACATCCGCAGAGAAGAGTGAGGAAACTCCCAAGCCCAAGTTGAAGCCTTTACATTGGGATAAAGTAAGAGCCAGCTCTGATCGTGAAATGGTGTGGGATCACCTCAGATCTAGCTCTTTTAAGTAAGGCACTCATTTCTCATTCTTTCCCTTCCTCTTTCTTGTCTCGTACTGGCTTTTTTCTTGTTATAATTGGCCTATAATCGTCCTCTGCTTGTTTCAAATTGTATGCATGGATTTAAGTATGTAGAATTGGGGTGGTTGCAGATTGAATGAGGAAATGTTCGAGACATTGTTTGTCGTGAACACACCGCACCCAAAGCCTAAAGAAACAACTCCACACTCGGTTCTTCCTTCACCAAATCACGAGAATAGAGTGCTTGATCCCAAAAAGTCGCAGAATATTGCAATTTCGTTAAGGGCCCTTAATGTTACCACAGAGGAAGTCTGCGATGCCCTTTTAGAAGGTATACATTTTCCCCTTTAATTTTGGTGTTGATTCTTGTTTTCTAGGTTCTGAGAATGTTGTTGGTTTTGTTGGCATGACTTCTCTTGTGCAAACTTTATGATGTGGACATGTTAACTGTTTCATGCTTGAAAGTGTAAACTTGTTACTTTGTTGTCAAGAAGCCATTATTAAGTATGGTGGATCTGTAACTTTTTAGACAGACATTGATTTGCTTCTGCTCGGGAAGTAACTTTGATCTCATTATTCTCGTGGAATTTCCAATTATGAGTACAATTTGCGATGTTTCAGTTATTATGAGTGGTAGTAGCAGATACTGGTAGGTGCTGGAAGTGATGTTGAAGTGGACTTTTTTCTTTTTATACCCTGAAGGTTGATACATTTCAGAAGCTTAATTTGTATTGATTCCGAGTACAAAGAAACCCCATTAATCTTCCAAACTCAGACAACTGTCTTTGTTTCTCGAGTAGATAACTGAATACCGGTAAGGTGCTGCATCAATAATCTTCCTAATTCCAATTTGTCTTTCAATGAAGCAAATGGAGTGATAGATGTTCTTGTGTGTGAAGTTATGAATGAGAGGAGTTTTTGATATTACTGAGACGCTGAACAAGCTGCTAAAATGATATATGATTCTTTTTCAAATGCAGGAAATGCAGAAACACTTGGTTCTGAAATACTGGAAAGTTTGCTGAAGATGGCTCCTACCAAAGAAGAAGAATGGAAACTGAAGGAGTACAAAGATGATTCAGCAATTAAGCTTGGCCCAGCTGAGAAATTTTTGAAGGCACTGCTTGATGTACCTTTTGCATTTAAAAGGGTGGATGCTATGCTTTACATAGCTAATTTTGAGTCCGAGATTGAGTACCTCAAAAAATCTTTTGGAACTCTAGAGGTAAGTCCTCTCTCTCTCTCTCTCTCTCTCTCTCTCTAAATACCACTCACGCACACAGGCCATGTGATCACTCACCTGATGACATAACTCTACGCAAAAGAGATTCAGTCATTGAAGAACTCTCTTGCTAAAGTAGGAGGAAAATGCATTTTTCAATCCATCTAATTGGTTTGCCATTTACATTTACAGGCTGCTTGTGAAGAACTGAGAAACTGCAGGATGTTTTTGAAGCTTCTAGATGCTGTGTTAAAGACTGGGAACCGCATGAACATTGGGACAAACCGTGGGGATGCCCATGCCTTCAAGCTCGACACACTTCTCAAGCTTGTTGATGTCAAGGGTTCAGATGGAAAAACCACTCTTTTGCATTTTGTTGTACAAGAGGTTATCAGAACGGAAGGTGCTCGACTCTCAGGTACCAGCCAAACTCCAAACTCTACTTTAAGTGAAGATGCCAAGTGTAGGAAGCTTGGCCTACAAGTTGTTTCCGGTCTGAGTTCAGAGCTTACCAATGTGAAGAAAGCTGCTGCAATGGACTCTGATGTGCTTAGCAGTGAAGTCTCCAAGCTCTCTAGGGGGATTGGGAACATTGGCGAGGTTGTGCGATTAAACGAGACAACAGGATTGAATGAAAGTAGCCAGAAATTCTCAGAGGCGATGAACAAATTCATGCAAATGGCTGAGGAGGAGATTATAAGAATTCAAGCCCAAGAAAGTGTTGCTCTGTCTCTAGTGAAGGAGATTACAGAATACTTCCATGGGAACTCGGCCAAGGAAGAAGCTCATCCCTTCAGAATCTTCCTGGTTGTTAGAGACTTTCTTGCCATTCTCGATCGGGTCTGCAAGGAAGTCGGTATGATTAATGAGCGAACTATAGTTAGTTCTGCCCATAAATTTCCAGTTCCAGTTAACCCAATGCTGCCCCAAGCTATTCCTCCAAGGCAGCAGTACAACTCCTCGGATGATGAGAGTCCATGTCCTTAAACTGCATCAAGCTACTCCTTAAAACAGGTTTGTGCATAGGGAAAGGTTGGAGCTCTTATGGTTCTAACTGGTTGTAATTTAAATTATATATTTTTCTTTAAATCTGTATAAATCCATGTAAAATAGCTTGCTTTCATCCTATAGATAATATACAAAGAATAGGTTTTTTTTTTCCCTATGTTGAACAAGTGAGTACGATAAATTTTTGGGATATGTATTGTAAGCGTTTGAACAATTATCAGTGGCCACACAGAATGCAGTTCAATATGAAGTCATTGACTCCAGCTTTAATTTTTGGAAGATATTTCTTTGAGTTGAGAATTAATTTTTCTTAATTATAAGGATTAATTTAGATGCTTGTGTTTTCCCTATCAACTGATATACATATACATGATGTCTGGATTAAGATTCTTTTCATGGTAGAAAACTTTGGATATGTAGGATCTTCGTATATATAATGCCCATTACTTCACCAGTCGAGTTGAGAATTGAATCAGATAGCAGTCACCGGCTGAGAGCAGCTGATGCACCCGTTGTTCATAGTACAAGTAATACTTGAAAAAAAAAAATGCTTTAGCAGATCTCACGAAAGTAAATTCACAGCGTGACATGAACTGATGAGGTAGGTTAAATTATAAAATTATTCTTATTATGAAGTTAATGTAACGTATAAGATGAAATCATGTTAGCTTGTGAGTTTTTTTTTATAGAATACTTAAAAAAAAATTAATTTTTATAGGTTTATAAGTAAAATACAATAAATCATTTCTAATCATCTAATACTACATGATCATGGAATGGTGAGAAATTAATAAAAATTGAGATGATGAGTAAATGTAGATTTGGAAATTACTCAATTTAGAAACCTCCCAAAAACTTATTTTTAAGATTAATATTGGTGTATGTTCAGAAGAAACAAGGTTGGGCTTGTGGATTCAGAATTTCGACAATGGCTATAATCAACACGATGATATTCCAATATTGTTCGTGGCAGAGTGGTGTGTATGGTCCTGGTGGGGGTTGGGCTAGCTTGGGGTTTGTGAAAAAAAAAAACTATTTTGGTTTTAATCAAATATGATGTTCTTGTAATAAATAGGTCCTTAATGACTAGGAATTTTGATGAAATATTTGACTTTGAAACCATGCAAAATCAGATTTCTTAACCATGATTAAGCATATGCTTTAAAGTAATAACATGTTCCTTTTAGAGATCCAAAAAAAAAAAAAAAAAAATGTTCCTTCTCTCTTGTTCTTTTTCTTTTTTTTTTTCCTAATCTCCTCTCTTGTTCGTGTAACAGACAAATATTTCCATCGCAATAGAACATAAAATATGGGAGGATATTATTGATATAATAATTTATTTTCCCCAAGAGTTATGGCTAAATGAAACGAAGTCTTTTTAAGAAAAATATTATCGTTCATTCATTTATCAAGAGAAATTTATATTTATGACTAGACACATGCATGGATATTCCCACATAAACTATTTGAAGCTCTACAAGTACGTTACTAGATTGGTTTGGATTTCATTGTCGCTGATACTCTTTAAAGACAAACGTTTAAAAAGCAACATTCTACTTAAACAGAGACTTAATCTCATCTTTTATAAAAATAAAGGACTAAACCTCTACAAATACAATTGTCGAAGAGACAAAATCTTATTTTATTTTATTTTTACCATACAATAAGAAAAATAAGTACGAAAAATGATGAATTATAGTTTGGGCCAATTCTAGTAGACTTTGACAAGTGTGTCTCTTTTTAGCCATTGAAGTTAGATATGAAAGATCTGCATGTCAGTCAAAGGTAAATACCGCTCCCCCTATGCTCCCACAGTTTGCTTACTAAGGAATAGAAATGGAGGACAGGCTGGTTCAAGGACCCGTTGGTCAAAGGAAATGGGAGGTCCTAATTTTGGGATGGAGCCATATGATGCAAGAGTGTCACGCATAATTTTAAATTTCATCTTGTATCAGTCGGTACAATCGAAATATGCCGTACCGGCCGACTGTCTAGTATAGAACAAGGGGTAGTTTTGTACTGTCCGATTTTTTTGCTATACTAGCTGGTACAGAAGATCTCGGCCGGAATATCTGTCGGTACTAGCCGATATCTGCATTTCGACCATATCAGATTTCGGCCTTTCACCTTTTTTTTTCTTTTTTTTTTGTTATTTTTTTTACTTCAATTCAGATTAGACTAATTACATACATATATTTATATATATAAGTTATTCATATATTGACTATTATTTTGAAATATAATTTATATATGTATTTATATATACTTTATTTATATATATATATTATGAAACAATATCGATATCGAAATATTTCATTCTAGTGCCTTGATTGATATGTCCACCAATACGGTATTTAAAACATTAGTATCATGTATGATTCCTTTGAGAAGGGTGTGATTCTACCACCTATCAGCCCCGACGAGCGGTCCACAGAGCTGGTGGTGGCGATTCTAGTGACCCGACACGTGTGGCGAGAAGAAGTGCATGAAGGGATGGCGCATGAGAACTATTCACAATGATTTCTACAAAACCTCCACTATCCTTTAAATAATTTGTGGCCTAAGAGTCTTCTTATGTTGCACATATCTCTTAAAAGGTTGTTAGAAAATTGTAGATTTGACTTTCTTGGCCTTGAAAGAAAAAAAAAATAAACTAAAAGAGAATGGAAGGAGAGGGAGAAGGTGAAGGAGGAGAAAGAAGAAAAGAATGAAGAAGAGGGAGAAGGAGGAGTAGGTATCCTCCTTTGACGAAAATCATATCTGGAAGCATTTTTTTATAGTGAGAGAGAGTTTCGAAAGGAGATATCTTTTTTTTGAGTTGTCAGTTTAAATGAGGTCGGCCGACCCCCTCAATAAAACCAGCTCGCCGACCGACCCCCTCACTAAAATTAGCCTGCTGTCTCTGGTGGCGGTGGGCGACATCGCCCACCCCATCGGGACCAACGTGCTCCGGCGAGCTTACCCCTTCAACGGCGAGTTCCAACGACTTCCGGTGTGCTCCAAGGAGGCTTAAATTCGAAAAGGGTTCGGGGCGGCGGGTTGCAACTAAGGCCGAATCAAATTCATCTCTATTTTATTTTTTTATTGTGTTTTTTATTATGGTTTTATTTTTTTATTGTATTTTTTATTGTGTTTATTATTATGTTTTCTTCATTTTATTTTTGATTATATTTTTTATTGTGTTTTTTTTATCATATTTTTTCTTATATTTTTTATTGTGTTTTATTTTATTTTAATATATTTATCATAAAAATACAGTCCAACCGGCCCCCAAGGTCTCTAAATTAAATAGACATGAAGTACATTCCAAACTGCCATGGCTTATAAAAAGATTGCTTCCATTGGACCATATGAATGTTCAAGCAACTCCAAGGAAAATATCTTATTGAAGGTTTTAGGCAAGGTTAATTTTCGCATTATCTAAAGCGGAATATTGAAAATTTCATAAATTGAGTTTTTAGTTGTCTAACTGCTAACATCCCGGCCAATGGTTGAGATTGCATCTCTACATCACTTAGAAGGCTATTAGAGTCTCTCAATCTCTCAAATAATTTTATACTTGATCAAGAGTTTGATACGGTCGCTCTAATAATTTTTTAGAGAGAGGAGCCTAGGAGATGCATTTTTTCTTGTTTACCTTCACTTAAAAACTAACGTATGTAAGATCCATTAGTCCTAATTAAAAATTCTTATGATTAATGGTTTATCAATTTTTCTAGAAGTTAATATAATTAACTGTTTCTTGGTTGAGAGTTAAGTACGTAATTGCGTGATTGAGAGTTAAATAACTATATAGGGTGAAGTTATTTAATTGACGAGGAGTTATCAAAATAACTTTATACCCACGCTCTTAACCCATGTGGATACTAGGTTGATTAGATTTAACCCATCTACCAAAAGTGTTGAAGATGTACAAATAGGTTCATATATATTTATGTATAGCTCTGGGTATTATGGGAGCTGTGTTCTACGTGATCAAAGCGTGAGCATACCAGATTAAACTTAAATTTAGAAAAATACACCTGCGTTTGGGTGCTAAGGTAATTCAAATGATTTGGATTGATCTGAAAAATAATAGTGTTTTATAGGTCTCACTATAGGGAGTCAATGGGAGAGTTTGCTGATGTGGTATCATGCCACGTCAATCCACTTATTTATTTATTTAAAAAACAACCCAAAATTGAAAATACGAAATGCGGATGAGGGAAACCGGAGATCCCATTTCATCGTTGTGAGCCCATACTGTCTGCTGTCGCCTAAGCCCATTTGGAGTGCCGTCACCTGAGCTCATTCCATCTGTCATTGCTTGAGCAATGGAGAAAAGAACATGATATTCTTTTTCTTCTTTTTCTTGTTTCTTCTCGATCCACTTATCTTTTTTCTATCCTTATTCTTCGCTTTTTGTACTCTGTCTGGTTTTCAGTTCATAGCCATGACATCATCATAAGTAAATCCTTAGGGCATGTATATTTATTCGGCCGAAGAGCTCACGACTCGTTTGAAAATTTGTGTTCTTGTTTTAAACATTTGGTTGAAGATAAAAGGAAGGGCTTATGTCTCTTTACATGATTGACATGAAGATATTTAATTGCCTTGAATTAAAGTCTCTCTCTCATGGTATACAATATCTCGTTGCACTTCACAAAGCAGCACAATTGCTTCAATCTCCATTCCTTCGTTGATTTAATTTAGATATTAGAGGGATTCTTTATATATATTATTTTAACTAGATTTGATGCTTGAGAATTGTAGAATTTGAAGTGGATTAGTGGAGAACCAGCATTAATTTGGGTATATTTTTTATTTCACTAAATGAGAAAACCTCTGTACCCCAATGTGAACGAGATTTGTTAGAACCTCTGGGAATTTCTAACCTAATTATTGTTTCTTGTAGGCTATTTTGCCGAAAAAACATTTGCTTTGTTTACTTAGAAGAAATAAAATACCTCATTTTCCTCCCCTTTTTGACCAATCAAACTAAAAATTGGGCTATGAAATTAAGCTCTTAATGTGCATAATTGAGCTCTACTCACTCTTCAAAACCAAGTGAAAATTGGATATTATTTTGTGTATTGAATGTATTTCAAGGAATTTTTGTTAATTGAATGTATTTGATAGACTTTGTTGTGTATTGAATTTTTTTTTTATTGAATATGGGATGGATTGTACGTGTAAATGGATGATGTCCATGGCAATTTCAATATTGCAGCAGAGAATTGATCTTTTATACTAATACCACTAATATCTGATACAAGCTTTTTGGTCTCATGGCCTTGTTCAGTCGATAAGCTAACTTGAAGTTATAATCATAAGCCATCTAATTCAGATAAAACGATGAAAATTTGAAAAGCGCCCAAAACAAACTATAATTAAACATAGCAAAAATCAACATACTCGACAGACTTGTGCCAATTCAAGAGGATAAGAAAGCCATAACCTCATTATATGAAATATTAGTACCATACTTGCCTAACAAAACATAAAGTCATCGTATTAATTTAGCTTAAATTAGTGCCACACTTGTTCATGTGTTAAATTAGCTTAAATTATGCTAGTCCTATCTGTTGTGTTTTTTAGACTTACAGTGATATTGTGGGTTTGTTACTTAAATTATGTTGGGTTACTGTATCAAATGGCCTGTGAGTTTCCTTTTGTTGTGTTATATGTATATACAAGATCTTGTGGGTTTCTTACTTATATATATATATATATATATATATCTTGTGGCTTTGTTGGTCCTTATTTTCTTTTAATTTGAAATACAGGCTTCAGGAATTGAGGCATATATGAATTCTGATACAACAGAGTGAGGGTGCCAAGTGTTTTGATCGTCTTACCAATTGATTCATCTAGGATCCATAACATTTCAATCCACCTAAGGGGGTTTCCGGTCCTGCATACCAACAGCCATGTTATTTTCTTGCTCCCAACATATCAATGCTGGCGGGTTTTGGTCAATTTTCTATGCATCAATTTGGACATTTGTTTAATACAATTATATTTATTGGATCACATTGGTGTAGAATGTTACTTCCTGGTTCAGCTCTTCACCTTTTGCAAGATGTAGCTTTCCTACATGTACTTTATTTTGAAAATGTAGCTTGTTTGGTAGTGGGTACTGTTGCTCTTATTTCTAGGACAACTTTCTATAGGTTATTTGGGTAACAGATCATTGATTTATTGTAATTAATAATACTACGTAGTGTTTTGCCTCTGACTCTCTTGTGTCATCCTCTCTCTTTCCCCTCTCCCATCTCCTTTAAACAAACAAAGATTGGCTCATATTTATCATTGGGAGGAAATTCTCGGGTTATTTTAGTTCTTTGCGATTTTCTAGTATTTTGCTTATTTCTTTCTCTACTTACACTTTTTGAAAACCAAATGGATGTAGAAGTATGACTCAAAAGGATAAAACTAATTGGTGCCCTTTGATGAAAGTCATTTCTTTAACACAACATACATGCTGCACACCAAATCTGCATGCCAATTTATACCAATTTATTGATGGATATAATTGAAGTTGGATTCTTATTGAGTTTTTAATTACTGCTTCTTTTGTCAATAACAAATTAATCAAGGAGATAAGAGTAAAAACAATGGTGATATCAAAAATATAACAATGTGCTATAGTTACACAAGAATGAAAAAAAAGAAAGAATTTTAAACTTTTACTCGAATGCGCTATAGTTACATGAAAGAATGAACTATAGTTATACAAAACAATGCACTATAGCGTGCAAGGCTTGAGGAACCAAAACATATCCAGATTCTTGCTTCTCTTGCATCCACAATACACAAACTTTGGCCTTTTTTGGCTGCTTCTTCTATTGCCGCCTCTTTATTTTGCTTCATTTTTTGAAGTATTACTTCCCCACTCGCATGTTCTGTGAGGGATGTCATCTGAGAAGATAATAACTGGTTCACAATAATTTTCTTATATCCATAAATAAAGCTAATGTTAACACGTTTGCCTAGCCTGATTATGTTACAATATAAATAATTGAATTTAAATTCAAGCTGAACATGCAACTAGTTAAGTACCAAAAGAGAAGCATGCAACTATTTCTTCAATTCAAGGACTATGGTGCAAAAAGAGAATCATGCAGTTAGTTACGTACCATCATTTGATAAGTTTATTTTTAGCCTATTGGTTCTTAAAATAACTACTAGCTTCATCCATGTGGCATACTCATGTGATTAGTCAAGTGAATACAAAGTTAATGCAAAACAAATAAGAACCCAAAACTACCAACAATAAAGTAAATGTCATGCGTTGGGCCAAATATTCCATTTTTTATATATCTCTCAATTTTATTAATTCAACAACCTACTAGTTTCAACACTTGGATGGTTATGCTCTCTCAATTTGTTGTCATCAACTAAAAGGGTAAGCAAAGAGCTTCTATGCTCGATATCAAAGTTGGCATGAAAATTTCATTGACAATTCTATGGAAGCAAATAAAATGATTAAAAAACTGCTTTGGTTTCCAACCAAAATTATAAAGTATTTTCTTGTAAGTTATTATGCTGACAACAAAAACTTCTTCTTGATCATTGATACGAATTCATTTGCAAATTAATATGAACAAGAGAAATTGATACAAACAAGAGAATACTTCCAATAAACTCAAACACAGCCCAAAAAGGAAAACAATTAATAAGAATCCAATTATAATTAAGTGCCCGAATGCTACTAGATTTTCAAGCTTCACACCCTTAAAGCCAAAACCACCAAATAGGAAAAGCAAACCAAAAAAAAAAAAAAAAAAACCAAGATTTCCTAGACGAGATTAGTCACAAAAACTTATCAATCCATCAAACCCCTAAAATCCCCACAATCTTTAATAATTTAAAATCTGCACTACAAAAATTACTTATCCATAGTCAGGTATTTCCTGTGAAAATGACTATTAATCTTTGTCAAAATGAGTTTATTTTCACAGTAAATAGTCATCTTCACCGCAAATAATCTATTACGGATATTCTTTTTTTGTAGTGCCGCTAGTCTATGTTTGAGAGAGAGAGAGAGAGCTCATATTGAAGACGGTAAAAAAAAGAGTTTATGACTTGTTAGGTTTTAGGATTTAGGGCTTTAATGCTTTACTACTTGGGAAAAAAGAAGGTGGGAGTTGGATTGTTGGTGAAAAACTTACATTCCAATGCAATACCAACTGGAACCTTTTAATCTTTCAATCAACCTTAATTCACTAATACCTAAAATGAGTGAATAAAGAGAAATGATAAAATAATGTAAATAATGTAAATTAAGAGAGCATAGAGTGAGAGTATTTTCGGATTGAAATCCACGAGAAATCATTGCCGAAAAAGACACTATAGTTACTTACAGATTGATGAGGAAGCAATCAATATGTGGAAAACCCCAACTATGGTTTAGGGTTTTAGCAGATTTCCCCCCCTTTTGGGTATGTGACGAGGCGACCGCTAGGCTCCGAACAACGAGGGCGTGATGTAATGGGTTCACATTGACGTCACAAATTTTCAAACAAGCCGTGAGCTTTTTGGCCATATAAATATATATGCCCTAAGGATCTACTCATGATGCTGCCATGAGTATGAACTAAAAACAGAGAGTACGAAAAGCAAAGAATGTTCCTGAAATTATTTGATTTTGTCTTCCCTCTTTCGCGTTTCGTATTTTCAATTTTGGATTTTTTTTTAATAAATAAGTGGGCTAACGTGGCATGATTACATGTCAGCAAACTCCCCCGTTGACTTCCTATAAGTGACTTCTTGTAAAATTTTTCTTTAAGTGTTGAAATAGGTTGAGATATATTTAATTTTTTATGAAAAGTTCATAACGCAGCAAGTCTCGTCAATGATTGAATTGAGATAGATTGAGATAAGTTTTGCACCCTAATATATTTGAGTGTCCCTATTATATATATATATATATATCTTTATACTTAAAAACATCTATCCTAATTTAAACAGTAATGAACAGTCTAATTGTTTAACTTTCGTTTCCGCTTCTACCCCTCTCGTGTACGACTATAATCGTTCCCTCTCTTCTTTCTCTTCACGACAGCACCACTTGGCCCTTTCTTTTCACACAGCACCGCTTCAGCTTCTCCTCCAAGCAACCGCCGGCCACCCAGCCTCACCGCGACATCCGCAGCTCCCCTTTACTCCGGCGACCGAACCCCTATCGTCAAAACCCTTTCGTAGCCCTTCCCTTAGCCGCACGCGAGCACAACCCGAGATGGGTTTCGCACGAGGTTCGGCTTCTCCTCCAAGCAACCCACGCTTAGACTTCACTGCCGGTCTACTAGCCTCACCACCACATCCGTAGCTCCCCCCTGCTCCGGTGACCGAACCCCCACTGTCAAAACCGCTTCGCAGCCCCTCCTTTAGCCGCACGCGAGCACAACCCGAAATGGGCACAGGTTCGGCTTCTCCTCCAAGCAACCCACGCTTAGACTTCACTGCCGGTCACCTAGCCTCACCACCACATCCATAGCTCCCCCCTACTTCGGCGACCGAACCCCCACTGTCAAAACCGCTTCGCAGCCCCTCCCTTAGCTGCACGCGAGCACAACCCAAAATGAGTTTCACACGGGTTCCATCACAAAATCAATCGTAGAAGGCAGCAAAGGTAATTCTTCTTCTCGATCTTCCACCATCTCCATTTCTTCTCCATCTTCAAGCCGTGTGAGAATAACAAGGTAAATTATTCTTGATCATTTTCTTGGTAGATTTTCGGATTATTGCATGATTTTGTTCAAGTGGGTTGAGAAACTATTCTGTTTGCCGAGAATCTCTTTTGTGCTCAATTCTATTAGGCAATTCAAACTATAAGCCATGTCGAGTTTCTTGGTTATGTGCTAAAGTTTAAGGTTTTTACTGCTAACTGGTTTAAGAACACCAAAAAGAATATATTGGCTTTATGTTAATGGTTTGGTTCACAATAATGGTTCTTGAAGAATTGGGAAGTTTTCCCATATCAATATTTTGCCTATTATCAATAAATAAAAAAATAATTTTTCCTATATTTTAAACATGATTAGCTTTTATTGGATAATTGTAGTCTTTTGATTAGTTTCATATAGATTACATATGCCTATAGCATTTTCATTTAATGATATAATGTGTAGGTGACCAGACTTAAGGAAGCCATTTCAAAATTTTATTTGCAGCTGGAGGTATCTTTCAGTCAAGAATTCCTCTTCTATCATCTACCTCAATAACATATCTCCATGGTTATTTCCTCTAAGGAGTTATGGATCCTCATGTCTATTTTATTTGCATGAGTTTTTGCTTTGGTTGTTACATCGTTTAACTTGCACGGATTTCTGAAGATTTTAAACATGATCTCTATTAAATTTTGCTGCATATGTTATGCCAAATCATCCAATATCTTACTTTTATTTGTAAGAGAAAATAGTGATTTCTTAACCTCCTTTCACATGTTGAATGGGATTAATTATTGAAAGCCAGAAATTGTATATTGGTCTCATATTGGAAATAATGCAGCACTTTAGGTACTGATGCCCCCCAAAAAACTGGATTACTTGGAATAGTCTACATATATGCATTTAGTGATTTAGTGTTTAGATCATTTATATGGTGAAGAAAGATTGATAATTTCTTTTATAAGAGAAGATATTGGCATGCCAATATATATATATATACATATATAAACATTTTCATCACTTGTATGTTTTATTTCTCGATGCAGTTCCTGAGCCACTTTGCATTGTGTGACTTCTTAAATGAGGAAGATCAGAAGGTTTGATTCGTGATTTGAAATTTTTTATATTGGAATGTTCATTCTGTCATCAACTATGCCCGCCCTTATTTCAATAAAATTTTATTACTTATCAAAAAATAATTTATTTAGACCTAAAAAATTGTTAGGCTTCCCTTTTTATTTAACTTAAGAGTTTAGAGTTTTTTTATATTGAATATGTTAGACTGTGATTGTAAGGTTTAGCACTCTTAGAATGATTGCTTCTGCAATTTAACAAATTTTCTTTGTTCTATACTTGATACAGATCTTCAAGTACATAAAATCTCTTGATGTAGAGGATTTTAGAGATGTGGCATCAGGGTACTCCATTACGTTGGTAACTCTTTATTTACTCATGCTTGCTTCAACTTATATTTGAGATTTTTTCTTTTTCTTTTTCTTTTTCTTTTTCCCTAATCAAAATAGAAAGCATTCTAAAAAAAAGTGGAAAATATATTATTTCTCTTTAATTTTCAATAACTGTCAAACTAAACTTAAGGTTGCATGCATGCATTTGGTCTTAGAGCATCTGGGAAGTGGTCAAGGTGACCCCATTATTAAGAGTTTACGGTTTTGTACATCATTACTAGCTAACGAATCAACCACTATCAAATGTTAATATTTTCTTCATTTTTTTTACCCACTGGTTAATGTACGAATGGAGTTTCCTTCAATTTTTTGTATTTTCTTCTTCTTTCTTTTTCTCTCTTTTTGGGTCTAATCTGTGAGTTAAGGAGGTTGAAATTTCTATGAATAGATGGCTTAGATTTAGGGTTGTGGTCAAGTCAAATTGGGGGTTTATTGTATTATATTTTAATTTGTGCTGTGCAGGTGCTTCTATCAGAGTGCCCTCTGATGGTTTCCTACCTTTTGGTTTGTTATCGTCTACTTCACTTCTTTAAGCTCTATTTTATCTGGGCTTTAAAGGTAGCAAAATCTTACGTTTACGTTTGATGATTGTGTTATTTTGGGTTATATGAATTTAACTTGGAGAAGAACCAGGTACTTGTTATCTAGGATGTAAATTGTGTAGTGTATGATTTACAGGACGTAAATCTTATGTTTATGTCTACATTTGTTAACTTTGCCATTTAAAAAATAAAGGAAAATAAAACTAAGATGTAAATTGTTATCTAGCAGGTTTTGAACATAATATGATTCAATGAGCATGATTTTTTTTTTCATGAACCAGATAAGGAAGCATTTTAAATTGGTTTCACTCAGTTGAGGGTGGACATTTACTGTATATGCTATACATGTATAGTGGGTGGCATCATAACTTATGGTCAAGAGACAATTAAGTTTTGTGTTCTTGGTGCTTTTATTAATGTTGTTATTGTTGATGATACTGCTGTAGCTGTGGTTATTATTATTGTTATAGTTAAAATGATGAGATAGTTTTCATTCATGTATTTGTTTAGGTTAGTAAGTATTGTTCATAGCATAACCAAGGAAGGAAAAAAAGTATTCATGGGATATCTCGGCTGGATTTGCTCTTAGTTTTTTTCTCTTGTTGCCTATCCAAGTTGAAGTCACTCAGATTTTTGTAAGTACCAGTATATTTTTCTATTGACTAGCTGGAAAATTTAGAATTTTAGAATTTTTTATTTTTATTTCTGCATGATTATTATGTTTGATATGGTTTGAAATAATGATACAGACAGTTAAGTAACAAGAAGCTGAGAGGGTCAATTCCATGGCAGTTCATCAACCTCTCTAACTTCAAAGTTATGTAAGTTTGATTTTTACATTCTCTTATGTCAATTGAGTTTTTTTTTTCTTAGTTGATTTTTTGGTTTTTGTCTGATTTGTATATGGCCAAATTAACAAATAGAAAATAGCAATGTGTGTCGCTATGAAATTCCTTTTATTTATGTCATTGGTTGTTGTGAAAGAAAACTACTAAAAGCTTGAATAATGAATGGGCATCATCACAACATTTCCGTATGTATGCATCTATTCACATTCGTTTATTCATAGCATTTATTATAGCATATATTTCCCGTTTATTACAAAATTTGTATTGGGAATGCACGTAGTGTAATATTCATTGTACTTAATTGTGCACAGTAACATTAATGCCATTTATCTTAGGATTCTTGGAAGTACGCCTGATGAGGACATTAATGTAGCATTTGTATTGGGAATGCATGCCTGGAACATATCATTATACTCCTCTGTGCAAAATAAACTTAAAAATATAGTCAGTGTCTCATTGGTAGCTGTGAAATAATAAATATGAGAAATAAAAAGACCAATAAATCCGATTAAAATCTATCATGAATCTGTAACTATCATCACATATTCTCAATTAAAACTTCTACGGCTTGCGCCTCTTCCATTCTCAACGTAAAACTCAATTAAAAGATTTAATAAAAACATGCAAGATATTATCATATATATTGTGAATGATGGTGGGCAGGCCATCTCATTCTTCATTATTTACATCAATAAAATTTTTAAAGTCTTGTAAAAAGAATATTTTTTTTCCTTCTTCTTTTTCTCATTTTGTACATTAAAAAAACTCATAGCTAATTTGATTTGTTTTGTTCTGTAGGCAAGTGCACTCTTAATAAATATTTTTGTTCCATTTTCTTAATATATGAATCTTAAATTCAGGTCTCTTATTTTTTACTGTGCTTATCTTTTACGTTCAAAATCCTATAATAAAAATATTTCTCTATTTTTGCTTCAGAATGTGGTGATCTTGGTGCTGTTAGAAGCTACTCAGATTTACTTGGGTTGAATGTATTAATATGTTTTATTATTTCTTCAAGTCTGGTTTTTTGTCTTCTATTTTGTTAATATTTTGTTTACTTCATCTTCTGTTTTGTTATGTCTTCCTTAGAAATTCCTCTATTTTAGTTTCAGTTTTTATTCATCTTGGTGTTGTTGGAAGGTATTCAGATTTACTTAGGTTTAAGGTATTGATCTGTATTAATCTATTTTGTTATTCCTTGAAATCTGGTTATTTGTTTTCATTTTTCTTAATTATTTGTTTACTTCATCCTCTGTTTTGTTATTTTTTTCCTCAGAAAAACAGATTTTGTAAGTTCTTATGTTTTCTAATTTTTTCAAATTAAGTTTTTTGTTTTCTGTGTTTGATTAATTTCTTCAAATTAATACAAATTTTGTATTACTCTATTTTATTGTTTCAGCGTGAGAAGATTAAACAAAGATAGTATTTTTTTTATTATTTGTCTATCCATCATCCAAACCTAACGTTTTTGCTCTTTCTTTCATCTCTAAATTGAATGCTTCCCTCACATAATTTGAAACTCTAATCCCTGATCTTTTACATGTCAAAATCCTAGCTCTAACATGCCCTAAAACCTAATACAAGCTGCTCTCCAGAAACTCTACATCTACATTGGTGTCACAACTTTTTCCATATTTCATTTTCAGTGTGAAAGCATTCATCCTACATTATTTGGACTCTTAAATTGTAATGGAGTTTTGAATGTCTTCGTATGACATGATGTGGGTTAGTTATAACAGAAAATCTATTTGTGGCTTATCAATTCTTTCCAGATAAATGTAATGGTTGAATATCACATTAATTCTGAGAGTAAAATCAATAGTCATCAATTTGAATTAACAAAGAGAGCAAACAAACTCTATTTTTTTATTATATGGTTTTGTTTTGTTTTGTTTTGGAGTTTTTTGTTCTTACTTCTATTTTACTCTTTCTTCCATCAAATCTGATAGCATACTTTCAGATATAAAGAATGTTTTTTTATATTCTTACCTTTTTTTTTTTTTTATAGAATTGTTAGTTCTTTTGGGTGTGATGTACATGTTTGGTTTTTATTTATTGATTTATTTATGTTCACTTCAACATGCATTCTTCTATTTAGACCTGAACTCTAAACATGTGATTAAAAAAACCTAAAATTAACAAAGAGACAACAAAACAAGAGGAAGGAAAAAATATCCAAACAGAAATAAGCAAAACTAAGAACCATAAAAGAATACCCATAACAAAAAATAATTGTGAACTTGATCTTGATCTTAATCTACTTACAATTTCAAAGCCAACTCAAGGGATATTTTGGTATGGGTTTGGGGAGAAAGCTCCGCTTGAGGAGACCCCAAAAATAAAATCGGACGAACAAGAAGCCAAAAAATAGATTAGTAAGGTATAATAAAAGTATAGATATTTATTTTTACACATGATAGAACATTATTTCACAATGTTAAAATAAATTGTGAAAATAGTTCTAAAAATAATCAGATATGATGATTTTTCTATGTTTACCATGTACACCTTAGGTTGAGTTTAGGAGTGAGTTTAGAAGTAGTTCTAAAAAGTCTTTCATTTTTCAAATTGATTTATTTTATTGAATAAACATGCCTCAATTTGTAAAAGAACATAGTTTATTTATAAATAACCAAATTATAAATAATTTTTTTAATAATAAAGAGAGAAAAGTGGACTTGAGATATTGACATACTTTCATCTTCTAAATTTCATAAAAAAAAAATCTTCTGAATTTCATTAATTTTTTGAATATATTGTTCCTCTGAATTTCATCTTCTGCTTCAATAATAAAGAGAGAAAAAGTTGTCTGAGGAATCATATTATTCAGGCAATTGCATCTCTCTCATTAATTATTATGCAACTATTTAGATTTGGTACAAAAAATTACCTATGAGAAACAGTGCAAAAGAGGTGCAAGTTTATTATAACCATCTGTTTTTTCTTTTCTTTTCTCGTTGGCTACAAACCAAATTTCTTTTTTTCAATTTCCAAGTTTCTTACTTTGAATGTGTGCAGTGGTTTGAAGTTTTGATTAACAAAAGATTGCTACAGCTCATTAATAAATAGATTAATCCGATACAGTTTAATGGTCATCTTCTATTTTTAATATGCATTAGTTTAATTATTAATTATAAATTGTTATAATCTGTTTATTATAATCTGTTTATTTACAAAAACAGATTATTCACAATATTGATTATTTTTTGTGAATAAGTTTTTTATACTGTTTATTAAGGAAAAGACGAATCTAAGCCACTGGCTCCTTAGGAAATCGTGGTAAGAATCTACATGCATTCGAAGGTTGTGCATGCAAGGTTCGACGCTATCTCAAAGGCTTCGAAGGTTAGGCGTTTGTTTATTTCTTTAATCCAGTCTAAGAAACAACATTCTTTATTTGTCCGTTTATTTTCCGAGTTCTTTGGTTTAATATTGGAATGTGTCTTCGAAGGTGGTGATGAAGGGTGATCAAGCCAATCCATTGAAGGTGGTCAATAGCTTATAGGAGCGTTTTATTTGTGGCTTTAAATAGAGCTCAATAGCTTATAGGAGCTTTTTATATGTGGCTTTAAAGTTAAATATATAGAAGTGGCTTTGTTCAGATTGATCATTATCAATGAGAATAGTAATTCATGAGCTTTTGCTTCTTATGTTACTAACTAATGTTTTTTTTTTTATTGATCCTTTTTTTATGCAGGAATGACTCCATAGATTGGGAGTATAATATAAAAGGAATTGGGTTTCACTTGGTGGATATGTACAAAGAGGCTTATGACAATATGTTTTCTAACTCACAATTGAATGCACCCAACATGTATGTCAATTTTATGAGGCTACTTTCTTTTATTAGAGCTGCATAATCCTTAGAGTTACTGTTCAATAAATGTGCACCATATATTAATATCTGCTTGTAGTATAACAATTCTACTTTTTTTTCACTTATAAAAAAAGTTTAACTATTTGCATGTCTCTTCAAAAAAAAAAAAAAAACAAAAAGAAAGTGCATGTCTCGTTTCATTCACAAGTCTATTACGATGCTGATTATTGCTTCCAGATTATCAAAGAAATCTTATTGAACTCAATTAAAATTCAGATTAGTGAGATTAATTAATAATGATAATTGCTGCACTTACTGTACTGAGTAAACGATTAGCGACATCAAACTTTAAAGGGACTTACAGATTTGCCATGAGTCAAGGAGGTTTGCTTAACATTGATTTCTTAACCTCCTTTCACATGTGGAATGAGATAATTATTGAAAGCCAAAGATTGTATATTGGTCTCATATCGGAAATAATGTGGTACTTTTGGTACTAATGCCCCCCAAAAAATTGGTTTACTTGGGACAGTCTATATATATGCATTTATTAATTTAGTGTTTGGATCATTTATATGGAGTAGAAAGATTGATAATTTTTTTTTAAGAGAAGATATTGGCATGCCAATATATATATATACATATATATACACATATATATATATATAAGCATATTCACCACTTATATGTTTTATTTCTCAATGCAGTTCCTGAGCCACCCTACATTATGTAACTTCTTGAACGAGGAATATCAGAAGGTTTGATTCGTGATTTGAAATTCTTTATATTGGAATGTTCAGTCTGTCATCAACTAATTATTTAAACCTAAAAAATTGTTATAAGTCTTCCTTTTTTATTTAACTTAAGAGTTTATAGTTTTTTATATTGAATATGTTGGATTTGGATTGTAAGGTTTAGCACTTTTGGAATGATTGCTCCTACAATTTAACAAATTTCCTTTGTTCTATACTTGATATAGATCTTCAAGTACATAAAATCTCGTGATGTAGAGGATTTTAGTGATGTGGCATCAGGGTACTCCATTACGTTTGTAAGATTCTTTATTTACTCATGCTTGCTTGACCTTATACTTGAGATAGTTTCCATCTTTTAGGTGCCAGCTTATTGTGTTTGTTATTTTACCTTTATACTGATTTGGTTTATTACAGAATTTGCTTATGCATTTTGATTTGGTTTATTATACCATAATCTGAACTTTATACGTACATATATGCATTTGTGGTCTTCATGTTTTTCCACCAACTATTTTCTCTTTATTTGTATGGAGTTTCTCTTTATTTATTGCAATTTACATAAGACAATAAAAAAAAAAAAGAAGTGGCCTATTCATAAATATTTATTGATTGGTTGGAAAATGGTCCATAGATTGAACTCCAGTTAAATTGGAATGAAACCTATGCAGATCATTTAACTTCTGGTTTACATGGTATTGACTTAAACCATGTTAGCATCTTGGATTCAAGATGAGATCTATGTACCAAAAAGAATATGTTGCCTAATCATATTGTTAGAGGTAATTAATGCACGTAAACTCTACTTAGATGTGAAGATAAAATCCTGAAGTCATATAGTAAATGTTTTAATGCAACTTCATGCACGTGATCATGCCTCAATTCAACTGATTTCTTATAGTAATTGAAAAAACCTCTGTTTGAACTTGGCTTTGTGAGTGTATGAGAGACTTGGCTTAACTAGAACCTGTTTGTAGATCTTATGAAACTTTTTCTTCTCATGTTGATTTCAACTAAAAGACTATATAAGACCAGCAGGCCTATTATTGTAATATTATAGAAAGAGTAATAATATAGAAAGAGTAATAATATAGAAAGAGTAATAATATTGTTAGATCATGTGCTATAACTTTTACCGTGTAGTCTTATAAACTCAAAATTAAGTCAAACCATGCATATATAATAAAATATTGTTGATGTGTTACTATTGAACATATAAAAGTTGTAAGATTTTTATAGTAGATTTGACATCTTCCTAATTAAATATTATAATTTCATCAAGTTTCCAGCTTCTAATCGAGCAGTACCAATATTATAATACAAAATTAATTAGATTAGTGAGAGATGCCAATTTCCTCATATTATTAATTTAAGGGGGTAGTGGAACCATAATTTTATATATATATATATGTGTGTGTGTATATATTTATATATATAACTGAACTTAATATATGTTTAAGGTCTTGAAAATGATGCCAAGTTTATTAAAGTTATTAGGTTGTTGGAAAATTAGCATGTAGACTGTACGTATGTAATTCATATTTAGTATACGTGTTGTTGAATACAAGGTTTCAAGTTTCGTGTAATTATAAATCTACATATGGATTTTGATGATAACAAATGAATTCAAAGAATAAAGGAGTCTCAAGCTCAAGTTGTCCACACAATAGAATCAAGCACATCAAGGAACCAAGCATGAGCAAGAAGGGAACAAGTTCACATTAAAATCATAGAGTAATGTTGTAAATCTCTTAAAAATTTGAAATTAGGATTAAGGCTCAAAATTAATATTTTATCATAAAGCATTAAAATACATTTTCCACATGTGCATGAATATTTTGAAAATTAAATTTGAAAATTTTGAAAGATGATTGATTGTCATCTTTCACATGTGCATGACATGACTAAATGTTTAAACTTTAAAAATATTAAGATGATTGATTGTCATCTTTCACATGTGCATGTTTTATTTGAATATTTTCAAAAGTGGTGGATGCTTTTCTTGACTTATGCAAAAGATAGATGTCTTTATTTGAAAATTTTGAAAAGTAAAGTGTGCTCCTTTTGTCATATGCAAAAAGTAAAATATTAAGTTTGAAATTTTTGAAAAGTAAAGTGTGCTCCTTTTGTCACATGCAAAAAGTAAAAAGATTAGATTTGAAATTTTTGAAAAGTGAATGATGATGTCTTTGATATGGGAATCTTTTCAAATTTAAAATTGAAGACTCATTTGCTTATAAATAGCTCACTTGAGTTTTACAAAAATCACAACAAGAGCTTACACATCTATTGCTAAGTTTTGCATCATTCATTCAAAGCTCTCATTCTCTCTTTTCTAAAGTTTTGAGCCTTAATTCTTGTTCTTGTTGAGAGAGATATAGGTTGTGTTGTATTGTTTCTATCTCACTCGTTGAGGAGTGTACTTTGATAGTCTACCCACTATCAACTCTTGTATTTGTAAGAGGGTGCGTATAACCCTTGTGTGTGTAGAAGGTGTTCTACATGGGGAATAGTTAAATCACCAAGTGTGAGGTGATTGGAAGTGTAGAGGGTGTTCTACACGGATTCTTTGGAGCGGTGCTGCTCAAAAGTGTAATAGGTTTCTATCTCCACCTAAAGAAGATTGACTAGTGAATTCGGGATCCTCAAGGGGTAGCTTGAGGCGAGGACGTAGGCAGTGGGGCTGAACCTCGTAAAAATACTGAGTTTGCTTTCTCTTACCCTATTCTTTACATTTCTTACTGCTTTACATTCTGTTTATATTTTATATTGTGTATTTGATTAATAAGTGTTAATTTTTATAATATAACTCAATTCACCCCCCCTCTTGTGTTAGTCATCTGGGCAACACGTGTGTGTATATATATATATATATAGGCTACTTAATTTCAATCATATATTTTATTATCCAACTGCAAATCACTTGCAATATTTCGATGATCGTATATGCCAAAACTCCAGCTATTTGCATGAAATTAATCTTGATTATGAAATCTGTCCACTTATTAATTTGGACCACAATCCAGATCCTAAACTTCTTTTTTAGCTCATTTATCTCAGTAAGGTACTCCTGTAGGGACAAAAAATCCTCAACAACTTTAATTTCATTTAAAAATCATGTTTTGGGATGCATTTCCAGTTAGGAAGCATAACACATTCTCCAATAGAATGTTTTGAAGACTTGCAAAAGTCACAAGCAACTAAGCATAATATATGTTTTTTTATTTTTGGTTTTTTGTAATATGTAATTGGTCGGCAACTAGGAGCTCCTTGTATTTTTGTATTCTACTGACTGATTGCTTGTTGCACTCTTGTTGGAGTTATGTTTTCAAATGCTTGATCATGAGTCACTGTGAATGACTACTTATCAAAAAAAATAATGAGTCACTGTGTATGACATTGTTTTATTCGTTTTGTTATTTTTTAATTTAATTGATCTGACTTTGTGGTTTTTTTTTTCAGGGACTTTGGATTGGTTTATTTTTGTGCATATTTTTATGGTTTAATTGCTCAAATTTGGTTTGTTTGTTTTTTGAAAGGTCCATGGCCTCTATTTAACTTTTATTGGATAAACAAACTGCTATGTTTTTTTTTTCTGTATATTTGGTTGCATTTATATATTTTGAGAAGTTGCCAGTAGAAGCTTTCTATCAGTTTACACAGCATAAGCTCCCAGCTTGTAAAGTAGTACTAAGTTACTAACACGAGGTTGGGTAACTTCTCAAATAGTACCATTTGCTTAGTTTAATTGATCTAATTTAGGTGGTTTTTTTTGTGCAATGACTTTGAATTATAGTTTGGTTTCTGTTCAAATTTTTATGTGATTGTTAATTTTCCACAATTTTTTTGAAAAAAAGAGGTGATTCTATTTTCTAAGTTTGAAATGTTTAGGTTTATGCTTTTATTTTTTTTCTAAGTTTGTCACTTCGACTTATTTGTCTTCTTGTGATAACAGGATGAAAGTTTTGAAGCGTAATCTATTTCGCTTGAAAGCAAGGTATAATTTAGAAATCTATTCTATTTTAGTTGAAAGCAAGGTATAATGAATGAAGGCTTAATTTTTTATCTAGAGCTAAGGTTCATTTGAGAAAATTTGTGTTTCTGGCTGTGTGCCAGGAGACAAGATTTGGTGTGTGAGGCTACATGTAATTTTGGGAATGGGGCAGTTATTTTGAAATTGTTCATACTATTTTAAATTTGGAATAAATATTTTATGTGAGTTATGCTATTTTTGAGTACATATGTTGTCTTTTAATAGTTTCACAGTTTCTAAATGATATGTTGAAATGGTTAATGGGTTTTACTTTTGGACGGTAGATTTGGTCTCTTATGAGTTTTGTAGTTTTATGGATAATGAATTTGTTCTTTTTTATTTTTTTTCAATGGCATAGAAAACAAAAAATTATATTTTGTCTTAAGAAACAAACTGTAATATGGATTTTAAATATGATATTTTATTTTCCAAATTTGCTTGAATCTATGGTTTATTTAAATTTATTATTGTTTGAATTATTAGCTTACAACTTGAATAAAATGTATTATTCTCATTCAGTTTAAGTTTTTTTTACACTAAATGTTTATATTTTTTTAATTTATTTTATAAAACTACAGGGCAACGTGTCTTGCACGTTGCATTACTCCTAGTATATATATATATATATATATATATATATATGAAAAATTTTACTCAACATGGTTGCTCTAACTTTTTATCTTCTTATTTTTATTTATTTTTTGTTATAATATATTTAAAAATTATAATATATGTGGTGCATGATTTGTGAGGCTGTATAGCAAAGCCTTTTACATATTTGCTACATCATTTCATACCGGAAAAGACACAAAAAGGGGGAGGAAAGTCATGACGACGACTCATGTTATATATATGGTGGAGCAAGATTCTTTTTTGGGGTGGGGCAAGAGTTGGTAAAGATGTTTGGAATTAATCCCGAAATGATTAGGAAACACCACTTTGATTCAGGACTGCCATAATATTTCTCTCTCATCATTTAGTGAACAACTTAAATTTGATGGGTAATGTTGAAAATAGAAAACTATTGATTTGGGGAGTGAGAAGAAATAAAAAGATTTGGGGAGTGTGAATAGTAATAAAATAATTTAAGTTACCTTTAGATAGCAAATTTTTTTTAAGTATTCTTAAAATACTTCACTATTATTCATTACTTTATTATTATTTTTTACATATTTTTATTATTATTTATTATTATTTTATTAGTACTATTTAATATTTTTTATTATTTTCATCTATCTTTTACTATTATTCACAATACTTCTCAACATCCAAACATTATAAATCTTTTTTGGATTTTGAAAAAGGAAAGAGAAAAAGTTGAATAAAAAATATTATAAAAATATAGTTTTATCATATTATTTTTGTTTGAGAATTTAAAAAATTATTTTTTATTTAAAATTTTGAAAAAGTTGTAATGATTAGTTTAAAAAAATTTAATTTGAAAATTTTGTATTTGATTTATGTTTGAAAATAAAATAAGCCGAAATAAGATAAAATTTTTATCTCATCTTATGATCGAACCCTGCCTATTAGAAACCTTATTTTTAACACATCTAGCACACTACTGATTGATGTGGAAGCTTTCTACATCAATTATGTTAAAATATGATATGTTTTAGTTCTTTTAAAGTATCATATATCTCACTATAAGTGGTATACGCCATTACACCTACTTTTGTATAAAGCAAAACTTTTTTAAAAGATTTAAAAGTAGTTTTATAATTTAATATATTACATTATTAAGCTAGATATACTAGTTTATAAATTTATTTTTATGAAATATTTTTGGTAGGTAAAGCTAACATTTTTCAAAAAGCTTAGATGGGGAAAAAAAAAACTCTAAAAGAAACTGATACGACTAATGACTTGTTTCAAACCATTAGATCGAGAGATATTAATTAACATCATTTGCATGCATCAAGCCAGAATTATTACTTGGCTTACAATAATTGATAATGGATACAATTAGAAACTAGTACAACTTAGGAAAAGGGAGTGATCAAGATCAAGACAATAGGATTTGGGAATGAAGAACCAATTTAGCCACAAATTCTTCAATATTTTTATCAGAACTTCCACCATGGTCAACAGTCTCTTTGGCCAATTTCCTCCATTTGAAGGCATTCTTCTTCATCTCTTTTCCTCTCTCTCCCTCCATTATTTCCCTTATGCAATGTTCTACAGCCTCTCTTCTGACTAACCCTTTCTCATCAAGTGGAGCTTTCAATCCCATCTTCCAAACATCCATTATAAACTTAGCATTCGTGCTTTGATCTGTCCATTGCGGCACTGCCACCATTGGAACACCAAAGCTCAGGGCCTCCAACGTAGAGTTCCATCCACAATGTGTCACAAAGCATCCAATTGCCTCGTGATTTAAGACCTCCAGCTGAGGACACCATTGAAGCACCAATCCCTTCTCCGACGACATCTCCGACACGAAGTTTTCCGGGAGCTTTGCTTCTTCCGAGGCCCTGATAACCCATAAGAAACTGCTGTTACTCATCTTCAAACCCCAAGCTATTTCTTGCATTTGCTCAGCTTCAAGAACGGCCATACTCCCGAAAGAAACATAGACAACCGACCCTTTTGGACGATCTTTTAGCCACTTCATGCATGCATCGGTGTTTGGTTTGAAGATGCTGAAACCGTAGTCTCTATCGTCTTCAAGACGTTTGTCCAAGAACATAGATGGTATCGTTGGTCCTATGGTCTTTAATGGCCATATCTTTGCCATCCAATCCACCGCCTGCAAAGAAATTCAGGAAAAGGATCGATCGTTGAAAGCCAAAAAAGAGCAAGACTTGCTTAAGCCCTATTTCGTTAGCCAGTTTAGATAAAATGAGATGAAATATTTTGAATAATAATGAGATTTTTAAAAATGATATAAAATGAGATAATTTGTTAAAAAAGTATATACTTAATTAATTAGTAAGATGGGATGAGATATTTTGAATTTTTTAAAATTTGATAAATAGGTATAAGTTCTCACCTGACATACTTTTTGATAATATTTGAGATGTATGATATTTATTATTTGTTATTTATTAATGTCAGAAATTGTTGGGATGATTAATTTAAAAATTTATAAATGAAATAGAGATGAAATTATTTTTTATTGTTTGCTACTGTTCATGCCAGAAGATATTTGAAATAAGTTTAAAAATTTATAGATAAAATATTATCATTTAAATGTCCAAAAATTACTCATCCATACAAACCTATATAAGATATCTTTAGCAAATCTGATTAACCAAATAGCTAGGGCCATAATTAATTACCTCTTGTTCCAGCTCATAAAACGTGTTACAAAGGACCCAATCGGCTTTGTCAACGTTGGAAAACTGTTGCACAAGCATGTCAAAGAAAGCTGGATAAGATTTCAAATCATAAATGAAAGAAGGCATATCCTGAGGTTCGAGTGGTACAGGCAAACCAGGAAGCAAGATCTCAAGCTGATCTGAAAGAGGGAGTTTGAGCAATCCTTGATGAACATGGTAAAATATGTTATCGACAGCACAAGACATAGTGAAAAACACAGCACCAACTAACCCAAACTTCTTGGCTATGTCTAAAGCCCAAGGCAAGAAAGAATCATAAACAATACAATCAACAGGAGAGCCTGAGGCTGAAAGTTTCTCAAGAAGCTCGATCAGAGTTTTAGACCCAACTCTCCAAAAGCTCTCCAAATAGGCTGGAATGCTCTCTGCTTGCTTTATGCCGCCTTCATCGTAGCCATCGGAGATGGTCTCGAGAGCAATATTAATGGAGTTTTCAGCTTTATGAATGGTTTTGGACATGGAGGAGGTAGTGACGAGTGTAGCTTTCACTCCTTTGTGCTCCAAACGTTTGGAGAATTCGAGCATAGGATTAATGTGGCCTTGGGTTGGATACGATAAGACTAAGCAATGAGCTAATGATCTCTGTGCACTCGTTTCCTTCTCCATTTTCGCCTGAACAACTCTCAGATGATCTTTCTCTCTCACTCTGTGTACGTTTCTAATATTTATGTGGTGATATATAGGGCACCAACTGCACCATTTATCGAAGTGGGCTCGTTTGGCAATAGAGATGGTACGCATAATTTTGATAATTAAATTTTGATAATTAATTATCAAAAGAGTAATGATATATATAATTAGTTTCAAATATACAATTCTCGCATAATTTTTTTTTTTTGTAAAAAGATGAATCCAACCATAATGAAAAGGTGTGAAAAATTTACTTCCATTTGATGAGGCCATTATCATTACAAAGGCTTATATAAGACTTATATATTTGAAATTTGTACTAAACATTATTATTTAAATACAAATACTAATATTTATATAATTCTGAGACACTATTCAAAATAGCCCCATCTCTTATTTTTACCAAGACTTATTTCTATTGCCTCATTTCAAGGTTGGGGAAGGCAAGGGGTCTCGATTGGTTCTGCTCCCCCATGATGGGGGCCCATCCATCAGGGGTAGGACCTTTGTCCTGCCGTGAGGCCGGGGGGCACCCACCCCGTCCCTCGCCCTCCTCCCAGTTTTTTTTTTATTATAAATACATATTTATTCTATACATAATTACATGTGTATAAATATTGATTATTTTTTATTATATAAATATAGTAATATGTATTAAGAAATTTTATTTAATAGTTTGTGCAAGTCGTAGTGTAGTGGGGTGATTTTTTTATAAATTACCTTGACAATACAATTCTCACAAATTAAAAAATAACATATTTTTTAAGTTAATCATATTTACAGATATAAATTTATAAATATTTATTCTCAAAATCTTTTCGTTTACTTTTAGACTCATGAATAATTTTTGAACTTAATAGACTGTAGTCCATTCTTAAAATGGGCGAAATAGATTGAAAAATTGCCTCACCCCTGCCCACCGAGGTGAGATGCCCAGCCCATAAGATGTGGGAGGTACCCCCGCCTACAAGATATAAGGACATGGATGAAACCCCACCTGCCAGCCCATGTGGGGAGGGAGCTACTTAACATCGTATGGTATGAGTAACATCCCTAGTTTGTTGTGACTTTTCTTTTAAAATTTTACCGTAAGTAATTACAGTTATAGTCTATATAAATATTAAACTCTTTTTAAAAAAGAGTAAATTTTAATATTAAAAAATTCAATTTACAAAAGGAATGAGTGGCATGTGTACTCAATAATTGTAAATATCATTTTTCTGATAAAAAAGTAGAATATGTAATTTTAAGATGTGTAAGATCTATATACTCTCTTTGAAAGAAATAGATAAATCTAAAATCTATATGAAAAAAATCATATTTTTAATGATAAACTCCACTTTTTTCAAAATTAGTATACGAGATTGCACACTCAACCCAATAACTATCTTTCATATTAATTCAATGATAAAATCCATTTTTTTCAAAATATCTCAATTTATTTCATCTTATTTTATAATTTAATTATTATAATTTTTTAAATTTTCAAATAAAATACATATAATAAATAATTAACTTTTTAAATCTTAAATAAAATAATATTATAAAAATATTTTTTTTAATTTTTAATTTTTATTTCATCTCGTTTTACTATTTAAATCTCATCTCATGTTTGAGATAGATAAATCCATCAACTTCGCTCCACGATTGGCACTAAAATGCTCTGTCGGTTCTAGTTCGAATTCATCGTCGGATATATATGGACAACATCGTTGTTTGTGCTGTCGGCTGATGACTCTGATCGTAGTATTAGAGATTTTTTGGTATCTTGTTATCACGTAAAATCATTGTCTTAAAAAGTTTAGACTTAAGTGGTGGAGTATTCTTAAAATACTGATTTATTATTATTATTATTTAATATTTTTTTATTTACTATTATTTAAAAAATATTTAAAATCGTCTTAATATTCAAACATAACTTAAATCGACAAGTAAACTTAATTTTATTATTGTGTTGTCCAAATAATTAATACAAAAAAGAGGATGAATTAGATTATATTAAAAAATTAATATTTATAAACCCAATATACAATATAAAATATAAACAGAATATGAAGTAGCAGAAAATATAAAGACTAAGGGTAAGAAAAAGTAAACTCAATATTTTAACAAGGTTCAGCCCCATTGCCTACGTTCTTGCCTCAAGTTACCCCTTGAGGATCCCAAATTCACTATTCAATCTCTTTCAGGTGGAGATAGAAACATATTACACCTTTGAGTAACACCGTTACAAAGAATCCTTGTAGAACACTCTCTACACTTGCAATCACCTCACATTTGGTGATTCAATTATTCCATGTGTATAATACCTTCTACATACACAAGAGTTATACGCACCCTCTTACAAATACAAGAGTTGATAGTGGGTAGGTTATCAGAATACACTCCTCAATTAGTGAGATAAAAACAATACAGTACAACTTATATCTCTCTCACAATGAATAAAGATTAAGGTACAAAATCTAGAGAAGAGAGAATGAGGGATTTGAAAAAAATGATGCAAAACTTAGCAATTGATGTGTAAGCTCTTGTTGTGATTTTTGCAAAACTCAAGTGAGCTATTTATAGAAAAATGAGTTTTCATATTCAAATTTGAAAAGGTTCACATGTCAAATAAGAGTACTATTCACTTTTCAAAAGATTCAAATAAAAATATAACATTTTTCTATTTGTCAAAGACAACTCCATTCATTTTTCAAAAAAATCAAATCAAATCTTTTACTTTTCATACACGACAAAATGAGCATGATTTATTTTTCAAACCAAATCATTTTCTTTTTACATATGTAAAAAAAAACATACAACCACCTTTCAAGATTTTCAAACAAATCATCTATCTTTTACATTTGTAAAAAAATATACAACCACAAAAAGCATCTATCTTTTGTATTTGTCAAAAAAATACACAACCACCATTTAAGATTTTCAAACAAAATATGCACATGTCAAATATGACAATCAATTATCTTACAAATTCAAATCTTTATGCATTTGTGGAAAAATAAATAATTTTTGAAATTGAATATTTTAATAATATTATGTAAATGTAAAAAATGTAATTTAATGTTTTATGAGAAAATATTAATTTTAAACTTTAATCCAATTTCAAATTTTAAGAGATGTACAAAATTACTCTATGAGCTTCATTTATAGACTTGTTCTTCTTTTTGCTCATACTTGATTTCTTGATGTGCTTAGCTCTCTTTATGGGTAGACAACTTGAGTTTGAGTCTTGAATTTATTTATTTTTATCAAAATCTATACATAGATATGAGACTTGAAATCTTGAGTTCTACAATCTCCTCATTTTTTATGATGACAAATACTTAGTAGAAATCTGCGACCTATAGTAATACTTAAATTCCCCCTGAAAATATGCGTTAGTTTTTCAAATAAAATATAAACATGATTCTAACATATTTAATAGGGTAGTATAATACTAGTATAAGATTTCTCCCCCTTTTGGCATCATTAAAAATGAACCGCAATTAGTTTCAGTAAGATTTCTTCTCGCAATAACCAATAACCAAATAAAACGGTGCGTTAGTAGAAATTATAAAAAATTGAATAATTGGAACCACCTGTGTCTGACAAAACCTGCAAAGGCTGGAGGCCTAACTCTGGCAATTTAGTGCGGAAGGAAATTTTATAGAGAGTTGAATAATTGGAGTCACTCGTGGCCGACAAAACCTACAAAGGCTGGAGGCCTAACTCTAGCAATTCGGTGTAGAAGGAGATTCAAATCCGATTGACGTTATTGACAAACAAGATATTGCAGAGATTTGAAGTTATGATAGTTTGTCTTGTTCTTATTCCCATCTCCATAAGAGCAATCTTTAATTTTATCTATTTTGCATCAAATTTTTTTCTCATCTTTGCAATTTGTCTGCATTTTCATTCTACAATTTTGTAATGGCTCATCAATTTTCTTTCAATACTTCTTGTGATTATTCTATTTCTGTATCTGTCGTAGGTGCCAGGAAGCAGCAAGAGACTAATTTGGCTAATAAATCAGATCATGACGCCATTTATGAGCTTGTGGGTCTCGGGACTTGATATTCAGCTTCTACTGTTATTTTTTCTGCTCGATTGCAGTCCAAAATTCGCGAAATTGAGAAGTTTAGCGAAACGGTCTCTGTAATTCAACGACTTGTTTATGAGTCAAATAAAAAAATAGTAGAGTTAAAACAACAGAATAAGGAATTAAAATCATTACTTACCTCTTCATTTCGATTGCCTAATCTTTTAAACAAGGATGGCATAATGATCTATGAGGAACAACTGCATTTAAATGATGAGGTTAAACGTTTCAAGTTTTTGTAGGTTATTTGAGATAATAGAATAAAAATATTTAACAGATTTTCATGGCATGCATCATTCATATTTCTCTTCTAATCATGCATAGTCTATTTTTTGGTAGGCGTTTTGTGAAAATATCTATCAATTGTTCGTGTGTACTTGTGAATTCTAATACAATATCCCCCTTTTGCACATGATCTCTAAGAATATGATATCTAATTTCAATATGCTTAGTCCTAAAATGTTGTATTGGGTTTTTTGAAAGATGTATAGCACTTGTATTATTATATTTTATTGAAATGTGATTGTACATAAGTTTAAAATTCTCAAGTTGTTGCTTCATACAGAGAACTTGAGTACAAAAACTACCTGCAGTAACATACTCTGCCTCAGCAGTAGATAATGCAACCGAATTTTACTTTTTACTAAACTATAAAACAAGTGCACGACCTAAAAAATGACATGTTTCACTAGTACTTTTTCAATCAACTTTGCAACTAGCATAATCTGCATCTGAATAACTGATAAGATCGAAAGAAGTATGCTTAGGATATCATAACCCTAGGTCAATTGTACTGGCAAGGTATCTAAAAATGCGCTTAACAGCAATCAAATGAGATTGTTTTGGAGATGATTGAAAACGTGCACATAAACATACACTGAACATAATATCAGATCTACTAGATGTCAAATATAATAAACTACCAATCATACCTCGATATACCTTTGAGTCAACTGCCTTACCACTTTCATCTTTATCAAATTTGATGGTTGGACTCATTGATGTTCTAATTACCTTCGCATATTCCATCTCAATTTTTTGAGTAACTCTTTGATATATTTTGACTGATTAATGAATGTTTCACTTTTTACTTACTTGATTTGCAATTTACGAAAGAAATTAAGTTCTCTCATCATACTCATTTCAAATTCTTCCTGCATACTCTTAACAAAATCTTGGCACATATTCTCATTAGTATCACCAAATATTATATCATCTACATAAATTTGAATTAGAATAATATCATCTTGTTCATATTTGATGAAAAGAGTTATATCGATCTTTTCTCTTGAATTTTTTTTAAAAAAAAAAAACCACTAAGTCTCTCATACTAAGCTCTAGGAGCTTGTTTGATCCATATAATACTTTTGTGAGCTTAAAAACATTATTAGGAGAAATATGATTTTCGAGTCTAGAAATAAGTGTCCAAACATCATTTTTTTCAAACTGATTTAACTGTTCTTGCATAGTTAAGATCCATGATTTATCAAGCAGTGCTTCATCAATATTTTTGGGTTCAATTTGAGATAGAAAAGCAGTATGATTGCAAATATTTCTAAGAGATGATCGAATACTTACACCTCGTGAAGGTTCTCCTAGAATTTGTTCCACTAGATGATCTTTCACATGTTTCCACTATTTGGTTGTATCTTGTACTAAGTTTTGATGATCCTTCTTGATGTCTCTATGTTGGACTTCTTCTATTGTATTTTTTTTTTTTTTTGTTGAGATTGAAACTATTTGTATTTTTTGTACCTTCTATTCTCATGATCTTTCTTTTTGAATTGTCTCCAAATGTCACGCGTCCTTCTTCTTTAAAAATGAGGTCAATGAATTTAGTATTGTCTCTTGTCATGTGTCTTGAGTATCCGTTTTCTAAAAATCAGTTATTTTTACCTGTAGAAGACTTCATGCATACCTACAAAAATAATTAAAAAAAATTTTGGTACCCAAGTTCTTTGAGTCCTATATTTATTAGTATTAGAAGAAACAAAATTCTTTGATATCCATATGGCCCTAATAGTCATTGTATGCTTTCTTCTAATAGGACAAGCATGATAATTATGACTATTTCTATTGCAAAATTATAAATAACATATGACATATTTGAAAATTTTGAGTGATTGTAATAATATTTTTCTTTGAAAAATCTATTTTTATGAAAAGAATTTTGAAAATCTGATTTTGATTTAGTCGGTTTATCAAAGAAATTTTTATAGGGTTAGAATTTTTCTTTTAGTATGTATCCCAAACCTACGTTATCAAAAACACATTTTTGACTTTTAAGAAATTTTTCAAAATTTCTTTTTCCATTTGTAAAGTTTTCAATAATCTTTTCTAAATCAGTCATTTTCTTTTTCAGCTCATCATTTTCATCTTTTGAAACTATATTTTTTTTTCTTAAAACATCAATTTCATTTGTTAAATAAGAATTTTTCTTTTTCAAAACGGTATACTTGATACCCAATTTTTTAAATTCCTCATATACCTCTTCCAAAATATTTTACAATTCTTCATAAGAAGAATTTTCAATATTTTCGAAATTTGTTACCTCAAGATCATCTTTAGCTATAAGACAAAAATTTACAAATTTTTCATTAGTTGCGTCGCTGTCTGAGATATTTGAATCATTATCCCATGTAGATTTCATTACTTTCTTGCCTTTGTATCGATCTTTCTTTAGCATGGGACAATCTGCCTTAATATGTCCTGTCTTTTTGCATTTATAACAAGTTAATGAGTCGTTTTTACCTGTATTTTTGTTGAAATTTTTTTTGAAATATTTCCTTGAAGGAGCTTTATTTTTCTTTAAGAACCTCTAAAATTTTCTTGTGATTATTGTAATTTTTTCATTTTTGTTATCGCTTTTCTCGTATTTATCGCTTTCACTTTTATGGAAAATAACTTTGAGTGATAAACTCATCTTTTACTTTCCTTCTTCTTCTCATATTTTCAATGTGTACTCATGAGTAATAAGTGACCAAATGAGTTCATTTACTTTGAGTTTTTTGAGGTCTTTACCTTCAAGAATTGCCGTCACTTTTGATTCCCAACGTTTTAGAAGAGAGTTGAAAATTTTTCTTATTATCTCCAAGCTAAAATAAATTTTTCCAAGAGCTGTCAAGCTATTTATAATATTAGTAAAACGAGTATACATAAAAGAAATAGATTTATCATCAATCATATTAAACATTTCATATTCATGCAAAAGAATATAAATTTTTGATTCTTTAACTTGCGAAATTCTTTCATAAGTTATTTCCAAGTTATCTCAGATTTCCTTTACTGTCTTGCAAGTCATTATTCTGTTAAATTCATTGGCATTGAGAGTATTATACAGAAAATTCATAACTATTACATTCACTGTATAAAGTCTATCATTTTCACGATCAAACTCTTCTTCTTCCTTGTTGACCTTTACTCCATCAACAATTTTTGTTGAAATATAATGTCCATTTACAATACATTTCTAGATTTCTCGACCTTGAGACTAGAGAAATATTCTCATTTTAATTTTCCAGAAAGTATAATTGTTTCCACAAAATAGCGGAGGTCGACTACTGGATTGACCTTCATTGAATGTAGCTGTAATATTAGCCATATGATCTTAACTCAACATATAATTAATCTTATAATAGAGCTCTCGCTCTGATACCAATTGTTGCCCAAATGACTAACACAAGAGAGGGGGTAAATTAAGTTATATTATAAAATTAATACTTATAAACTAAATATACAATATAAAATATAAACAGAATATGAAGCAGCAAGAAATATAAAGAGTAAGGATAAGAAGAAGCAAACTCAGTATTTTAACGAAATTCAGCCCTACTGCCTACGTCCTTGCCTCAAGCTACCTCTTGAGGAGCCCGAATTCACTATTTAATCTCTTTCAGGTGGAGATAGAAACCTATTACACCTTTGAGCAATACCGCTACAAAGAATTCGTGTAGAACACTCTATACACTTGCAATCACCTCACACTTTGTGATTCAACTATTCCCTGTGTAGAACACATTCTACACACACAAAGGTTATACGCACCCTCTTACAAATACAAGAGCTGATAGTGGGTAGGTTATCAGAATACACTCCTCAATGAGTGAAATAAAAATAATACAGTGCAACCTATATCTCTCTCACAATGAACATGAATGAAGGCACAAAACTTAAAGAAGAGAGAATGAGGGTTTTGAAAAAAATGATGCAAAACTTAGCAATTGATGTGTAAGTTCTTGTTGTGATTTTTACAAAATTCAAATGAGCTATTTATAAAAAAATAAGTTTTCATATTCAAATCTGAAAAGGTTCACATGTCAAATAAGAGCACTATTCACTTTTCAAAATATTCAAATAAAAACATCTCCTTTTTATATTTGTCAAAGACAACTTCATTCATTTATCAAATAAATTAAATCAAATCTTTTACTTTTCATACATGACAAAATGAGTATGATTTATTTTTCAAATCAAATCATTTTTTTTTTGCATATGTAAACAAAAACACACAACTACCTTTCAAGATTTTCAAACAAATCATCTATCTTTTACATTTATCAAAAAAACACACAACCACCATTCAAGAATTTCAAACAAAATATGCACATGTCAAATATGACAATCAATTATCTTACAAATTCAAATCTTTATGCTTTTTTGAAAAAATAAATAATTTTCGAAATTAAATATTTTAATAATATTATGCAAATGTAAAAAATACAATTTGATGCTTTATGAAAAAATATTAATTTTGAGCCTTAATCCAATTTCAAATTTTAAGAGATGTACAAAATTACTCTATGAGCTTCATTTGTAAACTTGTTCTTCTTTTTGCTCATGCTTAATTTCTTGATGTGCTAAGCTCTCTTCTGCGTAGACAACTTAAACTTGAGTTTTAAATTTATTTATTATCATCAAAATCTATACGTAGATATGAGAATTGAAATATTGAGTTTTACGATTTGTATTTACATGAGATTTCTGCATAGAGCAATGATACGACTACATCCTATTTATAATTTATCTACTACTTATTCATTAAATATAATATTTTGAAATTTTAAATAGTTCAAATTAAAATCAAAATCAAAATTAAAAAACCAAATCTGTTATAAAACTAAAGAAAGAAACTACTATTACAAGAGAGAAATATATAAGAAATTCTTTGGAACTCTTAAAAACTGAAACTTTCTTCTCTCCCTATATTTTCTTATGAATTTCATTATAACTGAAGCCCTTATTTATAGGCCTTGAAATTACTATGCAAGTTACTATGAAAGTCACTATGCAAGTCACTATGCAAGATTTAAAATAATAGTGGTAGGGTCATTTACATAATTTTAGTGGTGGGACAGGGGACGGCAGCCGTCCCTCCACTCCTCGTTCTCGTTTCATTACACTCCCCATTGAATGACCACCCATAAAGAATCTGCCTTGTTAAAACCTTGTCAAGGAAAAACCCAATGGGAAGAAAAACCAATGGCGAAGGAAAAAGAGTACAGTCTTCTTATGTATCCACAAGTGCTTTAAGATTGCCTCATTAAAACTTTGCAAAAGAAAATCCAGTGGGACAAAACCTTATCGAAGGAAAAAGAGTACAATCAGCACAAGTCTTCAAGACATTTACTCCCCCTGAAAAGTGCATGACAATAGATCTTTGAGTCTTTGCATTCCAATATTATGCACAATCTTCTTGAATGTCGAAATTGGTAACGCCTTTGTGAATAAATTTGTCAGATTATCACTAGATCATATCTGCTTGACATCAATTTTACCTTTCTCTTGAAGTTCATGAGTATAAAAGAATTTTGAGTGATACAAGTAGTATTATCTTCATAGAAAATTGTTAGGCTATTATTGATCATGGGAAGTCCACATTTTTCTTGGATATGTTGAATTACTAATCTTAGCCAAATACACTCTCGACTTGCTTCATGAATAGCAATGATCTCTGAGTAATTTGAAGAAGTAGTAGATAGTGTCTGCTTAACAGATCTCTATGATATGACAGTATTTCTATAAGTAAATAAATATCTAATTTGAGATCTACCTCTGTGTGGGTCTGAAAGATAACTTGCATCTGCATACCCAATCAATTGTAAACTTGATCTACATTGATAAAATAATCTCATATCAACCGTATAACGAAAGTAACGAAGGACATGTTTAATGCCATTCCAATGCCTTCGAGTTGGTATAGAAATATATCTTGCAAGCAGATTAACTGAGAATGTAATATCTGGTCGAGTGCAATTTACAAGATACATCAAAACTCCAATTGTACTGAGATATGGTACTTCAGGATCAAGAATTTCTTCATCGTCATCACAAAGACGGAATGGATCATTCTTCACATCAAGTGTTCGAACAATCATTGGAGTACTCAAAGGATGAGATTTGTCCATATAAAAATGCTTTAGGACTTTCTCAGTATACATGGACTGATGAATAAAAATTCCATTTGTCAAATGCTTAAGCTGCAGGCAGAGACAAAGTTTTGTTTTGCCAAGATCTTTCATTTCAAATTCATTCTTTAAATATATAGTGGTTTTTGAGATCTCTTCAGGAGTTCCCACAATATTTAAATCATCAACTAAACCGCAATAATGACAAATTCGAATTCTAATTTCTTAATAAAAACACATAGGCATATAGGATTATTCTCAAATCCTTCTTTCAATAGATATTCGCTTAAGCGATTATACCACATGCGTCCGGATTGTTTCAACCCATATAAAAATCTTTGTAGTCTGATAGAGTACTTATTCTAGATGTACTTGTAGATGCTTCAAGCATTTTATATCCTTCAGGGATTTTCATATATATGTCATGGTCTAAGGATCCATATAAATATGCAGTGACCACATTCATCAACCTCATTTCTAATCCTTTTGTAATAACCAGACTAATCAAAAATCTAAATGTGATTGCATCCATAACGGGAGAATATATTTTTTCATAATCAATCCCGGGTTTCTGAAGGAAACCTTGTCCGACAAGCCGTGTTTTATACCGCACAATTTCATTTTTCTCATTACGTTTTAAACGTACAAATAACCACTTATATCAAACAGGCATTACACCCTTTAGTGTTTGGATAACAGGTCCAAATACTTCTCGCTTTGCTAGCGAATTTAATTCAGTTTCAATAGCTGTTTTCCATTTTGGCCAATCATTTCTACGTCGACATTCTTCAACGGTTGTTGGCTCAGTTTCTTCATTACTTCTAGTAATGTCAATGGCCATTTTATATGAAAATATGTTGTCGACAACAGTTTTATTTCTATCTAGAATTTCTCCAGTTTTCATGAAATGTATTGAGATCTCATTATTTTCATGTACCTGTTCCTCTTCACTGAAAAACATTTCAAGAAACACCTCTTCAGGAGGTTCATTTTCAGGAGATTTATACTCTTCAGGAATTTCCTCTTCAGGAGGTTCTGGAATAGAAGATTTGAACTCTTTAGGAGCACCAATTATATTTGTAGCCTGTATTGTGGGTACGTGTTTTTCAAGAATACCAAATTCATTTTGTATTTTTTTCCTTCTGAAAATTTTATCTTTTGCACCAATAGGTCTTCCACACTTCAGGCATACTTTAGACTCACCTATTGCTGTTTTGACAATTTGTCTTTCAGGGATTTCAATCCTTGCTGGAGCATTAACAGCAGGAATATAAGATTTTACTACACCTTTAGTGTCAGTAAATACATCTGGTAATTGATTTACAACATTTTAGAAATGAATAATCCTCTGAACTTCCAGTTTACATTCATTTGTAGGAGGATCAAAGTGAAACAGGGTCTTATTATCCCAAGTAATATCTTGTCGTGCTTCAGGTACCGACTTTTCTTTACCCATTAATAGAATAGTGGATTCGTCAAAGTGACAATCCTCAAAACGTGCTTTAAACATATCCCCTGTAAGGGGTTCAAGGTATCTAATAACAAATGGAGAATCAAAACTAACATACATGCCAAGTCTACGTTGATGGCCCATTTTTGTACGTTTTGGAGATGCAATTGGAACAAATACAACACATCCAAAAGTACGAAGATGAGAAATATTTAGTTGTTGACCAAATGCAAGTTGTAATGGAGAATATGTATGATATGCAGATGGTCTAATGTGAATTACAGATATTGCATGAAGTATAGCATGTCCCCAAGCAGAAACAGGTAGTCTTGATTTCATAAATAAAGGTCTAGCGATTAGTTGAAACCTTTTGATCAAAGATTCAGCAAAACCGTTTTTTGTGTGTATATGGGTAACAGGATGTTTAAAATCTATTCCTATTGACATACAATAATCATCAAAATCTTGAGATGAAAATTCACCTGCATTATCTAATCGAATGGTCTTAATTGGATACTCAGGAAATTGTGCTCGTAGTTTGATTATCTGAGCAAGAAGTCTAGCAAATGCAACATTTCTAGTGGAAAGCAGACAAACATATGACCATCGACTAGATACATCAATCAAAACCATAAAGTATCTAAATGGTTCACTTGATGGATGAATAAGCCCACATATATCTCTGTGAATCCTTTGTAAAAGGGATGGAGATTCAACAATGACTTTTGAGGGAGATGGTCTAATAATCAACTTACCTTGAGAACATGTAGAGCACGGAGATTCATTGAATAGAAATATCTTTTGATTCTTTAAGAGATGCCCATGCGAATTTCCAATAACTCGTCTCATCATTATAGATCCCAAATGTCCAAGGCAATCATGCCAAGTCATAAATATTTTGGGATCAATGCACTTCTGGTGCATTACCACATATAATTCAATTGTTCTCATCTTTGTATAATACAATCCAGAATATAGAGCAGACAGTTTTTCTAATACGAGCTTCTAGCCCGATATTATTTTAGTAATAAGAAAATACTCTTTACTACCTTCATTGGTTGTTTTAATCTAGTAGTAATTACGACGTATATCTTTGAAGTTCAATAAATTTCTTTTGGATTGTGAAGAGAATAGAACATCATCAATACAAAATTTGGTGCCATTAGACAACACAATATAAGCTCTTCCGAAGCATTTAATTAAATCTGATGAGCCTAATATAGTTTGGACATAGGCTTTACTTAGTGTTAGATTTTGAAATATTTCTTTTCTTTGAGAATTGTGTGAGTTGTAACACTGTTAGCCAGACATATATCTTTATCATTCAACTCAGAGATAAAAAGCTCATCAATGTTATCCATGATTAGAGGAATAAGACCACTAACTTCAGAATTGGTAGAACCGTCGTGCTGATTACGTGTTATAAAACTAAAGAAAGAAACTACTAGCAAGAGATAAATATATAAGAAATTCTTTGGAACTCTTAAGAACTGAAACTTTTTTTTCTTTCTATATTTTGTTATGAATTTTATTACAATTGAAGCCCCTATTTATAGGCCTTGAAGTTATTATGCAAGTTACTATGCAAGTTACTATATAAGTCACTATGCAAATCACTATACAAGATTTAAAATAATAGTGGTAGAGTCATTCACATAATTTTAGTGGTGAGACAGGGGGCAGCAGCCGTCCTTCTACTTCTCGTTCTCGTTTCATTAAAAAATTAAATTTTTAAAAAAATATTATTTTATTCAATAGTAATTTAAAAATTAATAAACTAATTGATTTATCATTTCTCTTCTTCTTTTTTTTTTTTAATTTTTAAAAGGCATTTCTCTTCGAGTAATGATACGCCACCTACCGCTTTACAACTTATTTACGCCTCACGTCTTTTAACATTTTTCTTCAGTTTTTTTAACAGAAGCGGATGGATTATGAGTTCAAATTATTTTACAAAAAATCTCCAGCGTACACTTTTCCGAGTTCCTTCCTGAGTCCACTCTCTCGCGTCGTCTATCTGTCATCTTTGCCCATCACCACCGCATTCTTCCCTGGGTTTTCTCTATTTTAGCATTTGGATTCGTTCTCTTCATCTCTTGAGGTCTAGATCACATGGCAACTTCTCCTTTTTTGGGGGGTGTTGGAAAGTTATCTAATATTTCCACAGAACTATCATTTTCAGTTTATTCTATCGGATATCGTTTTAGTGGCTTCAACATCATGATTTTCGCTTTAGGGCTCAAACGCTTTTCACACATAAGCTGCAAATAATGTAAATTATGAGAACAAAATGTTCTTAAAGTGTTAAAGAAAGTTGCAATCAAAGTTGATTATTGGTCCCAAATGAGTGCCTTCGTTACTAAGAATTGAATTCTGCAATCAAAGATGCAATTTTGGTTCTATCCTTAAGTTGCTCTGTTTCCCTAATGTAATCTAAGTGAAAAAAATTTCAGGTCTATTTACAAAAATGACCGAAATAGTGAACCTTATTGTCCCTTACAAAGATCTCCTTTGTGCAATTTGTTTATGGACCGAGAACCAAGGGTTTCAATTAGGGTGGATTAATTTAGGAATTTTTGCACAAGTGAAGTTAGTGCATATCAAGTGTATGAGAGAAAGAGAGAGGCGCAACTATGGCGCTTACGTTAAGGGTGTCTCAGGCGACAGTTGGAGTCTAGATGACAGCAGAGGCGACTGTTATGTAAAAGTTAATTTTGCAGAGAGAGAGAGAGATGAGGTGAAAGGCAGAGGAGAGAGATTCACCTAAGAGTCTGAGACGATGATGCCGAACGGTGCAGAGATGATAGAGACAACATGGCCATCGGGGAGGAGGAGAAAGCGTGAGGTTTGTTGGGAACGAACCAATGAAACAAACAACAAGAATATGAAATGAACTACAGCAGATGCAACAATAAGAAATAAAACAGCAAACAACCAAAGAACACAGCGATTTAAGTGGTTCAGCTCAAAATGAGCTTACATCCATTGTGGGGTTGGTTCTAAAGCTTCACTAGATCAAATGGAGGTTACAGAGAGAGAATCAGAAGATTCTTACAAAAGGAAACACTTACCTCACGTGTATACACTCAATCCTCACAAATTTCACTCAATATAGTGGAGAAATGAAGAAGAAATGATATAAGGGAAGCTCTGTTCTTCGGGCGTAAAACAGGGGCTCTGCGTTCGTCGTCGTCCGTCCGCTCGAAATGATCTTCGCGATATTTATAATATGCAATCTTGCTCGAGCGAAACTTAATCTCGCTCGAGCGAGAACTTATAGGTCAAACTCGCTTAAGGATGTTGAGCGAGAAGCTAGCAAACGGACACCTGGCAACACGTGGCACTTCGCTTGAGCGGGAGGTCGAGCGACTGTCGAGCGAAGTCACTGCCTGATCCTCGCTCAAGCTGGAGGTCAAGCGAGGGTCGAGCGAACTCTTGGGTTGAGGTCTTCCTGAAGTCTAGAAGTCTTGCTCGAGCCGCGTTCGAGCGAGGGTCGAGCGAAACAGGGCTAAGGCGTGTATTCACAAGCCATACTCAACAAATCTCCACCTTGGCTTGAATACCTAAAAGGCCTCATAAAATCCAGATCAAACCCAAGAATGAAAAAATGCAGCAACTGAAGACCAACCCCATCTGAGTTCCTTAAGGAACCTGGAAACCCCGAACCCCTATCAAGTCCAAACAAAATTTGAACTTGTATACTGCAACTGGCTTGGTCATCATATCTGCTGGATTATCTGAAGTAGCAATCTTTTGAATACTAACTGTACCATCTGCAACTACTCCTCTGATAAATTGATACCTAACATTAATGTGCTTCATCCTCTCATGATACATTTGATTTTTAGTCAAATGTATAGCACTCTAGCTGTCACAAAACACTGTCATCTCTGTCTGCTGAAGACCCAAGTCACTGATCAGCCCCTTCACCCAAATGGCCTCCTTAACAGCCTCAGCTGCTGCCATGTATTTTGCCTCCGTAGTTGATAAAGCAACAGTTAATTGAAGTGTTGCTTTCCAACTAATAGCGGAACCACACAATGTGAAAATATAGCCTGTCAATGATCTTCTCTTGTCTAAATCTCCAGCATAGTCAGAATCAACAAAACCAACAACAACAGAACTGAGATCTACATCTCTATCAAATATCAAGCCCACATGTGAGGTTCCCTTCAAGTACCTCAAAATGCATTTCACTGCCTGCTAGTGAGTTCTACTAGGTTTAGCCATATATCTGCTAACCACATTTACTGCCTGTGAAATATCTGGATGGGTACACACCATGACATACATAATGCTATCTACAACATTAGAGTAAGGAACATTTGCCATTTGCCATGGACTGTTCCTCCTTATCTGTCTGGGGAGATAGGGAAGCTGAAAGTTTAAAATGCAATGCCAACGGCGTGCTGACAGGTTTGGAGTTAGACATTCCAAACCTGTCTAGAACCTTCTCTATATACTTTCTCTGGGACAAGTATAACTTCCCAGCTTTCCTATCCCTATGGATTTCCATCCCCAATATTTTTCTAGCATCACCTAAATCTTTCATCTCAAACTCATTTTTAAGTTGAGTTTTCAACAAATCAACATCGACCATGCTTTTAACAACTATAAGCATGTCATCAACATAAAATAATAAGTGAATGAAAGACTTATCAGGCAATTGTTTATGATATACACAATAATCATAATTACTTTTTAGATAACCATGATCAACCATAAACAAATCAAAACGTTTATACCATTGCCTAGACGACTGCTTCAACCCATACAAAGACCTCTTCAGTCTACATACACGGTCTTCTTTACCTTCAACTGTGAACCCTTCTGGCTGACGCATATAAATAGTCTCTTCAAGCTCACCATGTAAGAACGTTGTCTTCACATCAAGCTGCTGAAGCTCCAGATCATATAAAACCATGATGGCTAGTAAAACTCTGATTGAGCTGTGTTTTACTACTGGAGAGAACACTTCATTGAAGTCGACCCCCTCTCTCTAACTGTAGCCTTTAGCAACTAGACGAGCTTTGTATCTTGCATCAGACTGGATTCCCTCTTTTCTCTTGAAAACCCACTTGCAGCCCACAACTCTGGTCTTCGCTGGTAACTTAACCAAATCCCAGGTTTGGTTCTTGTGAAGAGACTCAATCTCTTCAGTCATCGCTGAACACCACTGTGCAGACTTAGTACTCTTCATAGCCTCTAAGTAACTGGAAGGCTCCTGCCCAACAATTTCTTCTGCTGTAGCGAATGCATAACTAATCATGTTTGACAATTGTTATGAAGAGTACTGAGTCTGCACCGTACAGTCAGGTACACAGAGACATGATTAGTCCACCGTACAGTCCAATGTACAGTTAGGTACACTCCATTTTGCTGGAGACTTAATTTCTTCCGTTCAGCCACTCCATTTTGCTGTGGAGTGTACCTGACTGTACGGTGTCTGGCAATTCCTTCGTTCATGCAGAACTCATCAAAGTCATTGCCGCAAAATTCCATCCCGTTGTCAGTCCGAAGCCGTTTAACCTTCTTACCAGTCTGATTCTCTATCAGAACTTTCCACTGCTTGAAGTTCTTGAAGACATCACTAATCTGTTTCAAAAAATAAACTCACACTTTTCGTGAGTAATCATCAATAAATGTAAGCAAGTAATTAGCTCCACCTTTCGATGAAACTGAAGACGGACCCCAAAGGTCGGAATGAATGTAGTCCACTGTACCTTTTGGTTTTTGGACCCCTGTTGCAAACTGAACTCTGCTCTGCTTGCCAAATACACAATGCTCGCACAGATCTAGTTTGCCCAAATTCTGATTCCCTAACAACCCTTGTTACTGAGGATAGACATCCCCTTCTCACTTATATGGCCCAATCTCATGTGCCATAGACAAGTAATATCTGAATCTGACTGATCAGATACTGAAACTGCAGCTTCACTGCTGATAGAACTGCCTTGGAGAAAATATAGACCATCTTTCAAGTCTCCCTTCATAATAATCATGGAACCTTTGCTGACCTTCAGAACTCCACCTTGTCCCGTGTATGTCAAACCCAAAGAATCAAGGGTCCCGATGGAGATAAGATTATTTTTTAAGTCTGGAATGTGCCGGACATTAGTCAATGTCCTAACTATCCCATCAAACATCTTGATCTTCACAGAACCCATTCCCGCAATCTTGCAAACTGTGTCGTTCCCTAACAAAACAGAACCATTGTTGACTGGTTCATAAGACATGAACCAGTCCCTTCTGGGGCACATATGAAAAGTGCAAGCTGAATCCATAACCCACTTGTCACTGAACCGACTGTTCGAATCACTGATTGCAAGAACCACATCAGAGCCATCAGATTCATCAGCAGCACTGACGGCATTGGAGGAACTCGTGGATTCCTCCTTCTTCTTCAGCTTCGTACACTCACTCTTGTAGTGTCCAAACTTCTGATAGTAATAGCATTTTACATTTTTCTTGTTGGACTTGGACTTTGATTTCCCCCGGGACTTACCTCTGCCCTTCTCTGAACCCTTCTCACTGGACCTTCCTCTGTTGGAGGTATCTTTGACAATCAAACCACTGGTTTGTACTTCACCACCCTTATCATACTTACTCCTCAACTCTTTCGAGTTCAAAACTGACTTCACATCTGCTAAGGAGATAGTATCTCTTCCATAAAGCTTAGAATTTACAAAATTCTCAAATGAGGCAGGTAATGAACACAACACAATTAAAGCCTGATCTTCATCATCAAGTTTGATGTCAACATTTCTAAGATCCATAACAATCTTATTAAACTCATCTAGGTGTTCAGTAACTGATGAACCCTCAGTCATTTTGAGCGTATATAACCGTTGTTTTAAATATAACTGGTTAGTGAGTGACTTCTTAATATACAAGCTCTCAAGCTTGTTCCAGAGACCCTCAACGGTCTCCTCTTCCGCTACCTCTCTCAACACTCCATCAGACAATAACAGTAAAATAGTACTATGTACCTTTTCTTCATCGTCCTTAGACGGTATAGGAGAATCAGCCGTCATTTCCTCTAGAACTTTGAATAATCCCTGTTGGCGCAACAATGCTTTCATCTTCAGACGCCATAAGTTGAAACTGTTCTGACCGTTAAATTTCTCAACTTCAAATCTTGTTGTGGCCATCCCTTCAAATATTCACAAAACTTGAAAGCTCTGATACCAGTTTGTTGGGAACGAACCAATGAAACAAACAACAAGAATATGAAATGAACTACAGCGGATGCAACAATAAGAAATAAAACAGTAAACAACCAAAGAACACAGCGATTTAAGTGGTTCAGCTCAAAATGAGCTTACATCTACTGTGAGGTTGGTTTCAAAACTTCACTAGATCAAATGGAGGTTACAGAGAGAGAATCAGAAGATTCTTACAAAAGGGAACACTCACCTTACGTGTATACACTCAATCCTCACAAATTTCACTCAATATAATGGAGAAATGGAGAAGAAATGATCTAAGGGAAACTCTGTTCTTCGGGTGTAAAACAGGGGCTCTGCGTTCGTTGTTGTCCGTCCGCGTTGTTGTCCGTCCGCGCGAAATGATATTCGCAATATTTATAATATGCGATCTCGCTCGAGCGAAACTTAACCTCACTCGAGCGAGGACTTCTAGGTCAAACTCGCTCAAGCAGGATGTTGAGCGAGAAGCTAGCAAACAGACACCTGGCAACACGTGGCACTTCGCTCGAGTGGGAGACTGTCGAGCGAAGTCACTGCCTGATCCTTGCTCGAGCTGGAGGTCGAGCGAGGGTCGAGCGAACTCTCGGGTTGAGGTTTTCCTGAAGTCTGGAAGTCTCGCTCGAGCCGCACTCGAGTGAAGGTCGAGCGAAACAGGACTGAGGCGTGTATTCACAAGCCATACTCAACAAGGTTTTCTATTTTTAGTTGTGGGGAAGACGACTTGGTTCGGCATTTTTGGTTTGTCTAAAAAAATTAAAAAAGTCACGTGAGAGAGGTAAACAAGTTGTAAACTAGCGGGTGGACTATCTTTATCCTTTCTCTTCTGCATATCGAGAGATGACTCCTCTTTCGTACGTAGTCGTTAATTCATCTTCACTGTCTGCTGGACCGCTCTGAACAGACAATCTTCAAACAGTTGTTCATGCTCCATAAAACCAAGCAGTCTAACATAAAATGGAGTTGACTGTTAGGTAGCCTACACTTTGCTAAGCATGTTTATTGCCATATAATTCATCTTTTTTTTTATCATTTCATTTGCACTTTACACTTGTGGTCCTTGACAATGTACATCGCATTAATGGGGAATTATCAACTTTACAGCTTTCTTTCAAGATGAGGGATGAGTTCTCAGCCAATTACAAATTTTGCTTGCCCTTTCGAAAAAAATAGGAAATTTAGAATTTATGTGAAGAAATTTAATTTAATCTTTTTAAATGAAGTCATTTACACGAAAATTTAAAATTAAGAAAATATTTTAATCACAAATAAATTATATAAAAATAATTTTACAAATTATTATAGTTTGATATATTTTATCAGATTATAAAATTATATCAGTTTGTGAGATGATGGAAAATCATTTATACATTTTTTTAAACAAGTTAATTTCATTAAACTAAAAAGATGATATATGGGAGAAGGGGTGAGGTTCCTCAAAAAATGTCTCAAAGTAATAAACAATAATGCAAAGTGATGAAAAAAAAAGAAGAAAAAAAGGAGTTTATTTGGAACCATTTTTTTCCCTACCCGTGTCCTATAATAGGACATCGTCTTACTTAAAAATGAAAAAAATGAATTTGCAAAAATGCGAATAATGGAACCATCACGGGTAGCGGTGGAACCTCTACTAAAAGTGATAAAAGTGGCAGGTACACTATTGTTTATTGTCTTGAAATGATTTTTAGAGAGATCCACGATCCTCTTTTCAAGATTACTAGTTAGGAAAAGTGATAATATAGGATAGAAGCCGAAATATATGCCTAATCACCAATGAGAAGCCAACACAAGCAATGACAGTACGTGTAAATACACAAGTCACTTGAGGATGTGAATGTATTCGAATATGGGGCCTCTGAAGCCAGTGGGGGCAGCGTGCAACCTTAAAAGCCGTTACATGAGCAGCTACACATGGAAGACGTGTATGGCCCATGCTGGGTGCGCGACAAACTCGCTGAGCAAAACATTTTTTTTTCACGAGTTTGAAAATTGACAATTGAAGAGGCTGAAAAGGCAGCGCATATCGATTTGAGGATGCCAAAAGGCAGAAGGGAAAAAATTAAGGCAAAATGAGAAAAGAAACAATCGGAAAGAAGAAACGGGATAGGAGAGGAAGTGGTTGGATCCAAAAATCCGAACTCCCTTCGTCCATTGAAAGGAAGAGAATTCTAGGATTGGTTGAGGAAGTCATTAGATAGAAGGAAAAGATAAGAGAAAGAAAATGGGAAAGAGAGAAACCAATCTGGATCAAAATCATTTATACAATTTAAAAATATACAAATGTGAATAAACTTATGACTTAAATAAAAAAATCTATTTATTAATATAAACTTATTTTTAAATAGAGAATCATATTTACATCCTAGATTAATAAATCGTATATGAACCATGTCATAAAATATACCATTGTTAATCTAAATATTATATCTTTATATATATATATATATATGCACGTGTCCATGTATATATGTATATCCATATCTATGTAAATATTTATAATATTCATGAGAATTTCAACATCTTGCTATTTTTACATCCTCGTAGCCCTAACAGTACCATAAAATTAACATAAGCAACAGAATATCTCACGGTATTAAGTTTTGTTCGGATAACAAAAGCCTTCAGTCTCGTTACTCGTATATACATATGGCTGAAACAGTAACCCCACCAATTGCTGCTGCCACAATAAGTACAGTGCGAGACTTCTATGGAGCTGCCTGGCAAGGATCCAAAGGTTTCCCACATAGTCCAGGATTATTTGCAAAACTATCAGCTTGAATTGAAGAATTGGCAAAGACAGGAATTTGCCCTGTCAATTGATTGTTCGCCACACTAAATTTCTTAAGCCGAGAAAGCAGGCCAAATTGTGGAGGAATCTGACCAGTGAACCTGTTATGGTCGAGCTCAAGGGTATTCAAATAAGAACAATTCGAAAGGCGAATAGGGATCTCCCCCGATAAATTGTTCGATGAGAGATCAAGAACCGTCACAAACGTTATAATTTCGTTGATATCTTGCGGAAGATTTCCAGACAGTTCATTGCTAGAAAGATCTAACCCTGTTAAGCTCGAGCAGTTCTGAAGGCCACGAGGAAACTGGCCCTTTAGCCCCATATCTGAAAGCCGTATATTTAAAACCCTGTTCTCATCAGGGTGCCAACAATCAATCCCCGTAAACTTACAGATGAAGCCCTCGGTACTGTTCTCAAAATTCCATGAAGAATTCAAGTAATTATAAGGATCCTCAAGTGAATCCTTCAATGTTTTTAAGCAGTAAATATCGGTCTCAGTACAGTAACTCAAACTACAACTGAGTAGCAGCCAGAGAGGAGCAACGATAATGGCAGTAAGAAGTCGGCAATTCAGAACCATTGTCATCAAGATTTCCAGCAAAGGGACGGGGAGGTACAGATTAAGAAAGAGAAGACTAGCAGATTACTTTTGAATGCATACTAAGTGCTCGAAATTCTGTACCTGCAAAACCGTAGCCCTCATAACATCATATCCTGAGACAAATTCAAGACAAACACGAGTAAGTAAAAACCCAATCCAGCTCTACACATATATTCTTTTCAAAGCATACCTAGCTAGAAATATGAACACCCGAAAAACCTGAAGCATCCTCATTCACATGGCGATACGAATTTGGTAAGAAATCTAAGAACTTGACTTACCCAATTCCAGTTGACTGGTACAACTCTGTACTCGCAAAGTCCACAATAAAGAACGAAAAACAACTAACCAACTACACGAACGGAAATTTGTGAGAGAATTCAACTAACCTGAGATTAATATTTCAGAAACTGTAACACGGAAAGAAGGAGAAGACTTGGGGTTTTTTCTGGGCACATTAGAGAGGTTATGAAACAACGACGAAACATCATCCTGTCCTTGAGGATAGGTTGGAATATTCAAAGCCGGTATAAGAGCGTAAATTTCACAAGGTAAGAGAAAAGAGGATCACAATTGAATTCAACATAGCAAGTGTGAACTGGAAAAGTTGGTGGAAAAAATGGGGATTTTTAGTTTACAGAAAGAGAGTCCAGAAAAGGATATGGAGGTTAATCGGACATCGGGTCAAAGAAGGAAGGCCACTTTGTCAAAGCTCCCAATTAGAAGACGTTTTCAGTGCTTGACTTGAGACTTGTCCGCTCGTTGGTAATAAAGAAAGTAAAGAAAACATGACAATTGGAACGGATGAAAGAAAATACATTAAATTATGAAGTAATGCATCGTACAAGAGACTTTAAAAAATAGAGATTAAAAATTATACAAAATAAAATTATAAATTAATTTAATTTTCTTTTAATTTAATTATTTTGTGATTAAAATATTTTTCTTAAAAAATATCACTTCTTTAAATTATATTTTAAAAATTAAAATAAACAAATATAAAAAATGTGAAAGGGCAGATTTTTACCACCAAAACAAAAGGCTTTAAAAATCTTCACTGCCGTCCTTCGGCAATTAATACTAATTATTAATTTGTTTGGAGTAAAATTATATTTATAATTTTAAAGTGATTAATCTTGCGTATTTTTAAAAAAAAAAAAGAAAATTAATAAATGAATCTATATAAATGATAATATGTTATTAATAAATTCTATTTTATTTTTAAGAAAATACATGAAACTTACATATTTAAAATTATATCTAACGTTATTTTTTGTTTTAAATAAATCTAAATATAAGTTTAAAGAGTGTAGGTCTTGCACAATTCTTTGTAAAAAAAATTAGTCCTATGAAAAAAACGAAGGAATTTCTTAACTCGTATAATCTTTTATCTAATCTTATCTCAATATTTAAATATCATAAATATAAATATTTTTTAATTTGAAATCTTCAACTTTTTTATTTAATTATTATTTAATCATTATAATTTTTTAAACTTTCAAATAAAATATAAAAAATAATTCAATTTTTTTTTAAAATTTCAAAACAAAAATTATATTATAATAATATTTTAATTTTATAATATTTTTATTTAATTTTATAATATGTTATTCGCAAATCATTTTATTCCTATTCATTGATTATTTCATCTCTTCTAACTATTCAAACAAACGTGTCTCACGGGGCCGAATGTTGAGTCACTTCTGAAGCTTTTCCAAGGTGGTTGAGCTGCCATCATCGAACCCCATTATAGCGCTCAAATCAGAGGTTCGGACAGAGGCGGTAGGGACGGATTTATCCTAAGAAGAAGATCGTGGGGACGGACTGAGAAAGCGAAAATCTTCTAAGTTTGTCGATTTGTTTCTTGTTTCATATTGAACATATGTAGATAAAATGTGCAAATTTAAAAAATTTGGAACTAAATTATCATGACCCATTAAAGTCCAAAGATGACGCTTGTAACTTTCCTTTACATCAAAGTAATATTCAGTTGCATTCCCTTAAACTAAAGTTTGCATGGTTATGGAACATATCTGTATACAAGAATTTAATTAAGGAATATACTACTGGTAACCTATAAACAACCAATAAAATCAATCGATGCAGTGTAAATTTTTTTTTTTCTCTAATTTTATTTAATGATTTTTTTTTTTACATCTTTTTAAATATTTTGAAAAAAAGAAAATATCACTACACTTATATTCACTTCATTATAAAATAGAAAAATAAAAATAAAATAAAATAAATATAATCAGTCAAGTTTATCACTCAAATTTATCGATTTAACTAGCATTTTTCTATCATTTATACAAAAAGGAAGTGCAGAATATAGTTAGTGTAGAGTTCAATGTTAAATGCTCACTTTTGACCTAATCTCCCCCTTCTCTCTCTCTCTCTCTCTCTCTCTCTCTCTTCAAAATGATGAAATTCAGGTGTGTTATCTGTGTGTATGAGAGAGATGGCTCCTTTTAGATACCAAAATTATCTCAACCCCTATTTAATTTCTTATTATTATAATTTTTATATATTTTTATAAAAAATATATAATAAATAATTCAATTTTTTTAAATCTTAAAATAATAATAATATTAAAAAAATAATATTATAATAATATTCTATTCAACTTTAATCCTTAATCTAAAACTATCCAAACGGGACCTTATTAGCAATTATAGTTCCAATGATGATGCCCCCTCAGCCCTGAATCGGATAAGAAATACAAAGCCACTGAATTAATAGAATGCAGTGTACTCTCTATATATTATCATATAATGAGGAGCCGGACTTGCGATTAGAAAAACACGTATAAATGATATTTCAGAGACAGAAACAAGCAGTAAAAGTTTATACATCCACAACGCAAGGCAGTAAGTTTACTCTTAAAGCAGAAGGATAACATAATGTGAATAAGCTGAGACAACCAATTCAACATGACAGCAAGAACAACGTGGACAATGAAATTAATACAAAGATTCACATAACATGTTAGATATTGCAATAGTTGAAAGTATTTCAGAATGTTCTCCTTTCCATTCATTTTTAATTGGTGAGTCAGCAACTCAACTAATAATACTACATTTCCCGGGTTCAATCGGAAAAATTCCCTGAAAACTTTGAATTGCTTCTGACTCTAATTGATATGATCATTGCTATTCCCTGAAAACTCAAAACTCACAAAATCCTGGTTCTTTGCACCTAAAACCATATCAATCTTTAATTAATAATTAATTTATCAAAAAAGCAAGATCCTCATATTTGAGAAGATAGCCTAATACCAGAAACCAGAAATCACGATTCTACATATATCTTCATATCTTCTCAAGATGATCTGTTATTGAATTTTAATAATTTTTTAAGCATGAAGCATAAGATACATTAGCACTTTGTTATATAATCACTTTAAGTAAATGTACATGAAATTTCTCCTCTAAAAAATGGCCAGTCAGTGGAACTATTCTGTAAGGAAGCACCTTCTTTGTAAGGAGGCATCAATTAATTTATGCTTCCAAACCATTAATGGTATAATACTTCACATTACTGGACCACTGTGATCAGTCTCACCGTGTAAGGATACTATGTGTAAATCTAATCTCAAAACTTCTCATAATTTCCTTTCCAAACATCACTCAAACACAAACAGTTTTCAACTTTGAATTTGTTCATCTAATTACTACCTAATCAATTCATTTTTCCCAAACTTCCAAATAAAACACAAAAAATAATACTACTTTTTCAAATTTAAAACAAAAATAAGATTAAATAATTATATTCTAACAATACTTTAACTTTATAATATTTTTATTCAACGTTTTTTCTCTCATTTTCCAAAATCCAATAAAACATCTTAATTAAAACCATTTTACTACTATTCACAATCCCATCTCACCTCCCAAATGGGCTCTTCATTTGATCACAACACGAAGAAACGCACTAATTTTAAAGAACCAAAACAATGAATAAGAACAACTTGTAAGTCAAGACATTCATGAAAAATAAACATTTTTAAATAACAGATTTCAAGCAAACATATAAGAACTATTATATTTTTCACAGTACAGAGATCATATATCACCTCTTCAAAATGGCAACCTCATAGAAGAAAACATAAATCAACACATTTTGGATGAATGGTTTTAAAAAAATGGTGAATGAAGAAAGATGATGCACAAGTAGATTATCAAATAGATGACTGTGCAATATTACTTCATGGGTTGATCAAAACATCAATCCAAACAAAAGTAAAAGAACTTTTAAATTTTAATACGAAGAAGGTAAACTGTAATTAGCCCTATGCAAAAGGAGGATTATAATTTAAACTTCTTTTGACTCTCATTATTTTATTTGGGTGACAGAAATGGCATGAGTGCATGCATATTAAATGGCAAGAGTGCAGATACTCCATGGTGTCACCCCTCCCCAACATCTCCCAACCACCACCACCAATGGGAGTATATGCACACAAAACAAAGTCGCTAGATGATACCATATGCAACATACAATAGTAATGCACCAACTCCAATAAAATTCACAAATTTAACAAAACTCCAAAAAGCATGTCAAACTGACATAATCTCTAATGAATGACAGGGAAATTACCATCAATATTGAAGAATCAGTAAACCAAAGAGAGATATAGTTAATGAATTATATACAATGCAAGACTGTGGAGCACATAAAGTACAAATTTGAAGATCACAAAGTGATGAAACTTTAGTAATTCCTCAAAACAGATGGGAGAAAAGCAGCAACTAATACATTACAATTATATGTAACACTATGTTTCATTTAAACACCGTATAACAGATAATTAATTAACGATTATGGAGACATTTATTATTATACCTTTGCCATGACTTATCATTTTTTCTTTCGATAAGTCAGTCAAAAGACCTTATCAATTCTTCTCCTTTACCTCTTGAGCAACAATAAGTTCCTCCATGTAATCAGCATCATCATTATTGGAAGGCATCAGCATCTCATCGTCAATTGTGAAATTGTATCGTGCACCAATAGCTCTTAGAAGCTGGAACACTTCAAACATAGTAGGCCTGTCCTTGGGATTTGGTGCTACACAACTACAAGCAACTTTAAGAAACTGAAAAGTCTCACCATCCACACCAGTCCCAACCAACGATTTATCGATGGCATCATGGAGTTGGGAGTTACCCAACAGCTGAGTAATCCATTCTACCAAATTTCCTTTGAAGTCTTCAGGAGCTTTGGCGACATGTGTAGGTCTCTCACCAGTCACCAACTCAAGAAGCACAGTTCCAAAGCTGTAAATATCACCCTTTGGAGTGGCCACCAGAGTTCGTGCATACTCAGGAGCAACATAGCCCAAATCCCCAAACTCCCCATTCACAAAAGTACTCATATGTGTATCAATTGGATTCATGAGCCTAGCAAGGCCAAAATCAGATATTTTGGGCTCAAAATCCACATCCAGTAGGATGCATTTGGAGCTTATGTTTCGGTGGATAATGCGGGGATTGCAGTTATGATGGAGCCATGCTAATGCTCTAGCTGCCCCTATTCCAATCTTTAGCCTCAAAGGCCACTCCATAAGCTTGGCACCATCATCCACAGGATGCAGCTGATCATAAAGGGTACCATTTGGCATGTACTTGTAAACCAAAAGCCTCTCCTTCTTAGCCACACAAAAACCTAGAAGGGGGAGCAAGTTATGGTGTTTTACACTCCCAAGGGTAGCCATTTCAGACAAAAATTCTTTCTCTGAGTGTTGAGATTCCTGCAACCTCTTAACCATAAGCGAAGTGCCATCATCAAGGACTGCTTTGTACATGGTTCCTGTTCTTCCCGACCCAATGATATTGTCTTTGCTAAAGTTTTTAGTAGCCTTCATGAGATCATCAAGTTTCATTTTCGAAACTGACGTTTCAAACATGGATACCTGAGGCAAAATAGCTTTATTTCAACTATAATACAGCAGCTTGAACAACGAGCAATAACAGAAATTCGGTAAAATATGTAAATGCATATTCGCACGTGTGTGTGTCTGTCTTTATATTTAAAAATATGTACATATATACATGTGTGTGCTGAGAGAGAGAGAGAGGGAGAGAGATCAAAGGCAAAAAAGAAAAAAAAAATGAAACTACTCTCTTCACAATAAGTTATGGATCAAGGAAAGGTCCATTAAGTTAGCTTGCCTTGATGCCTTTAGTTCCCTTCAAACTCTTTGCCCATTTGTTTCCTTCAGGGTCATCGTCCTTCTTCTTCACAGACACTCTACGTAACAAGAAGAACATACCAATACTCACACCTATGGCTGAAACAGTAACCCCACCAATTGCTGCTGCCACAATAAGTACAGTGCGAGACTTCTTTGGAGCTGCCTGGCAAGGATCCAAAGGTTTCCCACATAGTCCAGGATTATTTGCAAAACTATCAGCTTGAATTGAAGAATTGGCAAAGACAGGAATTTGCCCTGTCAATTGATTGTTCGCCACACTAAATTTCTTAATCCGAGAAAGCAGGCCAAATTGTGGAGGAATCTGACCAGTGAACCTGTTACGGTCGAGCTCAAGGGTATTCAAATAAGAACAATTCGAAAGGCGAATAGGGATCTCCCCCGATAAATTGTTCGATGAGAGATCAAGAACCGTCACAAACGTTATAATTTCGTTGATATCTTGCGGAAGATTTCCAGACAGTTCATTGCTAGAAAGATCTAACCCTGTTAAGCTCGAGCAGTTCTGAAGGCCACGAGGAAACTGGCCCTTTAGCCCCATATCTGAAAGCCGTATATTTAAAACCCTGTTCTCATCAGGGTGCCAACAATCAATCCCCGTAAACTTACAGATGAAGCCCTCGGTACTGTTCTCAAAATTCCATGAAGAATTCAAGTAATTATAAGGATCCTCAAGTGAATCCTTCAATGTTTTTAAGCAGTAAATATCGGTCTCAGTACCGTAACTCAAACTACAACTAAGTAGCAGCCAGAGAGGAGCAACGATAATGGCAGTAAGAAGTCGGCAATTCAGAACCATTGTCATCAAGATTTCCAGCAAAGGGACGGGGAGGTACAGATTAAGAAAGAGAAGACTAGCAGATTACTTTTGAATGCATACTAAGTGCTCGAAATTCTGTACCTGCAAAACCGTAGCCCTCATAACATCATATCCTGAGACAAATTCAAGACAAACACGAGTAAGTAAAAACCCAATCCAGCTCTACACATATATTCTTTTCAAAGCATACCAAGCTAGAAATATGAACACCCGAAAAACCTGAAGCATCCTTATTCACATGGCGATACGAATTTGGTAAGAAATCTAAGAACTTGACTTACCCAATTCCAGTTGACTGGTACAACTCTGTACTCGCAAAGTCCACAATAAAGAACGAAAAACAACTAACCAACTACACGAACGGAAATTTGTGAGAGAATTCAACTAACCTGAGATTAATATTTCAGAAACTGTAACACGGAAAGAAGGAGAAGACTTGGGGTTTTTTCTGGGCACATTAGAGAGGTTATGAAACAACGACGAAACATCATCCTGTCCTTGAGGATAGGTTGGAATATTCAAAGCCGGTATAAGAGCGTAAATTTCACAAGGTAAGAGAAAAGAGGATCACAATTGAATTCAACAAAGCAAGTGTGAACTGGAAAAGCTTTGGTGGAAAAAATGGGGATTTTTAGTTTACAGAAAGAGAGTCCAGAAAAGGATATGGAGGTTAATCGGACATCGGGTCAAAGAAGGAAGGCCACTTTGTCAAAGCTCCCAATTAGAAGACGTTTTCAGTGCTTGACTTGAGACTTGTCCGCTCGTTGGTAATAAAGAAAGTAAATAAAACATGACAATTGGAACGGATGAAAGAAAATACATTAAATTATGAAGTAATGCATCGTACAAGAGACTTTAAAAAATAGAGATTAAAAATTATACAAAATAAAATTATAAATTAATTTAATTTTCTTTTAATTTAATTATTTTGTGATTAAAATATTTTTCTTAAAAAATATCACTTCTTTAAATTATATTTTAAAAATTAAAATAAACAAATATAAAAAATGTGAAAGGGCAGATTTTTACCACCAAAACAAAAGGCTTTAAAAATCTTCACTGCCGTCCTTCGGCAATTAATACTAATTATTAATTTGTTTGGAGTAAAATTATATTTATAATTTTAAATTGATTAATCTTGCGTATTTTAAAAAAAAAAAAGAAAATTAATAAATGAATCTATATAAATGATAATATTTTATTAATAAATTCTATTTTATTTTTAAGAAAATACATGAAACTTACATATTTAAAATTATATCTAACGTTATTTTTTGTTTTAAATAAATCTAAATATAAGTTTAAAGAGTGTAGGTCTTGCACAATTCTTTGTAAAAAAAATTAGTCCTATGAAAAAAACGAAGGAATTTCTTAACTCATATATTGATGCTCGTATAAATTATTACTCATTTATTTTATTCTTTAAAATATAATATATAATGGGTTTTTTAATATAAATTATTGTGATATAAAAAAAAATTAAAAAAATAATAATAATTTGTACATTTTTCATGTAAATATTTGGTAGTATTCATCATGTATTATTTATTATTTTCCAAAATGATGTATTCATTCTTTTGAACATAATATATAAATGAATGATGTCCGCTGGAAAAGAAACAACAAACACTACGCGGTCCATGGTAACCGAGATGACCGAGAGAGAACAAGGCCGGTTGCAAAGGACAAATTAACCCAAATGAATATCAAAACAATTCAGGTGATTTCGATTTATTTATTAAAATTAATTATTAGAATTGAATTGAATGAAATTAATCAATTGTTTAATCACACTTTTTAACACAGTCTTGAATTGATGCGCTCGTGTTGACTGTTGAGCGCTGAAGGCTCGAAACAGGCAGCTCCAAACAATTCTCATGATATCACCGGTCTCTATTGACCTCGTCAACACCGATAGATTTAAGACATGTATATGCTAAAATATAATAATAAAAAAATAAAAAAAATTGAAAGTTAAAAGTTAAAAACCAAAAAATAATAAAATTTTCCTATATATTTAAAAGAAAAATACAAAATTTTTTTAGGACACCGATGTAATAATTATGGTGCAGCTTCACGTCTTATATGGACTCAGACGTCATTTCTTCTCGTTTCTCATTTACATTTATTTTCCTTCCTTTACTCTCATGAATCTTGTTTCTTTTCGTTGTCTTCTCCCCACAACCTCCCTCACCTCCTCTTTCCTTCTCTCCCTCTGCTCTCACACAGTCTAGGATTTTCCTTCCCTTCCCTTGCCCTGCTCTCACGCAATCTAGAATTTTTGTGCAATAATAAAGACCCAAAAAAGGGAAGAGGAAGGTAAATAAAATGACGAGAAAATGGAAAGAAACAATGACGAAAACAAAATCCAATAACTAATCGTACAAAATTACACTGAAAATCTAAGGGTTTTGTCCACGACGATTGCTGACATCGATGGACTTCATTGAGAATGAGGTGGAGGCCGATATTATTGGAAAAAAAAAACTTGCTGAATCCGGTTCATTTTCCACCACCATAACTCCTCTAAAAAAAGAAATGAAAAGTATCAAATTGCTTACCATTGACAGAAATGTGAGATCACATTGGGAGAGAAGGAAAGTTTGTTCTTGGAATCAGCATTGGATTTTTGGATTTGAATGTCAGAAATTTAGTGCATCATCACGCGGGGATCCTTCAAAGTTGAGAGAAGATGGAGACTGAGGATGGGTAACCTGAAATAGTTCGTTTGTACTCATATAACAATCTAAATATTTTAAGAGTTTCATTTTTTTTTTTTTGCGTGATCACTATATTTCACATAAAAGAGATTTGGGATCTTTTAGCTCTGAAAAAATTTTCAAAAAATAGCTTCGACCTAAATGCAGAGAACGGATCTGAGAACGCGAGTTTGGGTTTTGCATGCCTTACTCAGCTTCAAAGAGGCTTTGTGGAGATGACGAAGACCTCAGATTTCTATCAATGGCAATCAATTTGGTAGAAATCGTCGTCGTCTGTGCGTGGAAGACAAGTGGTAGACCTCGTTTCTTTTTTTTTTTTCTTTTTAAATAATTGGCTTACATGGAGTCGCGAGGCTGGGACGAGGATCCCCTCCCGGGGGTCCTTAGTATTACTCAGAAAAATAATATCCACTCATTTACACGATCTAATTCTAAGCAGAGTATTTTTGAGCTAATGTTATGATCACTTATAAAAAGTCACTATCGAAGATCAATCAGATGATACCATGTAATCATTTTTTCAAGTAATAGATTACAGCGCATAGTAGGGGATCAAAGGGTTTTTGCATCAGGTGGTTGTCTCTCCCCCCTTCACGCCCTCAACTTTTGAAAACTCACAATTTGCATCTTTCCTTCCTTATCGAGAAACCAAGCAATGCACACAAAAATGGAAGTTTTCATTTCCTAGGTTTTCTGAGCAACCAAACAATGCCAAGAAATAGAAGTCCAACCTTTTCTCTTCTTTTTTATCCTCTATTCTTTTCCACAAAATCTAATTCTTCATATATTGCAAAAATAATTTCAGAATCCTAAATAATTTCAAATATTAACCCTTCATATGCAAAAATGGTCATTCTACATACAGTCCTCTTAAGAGGACTGTATTGTAGTCCTTGATGCGTATATTTACCAAATTATCCCTAATTTTATTATTGAATTGACAAAATTATCATTCTTTACAAAATCTACCTAAACTCAAAAACTTCAAAATGAAGGAAATTGATTTTTCCCTTTGCTGTTCCCCCGACCCAATCTCTTCCACCATCGACGGAGTCACATACTCCATTGTCAACAACCTTTTTGGCCTCCATCGACGAAGTCACAGACATTCCTTTTACTGATATTTTCTTGTACAAGCTCTTAGGGATGTCTGTGTGAGGGGGGTAATTGCGATAGAGGATAAGGTAGTAGACAACCTTCAGAATGACGCCTGCCTATTACCTTTCTTCCAGTGACTTAGAAGGAATTGCATTCGGTAAAATTCCTTCAGTTGGATTCTGAGTATTTCCTACTCAAACTAAACTCCTCCCACATGAATTCTTATTATACAAAGACGATAAATTTAGTTAGCTCGTTATAGTTACCCCTGACATATTGATAGTGTGGTGATCGGAGATTCTATAAACATTTAATGCCTGGCAGGAGGCATGTCGCATTAAATGCAGATTGATGTGAATATCTAAAGATATCTATTGATCGATCGGAGGTAATCATATTATTAGAGATATTATTGAGAAGAAACAAAACTAATAAATTATCTCAATAAATCTAGGATGGGAAGGGGAGTAATCTGTTTCCGATATTCTCGGATGATTACACGTGTATCTGATCAATATTTCAGCTCATATAAAAGAAAGAATAAATCACTCGAAAAAGGGATGAACATTTATCTAGAGCTCATTGGAATCGTTGTCTTGGATATATCCACTTTGGTCTCTAACTAAAGTTTTGGAGAGTTCTCAAGATCGAGGAACCCAACCCTCTATCTTTGTTGTTGTAGATTAGGACTGGAAATTGCAATTCAACTCAGGAGTGTAGAACACACATTAACAGTCTGTACCTTGATGGATTTCAATTCAATTGGACAATCAAAGAACAACACGAACCCCAAAAATAATGGCTCACTAGTTATCAATCTCCCTAAAATGCAATCGGGTCCTCGTAGACATACATTTTTTTCCTGGGTCCAAGTAATTTGGTTGGTTGGTCGTCCAACAAGACAAAGCACATGTATGAACAGGAGCAAAGCAAATATCTTTGAGCTTCTGTTTACAAACCAATACTAAATTAGAGGTAATAAAAAATGGTGTAATTTTTTTTTATCTTGAGTTTTCAGATGCCAAAACTGGAAGCAGTTGCCTAGATTGCTTTGATAATGCTATAAGTGGGACTCAGGACGAGAAGGGGAAAAAAAATTTGGTCAGTGGAGATGCCCAATTGCGACGGCACAGTGACGATGCCCATTGGAGACGGCACAGTGGTGATGCCCAGTGGAGACGGCACAGTGGTGATGCCCATTGGAGACGGCACAAGAGTTTGGGCGTTGGTTCTCTCTCTCTCTCTCTACCTTACCTTCGCTATTCCTTAGGGCCTCATCTTCCTGTTAGGCGTTGGTTTCTCTTAGCTTTTACTCAAACGAAACGCACCATTTGTTTAAGTCAGGTCTACCTGTGCATTCCCCAAACGGAGACTACATATAGAGTTTTTTATGCAATATATTGCAAAAATAGCCAGTATAAGTGTACCGATATGCTATTGCTAGATCCTTTGAAAAATACTCAAACCCCCAAGCTTCGAGCTTTAAATCCAATTCGAAAAACATAGTTTTTTGCATAGCTCCGTTCTTCATCTTCCATTCTTACTGATTTGCTCATTGCAGAAGAAAAAAAATATCATTTTCTTTTATTTTCTCAGCGACCAAACAGAAGGAAAAAAATATCATTTTCTTGCAGTTTCTTAGCAACCAAACAGAACATATCAAGACTCTCTCTCTCTCTCTCTCTCTCTCTCCAAACTAATCATGGTTTTGATAAACAATTGGACTGGTCGTGATGGGGGCCCCCCCTCTTCTTGGGGGCTACCGGTGTTGTTGGTCCTGTTTTCAAGGGTACGTATGTGGGAACACCCCTCTTCTTGCAAAGCACCAGGAGAGCTTAATAGATGTGGTTCCTCTTCTTGCAGAGCTTCATCTCCAAAGAGTACGTGCTCAAGGAGGGACAGAGCGGGGGAGAGAGAAAGAAAGAGGGGTGGTGATGTTCCAATGGGTATTTGTCTTTGCAATCGAGACCCAATTTGGGAGACTTACCTGAGAGTTAGGTAGCTTGGGTTCTGGCCACTTTGGACCCGTTAGAGATTTGCAAATTGGTGATGTTGAATCGGGCTATTCATGGAGTTTCGTTGGGAAATTATCAATTCTTGTTAGGAAAGTGTTCGGTGAGTTGCTGGGGGCCTAGGATTGGGTGAGAGAGAGAGAGAGAGAGAGAGCAGGTAAAAGGGGATGGGGAGGGCTGGGGTCGGATGGGGGAGAGGTGGGCTCGATTCAGAAGTCAATTCCCTGCTGCGCGCCTCAGCTAATTTATTATGTGTCCCCTATGTGGCATTCGAAGATTGGCTTCCGATATTTACATATTATCGATATCACTTGCAGGGAAGATTATCTCGATTCTAAATGATGATTTTTTTTTTTTTATATTAAATAGCATTCTTACAAAATAACATCAACTTCAAAGAATCAAACACAATTATATAAATAATTATAAAAAAATATGTGACTCATCCCCAATACCATGATCACGAGAAGAGAAATTCTTCAACCAAAAAGATATTTCATAAAAATAACACCATGGTCATGAAAAAGATAAATGTTTTACACACAATATATCTTGATGAGTTATATTAGATTATGAAATTATTTTTATTGTAAAATATATTTAATACAACACATTAAGATATATCAATTTGGCATATTTATAATTATTTTTATAAGATTTATTTGTAACTATAACTCTTAATATCTCATCTGAATATTTACCGTACGTGAGGTCAACAAGTATTCTTCTGTACTAGTATGTAAATCAAGGGACGAAGATAATTGCACGACAAAACCATCACCATTAAACACGTGCATCATGCAGTCAATCTGCCAAAATTAAAATGTTACGTCCTAAGGGTAGCAGCAATTAATGAGAAGGAAATATATACCAACCTCTATAAATAATTAATGTCACCAAAACCCAAGTAAGTGGTGACTTTCTTATTCATGCAATATGTCATTTATATATGACTGTAACAAAGTTTTAAGGTTCTCTTTTAAGCCATGTTTGAATGCAAGATGCGTATCATGATATCTTATTTTATCTTATTTTATTTCATAATTATATAATTATTTAAAATTTTTTTACAAAATATAATAAATAATTCATTCTTTTCAAATTTTAAAATAATAATAAATTTAGAAAATAATATTATAATATATAATATTTTATTCAACTTTCATCTTAACTTACATTCCAAACTCTATCTGAATTTAAAAATTTTAAATTAAATGAAAAAGATATAGAAACATGAAATGGGACTTCCAATATTTATTATACATTAATTTTATTCGAAAGATTTATAGGATAATGATAATTTATCTATGACCCATTTCGTATGTTTATATTTCTCATAATACTTAACTTATGGGCATTTTTTCCCTATGATAATATACACAATGCTATAGTTATGCGACCTTAAATTAGAGGCAACATTAATATTTATATGAAATTTTGTCATTCTCTATCACACTCGTTGACGTAATATATTTAAAGTGATTTTAGATTTATAATTTTTTTTAATGGAAAGACTATATTGTATATATAATAATAGAAGTTTACGGTTGTGACGAATAAAAAAGAGAAAGATCTTGTAATATAAGTCAAATTATTCAACTGATCTATGGCACTCCTGCACACATTTGTGGCAGACCTTGTCTTAATTTCTAAAACTTTTAAATGACAAAACTTAAAAAAAATTTCAATTTCAATTTGTGGGTTATTTGAGAGAGTGTTTCTCCAAAAAAAAAAAAAAAAACCAACTCCATCCTCTAAAGAGGAGAAGGAAATCACCACCTTTATCCTTCAAATAAGGAGGGTAGCAAACTTCCATCATCTAAGGAGGGCATGAACCAATCTAGGAATAAGTCTATTTTAGTTTATTACTAGATAACAACAACCAATATTGTCCAGATGACTAACACAAGAAGGAGGTGAATTGAGTTATATTAAAAATTAACACTTTAAACTAAATACACAATATAAAATATAAACAAAATATGAAACAGTAGGAAATATAAATAGTAAGAATAAAAAGAAGCAAATTCAGTATTTCAACAAGATTTAACTCTACTGCCTACGTTCTCACCTCAAGTTACCTATTGAAAATTCTCAAATTCACTATTCAATCTCTTTCAGGTAGAGATAGAAATCTATTATCTCTTTGAGTAACACTATTACAAAGAATCCGTATAGAACATCCTTTATACTTACAATCATCTCACACTTGGTGATTCAACTATTTCCTGTATAGAGTACATTTTATACACATAAGAGTTATACGCATCTTCTTACTTATACAAGAGTTGATAGTTGATAGATTATCAAAATACATTTCTTAATGAGTGAGATAAGAACAATACAATGCAACCTATATATCTCTCAAAATGAATAAAAATTAAGGCTCAATGTTTAGACAAAAGAGAGTGAAGATTTTGAATGAATGATGCAAAACTTAACAATTGATATGTAATCTTTTGTTGTGATTTTACAAAATTCAAGTGAGTTATTTATAGGCAAATGAGTCATCATTTTCAAATTTGAAAAATTCATATGTTAAATAAGAGCACAATTCACTTTTCAAAATATTCAAATAAAAGCATCTCATTTTTGCAATTGTCAAAGATAACATTATTAATTTTTTAAAATATTCAAATAAAAGCATCTCGTTTTTGTATTTGTCAAAGAAAATATTATTCATTTGTTAAAATATTCAAACAAAACATGTATATGTCATGGATGACAATCAAATTTTAATAATGTCATGCATATATAAAAATTACAAATTTCGAAATTAAAATTTTTAATAATATCATGCATATATGAAAATTATAATTTTCAAAATTAAAACTTTTACTGATGTTATGTACATGTGAAAAATATAATTTTCAAAACTAAGACTTTTAGTGATATCATGTACATGTGAAAAATACAATTCGATATTTTATGAGAAAAAATTAATTTTAAATTTTAATCCAATTTCAAATTTTATCAAGAGATGTACAAAATACCTTATGAGCTTCATTTGTATACTTGTGCTCTTTATTGTTTATGCTTAATTTGTTAATGTGCTTGACTCCATTGCGTAAACAATTTGAATTTAAGACTTGAATTCATTTATTATCATCAAAATCTATATATAGATACGAAATTTGAAACCATGAGCTCAATAACTAACAAATAACAGGGAAAATACATAACAAAGAAACTAAGGTGGAAAAATGAAAAACACTGATAAATATCAAGCTGTAGTGGTGCGTGATCGACACGTGCCACAGTAGGAGGTATCTGTCACACAATCCCCGACGCTATCGATAGAGCAAGGATGCAGTGCAAAGCAGTCGCAGGTCACTCTTGTAGATGCGTGTGATAAACATCCAAGAGCAATACCTTGTGTGGAAGACACCTTTCATCCAATGACGAAATCCTTCGTTAAACTTGTAGATCGGTGGCAAAGACTCCCTTGTGGTGCGCATGGTGGCTGCAATTCATTGAAAAATGGTAACGACATTATCCTTGTTAAATATGGCGACAACTTGAAAAAGAAAATTCAAATAAATATGAAACCCTTACTTTAACCGACGAGGAGAGGAGGGAGAAAGGAGGAGGGAGGAGGACGAAGTCGCGACTTTCACCCCCTCTGCGATATCTGAGGTGCGTTCCTTAGAGGGCGGCAGGAGTTCTCTAACATAGAGAGAGGAGGCCAGCTTAGGAGACTAGCATACTCAAGTGAATTTATTTGTTAATTACTTAAAAATGGAGATTACTAAAGTTATTGTTACATCGTTGAAATGCGTGTAATTGGATACAACAAAATTTAAGTGGAAAAAAAAAACATTTTTCTTTGATTACTTGCAGAAAAATAAAAACAAAAAAAATGTTTTCAATAATATTTTGTTACCTGAGATAATAAATAAAAAATGATAATGGTTAAACGAATGATTAATTATTTACAGTTAATTTACAGTTAGTGAGTCATGAAGTGATCCTCTTCAAAGGATTAAACTTGTCACAAGACAAGCGGAGAACGACGCCGTTGCAGCTGGATAGAATTATAAATGCCCAATCAGACATTTTTCGTACTCTTTTCGTTTGGCTGCTGCTGCTCCCCCCCCCCTCTCTCTCTCTCTCTCTCTCTCTCTCTCTCTCGTCTCTGTGACGCACACGAGCTCCCCTGGCTGCTCAATCTCCATGATCTGAGGCAAGTATTCGTTCCTATTGTTATTTCTTCTCCATTCTCGTCCTCTGTTTTTTTCTAATCTGTGTTTAGATTTACTTTGATTATCAGATCTTGCTTTGCTTTGCTACTTAGGGTTTCTTGCACAGGAACTTGTAGGGCTGGCTGCTTGTTCTCAATTCTTTCTTGTTTTTTTTTTTTATGGTTAATTTTTTCTGCTGCATTTCGCACTAAGTTTACGCGTTGGATTACTAAGGGAATGTGGGCTGAATTACACTCTCGTATCACCCTGTTTGGGTCAGATCGAACGGCTTAGGAGGGGATTGGGTTTTGGTTCTTCATTGCATGTATATGAAATTAATTTTGTTTCTGTTCAATGTCTGGCTCGTTAAGTTGTCTCTAGTTGGTGCTAGAATGGACTGTGGCCATCGACTTATTGAGCTGGTACTTTGGTGTCTCATAGATGATAGAACCCAACGCTTAGGTTGGTTGATTGCGCTGGAAGTAAAGAATGAAGTGAAGAAGAGACTTTGCCTTTCTTGGTTTAGGAGACTATTGCCAGTCTTGTTCTCACACATGTGGAGAATTAATCATTTCTTAAAACATCCGGAGAAACATTTACTCGCTCTCTCTCTCTCTCACTCACGAATATGCACCCCAACCGAGACAATGACTCCACATTTCAGACCACAAATCTTTCAGGGCCATAAAATCAATGTCACCATTACTTTCGGGCGGTTGTCTAAATGGACAAGAAGAAAACACCCCAAAGAGTTTTACTGAAAGGAGATGACAAGAAAATTGTCAATCCAATCAGCTCTATGTTTTGCTCCTGTGCCTCAGCTTTTGTATTGCCTGACCACCTCCAACATGGTTTCCTTGTCCATTGATGCCATTGTGAATATAACTGCTTTGTGTGAATTTTTAGATGCTTCTGCCCCTTCTATCTAGACAAAAAATAAATTAGGGGGTGGGTATGGGTGATGCTTGATGGGCACAGCTGCACGGGTATGTGTATGGGACTGGTTTGGAGTTTTGATCCAATGGTTGAATATAGATGTTCAACATAATTATAGAAAATGATCTAACTGAATTGATTTTTCCCATGTCTCATACATAAAGAGAATTTCATTTATAGATCTAATCAACTGAGTTCCATTGTGATTGGATTTGAAACAGGGCCTTAGTGGTTTATTTTGGGACGTATTCAATTAACTATGTCGACTCTAACAGTATGATCTTGTTGTACCTGTTGGTAGATCATCGTGCCCTGATAATTCTTTTGAATTTACTTGATTAGGAAACTATGTCCTTCATGCATAATTTCGTCTTACATTCTAATACTTCTGCTGCTGTGTTTTTAATGATTTTTGCGTTAAGTGCACTTATCTGAGATGAACGGTGCATTGACTATGTCTTCATTCCTCACTTATAAAAAAAAAGACTGTGCCTTCGTTCCTCACCTGGAAGGTTCCTGAGTTTTTCTTCTTCCCAATTTTGTGGCAGTTTTGTTACTAACGAAAAATAATAATTATAAATAGTTGCAATGTTATCATCCATCAAGTTATATTAATGGTCTTCTATGTTCCTTTATGTAGCTCTGTGTTCATTTTTATCTGGATGGTAGTAGCTCTTTTTATGGACCAGACTACAATAGGATATGTTCTTTGTTTTTATAGTTCATGAATCTAATTTTCTTGGAATGTTGTTTGACACTCCCCTCCCTCTTTCCCTCTCTTGTTTTTTCTTACCTCCAGATTCTCTGCCATGGAAGATACCTTCTCAGTTGTTACGTTAATTGACTCTACGACCTCAAAGATACAACAGCTCCAGAAAGCATTTGCTGAACTTGAAAGTCACCGGGCCATAACCCTCAACTTGAAATGGAAAGAACTTGAAGAACATTTCCATGGGCTTGAGAAATCCTTGAAGAGGCGTTTTCATGAGTTGGAAGACCAAGAAAAGGAATACGAGAACAAAACAATAGCGGCCCAAAAATTGTTGGAGAAGCGGGCAGCTGCAGTTGTGGCCAAGGAACAAGCTTCACTGGAGAGGCTTCAAGAGAAGAGAGATGCTGCTATATTTGCCATTGCTAATGCTCGAGAGAATCCTGCTATTGTACCTGATGGGACCCAATGTGGGGCACCAAGCACAGAAGTGAAGCCAAAAGATGACATGGCTGCTGAAAGTAACTTAGAAGACATCAAAGTTTCTTCTGAAAGTGAAGATGTAGAGGTGAAGTCTTATCCCCAGCTAGTAATACTATGCGAAGCGATGGACTCAAAAGGGCTCCACACCTTTATATCGGACAACCGTAAGAACCTAGCTGCCATAAGGGAGGAGATTCCACTAGCACTGAACGCTGCAGCTAATCCTGCCCGTTTAGTATTGGACTCTTTGGAAGGGTTTTATCAGATGGAAGTGTCCAATCTGGATGGAAAGAAAGATTCTAACTTATTGGGTCTTCGTCGGACCTGTATCATGTTGATGGAGTGTCTAAGTATTTTGCTAACAAGCCAAGATCTAGTCTCTGTTCATGATATCATTTCAGAAGATGTGAAGAAGCAGGCAAAGGTAATTGCTGAGGAATGGAAACCAAAATTGGATGCTCTTGATTTGGATGCAAGCAATGGGAACTCGTTGGAGGCTCATGCGTTTCTACAACTTCTGGCAAGTTTTGGTATTGCCTCTGATTTTAATGAGGAACAATTGTCTAGGTTAATACCAATGGTTTCACGGCGTCGCCAAACAGCTGACCTGTGTCGCTCCCTTGGGCTATCAGAGAAAATGCCAGGTTTGTCTTATTTGCACCCACAACCGTGGATGAAAACCTGTTTTATGATATCCAGCACAATGCTGTAATGCCTGGCATGCCTTTCATGATGAACAAACAAAAAATTGTTTGTTTTGTTGAGCATGTTTCTTGACCTTGTATTGTCAGAGAAATGCCTGACATGCCTTTTATTTGTGAATATTTTCTTTATGGATGAAAACCAATGCATGGTAGATATGAATGTGTTAGATGAAGTTTACTGACCTTATATCTAAGCTCCTCACCATGCCAAACACCTGAAGTAATTAGTCGTTTAAGGTGGGAGACCTATCTTGGATGGACCAACCCGAAGAAAGGGGTTGATTAGATCAAATTTTCCACTTTTGTCCATCATTTTTTTTCCCCTCAGAAAGTTTTCATATTTATATTATGTATTTCTTGGGTTCCACAGGTGTTGTTGAAGTCTTGGTAAATAGTGGAAGGCAAATTGATGCTGTTAACTTGGCCTTTGCATTTGAACTTACTGAGCAGTTCTCCCCTGTGCCTTTGCTGAAATCGTACCTGAAGGAGGCAAGAAAAGCTTCTACACCTGTTAAAACTGGGAACTCATCTTCCACTGCTCAGGTGTGTTCCCCTACTCTGGATTATATTTAAGCAATCTCATTTTGGTCATTTCTTTTCATAATTTCAAATGGGGAGCTAACAAATTGATATGGATCCCTGGTGCATCTTAGACTGTTATGGTTTTTACAAGCTTGTTAGTAGCAAGACAATAAGAGATGTGTTGTCTACAGCACTTTCATGATCTTATAACTTGGGTGAAATTGGTTGTGTGGTAACAACGAGACAGATTCACACCAATGTAAGTGCGCTGAAGTGCTATCAGAACCAGATTCAACTGGTTAGTTTGACTAAGGATTTGATCTCTGACCACTGGCCACTTGGACTTCAGTCTTTTAATTAGACCATTTGGTACAGAGATCTTGATAATTTTGTTGTCCTTGTTTGAACGTTATAAGGTTTAAGTAATCTCATGTCACTTGTGTGGTTTGATCAGTCAGTTGCTTTGCTATTCAAAGACAAGCGTCCAACATGTTTCCTATCCTCATCACCACCTATTTGTTGCAACTCTTTAACCGCTTTTAACCAATAGCATTCTTGGTTTCATGCACATGCATATAGCATTCTCGGCTGTTGGGTTAGATATTGGAGCAGTGTTTTCTCTTGTGTGTGTGTTCTTACTCAAAAAATATGAGTGTTGGCATGTCTCTGTGTGGCGTATTTTTTTGGGGGTCTACATATTCATTCTTTGATGGCCAGATTTGGTAAAAAGGGGTTTGCTTTTGAAGTCCCAGCAGCATGCCATGGTCTGGATGCATCTCATTAAAATGTGGGATGTTGCTGAAGTTTGTTGGGGTCTGCTGAGCTCTAGGTTTTCATATATGGTTTCATTTGATGACGCCTTTCAAATTTGATCTTGTTTCAGAACGAGGTTAACGATCGAGAACTGACTTCACTAAAGGCTGTGATCAAGTGCATTGAAGAGCATAAACTTGAGCAGCAGTTTCCAGTGGATCCACTCCAAAAGCGTGTCCTCCTGCTAGAAAAGGCCAAGGCAGATAAGAAAAGGGCAACTGAAGCAGCAAAGCCTCAACCAAAAAGACCTCGTGCTAATGGTGTCGGATACGGACCTCGCGTCACTAACACTGCTACTGACAAGACTTTCTATCCAAGAGTTGCCGATAGGTATCCGCAGTATGTGTATGATAGGCCATATGCTTACCCAGTACCTGCTGACAACCACTGCCCCCCTCTTATGGCTTCTGCTAGTTACAATATGTCTCCTAGTCATGGCAACTACTTTGGAAATGGCTACCAGTACCAAGCCCCTTATCTTCACTAGGTAGCAAGCAACAAAACATGGCGAAAAAAGGTGACTCTGATCCGTTGGTTTTAACTGTTAGGTTTAACCCTGCTGGCTCTTTGTATGTTGTACTGTATGAATTAATGAATTTTGGTATTTGAAAAAAAAAAAGACAAAAAAAAAAGTGTTAATTCTTAGTTGATGTACCAGATGATGCTTCGGTTCTCTAATATATATATGCACAATATTTTAATTTTGTAAATAAGTATTGTTGTCTCGTTTGTATGTTTTCTTTGGGATTTCTATGGTATGTGAATAGGAAAATTATGCTTGAAATGAGGTGGTGGGTGTTTTATGCTTCACATGCATGGAATGGCCTATTCAATGGCAAGCTTCGACTCTCCCCTGGCACGATCCGGCCTGCCTATGAAAGGATTAAGAAATCTTTTGTGGCATCGGTAGTTTATCACTTTTTAAATAAAATTTAAATTTCATGTGTTAAATATAGTAACTATTGAGATAACAATCATTTTAAGTTAAAATTGATAAATATGTTAATGTGGTGAAATAATCGTTAACCGAATTATATATCAACTATGTCACAAGAAAAATAAAATAAATGAATTGGTCATATTACTCGGTGAATATATTTTAAGATTTACTTATAAAAAAAAATAAAAATAAAAATTATAAGAAATATTGAATACGATTTTTACCACTAATTATTTTAAGAAATAATTTATTACTTTTGAAACTAAAAATACCTCTGATGTTATTATATATATATATATATATATATATTTATATATCCTCCCTCTATTCACAAAGGAATGACAGTCACAGAACTCAAACCCACAAATTAAACATAAAGGAAATAAACCATTAAGAGCACTAACAATAGTTTTAACTAAAACTTCTCTTTAAAACGTCAGAGGATTATGAACCAAGAAACAAACCACACAGATTAGCCAGAGTTAACACCTTCCATGGGAGACGTCCTGGTTCCATCTCTGCCCTAAATAATCTGCTACCAAATTTGATATTTGAAATTTCAATTAGAGATACTTGTTGGATGAGAAATTCTACGTAGAAGTTCTATATCATACATCTATTTAAGAAATAATGTTATATTTCAGTTGTAGAGTACGTAAATGCTATTCAGTCATTTTGAAAAAGAATGAAATTTATTATTAAAAAATTAATTCCTTTTATATAAATGAGTGAATCCCGTAATTATTTATTTTTTTAAAGTGAATTTATCCACTCATGACTGTAAATTAGTCAAAAAAAAAAAATAGTAAATCCACGAGAGACCCCACACATGTGGTTTAATTTGTAAAAAGCATTCTTAGAACTCCAAAGATGTAACCATAAGGTTTAATTTTCTTTGAAAAATCAGAATAATTTTTCACCAATTAACTGCAAAGAAAAGAGTTTTCCTTCACTCTCCTTTTTCTTCCATTAATTTTTTTTTTTAAAGAACCTGTCTTCTCGAAGTATCTATGCTTTAGTTCCGTTTGGATTTTTTATTTTTAAAATATATTTATGTTGCTAACTAATGTAGCAAATTTTCATGACAATGGCATGTTTTTCACTTTTATATATTCTCTAATCACTAATTTTTCGTTTTGGATTTTTTTAATAATTTAATCACATTATATATGTGTACATATATATATATATATTTGTTTTTAATGTTTTACTTTCTTTCATATTTTATTGGACATTAAAATAAAAAAAAATCTAATCCATAATATACGACTACGAGGCGAAGAGGATACTTGGCTTTCATGACGTACTACGAGAACCAAAGAATCCATATCTCCAAAATAAGCATAAAAGAACAGAAAACGGACAATATATTCAAAGATCCCAAAACCAGAACGTACTCTCTGTGTTGTATGTTGTCTCAATCTCCCGCTAGCACGAGCATGGCATTTCAAGCTAAAACTCCTCGTATTCGCTTCTCTCACAACTTTCAGTACTCTCCTTTGCCCGCAAATCTTTCTCTTCTCGGCGTACCCTTCAGATCAACAGCTTCACAACCTGGAAGAAGGAAGTCTCTTAAACTTAGCTGCAAATCCAACGGCGACGAAAGCGAGCAAGTATGCTTCTCATTTCGTTTTTTTTTTTCTTTTTTTCTTAGCTTAATTATAGTCTGTTCATCTTATGGATTCAGTTAACTACCCATCATCTGCCATACATTAACTGATTCGTGTATTTCTGTATAATGAACTCCTTTTCGACTCCCTGTCTCTCCAAACTTTGAAGTCATCGATGCCGAACCATAAACCGTGTATTTTTAATCTCAAAGAATCTTTTTTTTTGTGACAGGATTATCTCATAGATGCTCCAGTTTCAGTTGGCGATGGCTTTTCCTTCAGCGGAGGTGCTATTCATCTGTTTTGGATAATCCTACCACTTGTAGTACTATTTTGTTATGTAATTGTGATGTTTGGGTGTATGTGTCTCGATTGAAAAATGTGGGTGTGCTTTTTAACAGGAAAATATTCAGATGGGCCGAGTCGATCAGATGAATGGTTTAAGCAAGGGATGATAGTGGGTAGTCTTGTTCCTTAATTTTGGCTAATTTACTTATGATACCTGCATTTTTTAGGTTTTGGACATCCATATTGCCGGACCTTGTTTTATGGGTTTTATAATAACTAAGTGCATATGAGAGATATTAACCTTTTCACAGAAGTTTATTGTTTGTCATATCACTTTTCCCAGGTGAGAGCTCATCGTGTTCTTGGTTCTGGTGAGAAGGCCAGAGATCCCATTTTTGGACTTAAGATGGGTTCTGGTTCTCAGTCCCCGGCCGATACTTTTAGGTCGATTCTGAAGTATCTTAATGAAAAAATTGCCTTATTTGGAGTCATATTCAGATTGCCCTTTATGATTCATGTTTAGACCCCAGTGGTCTATAAAGATTAAGCTTTGATTATTTGCAGGGTTTCCCATTGAAACATGCTCTGTATATGTGCTTTTGTGCAATAGATGGTTTTGCGTTGAAAGTGGAAGTGCTGATAATCCTTCAGTCATATTAATTCACGGTTTACCTTCACAGGCGAGTAATTTTTTTTCCCTTTTCATATTTTATAACTAACTCTATTTCTTGTTCATTTATTCAGTTCCATTTGAAGCTAAGATGCCCATTTTTTCACAGCCAGGTCTAGGGATGGTGATATGTGTCCATATCCTTTCATTTCTCTAGCTTGCATTCTTTATAATTGTTGGTATGTTTGGTTTCATCTAATTGCATACCCCTTTCATTTAGAGATTGCGTCTGATGCATAAATATAATGATTATTGCAGTAAGCATTGCATTCTTTATGATTATTGGCATATTTGGTTTCATCTAATTGCATGACCCTTTAATTTAGAGCTCGCATCTGATGCATAAATATAATAGTTATTGCAGTAAGCATCATGATAATATAAAATAACAATCTTATTGGCCTGATCTTTTTCTATTTTCAGGCATACTCTTATCGTAAAGTTCTTCCTATACTTTCTAAGGACTATCATGCCATTGCTTTTGACTGGCTAGGTGAGACTATAAATTTAGTTTATTGAGAATCATAGTAGAATCCATTCATTGCACATTGCTTTGCATTTCTGTTCTTATTTCCAACTATTGATGGCGAATATGAGAAAAGTATGGTAAAAGCCTTGTGCCAGTATTGATACTGAAAAGAGGCAGTTGAAAGTACCACTCTTTTCAATTCAATCTCAAAAAGAGGTGTGATAGTTATATAACTTTCTCTTTTTGTATCATTTTTGTGGATCCTGTATGAATAGTAACTTAAAATAATATAACTTATTAAAACCTGCTAATAAACATTGCTTTAAGTTGAAGATCATCGGCTGTTGATCTTAAAGATTGGCTTGGGGCAGAAGAATTTTTTAGTTAGCATTTGTATCTGCTGCATAATGTTAGTAATTTGAAATGTCTCTGATTTTTGCCCCCAAAAGAAAAGCTTTTAGAGAATCTTAATTTCATTTTGTACGTTGTAAGTCCATCCAGCCCATGATGTTTTCAAAAGTTACCTCTATCTTAATACATCAGAATTCTGGACAGTTTCTCTCAATGATACCTAGTTCAAAAAAAAGAAATCATCAATGCTTTCATTTCTTCTTGAAAATAAATATTGATACAGTTGTCAGATTGCATCTTATCATGAAATATTATTTCATTATATGGTAATTACAAAATTTTCCTGCCCTTTTTCTGTCTCTCCAATAGGTTTCGGATTTTCAGATAAGCCTCAACCTGGATATGGGTTTGACTATACTTTGGATGGTAATTTCTTTTCAGCCTAAAAATGACATATCATATATGCTTCTTGATTTCCCTCTTTGTAGTTAATTTTTGTTACGACTGCAGAATATGCATTATCCTTGGAGTCTCTTATAAGTGAACTTGCCCCCAGCAAGGTCTCACTTGTTGTCCAGGTATCTCTTCCTTTCCTGATTATAAAAGCTTGCACGTACTTAATATTCCCTTGTTTTGTGACATGTGACTGAAGAGTGCCTTTAATCTTCGGTGTATTTCCCAGGGCTACTTCTCCCCAGTCGTTGTTAAGTATGCTCTCAGTCATCAGGAGAAGCTCAATGACTTAATACTGCTTAATTCTCCTGTATGGATTTCTTGAATTGAACAAATTAGCTTTGAATTTCTTTTGAACTATGCTCATAATATCACTATGATCATATCCATGGTGGTATACAAACACATGTATGTATGGGGTAAAGTTAAAGAAATCTCCTTAATTTTTTTTGCAATATAGCTCTGGGTTACCTGTAATTCCAGAAATGCCTCTGATCTTCTTCTATGTTTCTGAAATGACATTAGTTTTCCTACTAATTTACCAAATAGGGAAGATTATTTTTTTTTCTCAAATATGCAGTTGATGAAATTTCTCACATTTAGGATTGAAATATTCCCTATATGGTTTTGCTGGCCTTACGCTATATAGCAATTCAAAGAAAGGAATAAGTGAGAGCAAAAACTGCAATCCTTGGCATTAATTATAATTTCAGAAACAAATCTCAATGACATTTGGCCTTATTTTTGGCCCATGGAAGATTCTGAGGACTGTTCTATTTGAATGTATCTGATTATGCATAATGACAGTGATGAGCATATTGTTTTGTTGTTTAGGATGACAGCAACTAATGAAAATGTTTTTTCCTCTGAATAAAGCTAACAGCCAAACATGCCAACCTTCCATCAACCTTGTCCATATTCAGCAACTTCTTGCTTGGTGAAATATTTTCTCAGGTATGAAGGTCCTAAGAGTCGGGAAATTGAAAGGGGGATGGAGGGGTGGGGTGGGGGTTTTGGTTTGTAAGTGCATTGGCACATGATGCATCTTGTTCCCATGTGCAATTAGGATCCTATAAGGGCTAGTGATAAAGCCTTGACAAGTTGTGGTCCTTACAAAATGAAAGAGGAGGATGCAATGGTTTATAGAAGACCATATCTCACATCTGGTTCATCTGGTTTTGCACTAAACGCAATTAGCAGGGCCATGAAGAAAGAGCTCAAGGTGAAAAATCTTCTTTTTTCCTTTTCCTTTTAAGTCTTTTAAATTAAACTCTGTTTGTTTATGGGCCTTAGAGCTATAATATGCAGTTTAACAGATTAATATTGTGAAAAAAAGGAGTTAAAAAGAAACAGGAAAGGAATGATAACTGAAACACATGGATAAGTGTCAGTTTTCCACAAATCCTAAATTTTCCTCTGACGGGTACTATTGACCATATTCACATGGCACATAATTTGGATAACAATGCTGAACCGTTGCCCTTAGATGTTGTGCAAGATTTTCTTCATGTTGTATGAATTTATAATAAGAGTCCCAATAGCAAACTTTCTTTTAGTTAATTCTTTATCCATCTCTGTGTTCATTCTTATTGCTGTACATGCAGATCTATGTGGAGGATATGCAGAGAATACTGACAGATAAAAATTGGAAAGTTCCAACAACGGTTTTGTGGGGCCAAAGAGACCGCTGGTTGAGCTTTGATGGAGTTGAAGATTTCTGCAAAGATGCAAACCATAAGCTTGTAGAACTACCAACGGTACAAAATTTTCTCTCCTAGTCCATAAAATAAAATCAGCACAGACCCAAACAAAACACACACTCCAATTCAGGTAACTAACAATTGAATGCTTGTGAACTTTTTTGTGCACGTCCCAAATTCATATCCTGACTGCAGAATGAATAGTGGAATTAAAATGCTGGTTATCTAATTTTTTTACTCAGTAATTGCAATTTAATTTTTTTCCTTTATTTTTCCAAAATGCAAAGTAGAAAATTTATAATTGCCTCGCCATCTATACTCTGAAAAGACTATTATGCAGCACTGTTTGATATTCTATCCGATAAGCATTATAGTGGACACCGTAACAGTTGAATAGAACTGGTTCTTATGGGCAGAGTTTGTAGTGCCATCACTGCAACTGTTTGGATGCTTTACACTTATCCTAATAAATTATGGGTTCGAGCTCTTGCAAAAAAATACCTCAAAAAGGAAAACTTGTTGCAGTTTAAGAAATGCCAGCGCCATTCATGGGTATGGAGTGGCTTTGAGACTCAAGACTTACTGAGAAAGGGATATGTTTTGTTTGTGAGGAATGGTAAGAGCATTGCAATTAGGCCTTGGGGTGACCCTTGGCGTTTGCCTGGTTTTAAGCCAAACCCAAATGATGATCCAGCTGATACATGCTAAAATGTAAGCTTGATGACCTAATTGGCCCCACCACTTTCTCTTGGAAGGTTGATTTAATTGCAAATGGTTTTGACAAAGAATCTGGTGGTACAACTTGAAAACAGATATTCCGGCTCAGGAAACTGATGACTTCCTTATTTGGGCAACAATTATTAAAGGTACTTTATGGTTGAATGATGGAATCATTTTTATCTTACTGACCAAATGGCAAGCTTTAAAAGCAGCAGAATCTCATGGCTTCATTGGAGTGGAAGCACTAATGTTGACCAGGTTACAGGATAGATTGAATTTTTACACAACAACTCAGCAACATGTCGATTGTTCGACAAAAAAAATGCCATTTCTGAAGGATATGCGTGTTTCCAATATTATTTTGTAGGTGATTTTATCGTTTGTGCTACAGTTATTGTGGATGATCTCATATGGTACCACAGGCACGATGTGTGCATACTGTAGGGACAACAGAATGCAGCAATGTTAGCTCACAGAAGTGCTGATTCATGCCCTTGGGGTTAAGGATGTTATGCTTGAAGAGGATGCCTAAAGTGGTTTGCAATGCTATATATTGGTCATTATAAGGAATCTGTCCCTAGCTGCATATTGCAGACTCGGTGAGACATAAGGGATTTCTTTTTCCAGGTTTATAATTCAAATGAATCAGGTAGGTTAGTCAAGTGGCCGGATATATGGGACGGCAAATCAACCAGCTGATCTCTTAGTGGCTAAATGGGCAGCTGAAAATCGTAGTTTTGGTTGCACTCTGGAGTGTGATATCCCAAAACATGTTGTAAACTAGGATGAGGTCTTTGATCCCACATACCTCAAATTTTAATGAAGTCTTGCATGCAATAATTTCGTTAAAAAAAGGATTACTTCCATCTTTTTGTCATTATTGTGTGATGATAGGTACTCATTTTTATCGCCATGTATTTTCAGTTTTAAGCTGTTGGGAAAATTAAAACTGCACTTAAACTGTTGTGCTTTGCAGGGAGGACATCATGTACAAGAAGATTGTGGGGAAGAACTTGCGCAGATCATTTCCAGGGTTATCAGCAAAAGGAGCCAAATTTGATGTTACAAGACCATTTCTTCTTGAATAACTAATGATACAAAAACATTATTCTTTAACACATTCAGTGTATATATATATATATATATATATAGTCAGTCTTTGAGTAATGCTAATTAATACATGATTTTATTACGGTGTGCAAGTCCTGCTCACTCCCCTTGAAATACAGATGCGACCACCATACAAAAGTGAGTTTTTTTTTTTTTTTTTATAATTTTAAATTTGGATCCTAGATTTATCCACTTTTTTCAATAGTGCACAAAACTTGTATACCAGCCTAATGACTGTACAAATCATGATGATTTTCTTAGTCTTTATAATAAAAAAAGTATATCAGTGGTTTGATGTTAAAAAAAAAAAGAGGAAGCACATTTCACCTAATTTTTATTTCTTCATTTTCACTCGATTCATGCATTTTTCTCAACCCAATTAGATAATTTTTATCTGACTTCAGATAAAACAATCAATACAGCTGAAGATTAATTTATGGAACAATAGATGTCATTAGTAAGAATATTAATAGTAGTGTATGTGTGAGAGTACGATCTGTTGCTGAGTCAGAAGGCAAATGATGTGTGGTCCTAACCCTTCTGCTTAAGATCTCATGAGACATTAATCATAATTATGGATAAGCTAAAGTGTCTAAATCTAAAGCTGGATTATGTCAACCTATAGCTAAGATCACTGGCCCACCCACGTTCTTCATTCTCCTACTGATGGTGGCCACATTCATAAAGCAAAAACTTACGTACACAATCCTCCAGTTCCCGAGCCTCATGCCCCTTTGACATTCATATCTGTCATAATTTTGTTCTTTTTCTCCACGATCAAAAATCCTTCTAGAAATGCCAATATATATATATATGTATGTATGCAAATAGTCGATCTAGCTATTACTCATGTTAATGTGTGGTTGTGATAACAGACTAGGGTTGGAGTTGACATTGCTGAGGCAAAATGGAATCTGCGCATCTTTTCATGTGTTTTCAAGAGAATTTTATTTTAGAAAAAGTCAATTTAATTTTAAACTAGCTATTACTTTTTTTTTTTAACATAATAGTGTTATTTATGTGAGAAATGATTTTTTTAGTTTATTAAAATGTGGAAGTCTCACATACTCCTTTTGAAAAAAAATAGTGGGTAGATATGAGACTTACATATAAACAAATTAAAATTATTTTTTAAATAATATTAACTTTACTTTCAAAAAAAAGTACACAGGTTTTGCATATCTTAGATGATCTGTATATGCATCTAACATTACTCGTGCACTTGTATTTTCTTTAAAGATAGACATGCAACCTAATATATCTACTTAAAACTATGTTTGGATGTTGAGATAATCTTTATTTATTTGAGTTGATTTGTGAATAATAATATTTTGTAGGCTTTATTAAAATATATTTGAATATAAATAGGTTAAAATATGCGTTTACATGCGTAAAGAAGGTTCATATGTATTTAACTTTTTTATAAAAATTAAAAAAGTAATTAGTCCTATCAATAATTTATTTGAAATGAGTTGAGTTTAATGTTTCAAATATGATTAGGATTTTTCTCTGCGAAAAGAGAGAATTATTAGTAATAAAATTGGGCAGGATCACTACTATATATGTGACTAACTTCTCTTTCCCAAAAAGAAAAAAGAAAAAAGAAATATATCTAATATTCCCATGCAAAAAGCAACCAATCAATCAAAGGCATATATATATATATATATATATTTATAATATATTAACCAAACTAAATTGCCCTTCTACTACGTGGTACTTATCCATGAAAACTCATTGATGTCCCTTCATTTTCAATCTTTTGATCTTTAGCTTTACCAAAAGGCTTGCCGGCTAGCTAGCCTTCCATTCACCCTTGATCACCAATTATCAAATAATATCCCTGATGTCTCGATAGCTCCAAGAATATAATGTGACAGTACTTACACAGCACTCATGTAATTAACTTGTCTGGTCCTTTTCCTTCACCTCTTTCGACGTTCCTTCTTCACTTGTACGATCATCACGTGCAACCTCTAGTACTGTGAAAACCTAACTAAACTGGCCCTAATTAATACATGAGAATGGTAGTGCAGGATGCACAACTCTTTGTTTTTTTTTTTTGAATCAATGCACAACTCTTTTTGAAGTTAGAAATTAAGGAAAAATGTATGAATTTCAAAAGCCTCCGATCTCCAGCTGGTCAAGAAAAACGAGAGAACTAGCTAGCTAGAGAAGAGATCAAGAATTACCAGAATGATTCAACATGCAATTTATCTTCGGGTTTATAAACTGATTAGATAGCAGACATGACATACCATATTTACATCCCCAGGACTGTCAAAGATAAAAATAAGGTATTTTATTGTAGAATAATTTTACATATAATCATGATTTGTATAAATGTCACGTAATCATTTAAAAAAAAAGTGAGATTTTTTATTAAAAAAAAATATATTTTTTTTTCATGTAAGTCCCGTATTTTATACACTTAACTTTTTCAAAATAGTTTAACAATAGAGTACACAATTCAAAATTGCAAATATCTAATTTTCTCTTTGGGGCATGCAGATGGCTGTTGATCATCTGATCGAGACGAATTAAGAGCTAGCTAGCCTAGCTCCGACAATCAAGTCAATATATTTTATATACGATTGATCAAGGGAAATCATGACGATATATAGTTTTGTAAGTAGAATATTATATGAGTGGGGAAAAAATTATAACTACTAATTTCTTTAAAGTCTTATATTATATTGCAGAGGCCTTGAGACGATTATAAAAGTTTATTAATGAAATGTGAATATTTATCATGTATTATTGCTCCTATCTAGGCTTGCTTTGAGTGTTCAAAAACTCTATGCATGCTTTACATGCCGATTATTGGAGGAGGAGGATTAACAGATGTTGTAATCATTAATTGGCCGAGTCTGAGACAAATGAATTAAACTCAGGATGCTGCATGCATGATCAACTGATAGCAGGTAATTTGATTCCTTAAGTTGTTAACTAATTTCCTTGTATTCATAATCTTTTGGCTGTTGAAGGAGAGATATTATTCATATAATGTAGATTGAATGTCTAGTTTTAGCCATCAATATATGGTCACTAAACCCTGATGAGAAAAAAATTGTTTATTTACTATTATTTATTAGTCGAAAATAATTTATTTTAATTATTAAATAATTTATTTTAATTGCTAATAATTATTTTTGTCATAAATATTTAATCGTTATTATTCAATTTTCTTACTGCATCTTAGCTGCAGCTTGATATACATATACATACATATATATATATATATATATATATATATGTAACGTGCCCAAAAAATGCAAATCCATAACGTCACATCAAAATTATAGGTGTGCAAGCCTGCGTACTCCGTTTTAAAAAAAGAATGAACTCATCACTAAAAAGTAGATTTTTTTATGTGGATGAGAAAACTATACTCCATTTTTTTTCTTTTAAAAGTTAATTTTACAAGAAAAATAAATTTTTGTGATTATTGTCACTAAATGATTATTTATAATTAATTTTGACTATAAATAATTATTTGATTAGAATTAATTGATGCATGCAAATAAACAATTTTCTTTTAGTAATTATGCATTAGATATATGTTTAATTTGATACTGCTGCTTCATTAATAATCTCGTTGTACCTCGTAATTATAAGTACTATATTCGTTCACATATATTCATATTTGTATGTAAATTCATCGATCTTAATTAAAGTATATATATCATGTTGCCTTGAAATATTTTGAAAAGATCAGGACGTACTTTTGAGACACAATTTCTATTAAAAAGTTTATATTTCTAAACGCCTAGACATCATGATCATGATGTTCATTGTCATATATTTATTATATATATATATATATATATATATTACTTAATCAGCAAACATTCCCCCACACACATACAGACATTAATGATCATCATGACAGACATATATAATATAGTCCCTCAAATACGTGCCAAAAATATGGATAAATTGGGTCTTTTAACAAATTAGTTATATATAAGATGCATAAAACATAATATATATTATATATAAATTAATTTGTACCACATGCGTGTGATATTGGCCGAGCACATGCATGATGATCAGTGGTGTATATTATATATCGTTTGAAATAGAATTAAGAGAAAGACAGCTATCTATGGGGTGGTTAGCATTTATATATAATATACATTTTGCCAAAACCCTTTGCTATATAGAACGATCAATGTTAATTGCTAGCTAGCAGCTAGCAATTACACGCTCCAAATGATCAAATTAGACAGCTGTCGAGCACTTAATCTTCAAGCTCCAAGACTTCCGCGCACTAGCTTGCTCCAAAATTTTCTTCGGCGGATGATCTATCGATCATTCATACGTATTACTGATCTAGTGTCTGAGCGGGAGGCAACTAATTAAGACATGAATGTTCATAGATCAGGATAATTTTCATTAGCATTGACTTTGCAACTTCTCTAGCTACCTAGCTAGCTTACTCCATTTTTCCGGCCATATTCATTTCAATTTGCAAGTTGTGTACTAATTAAGTATATATATTAATTACTATTCTCAAAATATAAATACGCCGCGTGATACTAGTCTCATGCCTATTACATGATATCATGTCGATATTTTATTAGGATGAGAGTATCACGTCCTCATTTATTCTCAGAGAACGATACTTGATCTAATACTCATTACAAGAAAATTATTATTTATGACAAATTATTTAAAATGAGAATGACTATTTATAACGAAATAATTAAATATCTAATCACAAATAAATAGTTTTCTTGTAGTACTAACTATTACGCATCACGTTGCCATCATGCACCATCACTTGTCATGATCAATGATCCCATAGATCCATATATAATGTAGCTAGTTAGTGTTAGCTCAACTTTTTTGTCACATAACAAAAGGAGGTGAATCTAAAAATAATAAAAGCATATATAAATGAAACATAAACTATACATATATATATATATATATGTATTTGATATTATTAGCTAAAGAAAGTACCCTAGCTAGATAGCTAACACAACAAAACGAAGAGATAAATTAAAAGGGCCCCAATGTCAAGCTGTTAATGGAACCATGTGCGATCATATGGTGGTTGGCCCTTTGCAACCCCACTAGGCACTAGACTCACGTTTCACCCTCCAAAACCCCAAAACGAAAACCAAACCAGAAAAGAATAACCTCATTATTTAATATATATTCCTAAATATTTCAAAGCAGTACTGATTCCCCCAAGTATTCAACTTCCATTTTCAATCCCTCTCTCTCTCTCTGTGTCTGATACGTAGATTTTGTGTGTCAGAACTATGATCATTCTCCTTTGCTGTTAAAATTTTGTCTTTCTGAGTACTTCTGGGCAAGCCGGACCCTTTGTGTCAGAAGGAAAATCTATTTCTCCATTAACGCTGCTTTGTCCTTGGATCTATATATACCTAAAAGGCAAAACAACCCACAACGGCACAACCTTTGGTTTTAAGTACACCAAACCCAACATCCCAAAAACCCTAATATTCTCTCTTTCCAACTATGAATCCTAGGCGCTCGTTGATCATCTCTTCGAACCCTGCAGCTAATACAGTAAAATCAAGGTTCATCAACGGCTTCCTTCGAGCCTTGTTGAGAATAAACAGGCAAAGAACAAGTAGTACTGCATATACTCCAAACAGGGAGATCTTTCGGGGACGATACCTCAGAATCAAGATTGCAGCTGATGTTGCCATGGCTTCTGCTATCGGCTCAAGGAGAGCTTGGAGTCGAGCTATGCTTCGCAAGGTTCGTGGTGGCCGCCATGGACGAGATCACGGTTCTCAGGTTTGTCAAAGAATGAGCTTTCTTGCCATGAGGAAAAGAAAAAAATTATATGGGAAGATGAAGTGTCTCGATCAGGAGGACATGGGTTTTTACAAAGCCAACGTGCTGCGAAAACTGGTGCCTGGTGGTGAAGACATGGATATGTGCTGTTTGTTAGGTGAGACTGCTCATTATATAAAGTGCCTCAATACCCAGGTAAAGGAGATGACAAGAATTGCTCAAGTTTTCTCCACTTGATCTTGAGATCGATTAATAATAATTTGCATTAAATTTGAGTGGGAATATATATATATATAATAGTAATTTCGAAAAACAGATAATTAATGGTTATCTTGAAAATAAATTTCCATCCTGATCTGGATCAGCTGATGACCGGAGGGAAGCTGGAAAAACAGTACGGTAAATTATCAATATTATTATTATTTGTATCATGTTTTGATCTTTGCTTTTGTTTAATTTAATTTTGCTAAATGTTATTACTTGTATTTGTACTATTGTTGTTCTTGCTGGATGCCTCAGAAATTTGAACGCAGTGACTAGTGAGCAATATTGGTTTCTTCTTAATTACACTCTTAATAATTCTTTTATCAATTGTATAAATTTACAAGCTGGCAGTTAATTATTTTTCAAAATAATTATTCGAAAATAGTATTTCTATATATTTTTATTACTCTAGAGTTTTAATTTGTATCCTTTTTATAAAATCTCTTCTTTGGGGCTTTCAAATATTATTTCTTAAATAATTATAATTTGAATATCATTTTTAGAGGATTTAAGAGTTTTTATATCTTAATAGTAGCCATTACTATTTTCCTTCTTAAGAGGCTTTAGGGAATTGTCTAACTTGTCTAATTAAGCATTGAGCCGCCATTGTAGTACTGATCTAGCTCTAGTTCTCTAGCATGAAATAATGCACATATATCGATCCGTGTTATTACTTGTACGACAAGTACTAATGTTTTTATAGTAATTATTCTAAGATGATGCTTTATATCTCCCATTTAGGTTTTGTTCTAAAATTAAAAAATAAAAACTAAAAATAACATGTTTTCACACATGACTATATTAATGCCATTATAGAAAAAAGTCTTTATTTTTACAAAATAAAAAAAAAAAAACCTGATAGCTAGATAGCTAGATGCAAAACTTAATTTGGACCAGTTCAAAGACTAAATTGATCTTTAATTGATTGGTTCTACTTATTAGAGGGATTTTCTTTTTTAAGAAATTAAATAATCAAATTCATCCGAGATAACCGATTACAGACATTTATCAAACCTGCATATAATTTGAGAAAGAAAGTCTGGAATACATGAATCTCACTACATATATCTAGCAAGTTGATGTGCAGCCCTATTCCCTTCCCTATGCGCATGAGAGAAAGAACAGGTTGCAAAACAGGTTTTGAGTCTTTGAACTTCAGAGAACAGTAGTATCCCAAAAAAAGAAATCCAACAAGCAGTCACTCTCAACAATAAGAGGGAAATTAAATATCTTGAACCCAGCAAATTAACAAATTAAATTAATTATCACAAATTAAAGCTGATCTATTGATATGCAAATTAATTAATATTAGGTATTTGGGCGTGATCAAGTGGCTAGATCATCATCAGCTTAGGCTACTAATCTATATATCGAATAGTAACCATATATATATTCTCACATTAGCTAAGTAACTAGGGTATATATGGAATGTGGGTATTTAATTATGAAATGTAGGTACCTATATATATATATCTATACATCTGCTCTATGCTTTCGGGCGGCTGTCATGAATGGCAATACCTTTGTTAGCTTGATCGGTTTTTATGAATTTTTCAGCTGGTTGCAGTAGTACTACTCATGAGAGTTATGGTACGTACCCAAGTTGTATGGTTCTAATATGGATGATCTTGATCTTTACTATTTAAAGAGTAATCACTACAACAAATAAGATTTTTTTTTGCGTTTTGTTTAACTGAAAGTTAAATTCTACCGTAAATAGTAACATTTGCTGCGTTTTCTCGCCGCAAATAATAGCATTGCTGCGAGAAATTAGGTATTTGTCGCGAGAAATTAGGCTTATTGTCACGCCTAAATAACCGTAGTTAACCCGCAATCTTAAAATCGCGGCAAATGACTTTTTGCCACGATTTTGAAACTTTTGTGGCGATTTTGAGACTTTTTGCGACCGATTTGAAATTTTTTGCGACGACTTATAAAACGCCGCAAAAAGCCTTATATGTTGTAGTGAATATTAGATACAAATTCTAAATATATAATTAGCTGTCTTTTGTAAAAATATAAATCTTAAGATTTTCACGCTTTTCTATAATGAAGTCCATTTTTTTTATATATAAAAGATTTGAACTTATACTTTAATTTGGAGCTTGCATATATATATATATATCATTTTTCTTTCCATATTTTATGATTAATTTACTAAACAAGGAGATCACTTGCATTACGGGAGATATATGTTGGATTTGTTTTGCTCATTGAATCCCACATAGGAAAGGAGTGGGAGAGGAGGCAGCCCCAAGGCTTATAAAATGAGGTTTAGGCTCCTTAGTTTATTACACCAGTCAGAAACTTATCTAATACCTTTTGACTTTAGTAAAATTCCTCTGTTTTCCTTTTTGTATATAAAAGGAAGAGAGGTGAAAGTTAGAGTTTTACTAATGGGAAAAGTTTTTGTGGATGTCGTTGGGGTGAGGAGAAAAATTGTGTGATTGTAACAATTTTTCACATAGTGTATTTTCTTCTCTGAGTCTGGTGGTTTTTCTCCTGTTTTGGAGTTTTTCACGTAAATTCTTGTGTTGTGTTTATTTCTCTATTTTTCTTGGTATTCTGTCAAAAGTAGATCCTGGTGGGGGAGAATTTGGGAGGCCCAAGATTCCCAACAAGTGGTATCAGAGCCACTAGGTTCTTTTTATAGGGTGGAGTTTCGGTGTGGTAGTGTGGATACGTACAGTCTAAGGAGGTTCTGTCTAGGAGATTGGAAATTTTAAGTGTGTCCGTTGCAACCCTCCAATTTTTCTAGGGAACCTTGAAGTTCTATCTAGGAAACATCGGTCTTTCCTGAGAACTTACTTAGTGGGTACTATTCATTTCTACGGTAAAATTCATCGAGGCAATGTCAAGAATGGAGATAGAAAAATTTGATGGGAGAATCAATTTTGACTTGTGGCAAGTGCAAGTCAGTGATATTTTGATTCCATCAGGATTACACAAGGCGTCGAGCAACCCATGAAGTAAGCAATTTGCTGAAAGTGTGGACAACATGAACACGTCAAGAAAAATTGTCACCAAAAGGTGGAGCCGATTCGGCAAGTGGTTTCAAGTTAGTAAATGGAGATACTGGTATTGATGTTAACGTTGTGTCTCTCTCTATGGAAAAAGAGATATGTACATCCTTATGGCATGCTGCTAATCCCAAAGTTGTCATGATAGAGGATGTGTTAATGTTAGTTATTCCACAAGTTTGCACACGGGCATTGATTTGGCATTGATGCAGGGTGTGTTGGAAATTCATGTCGATGGCTGATGAACTTCCAGGAAAGCTAAACGTGGAAGTTGCACCATAATTTTTCAGTAAGGTTATTTTTGACATGGGCTGAAGTGAAATGCTTGGAATTGGTTTATTCTGAGTGGTTATGCTTTTAGGGTGGAGCATAATAGCGGAAGTTATGAAGATCCTCATTGCGGTGGAGCATGGCTATGGGATCAGTCAAAGTCACAAGGTAGAAATTGTTGGATTTGTTTTGCTCCTTGAATCCCACATAGGAAAGGAGTGAGAGAGGAGGCAGCCTCAAGGCTTATAAAATGTGGCTTGGGCTCCTTAGTTTATTACACTAGTCAGAAATTTATCTAGTAACTTTTGACTTTAGTAAAATTCCTCTGTTATCCTTTTTGTATGTGAAAGGAAAAGAGGTGAAAGTTAGAGTTTTACTAGTGGGAGTAGTTTTTGTGGGTGTCGTTGGGGTGAGGAGAAAAATTGTGTGATTGTAATAATTTTCCACATAGTGTATTTTCTTCTCTGGGTCTGGTGGTTTTTCTCTTGTTTTGAAGTTTTCCACGTAAATTCTTGTGTTGTGTTTATTTCTCTATTTTTTTTTGAATTCTGTCAAAAGTAGATTCTGGTGGGGAGGAATTTGGGAGGCCTAAGATTCCCAACAATATAATACTTATATAGTTACATATATAGATCAAGCTTATAGCCTTGGCCGGCTCCAACTACCTTCACATTTTCGAGAAAAAATACGAAGAAATGTTCTGCATGTTTGAGGCATGAGGTACTAGCAGTACTCTTTTTTGGACAATCTTATAATAATTATACTGTGCATGCAATGATTTGCAGATTTTTTTCCAGTGATCAAATAGACTAATTAGATGACTATATAAGCGCATGCAACACATGAATTACCGTTTACGAAATCTAAATTATATCTTATTCTCCAACATAAAAAATACTTATAACCAAATATATAATAAAATAAATAAAACTCTTAAGAAAAAAACTGAGACTGCATGGAGAATCAGGGAAAGACGTTGTGAGTACTAGTACTATAAGATATAAAATAAATAATTCAATCTATCTCTTCTTGTCAGTTTAATTTTTTTGGATTAATGATGATTTCACATGCATGGTATTAGAGCAAAGGTCTTAATCTCGAACCATAACTCTACACTTTATCCTGGTAATTTAATTAAATATTTCACATGTTAGATCAATATTTATTGAGGGAGAATTTGGACCATATGTGAGAGAGATTGTTAAGATATAAAATAAATAATTGAATTTACATCTTTTCATCAGTTTAAGCTTTTGAGATTCGTGATATTACATTATTGAGTGTTGGGAGAAATGATATGGCATTGCATGTGGGTATTTATAGCTAGCTACGAGCTAATTTGGAGAAGACGTACTTATTGAGCAAGTGAAAAAATATGGGATGCACATGAAATGAATTAGTTTTTTAATGATGAACTCTATTCTTTTTAAAGTGATTGTACAGTACTTATATATTTTATGATTGTATGTAGAATTATTCATTAAGTAATATCAGAGGTTGATGGGAATTACATTAACGTGGAGGATCATGTGAGTAATACTGGGGGGGAAAAAGGATGATTCATGTGGGAAAGAGAGGGGAGGAAGCATGCATATATATTGGAAGCTGCGAGTTATATGTGGCGAATGATATCAGTTAACAAATGTCGAAAGAAGCAACAAGCTAGCTACATGCATGCATATTATATGCTTAGAAGATTGACAAAAAACATGGGTATATAGGTACTCATGTACTCATGATTGGATCGAAATTTTAAAAAATAAAACAAATGCATTGATCATCAGTCCTTGTTTCGTTGCGAAAGATTTGCATTCTGTATTATATAATATATATATATATATAGTAGTTAATTATAATATTAATTACTTGTAAAACAAGTCAAACTGATCCAAATTATGTGTTCTTAAATTGTAGATCAGTTCTAGGATTATCTGGGGATAGAACTTATGGGGACGGGTACTGAAGCATTATATTAATATCCATTAATTAATTAGGTTCTATTGGGATAGTGAGATTATGAGATGATTTTAAAGTTGAATAAAATATTATTAAAATATTATTTTTTAATATTATTATTTTGAAATTTAAAAAGATTAAATTATTTATCATATTTATATGAGAATTTAAAAAAATTTTAATGATAAAATGAGACGAGATAAAATCAATATTGCTGTATCAATCCAAACGGGCCAAAATTATTCAAACCTTTTGAGTTAGATCGACGTTTTGGTAGGCAAGGACGGTGCATATATTCATTTTACTCAAAGCTGTTTTTTGAGTTAGATCGACGTTTAATTTTCGTAGTCAATTAAGGATCGAAGAAGTTGCATCCATTCATCATAAATGTACATTAATATACATATAGCCACGGCCAGACTAATTACGTACAACATTTAATATGGCTGCTGGCATGAACGACGACTAGTACAAGTACTTCTAAACACGACCTTAAGTAAATTTTCTTTTCCAGTTTTTATTATGGAAAAATCTGGAGATCAATCTCCATTGAAAAATAGCTACCGCCGGTTTCAGGCCATCGGTGGCAGTTTTGTCTGGATTAAGGTCGAATTTCTCTTTTAAAATTTTTATTTTATTTTTTTATTTTGTTTTTTATTGTGTTTATTTTATTTTATTTTTTATTATATTTTTTATTGTGGTTTTTAAATTTTAAATTTTATTATATTTTTTATTATATTTTTATTAGAAACTATTTTTTAATGGTGATCGGGGACAGCGTCTCCCTTTTATTATTTGTATCCGAAATTTATGGGGATATTCTTTTGTAGATCACCATAAATTTCGGATACAAATCTTAAAATAATAAAAAAGAAAATTTAGCTGGACATGAAAAGAAAAGGCAAAAAAGTAAATTATATTCCTTTTATGTTATTATTATATATAAATTTCTAATCTCCTGATCGAGGAGGCCGCTCCTTAAATCGTACGCATTTAATTCAGAGCATTAAGATGACACCTCATCATGCAGCATGTTATGATGACCTGAGACGTACGCTAAAAGGGTACGTAGTATATATTTGGAGGAGAAAAGAAGTGTGAGTCCTTTAGAACTCCATCGATCGTGAGCTTTCCGTTTCCCATATGAATAAGAAGAACTGCTTTTGTAGTCGCAAGTAACTTGTACCTACAGTATCCTCGTTCAGGTGCTTTTTAGACAAATATCAAATCTGATATTCGTCTATATATATGAATAGCTCTCAGATTGTTTCTGATATTCTGATTTCTTCTTCTCTTCTTTACTTCGGCTCTGGTGTTAGTTTTATATATAAATCAAGATGCATGAGAAGAATTCGACTTCTGTATGTCTCTCTCTCTCTCTCTGTTTCGATGTTTGCTTGTTATTTTTCCTGTTCTTTACTTCACAACAAGAAATAATCTATGCTTGACTTGTGCTTGTCAACGAAAGCCTTTTGAGGTTCTTCGGTAGTTCGTTTGGATCGAGATCATGATATGATGAACTAATTTGAAGCAGCAATATGCAAGCATCGTCTCACGTCCAACCAGTTAATATATATATATATATATATATATATGCATGTGCAGTACCATGCATGCTCGTAATCATGGAAATCTCACACACAATATTTATACTATGCGGTAAAATTAGATTTTCATCATGCTTGCTTTCATTAACATATGATCATTACTCGAGAAAATAACGATAGAGAGAAAAAAAAAAAAAAAAAACGGATAGAGAGAGATCTACAGAGATAGAAACAAATAAGAAAGCAATAATATAATATTTATTCACAGGATCTCCATAAATCAGCAAATCATCACAATTGGCAACAAATCAATCACATGCATGCCTGATTTTAGGAATTAGCCATTCATTTGTAAATTCCTTCCATATATGCATGCAGTTACCATACAAAGCTTTGTATATATAGTAAATTATTTTTCCATGTAAATATATGTTCTAGAAATTATAAAAGTTCACATTTTTTAGTACATGGTTTTTATGCCTTGTATGTTTACATCTGTCCTTGTTTTTATCATGCATGTACTAATTTTTATCATGCATGATCTGTCCTTGTTTTTATGCTTTAATTCCGGCCATCAGTATTTTTAATTTAAAAATAATTTATATAGTTTTAAAAGGCAATACCATATATTATACACTCATTTTAAAATATTACTTGATAAACTTGAGATCTATATAAAAAATCTATATTTTTAATACTGAACTTTCCTTTTTAAGAAAAGAATGCACAGTCCTTATATATATTATATATATATATATTATATATATATATATATATATGTATATCTAAAATCCATTTAACATTACTAATTTTTATTTTGCACCCTCGATCGGGTGCATGTCTGCTCCCAATGTAACATATGCTACGAGGCATAACAGCTAATGTGATAATATCGTACTTTCGTCAAAATTATTAAATAATTGAAGCAGCTTTTATCTTAATTTTAAATTTCAAAAATGATTGGAAGCATCTAGGGGTGTAAATGGTCCGGTCCGGTCTGAAAAATTTGTGGACCGATTCCATTCGGTTCAAGAATTCTCTCACTCTGGACCGGACCGAACAAGAGTTCGGTCCATACCGGTCCGGTCCAATTCGGTCCAGGGGCAATCCGGTCCGGTCCAAGGGTGCCCCATATGATTTAATGGACTAAATTTAATCTAAAATTTTACAATGATCAAATATTTTTTTGGCCCAAATTTAACTACTATAAATAATTATAATATGTTAATATTATAAGAGTATATATTATATATTAATATGTTAGTATATATTATATATTAAGTATGTTAGTAAATTATAACTAATAATACTATTACATTAGTATATTATATATTTATATGTTAGTAAATAGTGATAAATTAGTAATAATATATTAAATAATAATAATAATACATTTATTACTTATAAGTTATTATTAATATTCTATATAAATATATTATAATTTATATTTTTATACTACAACTAGTCAACCAATAAATAATAATATGTTAATATTATAAGAGTATATATTATATATTTATATATTAATATATATTATATGTTAATACATATTATATATTAATATATTAATTTATATTAATATTAATATTATAATTTATATACTATTTTTATATATACATATATAAATATATATATATATATATATGTGAGGTTCGGTCCGGTCCAGGGGGAGAAATTTTTTGGATCGGGACAGACCAGAATTAATCGGTCCATGTAAAATTTGGACCAGACCGGACCGAATGAAATTCGGTCCAGTTCGGTCTCGGTCCGGGACAACCGGTCTGGTCTGGTCTTTTTACAGCCCTAAGAGCATCCACACTCATCACACTCACCCTCACATGAACAGTAACATATTAGAAAAATTTGTTAAGTATATCATTATTAAGGACTGAAATTAATGTGATGGTCCGGGTTCTCGGATCGGAACCTGTATGAACAGTGACTGATGGTTAAGGGTGTTAATTAAGCATAAAATAAGTGTAATCTACCCAAAAAATCTTGGGGCTAATATCATAGGCAACAAAGTTTTCATCCCCACGGCTAGTTATATCTCCTTTCATGATACTAATATTCTTTTAATTTCCTCTTTGCTTCCAGATATATGTAATGGTGGAGCCTACGAGGCCGAGACCAATGAGATGCATATTCCTTCCCGCTCTAGTTTTGTGTTGTGCAGCTTTATTGATCATAGGAAGTACATTTGCAATCACAGAATATAAAGAGGTATAAGCATGATGTACTTTCAGCTCAGTCATTACTACTATATATATATATATATGAAAAAATATAGAGTGAATCCACACTCAGCACACTTACACTCACAAAATAGTACTCTGTGAGTGTGAGTATGCTGAGTGTGGATTTACTCTAACACTACTATATATATATATATATATATATAATATATGTGCTACTTTGATTATTTTTTTTCCTATTCTGAAAACACACCGTTCATTTAGTTTGATCTCTTGGCTCAGAGGTATCTTATAATTGATATTAGGTCTAAAGTACTACTACATGAGTTTTGTCAGCATTGTTTTCTTACCTATGGCGCTTACAAATAAAGTATACATTTTCATTCATTATCTTCTCTGAAAATGCTATATAAGTACACTTTAAACAAAGGAATACATGAATTTTGGTTTTTTTTTTAGGTATTGAGTTGAGTTGAGTTGAATTGAGATAAAAATTTAAAATTAAATAAAATATTATTAAAATATATTTTTTTAGTATTATTTTTATTTTGATCGATTTAAAAAAGTTGTATTATTTATTTTATTTTTTATAAAAATTTAAAAAAATTACAATGATTAAATGAGACGAGACGAGACGAGTTGAATTAAGATAAATTTAAAAGATAAATTACCAAAAATCATCTCTTGCGCACAATTTTATAGGCCCAAAAAGGGTAATTTAGTAATTTAAAAATCTGAAGTAATAGCTCCTATTGGCACAGAGGTTTTCGCCTTGGGGATGGGTTGAAGCTGTGCAGAGTGTTAGAATCGAAGTGGATGCTTTGCAGAGTACAAGTTCTAAGATGCTTGAGCCTGAGGTATATATGTTAATGCAAACGCTCAAAATTAAGCCATATAGATGCATAATTTTGTTCCTTCTTCCAATATTATGTAATGATCAACTTTTATACTCTTGTGTTGATTCATGTTTGTATTCAGACTCAATGCAAGCACCAAGGAAATGAACCACTACCCAAAGGAATCGTTTCCAACACTTCTGACTTGGAAATGCGACCCCTAGGGGGGCCCTTGAATAAAAAGGTGCGTCAACTTTCTTCTTCAATGACTTCTAATGTTTGAGAAAAATACAATTGTGAATTGTACATATGTCGCATAATTACTTAAAAAAAATTAATAAAATATGGGATCCATATAAAAAAATTAATTTTTTAATAGTAGACCCCATTCTTTTTATTAGATGTTTACACATTCACGATTGTATATAGAATTACTCATTTTTAATATCCATGATTTGTTAATCATCCCTTGAGGTTTTCTGAACTTTGCTTATTTGACTTAGAATTGAGTGTTAGGTGCTTTATTGTCCAAATTATGCGATTTTTCCCTCAATTTATGAACAATGCTACTTCTGTGCAGAACTCGAAGTCATTCACGAACTTGTTGGCCATTGCGGCTGGCATAAAGCAAAAGGAAAGTGTGAATAAAATTGTAAAGAAGGTGAAAACTCAACTTTCGTGTCCTCTTTACATCTATTTTCTGTGGTATCATTGGATTTAATTTCTTTTTTCACAAATGAATTACAGTTTCTGCCATATGATTTCGTCGTGATGCTTTTCCATTATGATGGAAATGTGGATGATTGGAAAGATTTAGACTGGAGCAATCATGCCATACATGTTTCTGCAATTAATCAAACTAAGTGGTAATATTTATTTGATACTAGTTAGTGCTAATATATATGTATACTTATTCAGGTTAAGTCTAGTCCATCTTCACTAACTCATATAACTTTTTTTTCCATGAATTAGGTGGTTTGCCAAGCGTTTCTTACATCCTGATATTGTATCTAACTATGCCTACATCTTCCTCTGGGATGAAGATCTTGGAGTTGACCATTTTCATGTTGGAAGGTCAGTAAACTTGATTATGAGTTTGTATATGCATATAACTAAATATATTTTCTGGTAAATATACTTCATGTATGCATTTATGAACGTATAATGTGATGGTTTCTCTTGGAAAGTATGGATTGCCAAAGAATTTACAGAGTGTGTATTCGAGTTTTCGAGTGAAACGTTTGAAGATTGAGATTCTGTGCCTTAATTTCTTCCATGCAGGTATCTTAGAATTATTAAAGAAGAAGGGCTTGAGATATCACAGCCAGCTCTTGATCCTAATGCATCAGAGGTTCATCATCATCTCACAGCAAGAGACAGAACATCAAAAGTACACAGGTTATATCTCTTTTACAAGAAAGTAATGTTTTAGAATGAGTAACCCTACAATTTGAGAAGAACTTCAGTGAAATTTCCATCCACTTGGAGTTCAATTGCAATATTTTTATGAATATTAACTGTAGCTGTTGCCTTATGTTAAAATTTGTTGACCTATTCAATTAATGTGATTTTTTAGTTCTGTTGTTTCTTATTTGAAATCTATTTTGTGGTTGCTATTGCATTGGTTAACAGGAGGACAAACAAGATGATTGGAAGAACCAAGTGCGATGAAAACAGCACAGATCCTCCATGCGCAGGGTAGAAAACTTACACAGATCATTTTCCAATTCATAGTTTTCTAACATGACAAACATATACATAAAAATATTTACATATGGATTTATTTTGCTGCCAATTCTTCATAATGAAAGTCTTTATTTGGTTGCTGATGTATATGACAGATGGGTGGAAATGATGGCTCCTGTTTTCTCAAAAGCATCCTGGCATTGTGCTTGGCATATGATTCAGGTTGGTCATCTTATACATAATTTTTTCAGAGGCTATTAAAAAACTACATGAATAGTGAAATTAAATAATCAGAGAAATGTCACTTTATGTCATTAAAGAACGTGAACAGTTGGATAGAAAGATTTAAGCATTCCTTTCTTATCAGTTTGGATGGACCACATGGTAACTTGAATTTAAACCATCAATAATAAGATTTTGGATTTAACAAATAAAATCAGTACATTATTAATAGCTTCACTAAGATGAATTGAACTAGGGCTTCACTAAGATTCGCCGCTAATATATATTTTCCCTCTCTTGTTTTTCCCCCCAATGTTTTTACAGAATGACTTAGTTCATGCATGGGGCTTGGATTTTCAGCTTGGTTACTGTGCTCAGGTAAGTTTTGCATCCTGTAAGTATAAAAATAGTTTCAATTTAATGTGCATTAACATATATATGTGCAAAACATTCTTTCACAGGGTGATCGGTCTAAGAAGATTGGAATAGTTGATTCCGAGTACATTGTACATTATGGTCTTCCTACATTGGGGTCTCCAGTGTCAACCAAGGTTAGAATTTTCTTTTAACTATTACTGCAAAATAACAAAGCCAATCCCATAATAGAATTTTTGAACTATTAGTTCATACCTATTAAAATTCTCATAGTAGAATTTTAATGATATGTTGTTCCTCACAACTTTCATCCTTGATATTTTCATCTCCATTTATTTCTTTTTCAGCAACTTCAATAAAATCATCGTTTCCTTTGCTGTTTCCACATTACAAATTTTGATTATATAGCATTCAATCAAATTTGTAATAAATTCGATCATCATAATCATCTCTCTCTCTCTCTCTCTCCCCCATACACACACACCCCAATACATTTATTTACTCTCTCTAACTAATGATCATCATTGATGAAGAAAATTGCTGGGAGACCTAACCAAGCTTCCCAAAATATGAGCGCGCATGGTGCAGGACAATTGGTATTTAATCAAATTCTAATGCCGCTCATTACATTTTTTAGGATTCTGAAGTAATATTCATCCGTACTAAGCAGCTTTGAATTTGCAGGCCACATCATTGTTGCATCAATCTGGTGGTAGAGCTGCGGTAAGCCCCTCACTTAATTTTTCACATACAGAAACTCCTCATTTTTCCCAAAGCCTATGCAAAGGAAGCACATATTTTCCTTTTTCCAAATATGTTTTGATGATTTTGTGCTCCGAAAGTGTTTTACCTTAGATGTTTAAGAGATCCAATTTAAGTATGGTGTCCTTTGATGATCTTGGTTGTTTAAGGTTATCTTGACATCCTTTGATTGCTGTTCCTGTGCAGGTGAGGTACAGGTCCTATGTTGAATTGGAGATCTTCAAGAACAGATGGAAAAAAGCAGCGATTGAGGATGATTGTTGGAGAGATCCGTATAAGAAACCACAGCAGCAAAGCAAAGTCTAATATGTATTTTAAGAAGCTGGTCCATCTCTTCATCCAAAGAAGTTGATGAGTACATTTACATACAACCGTGAGATGCGTAAATGTCATGTAATCACTTTGAAAAAGAGTGGGTCCACTATTAAAAAATTAATTTTTTTCATGTGGATCCCATATTTTATTCACTTTTTCTGAAATGGTTATGTAGTGATTACTCAATTCACGATTGTATAAATCTTTTCTTGAAATTGATACATCCATTGACCTAAAATAGGGAGAAGAGTACAGTAGAGCTCCCAAATATCCACAATGCCTTTCTTCTTTACTGACCAAATACAGACAGCACAGAAATTGCTGATATGGTAGATATTGATGCTTAGAATTGCCTTGGTCATTGTTCTGTAATAATGCTATCATTATTTGTGAGAAATTGATTGTTGAATACACCAATTTTCTTGAAGATAGTAAAACCTGAATCAGTCTCTTTCTATGTTTACCACTATTTATAGTAGTAATTATCATTAATATTACCTTTTGTCCTCATTGCAAGTCCTCAAAGTAGATTGGGCAGGCTATTGCTTGGAAAGTTTCCAGTTGTAGAAGTTGCCTCATCCTGTTAAATTTGAACAGACTCAACGTAATATTGCATATGGATCAATGAATGAAACTTGCTTATGCTCTTGGAAATAGATTCTTAGAGTACTTGCAAGAAATTGTAGGCATCTTAAGATCTTTTTCGACCAAGTTCCCAATCAATAAATCAGTAAGGATCACCACCATTTGACTAGAAGAAAAATTGCACAAGGAGCTAGGGAAAATTATAATAAAGTATTTTTGTGTGTGGCTAAAGTATTAAATTACCATCTACAAACTGATATAATTTCATATGATACGTTAGATCTATTTTACAGTAAAAATAACTTTACAATATAATATATTCTATTAAGTCCTGTCAGTTTGTGAGTTTATTTTAATGAGATTTTTTTATAATTAAAATATTTCTCTTATAAACTAATTGTTAAAAGTGTTCTCTTTTATTTATTTGGGTTGGCTCTTTTATCCTATAAACACATGAACGAGTAGGGTTAATTAACAACACCTCGCCCTTTCCATCAAATATCAATATCCTCTTGAGATTCTCAAAGTGTAGGATCTCTCTCCCCACATATCAATGTTTGTCTCACATCTCCTAATGTCTTTGCTACATCACAACATGAAAGCTATTCAAGTTTCCATGACTATGCTTTGATATGGCTTTTTATCTTTGTCAAATTGAAAATTTTCGTAATTTCGAATAATCTCACAATGGCATCAGCACCTTTGCTTATCCCTAAATTAACATAAATCGATTTTTTTTTTTTTTTGGTATATTTGGAAATTTGGCTCAAATGATTATTTTCGTACCCTCACATCAAGATCTTATAGTCTTTATTCAAATTTTAAGATATGAAAAGAGAGAAAAAAATAAAATAAAATAAAATGAGTCCAATAAAATTTATCGAGCCTTTAATGTTAGGCTTATAGTTCAACCTTAATCCTCGATTTGAAAATTTGTTTTAAAATAAAATAAGATTAAAAAGTTTTCCCCCCACAAATTGAGCCCAAGTTTTGTAAGCTTTGGGCCTTCTGGCGGCAAATCTAAGTTAAATGAAGCCCACGCCCATTTTTCACGTTGATTTTTTTTTTTTTTTCTGTGTTATCTGTTGTAAACAATCGAGCTAAAGCCAGAAGAGGCAGAACACTCGCACGTCCGCCATTTTCGTACGTTAGAAAGAAGGTATTAACTTTCTCACGCCTTCTGCTTAGAAAATACATATTTGCAAACTCGGTTACTGTATGGATTTTTTTTTTAATAAAATTTGATTTATCTTTTCCTCAGGAGGATGGGGGAATGAATTAGTTCTTCTTTACTTTGTACTTTAATGAAATATGCAAATATGAGATTTGCTTCAACCGTTGAACTTTCCACTGATATATTTTCTTAATTCCTTTTCTGGGTCTTCTGATTTTTGTAGAAATGTCTTGAAAACTTGGTTATAATCTTTCATTGAGATATATTCAAGAGAAGCATAAAGAAAATGCTGCTGGCAAAAGCTCCTCCAACTCCAGTAACCGTACACTTAAGCCACAAACCTAAATTCAGATTTCTTGAAACAAACTGGAAGTCATCCCTCAACCGCCATGAGAGCGGGTTCAGATTGGTTGTTAGAGCTGGGTATAAGCGCACACCTATGGAAAATCCTGGAGCTTATCAGCTTATCGATGATGACACCGGCGAAAAGTTCATTGTTTGGGGAGGAACCGATGATCATCATCATCATGAGTCTCCTATTCCTTCCAAGGATGTTCTCTCTTGGAATCCCTCCACTGCTCCCATTTCAAATCAAAATGAGCGGTACAATAATTTAAATGATGTCAGAAATACGGAGGCTTCCATCAATAGTAATACTGCTAATGAAGGTGTTCTTTGTTTGCCCTTTCCTTCTATTGAATTCTGCTCTATGATTCAATTTCTTGCTCCTTGCACTTTCTTTATTTTCAAAACATGGGTATAATAGTTATGACACAGAACAGTATTCTTTAACATTTAACCCCGACCAAGATTACATCAATTTATGCCTAGGCTGACAAGCCCACCACGTTAGAATGCATAAAACCAGTTTGTATCCTCAACTTATATTTTCATGTAAAATTACTTCATATGTTGGAATCGAGTTGAATTGATCTCATTTGAGCAGAGCCCAATGGAATTTATTTAGATACTGAATTCTCATTTTTTTGGAAAAAAAAAAAAAATTGCATCATCCTGCATAAACGATTAACGTCTGTTAGCATCCTATGGTTACTCTTGTTCAAACTTTCTAGAGGCGTATATTTATTTCCATGTCATGGGCGTGCCTTTTTTCTAGCTTTAGAGAAAAATACTGAGATGAAAAGCTAATTCTTAATAAGGCTTTAGTAATTAAGAGTAAGGTCTAAGTTTTCTCTCATTCTATTTGCCAAGGAAAACATTTGTGGATCATATAAACAAGCAAATCATGAGACTACTACTGAGTGGTGACTAGCAAGGAGTGGGTCGATACATTTTACTTGGGCACGAATGCACTATGTGAGCTGTGAAGAAGAGGGCTTCGATGTAGTTTTGAGTTTTGTCCTGATTGAAATCATTTCTTGCATTTGGTTGCAAAATGAATTGAACTTATTGGTCTTGTGTTCCAAATCTCTCATTTTGAAGTTATTGGATTGTTACCTCATCTCAAGGAAGGGCTACAAAAAGGCCGAATGATTTTATTTTCTCAAACATGTGCATTTATCTAGGAAATCATTCCGTTGAACTAGTGATTTACTTTTCATCTTTTGACAAGATCTAACACACAATACCTATAGGTTGTCCCCTGACATGTACCCTATTGATATATGTCGAATAAATCCTATAATTTCCCTTAAAACCACCATTTATTTGCTTTGATATGATTTTCAGATTGTTTCTTAGGTTTTACACCCATTGTGTCACAGCTATTATAACTAATGATTACCTGACAGCACGTTCCAGGGGTTTTGCTGCAAATTTTGGAAGATTAAAAGCACAGAGAGTGCGAGCTCTAGTAAAAAATACTTCTCAGATAAAGCAAGATGTGACAGAAAATGATGACAAAATCTCTGTTGAAGAAAGTTCATTTGGTAAGCATGTCATTTCACATCCTAAACAGGAACGTATTGGGAGAAAGAATAAAGAAATTGCCTTTAGAAATAGAGGAAGGGTTCCAGGAGCCTATCAATCCCCAGAAACCAGTGACATGATGCAAATAGCAGGGACAGCAGACAATTTTGATCATTCTCCAAAACATGGTTTTGAACCACACTTAGAGAATCTAAACACACCGGGTAAACCTAACAAATCAGATTCTAAAACTCGGATATCAGATATTTCAGTGCCAAGAGGTTCTGCTCGGAACCTAAGAGGTTGGGGCAGTGGAGGGTCCATATATAACTATCAATCTGAACACATTCTAAAGCGAATGAGGAAATTCTCTACCGACAGGGTGGAGTTTTTCAGTAAAAAATCATTTGGACAATTGGGCTGCAGTGAATTTATGATTGAATCTTTAAGAGGGTTACGTTACTTGCGCCCTTCACATATACAGGTATCTCAACATCATGACATCTTTGACTGAATTAAATATCATATGATATAAAATGTGTATATTATTTTCATTAAGAAATTGTCCAGGCCATCAATTTGGGTCCCATCAGATTCCAGATTTTTCCATTCATAATGTTTGCCTGCAAACCTAATAGTTTATTGTCAATGATCTGGTCTATGTATTAGTTTCGTGATCTACCTGGATCTTCCACAATTTTGGTGGTTGTAGTTTTGGAAGGGTCTCATAGGGTGTCTCCCACCGTGTCCTTCGATACTCAGTAAAAGATGGGAAACTATCACCCTTCTCTTTTCCCCACCCTTTCCAGAGGGAAAAAAGAACAGAAGGAAACCATCACCCCTCTCTTTAACACCCATGAATACCGTTATGACCTATCCATCTCTGTGAGTTATTCATATTCCCAGTGTGGGACGGTTGTTACACTAACTGTTTTACTGCTTGTTTACTGTATTGAATGCTGATACCCGTTCTGATAAGCATATTGCATTCTACTTTCGAGGATGTGAGACATCTTGCATCCATTTGGATTGAAAAGCATACCTGTGTTATCATGACAACCTTTTGCTTTTGATTCAAGCAGCTAGTTACCTTACATAGCCTTGTTTGTTTTGGGAGATGAGACCAAAAACTCAAAACACATCTCAAATTTATCATTATACTTTTTCAAATCGTCGTATAAAATATAATAAAAAATTCAACTTTTTCAAATTCTTATACCACTTTTTCAAATCCCCATACAAAATTAATATTAAAAAAATATCTTCCAACAATATTTTATTCTTTTTTTCACTTTTATCTCATCTCATCTCATCTCATTTCATCTTTGAAAACAAACAGGACTTAGTTTGTTACCCTAGTTCCTATTACTGTTAATGCACAAGTTTCCTAAAACTTATGTAAATACTCAGACTACAGCTTAGTTGAATTGAGTTGTATATGACATTTTAATATATATGGTGGACTATGAACTTTTTATTATTCAAAGTATACAAAGGTGTAGCCTAAATCAAGTTTTCTTATCTGCTAAACCTCATAATCATATAAAGAAGTTTTTTTTTTTTTTGTATAAAGAAGCTTATTAACCTTAATGCTGAACATAACTTATGCCCATGGTGAACATTTTAAAAAACAGGCCATGGCATTTCCATACGTTGTTGAGGGAAATAGCTGTATCATAGCTGATCAAAGTGGATCAGGAAAGACATTGGCTTATCTTGCACCAATAATTCAGCGTCTGAGGCAAGAAGAACTTCAAGAACTTAGCAAAACTGTGTCACAAAGTCCTCGAGTTGTTATCATTGTACCAACTGCTGAGTTGGCTTCCCAGGTCAGGTGCTATTGTGCTCAACTCGTGTCAGCATACTGCTTTGCTGCATCATTTTTGTTTTATTAATTTTCATAAGTTGTTTAGTTTTGTTTTTCTTCTTAATTTCTGCACATTGTTGTTAAGTGGCTGCTGACCAACTATTTCATGATTTCTTGCCATTTCTTCAATTTGTTTGACCTTGTCTCCCGGTGGAATAAAGATACACTGCTACATGATGCACATGAAATTTCTTTTGTTGTTGCACCTTTTTAGTTGTATTCACTACCACAATCTTATGGACCACTGGAACATTACTAGGTGACAATATACTTAATCCCGAAGGAAAGAAACTTGCAAATTGTAAGTTTATAGAAGCAAAACGTGAACATCAGCATAACTTTTGTTCTTGTAGTAGTCTGACAAATTCTTGAAGGAAAGAAACTTGCAAATTGTAAGTTTATAGAAGCAAAGCGAGAACATCAGATATATTTTCAATCTTGTTGGCCTTTCTTGCAGCTTTTATTATTGGACTTATTGGGGTATTTATCTTCTCCATTAAATAAATGAATAGGAGGTGTAGTTAAAGTTGATAGGACTGCTTGGATGAGTGAGAAACACAGCACATGGGATGAAGAAGCTACAAAAATTGTCTGTATAATATTTGTTGATTAAATGCCTGGTACTTACCAAAAACGAGGAAAAAATTACCCTAGGTGGGGCAGAACTGTGATCTGGAGATCATGAAGATATAGGGACCAAGAGATATTTGGATTTTCTTTTTTCTTTATTTATTTTTTGAAGACAGTGGATTTAGTCCTTTATAGAGATATACTCAGAGAAATCATTTGGTATTGGTATCCAGATGCAATATAACTGTGAAATACAATGGTACTTGGTTGTAATGTGTCAACATATTGGTTTGATGATGTAGAATCTCTAATTACATTCTTTAGCAGCGTATTTATAATATCCACCGTGTACTTGGCTATGCCTATTTACTAGTCACTAAAATTTTCTTAGTACTTATAATAAATATATATACATATAATAAATATATATAAATATAATAAATACACCCTGGTACATATATAAAATATATATAATATACACCCTGATTTTGAGCACTTCTGATTTGTATGAACCCTTCACTTTTTTTAATATGAAACTTTCATTTCTGTAATCATTTCCTTAAAATTATACTCTTGTTCTCATTCATCCCTCTCAAAATGTTAACCTTTTAATTTGATGAGAACTTCTGCAGGTTTTGCATAATTGCAGAGCAATCTCAAAATCTGGGGTTCCATTCAAATCTATGGTTGTGACAGGTGGTTTTCGACAAAGAACTCAATTGGAAAATCTAAAACTGGGTGTTGATGTTCTAATTGCAACACCTGGTCGTTTTATGTTTCTGATTAAAGAAGGCTTCTTGCAGTTAATAAACCTAAGAAGGTAACTAAGTTTTCATTTGATTAGCAACATATTTGTATGATACCATGCCTACTTTGCAATTTTACAAACTGTAACATATTTGTTTGTTGGGAACTCCGACTTGTGACCTTTCAAATGGTCTTTACCAGCCCATTTTAGTCATACTGTGTGTGTGAAAGTAAATCTACTTGCATGGCACAGCTATTTTTACGAGATATTGAGCCACTGCTAAAAATAATTGAAACTTTGTGTTGCAGTGCTGTTTTGGATGAGATCGACATACTCTTTAACGATGAGGATTTTGAAGTAGCACTGAAAAGTTTGATATCTATTTGTGTTACTGCACAATATCTATTTGTGACTGCAACTTTGCCAAGAGATATATACAACAAACTAGTTGAAATTTTTCCTGATTGTGAAGTGATCATGGGGCCTGGTATGCATCGTATAAGCCCTGGCCTTGAAGAGGTTCGTTTCAAGTGTTTTCCCCCTTTCTTTTATTTATTTATTTTTTAGGCTAAATTAGTTAGGTTCCCTCCAAGTTTAGGTAGATTGTCAATTTGGTCCCTCTAGTCCTAATTTGAGCAAAATTAACGACCTATCAAAAAAACAATTTGAGCAGTGTGAACCCTAAAGTCTCAGATTGTGGTCAGTTTTGCCCTTCATCCATTTTCATCACTCAAATGCATTACATATTGCATGAACTACTTGTAATTGTTTAAATAACAGAGTCGTTTGAAACCTAATTCGTGGAAACAAAAGAATAACAAGAAGAGAAGAAAACAAATTAACATTCTTCCCATCTCATCTCTGTCATCCTACATGGCTACATCTGAATCCTCGTAAGCGTTGAACCTAACAATTACCAAGTTTGTTTGGTTATATCTGAAGCCTTGCAAGCGTTAACCCTAACATTGATTACATCTAAAAAATTCACTGTGATCTGTTGAAAAAGGGATATTTGAATAGGATTTGGGATGTATCATTAAAACCACCACCATTATTCCCTGAAGTCATGAAACATGGGTCTCTTCCAAGACCTTTCACAAAGATATTATATAATCATTTTCAGCACAGAAATATCCTGATTGTAAGTGTCTATAGAACACTTTTCATACATATTGCTTGATGATCAGAAATTTACTTTCATTCCTGCTGGAACATATTTTACCGACCAGTAAAATCTTCTGCTTGCCTTAAAAATTTGGATAGCTATCATACAGACATAATCAGTTCAAAGAAGATTGGTTAAATAATATTAAGAACATGATGAGGAGTCCAAGTTATTATTCTGTTGTCAGCATGGGTGTTCAGGTAAAATTCAGATGAGTCCTACAATGAGCAGCATGCACAAATCACTTCTTCATGCACCAAACATATGAAGATGAAAGCATTGAATGATACAGGGGTTTTAAACCCACTGACAATGAATATTAATTATTAGGTTGCATGTCCAGGTTCTTGTAGACTGCAGTGGACAAGATGAGGTCGAGAAAACTCCAGAAACTGCTTTTTTGAATAAGAAATCTGCTCTTCTACAGCTGGTGGAGGAAAGCCCAGTTTCCAAAACAATTATTTTCTGTAACAAGGTACGTTTGATCTCTTATGTTTTGAGGACTCTCTTGTATAATTCCAGTATAGTTGGCTTGCACCTCACTGTACTTTTTGCTAAATGCTTGGTTTCTTGCTTGATCGACATCTATCAAGAAAACATTGTTTTAAGAGTTTTTAGAAAGGATTAATTCTGAAACATGTTCTTCATAACTTTTTAAACCCGTCTGTTTATGCTAGCTTATACTTTCTTGATCTGCAGATTGAGACATGTAGAAAAGTTGAGAATGCATTAAAGCGTCTCGACAGAAAAGGGACGCGCGTCCAAGTTCTACCCTTCCATGCTGCCATGGAACAAGAACCAAGGCTTGCAAATTTCAAGGAGTTCACCCGTAACCAGACAGATAAAGTCTCTCAGTTTTTGGTTTGCACTGATAGGTAATTTATTTGCCTTTTATGCATATTTACCTGTAATCTACCTCCCATAGCACCACTACTAGGGTCAGGATACTAACCGTCCTATAAAATGGAAGTCATAACGTATCGATTTTGATGCATCTGAGGATTTCCACAGAGCATCACGCGGAATCGATTTCACTGGGGTGGATCATGTTTTACTCTTCGACTTCCCACGTGATCCGAGTGAATATGTGCGTCGCGTTGGAAGAACTGCTAGAGGTGCGAGTGGGAAGGGTAAGGCATTCGTCTTCGTGGTTGGAAAGCAGGTCTCCCTTGCACGAAATATAATGGCAAGAAACCAAAAGGGTCACCCATTGCATGACCTGCCATGTTCATAGTAGCTGATGAGTGAGAAAGCTGCTCGTTGAACGGGTACTGATGCTAAAGCTGACTTTGCCATTGGAAAATAGCTGGTGACTTTAATGATCTTACTGCGGAAGAAGTCCATGCAATTGCTTGTTTTAGATATCAGATGATGAAGTTGATGCCAGAATACTTAGGAAACACAGTTTTGAGTTTCTCATATATGTTTGGATCTTGTACTCTCATATAGGCATTATTTACAACGTTGCTATCGAATATTGTTTAAAAACGAAGAGGAAAAGAAAAAGAATGTGACATATTGTATTACTCTCTGCTCGTCTTTAACATGGTATGTAGTTAAAGTTAATTAATATTCGAAAGCATTTGGATGGAGACAGAAATCATTTTATTTCATCTCATTATTATAATTTTTTTTTTCAAATTTTTATATAAAATATAATAAATAATTCAATTTTTTCAAAATCCAAAATAATAATAATATTAAAAAATAAGATAATAATATTTTATTTAACTTTCATTTTTATCTAAAATAATTTGATCTTATCTTACCATCCAAATAGAACCTAAGTTAGCTGCTTCATATGCATGCATCTTGATGGCGTGCATACTCGAAAGAAAATTACAACATCTGGAGCCTGGAGGTACTGGGGTGGCGCACAAGGCTTAGGACTGAAAGAAAAGGCAAAGAAGTAAATTGTTCAATCTTGAGCCCTTTTTTTTTAATTTCTTATTTGATGGATATAAATAAAATTTCACTTTAATCTGAGAGATAGAAGTAAATAATTTTTCTTCATCCCATTCTTATGAACAATGTAGACGAATTAATTACTCATTTAGAGTAGGGAAGAAAATAAAGGAAAATATCAACAACAAAGAATCAACCGCAAAAGATCAACAAGAGGCTGAAAAAAGAAGATCCACCACAAAAGATAAATAGTACAGCCAAAACATCGCTTAGTTAATGCCATTAAGCAAATAAATGTTCGTTGAAACAAATGTAAGAATCAAGTAAAAAGAACACTATACACAGAAGCAGAGCTGGTTTTGCAAAATTTGGTTGAAAAAACGGCCATATTCTACATTGGCCAATGCAATCCTGAACTTTTCAATCCATGTAGCAGCAACCAAAAGATAAGAAGGGATGGGAAAGGGTAGGGGGTTGGCGTAACCCAAAACTTGAGCAAAAGGTTGTTTCAGTCATTACATATATATTTACATGGTACCATTCTCCTCTATTGATGACTCAGAAGCAGAGTCATCTATTGTAGAGTTTGAGATTGTCTCTGATTGGCTTCCACTCTCACTATCTGAACTTCCAGATGGCCTATCTTCCAGTGGTTGTTTCAAGAACCAATACATAATACTTGCAGTTAATGTGAGGATCATCTTTTGATTTACCTGATTAAAAAAAAAAAAATAGAAAAAGGAACCATCGTGTCACATATGTGGAATTCATACTAATGATTGTCTAAAATGTGCCTAAAAATGAACAAAGCCATGGTTATGGTTCAGGAAGTACCTCGGTTATGTCTTCAGGCAACAAAAATATTGAACAGCCAAGCTTCCTCGCAATACTAATGATGTAGGTGGCATTCATCTTTTTCTCCTCATCTGAAGAAAAATATTATTAGAAAACATCTTATCAACATCTAAAACCAAACAAAACAATCAAGATCACAAAGATAGAAATGCATTATCCCGAGCAGTTGAAAATCTAAAATATTTACAGTCATAGTGAGACTCAAAATTGTAGATCATCACTAGACCAAGCAAAAACCAACTAATTTCTGGAGACAAGAAGATCCATCCCTGGAGTAGCCATAGGGGCCCCTTCAAGATGGACTCAAGGAGGCTTACATTTTGAGCTCAAGATTATCCTAAAGGTTGATTGCTAAGAAAGTCTTTACCCTTGGGCGGGTAGAGCAACCATCAAGGCCTTGTGGCTTGAGATTACTCGGAAGGGCATCACGGTTGATCACTTTGCCTTGGCGGATTGGAGATAGGCCTCTGAGTTGGACTTGGATTATGACACAATTGTGGAGTAAATTTTTGTGACACATTGAAGAAAGACCGAAATTCATGTTATAGTTTTATCTTTTATGCTGACGTGGTAGGTTGCTTGTGCATTTTATAAACCACAATCACCAATTAAAAAAAGTCTAAACCTTTGGAATATAAACAGTAATTTTCCCAAGAAGAAAGGGAAAAAATACAATTTTCTACAAACACATCAATTTTCCATGGAGAAAACTGGAAAAGTTCTACAACCTACAAAATTCAAGCAAATGGCTAATTGAAGAAACTTTGAGGACATTAAAAGCAAACATACCTGTTTCCCCTTTAGTAACAAGACTCCAGTTTACGGCTCTAGGTTGCACAGAGCTAAGTAGCTCAAGGAAGAAAAGGCCATTTGACAAGCTTTTGTCCTAAAAAATTCGTAATAATAAACAGATCAGATTGCTACCACTAAAAAAATTGCAAATGTTACCAAGTAAAACTCTTAAAGAAAGCTTCGATTAGTTTTAATCATAAAAATATAAAGTTCCTCTGAATGTGGTCGTCTATATATTAAAAGTAAAAGCCAAGATGGCAAACCCTTGACAGTGAAAATATTGTGAAATGAAAAATGATATTTTTCATCTTATTTTGTATCATCCTAATTTACACATGCCGATATGACATACTTTTAGTGGTTTCTATTTAAATGATAAACATATAAAGTCAGATGTGTGATTAGAATGATAATTCAACATTGCTTCCTTGAAAATGATAAGTTATACTTCATAAGATAGAATAGGTATTTTTGCTTACATCAAATTTAGCCAATATTTATGAGTATTCTCTCATGAATATGCATGGTTTTGAATTTGTTGTTGCTACGATCTGTTTCTTGACCTACTTATCAAAAAACGATCTGTTTCTTGACCTCAAACATGACTTCACTATCTTACCATATGAAACAAGAAAGGATATTCTATATCTCCTTCAAGGTTGTTATACACTACTTCCATATGTTGAGTATCTTATGAAACCCCACTTGCCAGAGCCACAAACAAACTTAAGGAATGTTTGTGGCTTGAATTTTACTTTATTCACTCACAATATTCCGAATAATCCACAGGAAATCTTACTCTTATATTTCCAACATATGCAGAAGCTTCGGAGAACTTATGTTGTTTAATTGTTCATTAGGGTTTTTGACCTTAAACTTATCAGTAATCAATAAGAAAAATTTAGCTCTTGATAGCAAACTTGCAGTATAGAAAAAGGCACTGCAGAAATGGTTACCTTAAAACTGTCCATGCGACTTTGGCTCCTCGAGTTGCTCACTTTGGAATTGGCCCATTCTAAAATATCAGCATCTGCGATTTCCTTCCCGTGGGAGTGAAATCTCAGGTTTTTTAAAAGTTGGAGGATGCTGTATCGCATCAATTGCCACAAATAAGCTGAAGAGCATTCAAAACTTAGATTCAGGCAGAATTTTATTGCTTCTGAGCTCGAAAAAAAAATACTCGAAATCTTAGATGCGAGCTCATATAGTCTAAGGATGAAAATAGAGAGAGCATACCCAAAATCAACTTTTTATTTCCCTGCACAATATCATTTCCAGCAATATTAACCAAGGAAAATTTCAGCTGTTTGCCAATTTTCACCACTTGGTTACAGTTCTCTACTTTTCTAAACGGCATCTTAATTGGAGGCTTATTTGCAATTTTCCAATTGACAATACCTGGAGACACCTTGTCAAGGGTCTCTAAGAGTAACCACCTGCAAGATCCAGTTAACTTCAACTCAGGATGAGATAAAAATCAAGCGAGAACTCATAACAACAACAAAGATTTTCATGGTCACGAAGTTTTCTACATGTGGAAGTCTTGCAACTCGATGTTTTCACTATTTTGACATGATATTGAACTTGAGAACTCTTGCAATACTTGATTGGGGAAGTTGATGTGATCGCACCAGGATAGAAGGTTGGCCGAATGAAATGAGTGAATAAAATTTTGCTTATTTGCGTTCAGAAGTTCAAGATAAAGAATGACTATAATAATTTATGATCATAATAGCAAAATTGTGAAATATACTCACCCGTTTCTAAGATCTTCAAAAACATTGTTGATATATGTTGAGTTTCCAAGACTATTCATCCAAAGGCGAAATGCTCTCTCTTCTCTAGATACTTGGGTGTCGTCTGGCAAAGTTTCAAGGAAAGATATCTGTTTTGTTTTGGTTGAGAGCCCATTCCTACACGGAAAAAATTATGATTAGTTTTATATCTCTCAATTCTACGAGAAAATGCCAGAAAAGGAAACTTATTAATTCATAAGAATAATAACAACTAAAATAGATAATGCATACATTCGTATATTTTTAATTCGGTGAATTCACATAAAGATAGCATGCATGTCAGATGTATTTCTGTTTTTTTCCTGAATATTATATCTATTTCTAGGAGCAATTAGGCCCAGATTGATAAACCATCTTAACTCATTTTATTTTATTATTTTAATTTTTTTAAATTTTTAAATAAAATATAATAAATAATTTAATTTATTTAAATCTCAATTAATTTTTTTCAATTTTAAAATAAAAATAATATTAAAAAATAATATTCTAATAATATTTATTCAATTTTCAATTTCCATCTCATCCAAATGCTCTCTCAACTAATTACTAGGTACCCCGATGTGCTCAAATTGCCGGAACATCCAAAAGTTACAGCTCGACAAGGGATCCATTCTCACCTATGCTGGAAAATGTGTGCAACAAAAGCAAGGTTCAGATTTGGAGAACCTTCCACTATATCTTTTGCAGTTAAGTATCTCTTGCAGCCCATCCTGTCTGCGTGTTCCAGAACTAACTTCGCTCTTTCCAAAGGGTCCTTTGCAGACAATGCTGATGGATTACTAAGCTCTGGCGCAAGAACGTTGAGGAGATGAGCATAGGCTTCTCCATCCTGCAGGTCAAGCATCTTGGACACTTAAATACCAACATAGATAGAAGATAACAATATCAATTATTAAACTCCGTAGCTGTAAATCTGTCGCAAACTACAGTGCCATATCCTTGGTTTCTTGTTATTGGTTTCTATAATTTGATAGTGAAGCATAATATTTGAAATTTAATTTGAAAGTAACAGTAACAGTAACAGTAACAGCAACAGCCACTTGCCGTGTCAAATAAACAAAGTGAACTCTTTTTTTTTGTATCAGCTCCTAAACACCAAACGAGAAGACATATTAGAACATTGTCCGTTCAGTGCAAATGTCTACACAACAACTAATCATCCATAAGACTATGATCCACAAATACAAAGATAAGAAATTATACAGTTACGAAAGAAGGTGAACGCGTCTGAGCATAAATAACCCTTTTGGATTATTTGAAATCATTTAGCATACGTGACCAAGACATATCAACTAACAAGACATCACCGATCTATTTATAGATCATTATATATAAATGCTTTAAAAAGCTCATGGTCAAATTTGAGCTACATGTAGGCCATTCACAAGAATGTGATTTATGTTTTCACAAAGGCCAACAGAACATTAAACTAGCTATAATTATTAAAGAAAACAAATAGGAGCTGCGAATTTTTCTCGTCTACCTTTACATCAGAGGAGAAGTTTGTGACTGTCTTCTTATATCCAGCTTTCTTGAGTTGAAAATTCATCCATCTTAGTAAGATCTTCTCTGGTGATAGACTCATCAACTCTTCCACCTCCTGTTGGTTAAAAATTTATTAATGAAAATCCATGTCCGATAACTGTTCAACGGACAACAACTTCTATTGAAATACCATATTTACCTTACTATCTTCTACCAACTCCACCAATTGTGGTGTCTTCTTCAAGTTGAGATCCGCTAATAATTGTATCTATTATAGCATATAATCATAGGAAGAGTCAAACTTCAATTTAAATACGTAGCATGAGTGAAAATGACTTCAATTTCTATTAAGTATCAACGCAAGGGATCCATAGTATGGGGCATTCCTTAGACAACCATACTTCAAATTATGCCTATAGATTATTTACATATTTAACCATCATGATAAGGAGTCCTACATCTTTGTAGAATTAAATTAAGTGGATAACAATGAGTCTCTCACCTTAATGATCTGAGAAATCAATCCAAGCATGAGATGCCGCTGAAACAAAACAAAGAGGATATTATGATACTTACATGTTAAAGCACTGCCATTCTCTAGCAGGGGAAAAACATGGAATTAAAGGCAAAAGGTGATCATTAATGTAATCGAAGATAGAATAAAATGCATGAATACGTACCCTTCCTTCAATAAAGTCCTGAGTACCTATATTGACTACGGTACATCCAATAGCCTTGGCAGAGTTGAGACAGAGCGTATGATTTTCATTCCTTTCCCATGGATTGAGAACTCTCTTGGTGTTAATGGCTCGTTCATCAATGGTTCCAGGGACTGCCAAATTGATTAGCTTACTGCATCAAAGAAAACATACTTTTGAAACTATGAAGATCAAGAAGGTTAATCGTAAAAAGTCAATAAAGAAACAGGAAAAGCTATACTAACCAGAGGAGAACTCCATCTTTTGCAATCTCGAAGAGATCGTTAGTTGATGGATCGATGGGAAGGTATCGCTTCAGAAAATCATCTTGTTCAAGGTAATTATTAATATGTTTAACATAGGAGGCTTTCTCGGATTCGCTAATAGTGTGAAGCAATGTGGTGGTGGCAGCCTTGAGGAACGCGGATGAGTTCTTAGCATTACTTCCGGTTCTAGCACTTGCAGGGGCTTGTAGTGTCAAATACACCTGCCATGAATTTCGCATTACAAATTATGGTTCTGCAACTGATAATTCTTTTCTATTTTCTTTCATAGCCAAAATCGTCTTTAAACTCATAAGCATGAAGCGAAAGGTGCATTTCCATTTTTAATGACTCCGCCCTGTTTGGTTGCAAAAAGAACATAGAGCGAAGGAAAAAATCCGATGAATGATTCGGTTCGTCTTTATTCTTTTTTGAATCTTGAAAGACTGAAAAGAAAGCAGTAGAAAAAAATTGAAACAGCCGAAGTAAGATTTTAGATTTCTTTTTTAAGTGCATTTTCTTGACAGCCAAACAGAAAACTATCATTTCACAAACTACAACTAGAATGTAAGAATCGGAAAAACTATGATTTTGACAACCACTTTTAACAAATAAAGGGCAAAAAAAAAAAGCAGATGTGCTTCACAATTCTTTCTTTGTTACGTTATGTCAACAAGCAAACGTAGAATTCTTGAAGTTGATAAGATGTATTCAACCAAAGCAGAAGAAATCGGCAACACAAACGTCAAAAAACAAAATCATCAATGGATCAATAAAATCTTGAAGGAGAGAGAGAGAGAGAGAATGAAAGGAGATTGTTACTCTCTTTTCTTTAAGTTTTTATTGGAGGAGTTACTGACCCTGAGAAAGGACTCGAAATCCACGTCTTCGTCCACATTGCGATACAAATCTTGGATAAAAGAAGCTCTCTCTTCCTCAGTTAGATTCTCTCCCACTACTTTCAAGCGAGACATCTTGGACGCCAACTCCCCGACCGTCAGCCTCCCTCCGCCCTCCCTTCTCATGCTCATGAACTGCACAAACCGCATCGATCGATCATCCACCACCGTCCGTTAACGAACAAACACATAAACAAAAAAGAAAACCCGTGATAAATCGATCCAGGAATCCCAGAGCTTAATTAATAAAGAACTTACGTGGGTCTTTAGGCTGCGGAGCTCGACTTGAGTGAACTGGTTCTGCAACCATGGATCTGAAACAAGAACGCCAAAGTATCCTGACATCGAAAACTTGACTCTGATCGAACAAAACTAAGTTAAAGAATGCAGATTGAATCAAGAGAAGGATGTGCTTCCTTCTACTCTTTCTCTCTCTCTGTAACTCCCTCTCTCTCTCTCTCTTCTCTTAGTAGTTGGCCCTTGGGTGAGTAATTTGGGAGAGAAGAAAGAAGACACTTGGGACGGGGTAGAGCTGTCAGAGTTGAGAGAGAGAGAGAGAGAATTCAAATAATGGCCACTGTGTCCTTCTTTTTTTTTCTCTCTCCTCCAAATCTCTCTATCCAAGTAGCCTTTAAGGTTTAAACACTTGGGATGGGGCCCACCCTGTCGATTTGTAATATGCATTATGACTAATTTGACCCTTACTCCAACGGTAAACTTGTTTGTACTTTTTATCGCATGCTTTTCACCACATTTTATATTTAACAATGCTACATATAATTTAAAAAATTGAATTTATTTATAATCTAAATAATAAATAAATAAATAAATAAATTTTCATCTTAAAATAAAATTAATTAAAATATCCTTATTTATAAATAAAAAATTTTAAAAATTCATTTCATTTAATCATAAAACAAGAGTATTTTTATGTAGATTACAATAAAATTTATTAAATATGGACTGTAAAAAGAATTATTCTTTTATATTATATAATAATAATTTAAATAAAAAATTATTTTTATAAATTATCTTATAAAAATAATATTATTTTGCTGAAATGTTTTTACTTTACTCTATATATTATGAAATATATTATAAAATATATTACTTGGAGTATTATTACTCTTATCATTTGTGGAGGAGTAAATACTCAACGTCTCTTTGGTTGTTAACGGTCATATCTACGTCTCTTTTAAGATTTTTGAACTTCTGAAGTTGTTGGGTACTTGGATTTATTTCAATTTTGCGGCCATTCAATAACATTTATTGTAAAGTTAAATAATTAATAATATGATTAAGATATAATAAAAATGGTGTTATAGTAACTAAGCCATCATTAAATTTGCAGAAGAGTATGATTATGATGAATCATCAGTTATGGTCTTATATTTCTATGTCTTCATAGAAATTGAAAAATAGAAGTTTTGAGAATTTAAAAGAAAGTTACGACAGATTCAATTTAGAGAAAAGAAAAATGTTACTCATCCATCATCTTCACATCAACAATCATTTCATCTTCTATTTAAACACATAAAATAGAATATAAAATGATAAAAATCACATGTTGGCGTGAAGCATTTTTTCAAAAGGAAGTTCTATACAAACTCTCCAATCTTCATGTACTATTATTTTTTAATTTTTTTTTAAATTTTTAATATTTTTATTTTGAATTTGTTCTTTTTAAATTAAATTAATTTTTATTTATTTATTATTCATATATTAAATATTTAATAAAAAATAAAATAAAAAAAATTATAGTAAATAGCAAGAGGTCCTGAAAATTTTTTCTTTTTCAAATGATACAATTAAGGTGAAACTTCTAGAAGAGGTAGTCTTCGGTTGGTATGGGGAATGGTAGATTATTTTGTCTCGTGCAAGTGAAATCTAAAACAAAAGAATAATACGATTTTAAATTTTTAAGACCTACATCACATATTATTTGCTCATATCCACATAATTCAAATGCTAAATTTGATTTATAATATTTAAATTTTAAACTTATCTTTAGAATTAATTCATACAAAAATTTAGATTTTCTAAAAATAAAAGCTTGCAAATTATTTTACTATTTAGTTATTAACTTTCAAATAATATTACATATAATTGTAAAGTATGTAAATATACATGTTTACCTAGGTTCAACTCGATTTTGAAATTTTCTTTATTTTTTACTAATTTTTGTACTTTCATTTAAGAGGTCCAAAAAGATTACTTATCTTTCAAATTTAGATTTTTGAATCTAAAATCCAGATGAACATGACTATATGTAAATATTATATAATCGTTTTGAAAAATAATAAAGTTTATTAATTTGAGTCCCGTATTTTATTGACTTTTTAAAAATGTTTATTCGATATTTGTATAATTTATGATTATAAATATTATTTTTCTCAATTTTATATATAATAAAATAATCTTTTACTTCATTCATGTTATAGTTGCCCACGAGATAACTACAAAAGGCAGTAACATGTTTTTAAAGAAAAATAATGATAATATTTAGGAAAGGGCAGTTGAGTCATTGCAAGAGAAAAGGATATGATTTGGCCATCTTCCAACTTGGAGAGGCCCACGGGACACAAAGTATGAATGCTTTTTAAAAAGTAGAGCTGATGGGAACAACGGTCGTGTTTTGACGTTTCACAATTTAAAACTACCGACTTGAACTACGAACGGTACTAACAAAGATATTTAAGCCTTTAAAGTTGGTGACTTTCAATTATAACCCAACGTTCAATCAAGGAGGATGGATGCATGGATTATAAAGCTAAAAAGGAAATTACAGTGAGGCATTTCACGTTTTAGATTAATAAAAACAGGTAAGTATGCATTAATATGCAATTATATTAGTGCATTAGTATTGTACTCATCAATTTTTTTAAAAAAATTTAGTAAAAAATACAAGTTTGATAAATATATAACACTTAAATTATTATTTTTACATTAGACTCATAAAAAAACTTTCATCATATTTGATGAAGAATCAAAAGTCAAATTAAAAATATTTTATTTTATTCTTCCAATTTTCTTTTTTTCATTTTTTTCAAATATAACGAAAGCTTTTTGATAAGTTAAATATAAGATTTTTTAGATGTTTTATTTCTATTAAACTTATATTTTTCATCAAATTTTGACGAGTCTAATGCCGATATTCTTAGCGAGGTGAGAAATTTATAAAGTCTCGATTGGGATTGATTTCTAGATTATATACACGATTAAGTTATGATAATCTTTTAATACAACAATAAAAATCTTTTCACAATAATAATCAAAAGGCAAAGGCCGATTGATGCCAAGCGAAAAGGTGCAATTATAAATAAGTGGAGTATTTTGATTGTTGTTTTACCCTGTGAGTAAAAAGAGATGGAGATGAAAATATTACTGCATCAAATTACATCACTAGGGGTGACGTGTGAGGATCATGCGCCATCGTTGCTGCACAACCCTCACACGCTTGACTTGATGTGTGTAAATATTGCGATGCGAAGCGATGGAGTTGGATGTGGTGGATATTTTTAGGTAGGGCATGACCTTACAAAATAGATACAACAATTTATCTTAAAAAAGGAGAGAAAAATCCTAGAATGAAAAAATAAGAGCAATAAAAATGACAATAGAGAATGGAGGTGACTAGGAAGACTAGCCACCTTCCTTGGGTTGCCAATGAGGTGCTAGAAATGAAGTGGGGGAGGATATATTTTTTTAAATAATTCTTCTTGTAATCCATATTTGATGAATTGTATTGCAGTCTTTATTAAAATACTCTCATTTTATAAATAAATGAAATGAATTTTTTAGATTTAAAAATTTTTTGATTTGTAAATAAAGGTATTTTGATTAGTTTTATTTTAAAATAAGAAATTTTCTATTTATTTTATTGCTTGGCTTATAAAGGAGTCCAATTTTTTATACTACATGTAGCATTGTCCCTTTTTTTAAGCAATACTACATATAGTCCTCATTTGAGAACTGCAATACAAGCCTAATATAAAAAAGTTATAAAATTACAACAATATCTATTTTAAAATAATCATTTATTCTTTTTTACCCTCATTTATTAATAAGATTATGAAAAGAATTTCTTTTTTTTTTCTTTTAAGAAGAGGACGAAATTCTAATTTTATTTACCGCCTCACTTTTGGTGGAGTAATGAGGAGGAATTGATGACGACTTGTTACAATAAAAGATCATTAAGTTTGCAAAAAATGCATATACCCAAATATATATATATATATATATATTACAACGGAATATTGGTGAAGAAATGTTGAAGATATTAGAATTCAAGAATGGGGAGAGGTGAGAGCAAACTAGGTAAAATGTTTTGATCATTCTATATGTTTGTATGTCCCTTGGAAGGTAACATGATATGTATCACATAAAGACCTTAAGATTCTACATTGGGACGGGACCAAGTTTTTTTTTTTTTTTTTTGACTGGGACCAAGATTTAAAATATCAAAAGAAAAGATTAAAAAAAAAAAAAGTTAATCTTTGAGTTATCAAAGTGGAAGTCAAAATCTTCAAAGAGAGTCGTTTATATTGTTAATGCTAATGATAGGTAAAAAAGAATGGCAGACCCTAGGCATTCATTGTCATAGTTTTGGATCAAGTTTAATGGGTCATAGAGTTCTCACCATCACTATTAAAAAATTTGAATAGTGCAAGGTAAAAGGATGCAAAAAGGAAAATAAAGCATCAAACTTTATATGGTAAGGAAAAGGAGAAGAAAAAGAAAGATTTTCACACGTAAATTCATATATATATATATATATTTTTCCTCTTATGTAGTGAAACTCTCTCCTATCTATATAAAGGGTAATGTTAAATACTATTTATGTAAGTGTGTGCTATGAGTGTTGGATGTTCCTAATATTTTCTCTTATTGTAATTGGAGGGTGGAGGGGGCACCCTTGGACATGAAACTCCTTTATTTCCATATCACAAATAGTTGTGAGGCACATGTGAGCAAACTCAACTTTTATTATTTGGGATTTTTTATTTTTCTTTTTTTCCAATTAAAAATGGTCATTTCATGGAGGGCAGAGAAGACCCAAGAGACACAAGAGAAGCATTGCAGGACAAAAAGGTAGGCCAAACATATAGAGAAGGCGTGGTACCAAATCCTGGTCGGTGGGAGTTCATATTACACTCAGAATATGCTTTACACAAAAGGCAGAGAGAAAAAGGCAATGTAGAGAGGGGCGTGGGGAAAAAGCCTAATAGATAAAGGAAAATACTTGGAGACACGGACATTATATAAAAATAAACCCAAACTGATATGATTTGATGTGATATGTGAATAAAATTACTTTTATTCTAAAATAGATCTAACAAATTCCATAAAACCAAATCAATTTATAGATTTAAATTCGTAATCAGTTTTGTGTAATTTTGGAAAAATTTACAATCTACAGACATCCTTTGCTTGGTTTGCTTCTACTACTAACAAGCACCCAAAATCATTACCAAGGTCCACAGACGTTTGCACTGATGCCAGTATCAACATGACTTCTAAACTGGGCCCTTTCCACACATGGCATCCCACTATTCTTAATTTGTATTGTGAATCTTCATCATTGCTAGTTGATTCTGAACATAAGAAAAAGTACTGCTGTAAGGTATACAAGGACTTGATTCGTTCTATCATTAGAGGTTTAAGTAATAATTCAATTATGACAAACATTACACATGGATGCCCCTTGTTTTTTCTCTTTAAACTTTCCATACACAAATCACGGTGGAATAGATGGAACAAAGCTTCCTTCTACATTTCATGTACGTAACTTTTGCAGCATCCTTCCTGAGATGTTCCCCCGAGTTCTATAATTTGGACTTCTGACTGTGTCTATTAATAAGATCCGCCATGCTTCTCTGTCATCAGATGGTGTATGATAATCAAAACTGGATTCGTGATGCAATGAGGGAATCGGCAGCTGATAGAAAACAGCTAAAATGCTATTTCCTGAAGAACTTGGAGTGTCTTCTGATGAACCTGGACACGCAATAAAAGCAACCAAGAAGATGAGTCATTTGAAGAAGGGTGAGGTGAAGAGCTTTTTCTATATGGAAAATAATTCAACATAATAATGAAGTTTCATGACTGAAGTTAGTACTGATGTAATATGGATAAAATTTAGCTTTGTCTATTGATTCAATCAAATTAATGTTATGCTTAACCCAATAAAAAATAGAATGGTTGCAATATCATTTGAGCAGAAAATGGCTGACTTTACTGTTTGTATTAAAAAATGTCGTCGGATAAAGTTTGGCGAGTTTCACTGGACCCTCCAGAAGTATGGGTGGGCGAGTGATGTGATAAATTATAGTCCTAAATGGCAGGCAAAGTATTCCCCAACATTAGAAAAAATAAAAAAACTAAATCTTCCAAGATGATAAAATTGAATGCAATTTATAATCTTGGCTATGAATTCAACAACTTGTAATGCTAATTTTAGGTGGGAATGGACAAGAGAACATGAAAGAAAGATTATTAGGAAAAGAAGGCGATTACCCATTCTAAATGTTGCGCTGTGATACCAAAGTCGCTTCCAGAGTATATGCCCCCTAACACCTAGAAAGTCCAGACATTAAAAGTAATCAGTACTTTTTTTCTTGGCAAAAGTAATCGCTACTTGTCCATGCATAATTGCTATTCTGGACGTCAGTGAATATATATTAACAGTAGTGATTTCAGTTATTCAAAGCCCATACAACATACAATTAGAGGGTATGAGAAAAAGAATTAAGGGCTTGTGAATATTCAACCATACTAGCACATCACCAAGTCCTTTGGGCTTGAAACAATCCTGTCACGAGGGAATAAACTGCTAAAAAATATGAAGTGACTTACCTTGGAGACGGTTTCAAGAAACATGCCAGGGCGCACAGGAAGTGGCTTCCTTCCCGTAAAAGATTTCTGGGAATCATTACATGTGGGTGGGTCAATATAACATGATACTAAAACTGTTCACAGGCATATACAAACGTATCACATCCCCACTACCAACAAAGTGATCAAGAATATGGTAGAACCTACCCTTCCTGCAATTCCACTTGAAACCTTCCCACCTGTACTATTTTCCTCGTCACTGTCAGAGTTATCTGCACCTTCTTCTTTTCCTTCCATTACATTTTTTATCATATCCTGGACGGTTTTCCCTGGTTTCAAAGCTACCAGTTTGGTTAAGAAGTTAACCTGCGCTGACAAGATTTTCAATCATGCCCAAATGCTTATTATAATAATAGAATTAAGTATCAACCAGGCATCATAAAATGGCATACAGTAATTCAATACATATAAAAAGTTTTTTTTTTCCTATCTTCATTGATAGTAATACAACTTGCATACCCATATGGGATTGCACCCATGACCTTAGCTAATATGCACTTGAAAATCTTGGGTAGCATGTTTCCATGAAAAGAACAAAACGACATAAGAATTGGCCATATTTAAAATCTTGAAAAAACATGCACGGACCTCTGCTTCAGGGAGAGTATTTAAACCGCGGTCATTTCTCTCATCCAGTATTCCACCTCCCATCATATTCCGAGCTTCCTCTCTAATCAAAACAAGCCTTGCAAGTAGTTTTCTATCAGGAACAACAGGCCGAGTTTCCATTGTCTGCAAGGTCAGTAAGCTTGGTTAAGGGGAAAAAACTAGCCTTCAACAACAATTCATGCAGCCACTTTAATCAGTGCATACAGGCAACTTCTGATTCAATCAGAGACGACATAAAGGTCTTACATTTAAAAATTTTCAACAATTAACCGCAAACTAAAGTTTCTTAACGCATCGTTATAATCATATTAAATAAGATCACAATAAGAAATCACCCATTATTGAGGTAGAAAAAGCACATTAGAAATGCAATTTGATTGTGAATGGGAAAAGAGCACAAAAACTCATTCTGTAAATGATATGGTAGATCATTTTTTTTTTACATGGGGAAACATCAACTCTGGAAAGAAAAAGAGCCCATGCTGTTTGATCGCACTAGACATTGTTGTGGCTGCAGTGCTCACAAGTTTCAATCCATGTTACAAGGAAGATAAGTGAGGTATAATATAGATGTGTCCTCCAAACTCTATGGTTAAGGGGATATTCTATAACATGGTTACAATTTGTATAAATCACACAAGTTTCTTGAACTTATTAAATCCAATCACATTGAATTAGGTTCATTTTCTTTGTACACAAGCTAGAAGCCACTTACCAAAAGGATTCTACGACTTTTTTCAAGAGAGAGAGAGAAGCAGAAAAACCACAAAGTTGAAGAAAAGAGCCTGACTACATACTAGAAACAAATTCCACAAAAAATAGCACTCTTTTAACAACCAAATTGACAACTATAGACTAAGGTGCATGTGTGTGTTCTCCTAAATGGCTCAATGTTGAAATGCTTGAATAATGAACTAGAAGATGAGAGCATGCAGGCTCTTTCTAGGAATTACCTCCAGTAAATCATCAGCCTGGTTAGCTATATCATTAAGATTTGCCCCAGGAATATGAACTTTTGTGCCATTCTCACTTTTAAATACACCACCGCCACCAGCCACTCGACGTAGTAGTTCATGTCTGCTTTCTCTCTTGGGAGTTCTGCATAGCAGGCCAACCACTTGAACCTAGGAAAGGAAAGAATAGAATCACTGAAGTACTAACCATGGTAGCAAAGGAACTAAATTTTGTTCAGAAATAGAACTAGGCATGGCTTAAGGAACATCCTTACATGCGGGGGACACTTTTTCGTAAGATGGGATAACACTGTTTCTTTGATCACCTCCAACAGTGATTTGCGCTGGACAGAAAAAAAGAGACGAATGGATATTAACATTTGCTAAATCTCATAGCTGTAAACGCCAGAAACTTTAAACCATCGGACAACAGCAACATCTGATGAAAGATAAATCGATACTGATGAAGAGCAACTAATTCCAAGCTGTTGCACAGATTAATAGTAAAACCAGCTCCTGATACAGTTCTAAACAACCATTATTAGAACATACATGCAACAAGATCACGTGTATTGATCATTTACCTGACTATTCACTTTTGAATAATGCTAAAAAATGTTTTCATCGGATAATGTAATAAGAATACAAAATAAGATTATAAACCAGCTTAATTATGCATTGACCCACAAAAAACTTTGGCTATTGACAGGGCATGACAAAATGACAATTGCATTGACCCACAATTCCCACATTATGTTGGTTGCTTGGTTAAGATGGTCTAGGTTACTAACATGAGCCTCAAGTTGTAAAAGAGAGGTAGAGATGTTTTCTACATGAATATTTATTGAAAACATTCTACATCAATGTTGAAATGAATCTTGTTATACTTGGTAAAAAAACAACTCAAGAATGACTTAGAATAGTCCACACCAATGTTCAGAATCAAAATATAAAGTTGAAATGGTGCCTTATCATCTTGGTCCTTTTCAGCAAGTTGGATCATGTAGTCTAGGGCCATCATGAAACCCGATTCCATTTCATCAACTCTCTTCCCTATAACTCCCTGCGCAGCCAACTCCACAGCTACCTCCTCAGATGCTTCATCCATGTTCATATCCTCCAACTGTACCCAAAATGTATGATAGTAATTAAACTCCAGCTGAGTCAAGATCTTGACAATAGACATGAAAGGATTAAAAAATGTAATTTGACAATGCATTCAAACTTCAAAGATTGAAAACTGAAGGCGCATTCCTTTTTTTTTATATATAGGTAAACAGATTTTATTGATCAAAGACTTGGCATAGCCATAATACAAAGTTCAAAAAGAAAAAACAGGTGTGCCCAACACTGAAAGGAGCATTCCTTGGAAGTGATTAAGCACAGATAGAACGGATTGGGGTATAAACAAACAAGACTACTTGACAGAAAACTTAAATTTGATTTGGTTAAACTCGCCTTGGCTTGATACCATTATTAAATAGGACATTTTTCATAACCACAAATTAGACTCGATTATTAAATAATACAAAGTCATAAAAGTGCTCAACTTGGATATTCTTTTTATCGATAAACAAAATTTTATCAAGCATCAAATAGACACAAGCCCATATGGGACATATACAAGAGTGCAAAATTGCTCAACTCGTTTATTGTTCATGAACAAGAAGAGAAATATCATACACTCAACAACATATTCCCACCAGCCTATATAAATAGCAACTAACCATAGAATTACAGCAATTTTCTATGGAGATGAGCACAAATACCCAATCATTGAACCAAACTATGTCACAGCAAACTTGGCTCATTGCCAAGATATTCTTAAGCATCAGCTCCATAAACTAGGAAAAATCACAAATATAGCCTATTGATATTATGCACGGGACTCAACTCTTAACTTCTGAGTGTGTCAACTCGGTTAAGTATGTTGTGAAAATCCCGTAATTTCCCGTCATTTTCTCAGTAACCAAAGAGAAAAACTAAAAGAAGATGGGAGCGGGAAAACTTACAAGGGTGATCATTTCTTCGAGAAGAGATGTGACTTGTTCCCCTCCTTTGAGGAGGGCTTCATACTGGGAATCATCGAGTTTTTGATTCCCTTTTCTTCCGTTTCTTGGACCCTTATCTCGAACGTCTACGAAATCATCTGGATAGCCCCCACCCACTTCATAACTTGCAGCAAACAAGGCCAACGACTGCCTCCTTTTCTTGGGTTGTTTTAGTAGATACTGCTGCTGGTAGTTGCCGAAAGTGTTGGGAATAATGGAGAAAAAAGGGGGGATATTTAGGTTGGCGATGGGTGGAGATGTGTGTGAGGAAGCGGAGAAAAATAGGGTGCTGTTCAACATTTTATCAGTTCACTTCCCGATTTTGGGGTTTTGGTTTCTGGGCAGGGAGAGGGAAAGAAAGAAGATTATCTGAAGTCTGAAGATACGAAACGGCGAAACGCAACGGAGAAAATAAAAATTAAAAAGGATATCGATTGCGCCGTCTGTGGGATTCGAACCCACGACCACATGGTTAAAAGCCATGCGCTCTACCGACTGAGCTAAGACGGCTTTGTAAACTATTATCTATTTAATTATTCTAAGAGTAAAGAAACACGGGTTGCAATTACAAAAAGAAATTTATAAAAATAAATGTAATTTGATGTAATATATTATGTTGTAAAAATATTTTTATTATAAAATAAATTTAATACATCATATAAAATTATATTAATTTATGCATTTATTTTTATAAAATCTCTTTATATGATTGTAGCATTTATTTTGTCTTTAGTACTATCTATATCTTCAAGAATAATAGAAATCATATTTAGTTTGAAAATTCACACTATCTATAATACAGTGACACCCAGATACTATATTGATCCGTTCCTCTTTCAAATTATACTCGGCAGATTGACTAATAGAATGTGGTGAAAAGTGAAAACCGCATTTATTATTGGCATCAATAATTTTAGCCAAGGATGTTACCTTTTCTATTTTAAGAAATTCATTTTTTTTATAAGTTATTTTAAGAAGTTCAATTGAAATGTACTCTATGTCTGATTATTTATTTTTATCTACTATTAAAATACTATTTTCTTAAATTTGTTTTTATCTACTTTTATAAAATGACCTTATTTATTTTTAGAAATGAGACAAGATGAGATGAGATGAGATAAAAGTTAAAAAAATATATATATATTATTATAATATTTTTTTTTAATATTAATTTTATATGAGAATTTGAAAAAATAATTTTAAAATTTAAAAAAGTTAAATTTTTTATTATATTTTGTATAAAAATTTTAAAAAAATATAATAATAAATATGAAATAAATTTGAAAGTTTTTATTTCATCTTCCAAATCAAACGGGCCTAATTTCAAAATGTAATGGACACGTATGTTTTTTCAAGAGAGAACTCTTATGGCTGGATGTGGTGTCAGTAGCCTATTCACACCAATCCATCAAAACAAACTCTCACCCTTGGGCATTTTTGCTCGTTCCATTTTTTGTCAGCCTCCCTTGATCAATACATCCACCATTTCAGCCTCTCCTCTCTTCCATTTTAGCATTTTCTCCCATTCCGTGTCACCCTCAATTGTGCCATGTGTTTTTGCTGAAACAACCACGGTCTATCTCTCATCCATTTTCTTATGATAAATTATAATGATAAATTACATGTTAAGTGTGTGGTATAAAACTGACAAATCACATATTAGTCAAATTTCAAGTAATTTTTATTTATTTTGGTTTTGCGATTTTGATCATGCATTTTTATTGAGTGGTTTTGAGCTGATTTTGCATGCATCGGGTGTAACTATTTAAGCTACAATGCTAGGAGGTTGCAAGCATTTATTATTCGAGGGGGACTCTAGACTAGTGATCAAGAGATGAAGTTGAAATTGAAAACATGTATTTATGTCTATAGTAAGCACAATGGGAGTTATTATTATTATTTTTTAATTTATATGATTTTTATATAAGTGTTTTTAAATAATATTATAATTCTTTTTTATTTTTAAAAAATATTTTAAAATATTAAAAATTATATTAAAAAAATTAATAGAGAACAAAAATAAAAATTTCAAAATAAAAATTCCTAATATTTTTCTCATCATGTACACTACCTATCAGCCAATCATCAGTCAACCATGGATCCATGTGGCAGTCCTTTTCGGGAAATAAAGCTAGGTGGCCGGTGGGATTTTCTAGGACCGGATAAGTGGCATCACTCGTAAACTCGAAGAAAATAAAGGGCAAATGTTTCATCCCCACGGGCCACGAATCCACGATGATATGATTCTCGTTATGTTGTCGAACGGTTCCGCTTCCCCGCTTCTACAAATCCCCCAACCCCCACCACCTTCTTGTCTCCTTTACCCATTTACTCTTTCATTCTCATTTTCCCCAAGGCTAGTGTTTCCCACTCTTGTAGGCTTAATGTAGCTTTATGTGAACAGAATTTACATTTACAATCATAATGTCTAAGTGTAGTGACTTTATATAATGGGTCAGATTATAAATTATTTTTATAATAAAATAAATCTAATAAATCATATAAAATTATATCAAAAATCTGTGAGATTAATTTTATGAAATTCTTTTATAATTATAACAGTCATCCTTTTATATAATCTTTTTATAATTAAATATTTTTCATTTTTTTTTTAAATATACATCAATTGTACAAGTCATGACTATATCTAAAATACTCAAAAACTAGTTTTTGATAAACACGGTTTCTCTTATTACATACATCAATCATTTCAAGATTTCAAACATAATTTAAAGAGAATATTACACGATACCAATCACTATTCAAAGACAAACTAGTGAAGACACAACAGAGCACCATACAATTTTGACACCCACAAACGCAATTCTTTGCAAATTATTGACAGCAGCCGGAATGTGGCGCATGCACGTACCCTTCAAGAACCTGAAAAATGACAAACAGACCAGAAAATCAAAACCTTATTCCAGATGGTTCTTTTCCTTCCATTCTCACTGGTCTCTCACATTAATACCCAAGGACCAAGGTTTATGCTACTATAACTGTTGAAGGCAAATTCTTTGCTGGATTGGGCCTGCTAAGAACAATTGACCTAATAGATGTTGCACAACTTACAGGCCGAAACAATCTCGTTATCAGGCCCAAGGGAAGTTACTTCATGACTTTTGTGGTTCACTGGAGTTTTATCTCTCCCCTTTACATTGAAAAATATTCATACATAAATTGTATGAATATAGATTTTCATTATTTATCTGAAATAGGAACTTATCTTAAAAGTTTAAGTTTATAAGAAAATATATATTTTTATTATTTATTTTATATTTTAATGCTCTTTTTTATGTGTGGACTAAACTCTATTTCAATGAATATCTCAATAAATAAAATATTTAATTAAATAAAATAGAGTATAAAATTAGGGTCTCATGAACTCAAAATTTCTGTTATGATATTATATAAAATTACTATTTATTTTAAAATTTTATATTAATAAAAAGACATAAATTGTTATTATTCATTTTAAATCTTAACATTGCATGTGTTTGAGTGAGAGAGAGACCTTAGCAATCGGCAGGAGGGGTGAGGCTGCACTTGGCAGGCAGAGCCATGGCAAGATCAGGGTCGATGCCAAGAGCAGGCAGCACCATCGAGTTCTTATAGGAACACAGGCACTTCAAGTCAGCCCCAGAAAGAGCCTGACAACACTCCGGCGTTGGCTCAACTGGGTCAGGCTGAGACACCGACGGCTTGCACGCCGAAAGGCCATCATCATCCATATCACACAACTTCACTGCAGAACTCAACCCCTCAAACACTATTGCAACCATCAAAAACACCAACACCAGCTTCCTTCGACCCATCTCCATTTCCAACAAATATAGAAAGCTTAGTCAGTTCACTAGTTTCTCTTCACAGACATAGCAATGGATAACTCTTTTACCGTTATATAGAGAGAGAAAGAGAAAAAAGAAGATGATCGGGAAAACCACGCGAACTAATTTGGAATCAACCCGTGAATAGGAATTGGCAGGATTCGGGGGGGTCACGGGGGGCGCTTAGTTGTTGGTGGTCGACATGATTACCTGTACTGCATGGCGGGTCCGGTCCATTCGCTTTGTTTTCAGGTTAACTCGTGGCTGGGACGAAGGCTCCCATTATTAGTAATATAGAAATCTCATCTTCGATCAGGCCGTGAATTGAAAGTTGAAGGAATATTGTCTTGGTTTGTCGTTTTTGTGTTTCTTGATGCATGATGATGGATTTTAGTGCTTGTTTTTACTAGTACCTACGATCGAATACCCCAATCGACCTGCACGAAATTGGTTCTTATCTTGCTTGCCACGATTCAGCATTTCTTAACTGCTAAGTGCTAAGTTAATACGTGAAAACATATTTAGGGATTCATCTTAGACGGCACCTACAGAAAGATTTTACAAACGATGTAGTTTTATGTACTGAAACGTTATATTAATTATTTTATAATAAAAATTATAAATTTATAATCTAAAATATCATATCAAAATATATTAGTTTGTGAATTTATTTTACAAGATCATTAATTTGCGGTAAAATATTTTTCATCTTAGATATATATCCACAAGCACACATGTTGTGAACTTCCTCCACATATATATAAATATAATTAAATTAAAGAATGTGTTAAAATTACATTTATATACGACATATTCGTAAAAATATACAAATGTATACAATGCAAATTACATCTATATATTACGTGTTAGTAAAGATACACAAATGTATACAAATAATATTATATATATAGGTCTTTTTTACCTTCTTAAGCTCTAGAGTTTCGATGCAGCTTTTAAGAAATCTTGAACTATGAATATACGTAGCGCTTAAGGAGCTGACAAATAAACAGTTCGGAATGTCGAAAATGCTATGGGTGAAATTTTTTGGTAAGTACTATAGAAAGCAACTATTGATACACCAAAAATAACTCTTTGACAACTACATATCATGCAACTCATTGTACAATTAATCAAGATAAGCATGCCACTCCATTAAAAAGAAATTTTTAAATTTACAAAACAATGCTATAAAGTTGTCAGATAAATATAAATTAGTTATAAGAAGTTGATCAATTTTCATTTTTTCTGGCCCTCTCCTTTTGTGCTTGGCGTGGGTATTTGTCTCCTAATTTAGAACCTCTCGCGGGCTGATATAGATCTAGTTTTTGTTTTTCTCAAGAAAAGTATAACATAGATTAAACTAAGTGCTTACAAAGATACAAAAATTTAATGAAATGGGTTCCTCAACAATGATCTCAAAACAAATAAAAACAACAATAGCAAATAAATAAAAATGGGTTCTTGAGTCGAAAGATTGACTCTAACTCATGTTCCACAAAGGAAATGCCGTGTAAAAGCGATTACAATGTCTAATAAACGGACTAAAAAATAGTAACTAAAAGTCGCAGTTGAGAGAAGTGTGCTGGATTTTGCTGATTTAGTTCGGTTGAAGGAGACTATCACGATCATTTTTTCTTTATCATTGGTTAGGAAAACAAAAATCTAGGAGAATAGCAACCTGAACTAGATGAACCAATTTATTGGTGAAGGATCGTCATGGGTTGAGGTGGCGCGTGCGGGTTACACACTACACCAAGGAAAAAGAGAACATCAAGATCTAAGAGATCTGAAGCCACTGAGTTTGAAAGTGCCACGCGTGGTAACAAAAGACCCCTTTTAGCACGGTGGTGTGTGGATCTCACAGACAGTGTAAGCTATCCAAGTGTGGTTTCAAATGTATCCCTAATTATATTTTAATATTAATTGTCTATGTGGTTTAAAACTTCAACACATACTTAATTCAATGGATCAAAATACAAAGTCAGGATTTAAATTCAATCTCTAGTACTCTAAGTTCATGTTAAATTAATTATGTCCTAAAATGTAATAAGCTTTTGCCATTTTCTTCGGTGAATATATATACGTGGTGCCTAACAATTTTTCATTAGGTAGCTTGACTTCCAAACTTATTCTTGAGAGAATTAGCCCCGCTTCGAAGTTGGACTGAAATGAGATCATGACCTCAATTCGATTTAATTTTAAGTTGAGTTTTAACTTTCAAATACCAAATTCTCAAATCATTAAATTTATCTCTACTAAAAACCTTTTTACAAGTAAGATGTATAACTTTTTGAATATTTTTAATGTTCTATAAATACATCCAAAAAATCATACTGACATCAAAATATCTAAACTCATTTGAAATATGCTCCATAAAACCCACTCACCATCTCAACACAATATTATTTATTATAAAGAGCTGAACTCATCTAAACTAATCAGGTCAACAATATCAAAACAGGATCACTTTACTATTAAATCACGTTAACATGGGGTCTATTGAAATCTGGGGAAAGAAAAGCAAAACAGAAAAATGAATATGGCCGAGAAGAATAGCTTAATAGGGTTATTGTTCCTGCATGCATGGATCGCTATGTTATTATGCCAACTGTAATGTATTTGTGTAAATAATTAAAAGCAGCATGTCTATATTTGTAATTTGTTATTTCAAATGTTTCTAATCTAATGGCTTAAGAAGAAGCCACGTGTTGACATCTTATTAAACTTAGGTTTTGTATTTAACGCTCATATAAAAGGATCATTATCTCGGCTGAAAGAGATAAGAGAGAGAGAAACAGAAGCAGACGGACTGGGCGATTTATTCATCTCCTTTAGGGCACAAATTTGAGAGTGAAATTCGAGTGAAACTCGATCAGAGTTTAATGGAAGACTCTTGTAGCGATGCTGTGTAAATCTTTGGTGGATCAATAAAGAATACTCTGAACTAGTTCCCACCGTGGATATAGATCCAATAGGGATCGAACCACGTAAATACTTGCGTATCTTTCTTGTTTTCTTTCTTGCTGTTATTGTTTTTGTTGATCTTGATCTTTGTCCTATTTTTCTTCTACACTGATCTTGGTTGAGATTTTTTCGGAGCAAATATAGGGTTTGCTGAAACCTAACAAGTGGTATCAAAGCCAGGTTGAGATGGGGTCAACCAGGTTAGATGTGGAGAAGTTCACTGGAAAAAATGACTTCGGTCTTTGGCGAATAAAAATGAAGGCCTTGCTCGTGCAGAATGGTCTCCAAGACGCACTTCTTGGAGACAAGAAGGTCATCGCGACACTCAAGGATGAAAAGGCTAGTTCCTTTGAGAAGGTAAAACTCGAAATTTTACAAAAGGCACATAGTGCCATTATACTATTGTTGGGTGATAAGGTTCTTAGAGAAGTAGCTAGTGAGGAGACAGCTGCAGGGATTTGGTTAAAATTAGAGTCCCTCTATATGACCAAGTCCCTGGCAAACCGTCTCCACAAAAAGACCAAATTATACACCTTCAAAATGAATCCAGGGGTGTTGTTGGAAGATCACCTTGATGATTTTAACAAAATCATTTTAGATTTTGCCAATGTAGACATCACTATTGAGAATGAGGACCAAGCTATTTTGTTACTCAGTTCTTTGGATAATTCATATACTAATCTCAAGGAAACCATCATGTATGGTCGAGAGAGTTTAATACTGGATGATGTCCAGTCTATTTTACAAACCAGAAGGTGGAGAGGATCTAGTGGCTCGGGTTAAACCTGAGAAAACTTCTAATAAGGAAAAGAAAAACAAAGGGAAATCAAAATCAAAAGGGAAAGAGTTGAAATGTTTTCTCTGTCACAAAGAATGACACTTTAAGAAAGATTGTCCTGAAAGAAACCAAACACTGAAAACAAGCCAAAAAGGGAAGGGAATGTATTTGTTGCTTATGAGGACTATGAGAGTGCTGAAGTCCTTAGTATCTCTGAGACAGAATCTGAAAATAATGGATCTTAGAGTCTAGTTGTTCCTTCCATATGTGTCCTTCTAAGTCCTGGTTTGAAGTCTTTAGGGACTTAGATGGAGGACATGTAATGTTAGGAAATAACAAATCTTGCAAAGTTTTTGGAATTGGTACAATTAGATTAAAATTGCATGATGGTAAAAAAAGAATTCTTAAGGATGTTAGATACATACCTAAATTGAAAAAGAATTTGATTTCTCTTGGCATGCTTGATAAATCTGGCTATATGTTTATTTCTGAGTCTGGAACTTTGTCAATAAAGAAGGGGTCTATAACAGTAATGAGAGGGTTAATAAAAAATGGTCTTTATACCCTTGATGGCAGGACTATTATAGGGGAAGCCTCTGTTACATAGAAAGCTAATGATGAGTGTCAATCTGTGCTCTGACATAAAAGACTTACACATGTTAGTATGAAAGGGTTACAAGAACTCCATAAACAGGGACTTCTTGGTAATATTAACCTGGGAGAATTGCCTTTTTGTGAAGATTACATTTTGGAAAAATCAACTAGGGCTAGTTTCAAACCTGGAACTCATAATACTAAACAGTGTCTTGAGTATGTGCACTCTGATTTGTGGGGGCCTGCAAGGGTAAGCTCACATGGTGGGGCAAATTATTTTTTGTCAATAATTGATGATTTTTCTAGGAAAGTTTGGGTGTACATAATTAAACATAAGAGTGACACACTTGACAAGTTCAAGGGGTGGAAAACCTTAGTTGAAAATCAGGTTGGGAAAAAAGTAAAAAAACTTAGGACTGATAATAGGCTGGAGTACCTGTCTAATGAGTTCAATGACTTTTTCCAAAAAGAAGGGATAGCACACCATAAGACAGTAAGAGAAACCCCTCAACAGAATGGCCTAGCTAAAAGGATGAATAGGACAATTTTAGAAAGGGTTAGATGTATGCTGTCAAATGCCAAGCTGCAAAAGAGTTTTTGGGCAGAAGCAGTTTGTACTGTTGTATACCTTATTAACTTATTAACAGAAGCCCATCATCAGCTATTAACTTGAAAATACCTCAAGAATTGTGGACTGAAAAACCCTCAGATTACAGTAATCTGAGAGTATTTGGTTGTACTGCTTATGCACATACAAAAATTAACAAATTAGAACCCAGGGCAATAAAATGTGTATTTGTAGGGTACCCTGAAAGAGTTAAAGGGTACAAATTGTGGGTTCTAGAACTAGGAAAATAAAAGTGCATTTTAAGTAGGAATATGACTTTTAATGAGTCACAGATGGCTATGACATCTCTGAACAGTGACAATTCTGCAGACAAACCTATTCTAGAGAGAACTCAGATTGAGGTGGAGCCATCAAGCATGCCTAATGAGGAGACAGACCACAACACTGAGGGAAATAACAACCTGGAAAGTATAGGGCAGTGCAGCCCTAGGTCCTATAACTTGGTGAGAGATAGACTTAGAAGGACTATCAAACCACCACTTAGATATGGACAAGTTAACCTGACTGCCTATGCTTTTTCTGTAGCTCAAGATGTAGTTGAACTTAAACCAAGGTCTTATAAGGAGGCCATGAATAGCAAGGAATCTCACAAATAGTTTCTTGCTATGGAAGAAGAAATAGAATCTCTTAATAAGAACAAGACTTGAGACTGGGTGATTAAACCAGAAAAGGCCAAACTTATAGGCTCAAAATGGATCTATAAGAAGAAGGAAGGTATTCTCGGGGTAGAAGAACCTCGGTACAAAGCTATGTTAGTTGCTAAGGGTTTTACTCAAAGGGTGAGAGTTGATTTTAATGAGATTTTTTCTCCTATAGTAAAATATAGCTCAATCAGACTCATTCTTGCATACACAGCATATCATAATTTGTTTTTGGAACAATTAGATGTGAAAACTGCATTTCTACATGGTGAGTTAGAAGAAACTTTGTATATGTAGCCACCAGATGGTTTTGTGAAAGATTTAAATGAAAATCATGTGTATTTATTTAAGAAATCTCTATATGGTTTAAAACAATCTGCTAGACAATGGTATAAAAGATTTGATACTCACATGATAGAAAATGATTTCAAAAGAAGTAGTTTTAATAGCTGTATATATTTTAAGAATTCTTGTACCTTTACTGTTTACTTACTGCTGTATGTAGATGATATGCTAATTGGATGTAAAGATAAATGTTTAATCGAACATGTCAAAGGAATTCTTAAATCTGAGTTTGAAATGAAAGACCTCAGAACTGGAAGGAGAATTTTGGGTATGGAGATAACTAGGGATATGAATAAAAGTTTTCTCTACTTGTCACAACAATCATACATTTTAAAAGTCCTTAAAAGGTTTGGTATGAATTCTGTCAAGTCAGTCTGTACACCTCTAGGACAGCATGCTAAACTTTCTGTTACTCAAATTCCTAAAACTAAGGAGGAAGAAAATTATATGAGGAAAATACCTTATGCTAGTATGGTAGGATGTGTCATGTATGACATGGTATGCACTAGGCCAGATCTGTCTTATGCTGTTAGTATAGTAAGCAGATTCATGGCAAACCCAGGCAAGCCTCATTGGCATGCCTTAAAGTGGGTTTTTCAATATCTTAAGGATTCTTCTCATTTAAGTTTGAGTTATGGAAAAAATGTTGAGAAGAGTCATGAAATTTGTGGGTATGTGGATTCTGATTTTGCTGGGAATTTGGACACCAGAAAATCTTTAACTGGTTATGTCTTCACAGCATTTAGGGGGGCCATAAGTTGGAAAGCTAACTTATAATCAGTTGTAACTTTGTCTACAACTGAGGTCGAATATATTGCTATGACCGAGGCTATAAAGGAAGTTATATGGCTAAAGGGTATGTCAAATGAGTTAAGTATTTTTTAGGGAAATATCACAATATATTATGATAACCAAAGTACCATTCATTTAGCTAAAAACCAGGTGTTCCATGAAAGGTCTAAGCATATAGATATAAGACTCCATTTTGTTAGGGATGTCATAGCTAGTGGAGATATCAAGGTGGAGAAAATACCTACTAAAGAAAATCCATTTGACACGATGACCAAGTCATTGCCTAATCAGAAATTTAGATACTGTTTGGACATCATCAACATGAAAGGAGGCTGATTCAGGAAACTAGAAGTGGGAACTAGCTCAAGGAAGAGGCTGCTCTACTGAGTAAGGAAGCTGCCTGGTTAGGGAGGATGCTACCTGATTTAGAGAAAAGCTGTTAAGAAGATCTAATTAATTACAAGGTGGAGATTGTAATGTATTTGTGTAAATAATTAGAAGCAACATGTCTATATTTGTAATTTGTTATTTCAAATGTCTGTAATCTAATGGCTTAAGAAGAAGCCACATGTTGACATCTTATTAAACTTAGATTTTGTATTTGACGCTCATATAAAAGGATCATTATCTCGGCTAAAAGAGATAAGAGAGAGAGAAACAGAAACAGACGGACTGGGCGATTTATTCATCTCCTTTAGGGCATAAATCTGAGAGTGAAATCCGAGTGAAACTCGATCAGAGTTTAATAGAAGACTCTTGTAGCAATGCTGTGTAAATTTTTGGTGGATCAATAAAGAATATCCTGAACTAGTTCTCACCGTGGATGTAGATCCAATAGGGATCGAATCACGTAAATACTTGCATATCTTTCTTGTTTTCTTTCTTGCTGTTATTGTTTCTGTTGATCTTGATCTTTGTTCTATTTTTCTTCTACACTGATCTTAGTTGAGATTTGTTCGGAACAAATCTAGGGTTTGCTGAAATCTAACACCAACAATATTATTTATAATGAATGATCAAACCCCCAAAAACAAAACAGAAACAGAAACAACCAAAGGAAAGAGAAGGCCGAAAAGCATGGAAAAGTATAGGCCAAGGCAGCACTAACGAGGCGTCATTCTCCATTCCCATGACAAGTTGTTGAATGAGCAGCAGAGGAAGCGCATCGCTCAAGATATAACCAATTGCCGTCAAGAAAATCTAAGGAATCATCTTAAGAAAAGCTAAGGAATCATCTTAGTCATGCATTAGTCAAGATACTAAGTTTATTTGTTATCTCTGTTACACTCTTTCTGCTCATATAATTGCAGACAAACAATCTAACCTTAGCAGCCTCTAGTGTTGTCCCTTTGAACTCTAACCACGTAGCAAAAGATAAACCTCAGTTACCATTATACTTGCACATCATGCTTGCCTCAGTAGTGGAGAGAGAGAGAGAGAGAGAGAGAGAGAGAGAGAGAGTATTCCACTTTCTAAATATATATATTTTGCTACTTTTATCGTCTTCATCTTCGACTTTAATAATTTATATTGTGTTGCAGAAAGAGATTCCTATATATCAACATCAAGTCCAAATATCCAGCCTTTTTCCTGCATTATATATGCAGGCGGTAGGCCATATCACCCAGCTTCTAGTTCTAGTTTCCATTTCATTTAGATACTTTCAACTTGCCCTGTCCCTTTCTTTGCTTTATTTTCTTGCTCAACTCTGTCCATGGCTTCCCTCTAGGTAATGCGCTCTCTCTCTCTCTCTCTCTCTCTCTCTCTCTCTAATTAGAGGTTTATTGGGAGACTAAAGATGGATGAAGTACTAGTAGATACATCTTTATAAATTTAAATAGATAAGCATGTTTTCGCATCAGGAGGCATGAGCCTAGCGCACGAGATTTTATCTACCATTTTATGCAGTTGTTTGGCAAAGGCTTTTTCTAAAGAGTGGCTGATCTACTACGAACACATGGGGATCTCGATAATCCCACGGTGTATTTTTTTTAACACTTTTTTTTTTCATAAATTTTTAATATTTTTAAATATATTTCTTAAAAAAACATAACATCATGTGAAACTACTTCGTAATCACTAAATGATAAAAAAGAAAAGAAAAAAAAAATTACTAATGAAATATCATGTACTGTGACTTTAGCATTTATGTTTTCTAAAAAGGATTGATGTTTTTGGAACTGCATGCATGGAATTAACGTATCAGCTTTTCTCATTGAATGTCTTGGCAACTTCACTAAAGATCTTGAGACGAAAAATTAAAAGAGGAGAAAAGAAGTAATTGCTGACACACCGGCCAGCTGCCATAATATACAACTAAACAAAATTCTCAGCTGTCAACATTTTGAAACCATATTTAAGTACTGTGATATATATTAAATGATAGTTGGTTCCATATATTTATTTTTCTTGTATGACGCAAAGACTCTAAAGTTAAACGCAATTCCAGACTTCTGACACAGTTTTCTGAACTATCGTTCTTTTATTTCTTTATCTTTTTTATTTTCTTGGGAGATTCTTATAATGGAAGTTTAAGTTCCTTCAAAAGATTTTGGGAAAATAATAAATCGTATGAAATAAAGAAAATAATCTATACACAATATTTTTCAAGTTTTTTTTTTTTTTTTTTTTATAAAATTCTCTCTTATTTAACATGTTATTGTAAATCATGTGTTGTGAAATTAATGTATTGTACTGTAAATCAATGCTCTTGGAATTATAAAGAGGTGAAATTTTTGGTTTGATCAATATTTTGACCTTTTGACCGTTAACGGTCAAACAGGTGAGAACAAAACGTAACAGAACGTAGAGACGATCAAACAACCATCATGATCAGGAGTCTCCAACTGCATAAAGAGAACTTGGCAGGCACATTTCATGACAGAAATTATAAAATAAGAGTATTTTTGTAAATTGCCTTATAAAATTAACATTACTTTATAAAAATGTTCCTATTTATAACACATGTTATGTAATATGTTGTATAAATTATTATGGATTTATCATTTCCCACGTAGCCGTCAACCAAGAGAAGCTTCATCTTCTCTCTAACATTCGCTACTAAAAAATTTGAGAGAGGAGCTAGCTCCATCTTTTCATTTTTCTTTGTTCTTTCGGAGTCGCGTGTGAGCCACACAAGCGGTCCGAACAAGAAGCATGAAATCCATATGCCACCACAGTCGCTTTGTTTTGTTTTGTATTTTAATATTTCTCCAAGGTTGAAAAGTACAGATTTAGATCTTTTTAAAATGTAATTCGATTTTTTTTTCATGTTTTTATTTTTTGTTGTGTTCTTTAATTTAGAATAAAAATAATAAACACATACATAGTACAGAGTCTTTTAGATTTTTGATCTATAGAGAGTCTCTTGAACTTTTCTCTATATAGAGTGTATGCTCTATCTCATCATAGATCGGGTTTGGATTTGCTTTAACTTTATCTTAGATAGAGTTGTGTTATCTCTCAAATGATAGTCTGTAGATTGATTTGCAGTAAGGACTAGTCTATGCCAGTTAGTTTTGTGTACTGTGAACCTATTATTGTTCTAATAGGCTTGTAATATATATTTCAGGTCTAGTTATAATGTTCGTTATTATAAATGCAATGTCCTCTCTTTTATAAAAAATAAAAATAAAAGAGGATAATGTACTATAAACATTCCATGTTTTTATCTTTTGTAATGGCTTGGAGAGTTGTGTATTTGATTTATTATGTTCTTCTATATATGTGAGTGTGGTACATAATCTCTGACTTTATTAGAGCATAAGTAGTGGATTGTTAAAGTGGTCTGCTAACTGATTTGGGCTTCATCGTATTGAGTTTGAGTTTCCTTAAATTTTTTCATTACGAGTACTTTTCACAAGAAGAAGAGATCAAGTAGATCATATAATATGATATCCCACGATCTTTAATGTCAACACATGTAATATTTATTGCATTAGAATTCACATAATATTTCTATTTTTTCTTCAAATTGTACGGACATATTTATTTCACAAGATTGTAGGAAAGTCTTGTCTGTGGAAATGATAAGACTCTTATCTACTCACGGGCTATGAAGTATCATCAATAGAGGTGTAATCTAAGCCGTTTAGACGTACCTTGTATCGTGCATGAGTACATGAATCGGAATGTTCTAAAAAGGTTTTGGGTTTATCATCTTTAAATAATTTTTGTACATATTTTCCGACTTCATTTTACTTATAATATATATATACTTTTTTAATTTTTTAATAAGCTATAACTTAATACTATATATATGGTGGTGCCACATTAATGAAGCAAAGTGAATGGTATAATTTGGACTGCATAGTAAAATTTATATAAATATTATATATATAAATTAATGTGCGACACTTGAAAAAGAATTTGGTCTATTATTAAAAAATTAAAATTTTCATATAAATTTTATATTTACTCAATTTTTCTTTAAAAAAGATCTAGCACGATTTTTGCGTATTCTATAACTGCAATATATATGTGTATATATATATATATGCGCTCAATTATTCCCAAAGAGTTTTCTCAACATGGCAATCACGTTGAATTCTTTTTCTTGCTCATAAGATCTAGAGCTAGCCCAATTCTTATATATCCAACAGATGATCATGAGAATGACTGGCAACTTATTAGTGAGTTAAAAATGTTTTTGAGGCCGCTGTAATTAATGTTATAGTACTGTATCTGAATCATTTGATCAGTGTCACTTTAAGCTTCAGCAGATGCTTACTTGAATTTGAGTGTTTTGCTCATAAAACCCTTTGGATAAGATTATCAAGTAAGCTGGAGGTGTACCATCATTTTCTTTCAGCAGTAGTACTAGTACTTGTTTTGATGCTGCTAGCTAGAAAGTACAAAATGGTTAGAATCTCCATATATGACGATGGAGCGAATCCATTTGACTTCTTCTTTGGGCAACTCTTTTGCTCCAAAATTCCACACTACAAAACCCTAGTTTTCCTCATGCAAGTTCGCATCTATATATCCTAAAAATTAAAATAAAATATATTTTTTTAAAGTTTGTGTTAATTTCTTACCATAAGATCGACAACTGTGACATAAAAATGTTCAAATATTATTATTTTTTTAGTTAATGTGTCAAATTTCCACATTAATATTATATGCTTACTTTACGTTTCAACACATAGATCCTTACAAGTACAATAGATCACTAATACAAATTAAAAATGGGAAATGGTACTTATAGTCATGAATGTGCAAATCCTTCACAATTGTTTTAAAAAAAATAAATAAATACAAAATTACATGAAAAAAATTCATATTTTAATAATAAATTTCATTCTTTTTAAAAAAAACTACACTCTAAGATTATAAGTAACATTATTCATTATTAATGCCATCCACCAGCTAGCGCAGAATTGTCAAAGGCAAAGGTCAAAGTTTCGAGAAGAGAGCACAAACTAAGGCCACGCCAATTCTCTGCAACTCTACCCATTCTGGAGAGTAGGAACCGTACGATATTATATATCTGCTATACATGAAGATATTCTTGTTTATGGTGTCCACAACAAGTAGTTTGAACTCTGAACTGCAAAAATACAAAATCAACCTGCAGTATTACTACCGAGTGTTGACTTCTCTACTGACTTTTATCATGCATTTGAGGGTTGCTTTAAGCTTCAGCAGATACTTATAAAGATCTAGAAAACTAAGCTTACTTGAATTTGAATGTTTTGCTCATGAAACCCATTGGATAAGATTATATATCAAGTAAGCTGGAGGAGTACTATCATTTTCTTTTAGCAGCAGTAGTAGTACTTGTTTTGATGCTGTTAGAAAGTACGACTACAAATTGGTTAGAATCTCCATATATGACGATGGGGCGAATCCATTTGACTTCTGCCTTGGGCAACTCTTTTGCTCCTAAATTCCACACTACAAAATCCTAGTTTTTACTCATGCAAGATCGCATCTATACTACAAAATTAAAATAAAATATTTTTTCTATAAGTTTATGTGCTAAATCTTTACCATAAGATCAACAACCGTGACATAAAAAAGTTCAAATGTTATTATTTTTTAGTTAATGTGTCAAATTTCCCCATTAATATATGCTTAATTAACGTTTCAACACATAGACTTACAAGTACAATAGATCATTAATACAAATTATTAATGAGAAACAATACTTACAGTCGTGAATATATAAACACCTCATAATTATTTTTAAAAAAATAAAATAAGTGTGGGACCACATAAAAAGAATTCATATTTTAGAATAATGTTAGGGATATATGACTCTTCATATCTTCAATACTATATTAGACAAAATATTAAAAAAATTCCAAAAAAAGATAAAAATATAAAAAAGAGAAATAAAAATTAAAAAAAATACGAATTTAGATTAAAAATACCAGATTTTCTTATAATTTAATATAAAAAAATACAAATTATGTACAAATAATATTTTTATTATTCATTAGTAATTCATCCATCGGCTAGCGCAGAATTGTCAAAGGCCAAGGTCAAAGTTTCGAGAAGGGAGCACAAATTAAGGCCACGCCAATTCTCTGCAACTCTACCCATTCCGGAGGGTAAGAACCGTACAATTATATTATTATATATCTTCTATTACTTAAAGATATTCTTGAGTACAGCAAGTAATTTGAGTTCTGAACTGCAAAAAATACAAAATCAACCTGCAGCATTACTACTGAGTGTTGACTTCTCTACCGACTTGTCAATGCCAAATAAACTACTCCACTTTAACTCCGGTCTGAGGGATGCTCTTCTCCATTGCACAAAGCACAAAGTTTCATCAATCAGGCGTGTAGGGTTCAAAAGCTGAGCTATTATCAGCAGGCGTTTTTGCTTTGAGATTGGAGAACCCCAAGAAAGAAAGAACTTTTATGGCTTTTATCATGCATTTGAATATACAACTGTTGAGCGACAAACAAAACAAAGCAAAAACCCTTGATAAAGTTAAGGATAGAATTTAAAAGAATCTGAACAAAAGCATCCCATTTATCCCTATCTCTCTCTCTTGCCTTACCACTTTGTCCTCTACTGTCTGCTACTGTGAAACATCGTTTTCAGAGTGTTTACTTTCTTTCTTTTTTACCCATGAAGTTGTGTTGCTTTGGATCCCATTGGACCCATAACCTCCTGGCCAGGCCTACTTTACTACATCTCCCTCAATCCATCTCTCTTCATAAATCCCATTATAAAAGAAACAAAGAAAGAGTAGCTAGACATTTCATAACCTTATTCGAGGCTCAGTATTCTCTCAAACCTCTGCAGTTTTTTCTACCACCTTAATGGAAGTGAGACTTCTTTTTTCATATTCTTCCTGTTGTTCTTCTGATATGTTTATAATGATCTATGAGTATTAAGAATGTTGTTTTTGGTTTGTGAATATATAGGATTACTATATGAGAAGTCATGTTCCGGCTTTTGGGAGCTGGGATTGGAACGACGACCTGCCGTTCACTCAGTGCTTTGAGACAGCAAGGGATGCGGGGTTGCTACGTTACAGCTTTTCTGAAGAGCGTGATTTGTATGTTGCTGGAGATTTGTATGAGAACAATGTCGTCACACCCGCCATGATCGTTGTTCCTCGCCGAAGGGTAAGCTAAATTTGCTTGTCTTTACTACTCCTTATCTTTCTTTGGAATTTAATTTTTTTGGGTTAAAAAAAAAAGATGAAAACTTTTCCTATAAATTACGATTCTGCAGATGATAAAAGGTGCTAATTTTCTCAGCATTAAAAGATAAGATTTTCTTGTATTGTGTATTAGAGTATGAGGTAGTACATGATGTTTAGTGGGTGTATTAATCCTTTACTTTTTCTTGTGTATTGGCTCTTGCTTTTCTCCTTTTCTCTTTTTGATCATATCTTTGCGCGTGGAGGTGAATCATGAATGATCATTCATGGTGAGAAAGAAAAAAATAATAATAACATCATGATGATCTGCTTTAGAAAGGATGTAGGGCACTACTTTGGCGTGGGGATCAAATTAATATAAAGGATTCATTCAAGAACTACGAGCGTGACCACATTACCTATGGACCCAACTTTTCATGCAGCTTTGATTATATTAAAAGAAGTTATCCCCAACCAACCAAGAAAAGAAAGTCCTTAAAAACTCAAAAGAAGCACTTCCTTTGGTGAAAGCCCACACCATTGAAGCGAAATTCAACTCATCTTTTGCAAATGCTTTTATGTTTTTAATGGGACCGAGATGTTTTCCCTACCTTTTGAAAACAGAGGAAATGAACCCTCTAAAGTCCAAATGGTGTAATTATAATGGCTAGACATTGATCATTTTCGTACATGCATGATCGTTAATGTTTGAAACCATACTTGTCTCAAGAGGTTAATTAGTCGATAAGAATAGATATACATTATAACAAAATTGTTTATTTGTAATTAGTTATTATCTATATTATTTATTATAAAAATGAGTATATTTTTATTGTAAGTATTCGTCGTCATTACAAATAATCGTTATAAATATTCATTTTTGTTATAGTTTTGTATTATTATTTATTTTATATTTTTCACTTTTCTTCAAATATGGCCAGATTCTCTCTTAGTAAAAATTTAAAGATAAAATATTTAATTAAATGAAATATTGTAGAAAAGATTGAACTTAAGACATTTATTTTGATATAAGGTAAAATATAAAATATTTATTTTATTTTTCAACATGAATATTAATTACCGGCTTTGATAAATTGCAGAGAAAAGTTCGTGACCCTTACGTCAAGGAAGATAAAAAGCAAAGCTGGGTGAGTGACGTGGAGGAAGCAACAAGTCCAACTGTAATGCCAAGGGCAACCCCAAAACCTGTGGATGAAGACTTGTACAAAATCTCCCCCGAAGTCCTCTATGCAAAAACTATAAAGGTTTAGCTCTTTAAAACCTTTTTCTCCCTTTATTAATTGTTTTATAAATTTTTGCAGAGTTTTTAATACACTTTTTTGGGTTTTGTTTTAAATTTCTGCAGAAGAAATCAGGGTTGAGGTTTTTCACAAGCTGCTTGCTGCCCACTTGTGTTCTGTGAAGATGTTAACAGAACCCTCAAGGACTCTGTACATATGAATTATGAGAGAGAGAGAGAGAGAGAGAGAGATGGATTGGTAGAAGGATATAGTTAATACTTATGTTTGTGGTGATCTATGCATGTGAGGAATTGTTATTTTGATGGATGTCTTGAGGAATATCATTATAACTAATATTCTCTAATTTATTGAAAGAGAACTTCTAAAGGAATCAAGAGTCGTGTATTTTTCTTTTCTTTAGCCATCTTTCAAGGTTATGATCATTTTGAATATTAAGCATCATGTTGACTGTTCGATGGGCATTTGGGTTGGAAGTTGGAACGTGGGTTAGAAAGCAAGAAAGGCCTGTGCAAAGAGCAAAACAGTACTTCTCTTGTAAAAAAATCAAAAGTATCCGTCTTCAAAACTTCTGTATATTTTAAGCCTGTAACCCGAGGACAACTTAAACAGATCAACTACTACAGTCCTGATGCGCGTGATAATAGTTAAGTCTCTTCTGACAAGGACATTGTAGGTCACGTGATCATTATCATTTTGTGTTGCTGTATGCACACTGCAGCAATCAACCCATATGATCTTCCAAAGGCTTCGTTTCTTGTTGGAACTTGAAACATGTGGAGAGTTAAATTTAGGAAAAGTCACTAATGATTGTTTTTGTTCATCATTGGCCTTACTATATAAATAATTATTTATCATTCATTCATGGGATGCCACGTGGTGACAGGTTGAGAATTGTGAGGGTGATGGATAAAACTATATTTTATTGTTTTGAAATATGTATACAATTAAAAATGTCAAATCTCAATCTCTATTATGTTAAATTCATAATCACTATTTCTTCTTCCAATATAGTGTGTTCTCTTCTCACTTCAATCATCTTGTGTGGATATCATGATATCCACATCAGTCATAAATTAGTATATGTTATATATTTTAAATAATATCTTTAAGAAATTAAAGAGTAAGATCATAAAACTGAAGAATATAACATATTTCCTTTATGTTTCATTGCCTAGTGACTCTGTGGATTGAATAGTTGGGCATTGGACTTGAAGTTAATTAGAAGCCTAACTCCGAGTGAGGCCATTGTCATATCTATCAGTGTTTGATTTGGCTGCAGCAAGAGCATGAGAAAGGGAAAGGGTGCTACTGCCTACTACTCATGAGCCCCCTCATTTAGCCAGTCCTTCCAAGCGTATTCCTAGCTAATACATTAGTTTTGGAAAATGCTTTAACCATAAATAAATTATACAAAAATAAATTTACAAACTGATGTAATTTGATATGGTACGTCAGATTATAGAATTATTTTTATTATAAATTAAATTTAACGAATGTTATGAAACCACATCAGTTTATGAATTTATTTTTTGTATAACCTCTTCAAATTTGTAGCAGTTTTTTTTTTAATTTTTGATTTATTTTTGTAATGTGAAAAAAACTACACAAATGCATGAACTAGTAGTAACTTAGTTAAACATGATTTAAAAAAATAAAATATTCTAGCAGCTGTAACTTTAAGCGACACTCTTATGGAGACTAGTACTAACATTTTCCAAAGGAAAAGTGGGAATTTAAGGAGTCGATCGATGGTACGTAGGGCATGCAAAAAAGTTATTGTTGACAAACACTTATGGGGAAAAACAAAATTCCATTCTCAATAAAGCTTGGTAATAGACAATGCAGATTCTTATATATATGATTATCAATTGGAAGAAGATTTAGAGAGGTATATCTACTGAATTATAGATAAATATTAGCAATTAGTTAGTGTGTTTCTCATCTATCTTTTTCTCTTTTTCTTTGCCTGGCCTTTGTCTAAAGTAGATTTGTGATAGGCACGTAGGGTCTTGGGAAAGAAAAGTGCAAATTCCGCCTAAAACTGCATGAATGAAGAAGTGAAAAAGTGCACGCCAAGGTTAGAAAAAGGAGAAGACATATAGCCAAAGAAAATTTTGCAAATGCATGGTGTTATGCTTTAGCTTTTGAATTGGTTGGGGCGTGCATTAATATCTCTCGATCTCGATGCATTAATATATACGAGCGCTATATATAGGTATTTTTATCTTTATATATGGGGTTTATTTCATTAATTAGAAAGCAGTTGTAACGCAGTTGTAATGTCTCAATAGAAGGTCAAGTTAATATGATCAATAATATAATTAAAATCTTATTAAAATATTATAAAAAAATAAAATTTTCTTCTTTTAAAATAATATAGGATTTCATATACTAGCTAGTACTTTTATTCCTATCATGTGAGATATCACGTAATAATATTGATAGTTACAGTCATATATATTTTATTAAAATAAATTCACAAATTGATACAATTTTATATGATAAGTTAGTTTTATTTTATAATTAAAAAATTATTATGTAGAATTATATCAATTTATCAGTTCGGTTTTATGATTTTTTTTTTTTACTAAAACAGTTGACGACACTCAATAATAAAGAGTCAAAATCTAATTTAGAGCCAATATTTTATTCCTATAATTAATCTTTTATTCCGAGACGCACGTTATTGGGCGCTGGAGCGCATGCATGCGTCCGTGGTGCACGCCTGTGTTGCACCTGGAAATGGATCATCGAGGACGCGTGCACTGGCGCTCAACGATCAGTGCACGCCTTGCTTGTGCCCCCTTCCACTGGCCTTAGGCCTATACGTGGTCACTACTGATTTCTAACATTATTATAACAAAAATAAATATTTGTGATTCTTTAATTATAATTAAAATAATTATTTACGATTAAAATAGACTATTATAATTAGAATGATTATTTATAATTAAAATAGTCTATTTTAATCGTAAATAATAATTTTAATTACAATTAAAATATCACAAATTTTTTTTAATGCATTGAGCTTGCATTTGTAATATTGTATTGGGGCATGCATGTTCGTTGTACATGCGTACGTAGTACTGTCGCTGATACATGAAAAGTTTCAAGAGTCAGTTGCCGTGGGTTCCCAAGCTGAATCAAGCATGCAAAATAATAATGGAAAAATTCAGTATAAGAAAGGAGGCAGCTAGATAGCTAGCTTTAGGTCCCGTTTAAAACTTAGATTGAATTGAGATTAATTTCGTCCAATGATCTAATTTTAAACTGAAATTAATATTTAAATACTCAACTTCCAAATTATAATTACATTTATTGGTCATAGATAATAAGCTGTAGATTACCACAAGAGATGAGTTAATTGATAAATTGTAAATTCTTTGTGCTTGGATGTTATCAAGGTTTTTCTTTGCTATAAGTGAATATTCTTAATAAAATTGGAATGCCATCACTCTTGGACATATAATCCCAGCTCTTTGCCATAAAAATTTTTTTAAAAAAAAAACTCAATTCTCAAATCAATTAACTCATCTCAATTCAAGATCCCTTTACACGTGAAATTTATAATTTTTTTTCAGCTTAATATTTCTTTATCTACGAGATCCACAACTTTTTTTAGTTTTTCATAAATACATCTAAAATTCATCTTAATCCAGACACAATATCTAAACTCATCTTAGTGCATGGATTTCATAAAATTCACTATATCTTAACTCACTACTATTTATAAAGAACTCAATTTATCTTAACAACTCAACATCCCAATAGTACTAATCTAATTTCCATCCATGGAGCAACATTTATTCCATAGACGGCTGGAATAAATTTGAGAAATGAATATAATATATATGGAGAAATAAATTTGAGATCCCACATCCCACATCCCACATGATCATAAGGAATAAATTCTCTTGTTGGCTATAATTCCCATATCCCACATGATCATAAAGAAGGTGCTCGATTCTGAATCCAAAATCATGACTATCTGGTCATGTGTACGGTATTCATGTCTATATATATATATATATATATAAGATAATGTTACATACAGTTGTGGAGTTGCAAACAACGTATAATCATTTTAAAAAAAAATTAACTTTTTTCACGTGGATCCCATATATATTTATTTTTTTCCAAAACGATTACACGCTTTTTGCAATTTCATGACTGCATCTATTATTTCTCATATATATATATATATATATTATATATTATATATTATATATATATATGCTACTTTTGTCTTATTTAGTGCCCTGTCTTGTACGATTGGAAAAAGGGTCTTAAGCACATGAGTTTTGCTTCAAAAATTCTGGATGTCTCCAGTATCGCATGCACATTTTTTCTACGTACTTTCTTTCTTTTTAATTCTACCGAGACTTAAATAATACCGGATATGAATTATTATGCGCCCTTCTACCAAATAGAGGTTGATCAAGATAAGAGAATGCACCTCAAACTTTTCGGCTTAGTAGTATGGATTAGAGTATATATCACGTGAAATTAGGCCTGTTCATCTGGGCCGGGTTGTACCCGGCCCGGTTTAAAATTTTATTTATTTATTAATATTTTAAAAAAAAAAAAATTAAGAAAAATTTGAATCTGGGTTCCGGATTCTCAAATCCAGAACCTGAATGAACACCCCTACATAAAATTACCAATATTTATTTCAAATTATTAAACTGATGAAAAGAGGTAAATTTTGTCATCGACATTTTATTTTAAGATGAGAAATAATAACTAAAGAGTAGCCGATAGGACATTCCAAACAAAAACTTCATTACAGTGAAAGCAACACCAGAAAAGAAAATTAAAAACTAGATCCATATTCCGCACTGGCAAAGACTATAGTGAGTACTCTTGGAATAATACGTAAGACTTACACACAGTTTGGGAGGTATGAAAGCGCTAGTACACGATGGTCGGATGGCTATGATGTTGGACTCATGTGGACAATTGGTTGCCAGAAAGCAGTGGATTTGTCGTACCCAAAGAGAAAGAGGAAATGAAAGAAAAACCCACCAAAATTATAGACAAGAGAAAGGAATTTGTTCTGCAAAATTAGAAAGGAATTTGTCCTTTGAGCGTGCTAGAGACTTATGAAGTACTGCTACTTTTGGTCTCAGTTAATAATGTTACTGCATCCTCTCTGAGCGTAACAAAACAAAAGCTTCAATACAAAGAGTCACACGGCTCGGGTAACGTCTAGATCCAATTAGGCTTGTTTATTCAAGTTCTGAATCCGGAAATTCGGATTTGAATTATGAGTAATTTTCTTGAATTTCTTAAGTGAAAATTCTCAAACTATTAAAAAATAAAAATAAAAATAAAAAAATCATATTCGAGCCGGGCAAAACCTAACTTGAATGAACAGGCCTAAATCTAATTATACGAATCAATTCCAATGGCAAGCAAGAACCCACGATGATTCTAGGTTTGCAATTAGTTTCTAACTGGCTGTGATAAAGGACTGAGTATATGTTCAGGGCATATGAATCTGGTATATGTTTGTGGGATTTGGAACTCCTAACTCTTACCGCATGAGGGAGAGAAATAGATACATGGAATATACAATGATCAATTCACGTGACTCTCCCACTCATTTTCCTCATAATGAATTTGCCACCAAGGGAAGATTTGGTAATATTTCTTATCTCATCTCATTTCCTTATAAAACATCACTCAAACACAAACAATTGCAAATTAATGATCACTACAACTTTCCTAAACTTTCAAAAAAAATTAAAAAAAAAAATCAACTTTTTTTTAATTCCAAAACAAACATAATATTAAAAAAAACTATATTCTAATAATATCTTAACTTAATAATATTTGTATTCAATTTTTTTTCTCCTTTTTCAAAACCTCATTAATCATAACTCAACTATCTCACTACTATTCACAAACTATTTCATCTCAACTCATTCCTCAAACATCCCTAATTGATTAATCATTACCAGGCCCAATACGTTGTACAGCCCACCGAGTCAGCAGTGCAAAAGAATATTGAGAAGATCCATAACAAAGAAGGAAAAGCAGCCGCTGGGTACAAGAAGATATGCATTGTGCTTCAACTAGTCACGTAGGCCAGGCCCAGCTTTCTAGGATTGGTAGGGTCGCCTCTGGTGAACAACCACAGCTATGACCAGTGGCTTCAGTTAAGCTTGAGCTTCTGCATTTGGTTTTGCTCACTCAACATGAACATAAAAATTGTTCTAGAGAAATTAGAACAGAAAGATTAATACAATTTAATTGGCTCATTGAGCATTTAGAACTGAACCAATTGCACAATCAAATATCAGAATAGTGTTCGAGGAATCGACAAACCAATTGCAAAGGATTGAGAAATTAATACTAATTGCTATACAGAATTCTAACTTCCCACAAAATTGTATTATTTCAATTATGACAGATTTCTAAGCTAAGGCCAACATAACAATTAGGATCAGAAAATATAATATACATATCAAGTTTCAATATCTATAACTGTGAACTTATATACATATTTGGTTATATCTTACATAAAGAAAAGGAACAGTAGAAAGAAGGAAGAGAGAAGACCAGTAAACCTGGATAGAATACAACCATGACGAAACAGAGGAAACCCAGAAATCCTCTCTTCTTCAATACACGCCCCTGCTGCTATTAAGAATAGAACCAAGAGTGCCCAACACCGCGAAAGCAAATAGCGGGCTAATATCCAAAGTGTCGAAGATCGGTGGGATTATATTCCGGAAGAGGTTCAAATAGGGATCGCAGAGGTCCCGAATTGCGGACAAGGGTTGGCGGTCCCAAGGAATGTTGGGGAACCAACTGAGCAAAACCCTAACCATCAAAACCCCACTGTAGATGTCAAGCCACTTGGCCAACCCGGCGGCCACCACCGTCAGCGGCGTATTCAGGTACCCAGTGGGCCGGTCTTTTAGCGCGGCGAAGAATAGCGGTCCGACAGTGGTAACCGAGTTTCTGTGCAGAACGAGTTGTTGGGTGATTTGGGGAGCAAGGTTTTCGAACAGCTTGCTGAAAAGGGTGGAGAAGGATAAGGCTATGGCGGCAATAGTGGTGACAGTTTGGGTAAGCGGAGACTGTGACTGAGTCGGGATTTGAGGGGTTCGTGGGTGAAGAGCGGGAAAAACAGGGGAATTAGCCGAAGCGAGAACAAGGGTGGCCAAATTACGCTTGACGGGAGATAGGGGTTTTGAGGAGTTACGGAAAGAGAAAAAAGGGTGGCAGCGATGGGAATGGAAGGTGGGTTTGAGGTTTGGCGGTGTGAGGAGGAGAGGGTTTCGGACTGCTTGGGAGGTGATTAGAGGAGCCATTGCTTTGCTTCTCAGCTAAAAGCAGGCTTCTGTGAAGGAAACGATTAACGGAAATTGAGTCGATATAACTACCTAAATTATTATTATTATTTTTTGAGAAAATATAGAGTGAATCTAATACTTATTATTTTATTTTTTATTATTTATTTATCATTTTATAATGTGAAATTAAATAATTAAAAATTAAAAATTATATTTTATTTATTAGTCTATTATTTAATAACACATTATAAAATAATAAAAAGATGAATAAATTTATTCTATTTTTTAAGCATACCTGAATTGCATATATTGCATTTTTCCATTTTTTCCATTATCTTCATTTCTTTTGTTTTTTTTTTTTTCAGTTTCCTACTTAGGTATTATTTTGTCTTTTTTTTTTCCCCAATTTCATGTCCACTGCCCGTAGGTCTGTTAATCCAAATTCAGAATCCAGAATTTTCTTAAATATTTTAAGTAAAAATATCAAAATTATTGAAAAAAAAAAATCAGAACTGAACCGGCTCAGATGATCGGGCCTAATTACCCAAACATCGAGAAAAAAAAACCTTCAATTTTGATTGTCAATGTGTGGGTGATAGAAAATTTCTATTGGAGCAAATGCTATAAGTCCATAAATACTAAAAAAATGAGGAAGTTCACTTCAAGATTTTTTTAAGATCATACTCTGCATAAAATTACAAATAAATTTATTTCCAATCTTCAACAATGTCTAGAACGAATTTATTGTCATAACGAACATGTTTTCTTATCATGTTTAATGAGCATTTGTTGAATTTATAGACTGGATTGGAGAAATAAGAAGTTCTTCCAAGTTCTAAGCTAATTTGAAGAAAATTCTATTCATGGCAACTCCCTTTCCTTTTCTCTCTTCTTTTTCTTTTCACAATCCCTCTACTAAATTCACTAATCTACTCAAAAGTAAGGAGGGTGAGTGCCTTTCGACTACTCAAAATAAAAAGGTTGCTTTTTGCTGTGACTGACTTGCATGGGATGGTCCTTATATTTTGGAAGGACCTAGTATTTGTTTAAATTGCAGCTATTAGAAACAGGCATGGAAAAGAACTTAGAACCCTCTTTCATTTTACAATATTTGGTTCTGGTTTTATATCAATCACTTCATATTCGATATGCGATTTGCCTGTTATCAGAAGTGGTTACTCAGCCCCTTGTTACAGAACTTTACAAGAAAAGAAAAGAAAAGAAAAGACAAGAAATCAAGAGAAGAACAAACCCATCAAAGGAAATTCTGCAAGAAATCAACATAGGGGAAATAGCTGTGGACGTAAAAAGGGTGTTAAAGCACTATAATAAGCCTCTATTAACAATCCATTTGGTGCCATATCCATGATCATCTTCTTCAGCATCCTAAGAGGACCCATCATCACCCCCCATTGCACCACTGGCCTGGATCCTAGCCACAGCCCTCGCCGCCTATTTCCTAACCGAATCGTGCTCCCCTTCCGCCGTCTGAGGCGTCGGCGTGGCCGGCACCAACCCACAATCATGGTAGAATTTGATGGCATGGAAATGGTAAGAGATCCTCTCCTCAACATTGCTAGCAAGAGTTGTGCAGGTTCTCTTAATTCTGTGATTTGTTCATGCTTCAACTCTTGCTTTTATATAGAGTGTTAAAGAAGGAATCATGGGTGTCAATCATGAGGAGAATAATAGTGGCAATCATAACAAATCATGCCGTTCTATGTCTTGATGCTAGTTGCAATAATGTATGGCCAATTAGAGTGACTTTTTTAATCTGTTTTCTTGTTTAGTCTTGTGGTAGTAATGATTAAAAGAATCGGCTTCTGGAGCTAGGTGAGGTGGATTGGTCATCATGGTTAACTATTATTGCATGTAGCATCTTTGAAAGGGGAAACAAGTTTTACTTTAATGACATCTCTTCTGTCTAAAGAACCAATATAGAGAAAGAGATATATAATTGAAAAGAAGCAAATCCCTACATGTTGGCTCAAGTAGTAAAGGCTTACGACTTGGAAATATGCCCTCCCAAATTTATGATTCAAGTCTTTTAAGTAAAAATAATATTTAAAATTCATCGGATTGAAAGATTTATTTTCTTGAATTATCCAATGTACACGAATGAAAAATTCTTTATCAAGAGCTTATACATTTTTAGAATTGGTCAGGACGCTGTTCTTGGACACTATATAAAATAACTTATAAAAGTAACATCATTTTATAAAACCTTTAATTTAATTATAATTGTATAAAGAGTTAAAAAGAAATTGTAAGTATAAATATTAATCACTGGGATTTATTATTTGCGAAAATAGATAAAAACTAACCTCAGTTTGAGTCAGATTGATTTCTCTTGTTGGATTTGACCCATATGCCCAATGAAACGTATATGTTGGATTCCTTAGTAGATGGCAATTATGTATGCTTTTTTTTTTTTTTTTTGTAATTTTTTTGAAGGATTATAAATTAGGGTCCCCCAATCAACTAAGACAGAATATAAATGTAGCCTTGAAAGACCTCCACTCCACTAAAAAGATGAAGAAATGATAAGGATTTGGTAATAACATCTCAGCTCACGAGTGTGCTTTTCATAAAAAGTTGTTTGTATGCAACCTTATAAAGTGTATATATTATTGATTCTCAGATGTTGGCTCGTGATCATAGAAACTTGCCACATGTGAAATTTTAACCTGATGCATTTAACAAGCTGCATGTGATCATAAACACCTCAAGTTTTACTACTTTGACCTCATGCATTTATCTAGAGTTTGGAATCTCAAATGTGGTATTGGAAGGGGACTCTCAGGTGGTCAGAAGTGGAAATAGTAAACGGAGATGAAGACTAGGTGTGGACTGGTTATGGGATTGTGATAGAGGATATGAAAAGGATTCTTACTGGGAATTCAAATTGGAGCATAAGCGATGTTATATACAATTTTCAAAATGGAAATTGTAATACAAGTCTAGTACAAAAAAATTTTAAAATTATAATAATATCTTTTTTAAAATAATATTTTTTCATTTTATCCTTATTTATTATTAATAGGACTGCAATACAGTTCTCTACTCAAGAGTCCAAGACTGTAAAAAAAAAATTCTTGGAACATTAGGTTTCTGTACAAGAAAGCAAACAACATAGCACATAAACTTGCTAAACTTGCTTTTGATTTTTCTGAGGAGAGGGTGTGGATTGAAGATGGTTCTCCACATATTTCTAACTCTATTCTCAGTGAAAAATACTGTAATGATTAAAGTTTACTGATTATTCAGTAAAGGAAATACTTTGGACTTCAAAAGAAAAATAATAATAATAATAACGAGGAAAAAGGAAGATTTGAGAGCACCCAGATGCAAAGATCAAGATCAGTTGGTTATGAACAGAAACCAATTATGACTCCTTCCATGAAAGGGGCATTATGTTTCAACTGAAAGACGCAACATAAGAATGATCGAGGCCGCAAGGAACCAAGGGGTTGGGCCGGGTCCAACCCGACCAAATGGGAAAGCTCAGATGAGGCCCAACTAACTCTTAATAGCTAAGGCTTTGTCTACCAAATCACCCACGACTATGGTCTCTAGCCCGTAATCAGCACAATCTCCATCGTTCACAAGTAAATTATTAGAACTTGTATAAAATTGAAAGCATTTCCGTTCTTTGAATGAGCTCTACAACTGCAAGAGGGAACGCTACAAAACCATCTCAATGATCTTACCACACATAAAGGACGTTAGGCGCTCGAGAGTTTTTACTCTTTGCTAATAATTATTTATTTCAAAGTTTATAATGATAATTTATATTATATTAATATATATATTCTCATACTATAAGAAAAATTAGTATTTATGATATTTTAATTGTAACCAAAATAATTATTTACGATTAAAACAAATTATTTTTATCATAAATAATCATTCTGATTGTAATTAAAATGTTATAAATACTCAGTTTTATGACATAAGAAAATTTAATATTTATGATATTTAATTATAACTAAAATAATTATTTACAATTACAACAAATTGTTTTTGTTATAAATAGTCATTCTGATTGTTTTTTTCATAACCAATTTTATGATATAAGAAAAATTGGTATTTATAATATTTTAATTATAATCAAAATAATTATCTGCAATTAAAATAAATTTTTTTTTGTCGTAAATAGTCATTCTGATTGTAATTGAAATGTCATAAATATTTATTTTTCTTATAGCGTTATGGAAACGCCACATAAGTAAGGCTTCAACTTAATATCTCTATTATAATATAAAGTTAAATAATCATTTATTCTAAAAGTTTAAAATATATATATATATATTTTATTTAAATGATAGCCTCCCGGCCGTTGACCTATCTTCCTTTTTGTAGACACTAATATTAATTGAATGGGGATTTGATTCATTTGACCCACATGACAAATTGTTTAATACACAAGAAATAAGATAAAAACCACGTTTAAGTGGGAACAAGCTTATAATTTAGGCCAAATAGAAAAATTAGTATTGCGTGGGAACGACCCCATTTTTTTGGATGCATGCATAATGCATTTGCGTGTACGTGCAAATTTTACGTGCGTATATATTTCGTTGACAATTTCATGATCAGGAATCAATTGGAATTTAAAGAAAACGAAAATGGAAATCTGGTCTAAAGAAACCATCCGTATTTAAAATATAAATATTTTTTGGCGTTTTGCCCAACAAGTTTTTTAAAATGGATTGGGATTTGTGATTTTATATAATTTTATATATGGATACTGATTATTTTTTATACGAGATATATCAAACAATATTTTAAATATCGATCTATATCGATTGGTATGGTCAAAATTTATCGTATTATCTAGTCGGCTATTTGATACAAAAATAAGTTAAATAACTCTTATTTTGTACCGGCTGAAATATTAACCGAATTAGATTTTGATCTCTTACATTTTTTTTCATTTTTTATTATTTTTAGATCTTCAATTCAAATTAAATTATTTATATATATAATCTAATCTATTTATATATAAATTATTATTTTAAAATGTTATTTATATATATGATTTATTTATATATAAATTATTTTAAAATAATATTTCAAATAATATTAAAATTAAAATATTTTATTTTAATGTTTTGACTGAAATGATATTCAAAATATTGATATCAAATGCTTCGATCTTCGTTGTCTAAGGCTAATTTTTTTTTTTCGAAATACACGTCAACGTCAAAGTACGCCTCATAAATTTGACAAATGCCGCATGTTTCGCTCTCTCTTCTTGGAGGATATTATAAGAAAATTGATTTGTTATGATATTTTTATAGTAATTAAATAAATTATTTAAAATATAAAAATATTATAATTATCTATTTAATTATTATAAAAATATTATAACAGATCAATTTTTTTTATAATGGGGAGAAATTAGACATATCTTATTGTTATATTATTATTTTACTAAATATGAGACAATAATTAAAAAGATCTTTAACGACGATGTTCATATTGACTACTGTGTGCATACGAATATAATTTGTCGAGAATTAACATAATATTATAATCTTATGTTAATCTTATATTAACATAAGATTATTATATGAAAAAGTTTTTTTTTTTTTTTTTATGAGAATCCCAAAATTTCCGTTCTTATTTTAAAGAAAAGACGCAGAATTGTATAAATGATTTTCCATTAAAAAACCTGAAGAACCGGATCTCTCAATGTATATTAAGGGATCCATGCGGTCATAATAAGCTTAGAAAATGAATGCCGCAGCGCCACAAATTAATTAAAAAGACAGCTTAGAAAAACGACTTAGAAAATGAAATTTTGTCGTGATATATACAAAGTAAGTAAATGAAGTTCTTTACCTTAATTGGATGGTCAAACTTAAAGAAATGTAAGACCGACAGGTATATAACCAACAATATATATATATATATATATAAATATACTAGGTGAACTCAACGTCCAAAGTATGTTAGCTTAATTTGCTTAATTAATTTATATTAGATTAATTTTTAATTAATAACAACGTATTGATGATTTTGGTTTAAGTAAAAATAATTTTTGACATAAAATTGAGAAACATTCATATATTATAAAAGAAGAGTATTAATAAAAACAATAATATAGTCAGATAAATAAACATAGTTTTATAAAATATGATTAAGGTAATATTTATTCTAGGATGATTTATCTAAGATGACGATCCAGCATTTTCCTGATCTAGCATTTCCTCAATAGCGAGAACATTAAAGTGCCTATATTTCTGCTCCTTCATTTCCTCTGGATATCCATAAACGTGTATCTTCTACTTTTTTTTTGCTAATTTGTCCACAATATTTTTGATGTATGGTCGATGTTCCTACAGAAAAATAATAATAATAATGTATTTAAATAAATTTAAAAAACCCAATATTTTTTATTAACTCATTATTACGAAACTAAAATTATAAATTTAAATTTTAGAAATTACCACTCCAGCATGTTCCATCAGCTCAACTGCTGAACAACCAAATGCCTTTTCTGCCACTTCACCAAACAAAGAAGCAGCTAGCTTTCCAGTAGTATCGTCCAGTTCAACATATGCCCGTGCACTATAAATTGGATGATAATATTATTTATAATTAAAATAATATTAAATTAATCATCAATTCGAAATTAACATTGGAAGATACATATTGTGGTTTGCAGACGCCTTGATTTTTGCAATATATGCAAACAAAAGTTTTATTATATTTATATCCATTTTCTTTATTACAGCCAATACATGACATGTAATAAAATACTTGAGTCAAGTCAATATCATTTATGTTCACCTCTATCCAAAATTTTGCTTTCTACAATAAATGAAATATAATAGTTATGTGGCAATATTGTAAAACCAATTTGAAGAAATATAAAATATGAATAAAATTAAATTTACCGTCATTGGTTGCAAACACTTCATCAACTGTGCAATATCGCAATTCTTGACAATTTCTCGAATACCAACAGATGATAACGGAGAAGATGGGTATGTCAAACATCTTGCAATGATACTCTTAATTGTCAAATCATTATTCTCCTTCCTTAAAATACAAAAATGAAGAAAAATATAAGGAAATGAAATATATATTTTAAATATATAAATAACAGAATTAACTGTAATATAATTGCAGTAATATGTATTTGATAAATTCTCAAAATTACCATTGCTTCATTGTAGCTGCCTGTGGAAGAAGAGGATTGATTGTAAAAATGCTTTACGGATGTGACGATAAAGATAATCTTTAGTTGAAATAGAAAACATTATTAATGCAAATATAATAGAAAATGGGAAAATATGTAAGCAGCTTAATTATTAAAAATACCATTATATGATCCAATAGAAATTTTTGTTCCAAGAATTATTGGTTTATCTTCAATCATTTCTGATATTTTCTGACATTCGTCTTGGACAAATCGACCCACATAGTCAAACGTATAGGGTTCGAGTTACAAAATTGGAATAAGTTAAATAATTAATAGAATTTCCGTAAATTAATATTGGAATTGTATTTTTAAAAAATGAGAACTTATAAGATAATTGTACTTTTCATCATTAACATATATCTCTTGGATTGTTGTTGGTCCGAATACTGACGTTACCTCTTTAATTGGCTTAATTTTGATTGCAACAGCTAAAATATCTAATTATTGAAATATGAATTGTTAATTTTTTGATGATTATTTAATTAAAAAAATAAAAGTAAATTACCTATTTTTACAATCGACTCTTTATAAGCCTCTAACTCCTTGAACGGGACGATCTTATATTTTGGTGCATCTATTTTCTCTTCATTTGGAGCAACATCTTCTATTATGGTTCTTGAATTGAGAGTCCACTGATATTTATATTCTCCACTCCTGTATTTTGGATCCACTGGTTTGACATATGCATTGCTGATATAATAGGAGTGTAAAATATTTAAAGTTTCATCTCGACTGTCAATATCAATTCCAAAAATTGCTGCCTGCACTCGATTCCTTTGGAGAATATAAATAATTGTGATTAATAACGTATTATATAAAAATATGAGAAGAAGATTTTTATTATATAATATGATAGGATTTAAGAGCAAAGAATTTGTAAGAATAAAAAAATTTGTTAACATAATGTATGATAAAAAATATTATACCTCTTGATCAATTAGTGTCAAATTTTGGTACTTGACTGTTGTGCGTTGACTTATTCGTTTGGGTGACTTCTCTGTGACGATCATCTTAATTTTCCAGTTAATTGTATTTGGAGTGATATCCTTTATTGATGTATAGACCGTCTGCATTTTATTCCTTTTTGAAATACAAGAATATAAGATGCATAAGTATAACAAATATCAATTTACATGTATGAACCTTAAAAATAAGTGAAATAGACATTGAATTAAATGACAGAATATTAAACATATAGAGATTTATATTATAATAGGAAATAAATGCAAGCTATACAGTTGAATCCAGTTACCTGTATAACGTTAATTCAAACATAATAAAGTTAGTAATTCTGTGAACACAATATTTTTTGTGCAGTTCTTCTCACGCCATTCAGTGTACACTGGTCGTATTAGAATCCTTACTGCAGATGCTTTCTTTGCTCTTAATAAAGCAACATATAATTGACCATGTGAAAAAACTGGTTGAGGTAAATAAATTCCAACAAAGTCTAATGTTTGTCCCTGTGACTTATTTATAGTCATTGCGAAACTCAATCTTATAGGAAATTGAGTTCGTTTGAATGGGAAACCACTATTTTCATCAACATTTGGTAAGAATGGTATCCTTGGAATGAAAACTCTTTTTTCGAAATGGTGTCCAACTGCTATTTCTGCATCTATGACATTTCGATCAAAGGCCCGACAAATTAAACGGGTTCCGTTGCATAGCCCTTCAGAAGGATTAATGTTTCTAAGCAGCATGATGGGACAGTTTTTCTTCAGCAACAGTTCATGAGGTAGGAGTCCATTTGGGGTTAGAGTATTTAAGAAATCCTCCATAACTGATTGTTCAGATGCATCTATTGTCTCATCAAAGCTGTAATATCGTTGAACCTCACCTGGGAACCTATGAATTAACATTGAATTTTTTCATCAACATAACTGTTCTTTGGTATTAATATCGCCCGATTCATCATAGTCGCAATATTTATTGAATATTGATGAATATTGTGGAAAACATCTTCTATTAAATGATCTAAAGATGTGATGTCTTCATCATAGGGAACAAGCATGCCATCTGGAATTTTTATAGTTTCATCAACTATGTTTTGTGGCATTCCATTGCCTAATTGTAACACATAATCTGAAAAAAATGAATCCAATCTTGCTCGCATATTTTCAGTTAATCGAAACTTGGTCAATGTAGGCCACAAATAAGAATAAACCAAACTTGCATTAACTTGTTCTTGTCTTGTTCCTTTACGAACTACTGGTAGAACCTGTCTAAAATCTCTGCCAAAAACAACAATCTTTCCCTCGAATGCTACATCTGAATCATTTATGTCTCTTAGCATTTTATCTAATGCTTCTATGTGTTATTTTCTTGTCATTGGAGTCTGGTCCCATATTATTAATTTTGCTGCACGTAGTAGGTTTGCCAAGGCACTTTGTTTGCTTATACAACATGTGCTTCTTTCGTCAGTATCAAGTGGAAGCTTAAAACGTGAGTGTGTTGTTCGTCCTCCCGGAAGAATAGATGCAACAACACCTGATGAAGCAGTTGCAAGTGCTATTAATTTTCTTGATCGTACTGTTGCAAGAAGTGCCTTGTACAAGAATTTTCCCTATCCCACCTGGGCCATCGACAAAGAATGCAACACTTTCATTTGTAAAAACTTTTTCCAGCACTGCATTATAGACATGTTGTTGTTCACTATTAAGGGACCTTGATGCAGCAATATCTTCTTCTGGAATTTTAACAGCCAATTCATCATCGATATCTCTAGATTGAAATTCTTCATCAAAGCATATGTCTTCATCAACAAGATAGTAGGAATTAATGTCTATTCCCATTGATTCTATTGTAAAAGAGATTGAGCTCAATAATTTTGTTCTTACATTTGATAGAGAATCTTTTGTTGAATTGAAATCAACTGACATATCTTGCTTAAAACGTTCATAAAGCTCTCTAGGATTGGTTGGATCACAATAAACTAATATTGTTGCAAATAACTGTCTCAAACTGGATGGCATTTGATATAGAGATGCTTCATGCATACAATCTTCTAAGCTACTGTCTCTCTGAAGTAAACCATGCATTGTTGCTGCCTCACGGAATGTTGTTGCCACAACACCATCAACTGACTTAAGATCTTCAAACGACAAAGGTCCTCTTACATGGTTTAGCAATATCCGGAGATAATACCTCTCACCTTCAAATGGATTTGCTGTAACAATCCGACCTATAATGGTTTTCTTTTTTCTAGGAGTCCACTCTTTGTATTGTTGGCTCCAAACATAATATTCTGGAAATTCTTTATACAATAATGTTCTTGCATTCTCATCTACTCGATTTAATGCAAAAAATTCTGTTAACATCGATTTTGTAGAACGATCTGAATTGACAACATTGATTAGATCTTCATTTGCTCGAAACATCACTGGGTGTTGATCCTCCAGGTGTAAATGTAAGCTGTAAACTGCTGGGTACATTTCATTGATGATGAAGCCATATATTCTCCACATAGCTTCAGGTGGAGCAATCTATCGGGCTGATTGGAATTGTTAAATTTCATCAATTACTTGATTGCTTTGTTCAGAAATCAAGTTGAAAGCAACACGATCATGTCCTTTATAAATGTACTTATATAGATATTTCACTATTTTTATTGTAGAGCAAATCTCGACATTAATATGACAGTCAAATGTTGCAAGCAGATATGGATTAAATGGAACAACCGAACGATTATCTAGATCTTTGCCTCTGACTTTGACAATTATTCCATTGTTTGAACGCTTATATATTGGGAAGCAATCATTTCCAATGGTTGTAGAAGTTGCATAATTCTTTGGATAATTACTTTTGCAACAACCATTTTTTTTCATGCAAACATTGGATGGATTCAACACTCCACATGGTCCATGCATCATATGGTTGAAAACAACGTTATGCAAGTGAAAATTTGTATTTTTATCAGGTATCTCTACTGATACGATCTCATCAAAAGATTTAGGTGCATAAACTTTCCAATCCTTCTGTAAGATGATTAAAAAATGCGCATGTGGTAGACCTCTTTTTTGGTGCTCAATAACATAGACATATGCTGATACTTTACCAAATATTTGCCTCTTGAATAATTGATCCTTTAGTTTTTCTAATTTTGCACGAAAGACTCGAGCAACCAAATCAGGTCGATTATGGGTCTCTTCATGCAGATTGGGTTCCTTTGTAATTTCTTGCCAGTTTGGATTGCACGTCATTGTTCAAAAGATGTCTGGTTTGCCATAACGCTGAACTAAAGCCATTGCTTCCATATATCTTTTTCTCATATCTCTTGGACTTCCAATAAATGATGCCGGCAGTATAACCTGTTTTCCAACGTTAGAAGCATTTGTTTCCCCAATTGTAATCGTATCAACAATACATTGATAGAACTCAGATCGAATATGTTGTTATTGGTTTCTAAAATAATCTAATCTTGACGTCTCGATCTTAACATACATATCTACTACAAATTGTTGCAATAGTCGACCAGAAAGTAGTAGAATTGATCTGACATTTTCTCTTATTTGCAATTTGTAGCAATAATATTCACGGCATGAAACAATTGGATTCTTCCTTTTTCTGTTTAATGCTACAAAAGTTGAATGTGAATGAAATGTTACTAAATTGGATGTCATTAGTAAGTTAATTCTTTAATATTAATACTGCAATCTAACCTCGCTATTCTCTTGTAAGTAATTCTTCTGCAGTCGTTGATTGATGAGGATTTATTAATCGAGTTGTTTTGTTACATGTATATCTGCTCCCTCTATTAACCCTTTGAATCCCTTGATGCCAACCGATATCACCAAAAGGAAATAACAACAGATATTGTAATGGATCGTAGCACCCAAAATAGTACTGAACTATATGACTTCCACCAGAATGGTTAAAGACATAAATGTCACATCCTTTCAGTTGATATTCATTATCATTTTTTACCCATATTGCTGCAACTTGTGTGGATGTCGGTCTATTGAATACACGTTAATCTAGGCCAGCATCTGATCTCATATGAATATTTGATTTTTCAAATCTGACAAATCACCAAGAGAACAAAAAAACACAGAATACGGATTGATGCGAAGAATGTCGATGAGTTGAGTTACAATTGATGGATCCATTCTGTTTGAATCAGAAATGCGATTTTCTATTTCATGCTTTGTATCATAGAAATACAATTGCAGATAAGAAGGACGGCCATTTGAAGGAAGCAAGTCATTGATATAGTGATAAATTTGTCATTGAGTCCTGAATGTATAAATTCATCTATTTCTCTTGCAGAGATCTTTATCGAATTTCACTCCAAATGATGTAAAAGCGAACTTGTTATTATAAGTTCGAATATAGGTTCTGAAATGTATAGAATCATCCGTGTTGGAGGTTAACAACTTATAAAACTGATCCGAAACGTCATTTGTGGCTAAAGAAATTGTGCCATTCGCACAACAAAAACCAGTTGTTTCATGGTGGAATTGCTTTACTTTACAATATGTGCAGCACAGAACTAATGGTGAACAATATGTTTCAGATGGCACTACTTTCAACAACTGTCTAAATCCAGTAGAGCGATGATGCAGCTAACCTATTTTGTTAAAAATTCAATAGAAGGCAACAATCACAAACTTGTCATATTGTTTGAATTATTTAACTAAGGAACTATTGCTACAATAGTAATATTTGTTTGTTTCTTACCCCTACAAGGTGTCGTTATATTTGTTTCATAGCTTGACTGCTCTCGAACAACACATATTTGAAGAGACGAGGCTTCTTCAATGATATCACCATGAAGATCAGAATTTCGTTGTCTCTTTGATACCCTTTGAATAAGAGTAGAGTCTTGAACATTGTCTATATGTTGGACATCATTGTTTGGATATTGATGAAGAGATGTATTGAAATCATCATCCCCTATGATGTGGATTCATTTATATGAATCGAATTTCTTTTGGATGTTTTTTCTTTAGCATATCTTTCTCTCTGTTTTCTACGGATCTCTTCCTTTTTCTCTTCTGATAAATCTCTATATAGGACTCTTTTTACAAGTTGTTTTCCACGATCTTAAAAAAAAATGTTAAAAACTTAAATTTTATATAAAATTTTTTTAATTTTTTAAAATTAATTAAAGAATCTTACCATTTATCATTCTGTTAAAAAAGGAAATGGTTGTTTCAATTGTTGGATAATGCTCTACACAACCAAAATAAAATAAGTAAATAACAACTACTTAATGTGAAATACATACACTGTGCATCTTAAATGTTATATATAATTCAATTAATTGAAACGCTTTATTAAATTAATAATAACATTATAAAATACTACGAAAATGGAATCTAACAAAAGCAAATTTGTGAAACTTATTTCCTTATTACAATTAAATACCAACTTAAATTTAAAAGCAGGCACCAAGTAAATAATATAGATATTTATAATATAATATAAAATAAAATAAATGCACTTACAAGTATTTGAATTGAGATTGTTGTGTCTTATATATGTTGAGATATTTTGATGTAGAGAGTAATCCCTATTTAGACAAAAATAATCCAAAATAATAACAACAACGATTATTAGTACCAGACGGATATTATGTAAATAAAAAAGGTTAAAATTCAATATTGCGTTGCTACCTAACAATAAATACAATTACCAACATTGTATATTTAGTAAGAATTAATAAAATATTGATAAGTAGCAATATTTAAATTTATATATAACGTATACACAAAAGATAAATAAACATATACAAATATCACTTTCTTTAAATGAGGTTTATTATAAAAAATTTCCACCTCTTAATTTTGGAGTTTATGATTCATTTCTCTTTGAAATTTATATTTCATTGGTGGAATATTTTTTTTTCGTAGAACTTGTTTTGGAGTGAATTGTTTTGGGGCTTCATTTTCCCCTTTTCCTGTCAACAGCCTTACTCTCACAAATGTTTTTTTTTTGCCAATTTTTATATGGGAGTAAAATAATTATTTTATATGTATATTTTAATCTTCATTATTTAACTCAGATTTATTTGTTATTTTTAATACCTTTTATTGTACTTGTTGATTTACTAAGAATGAATAAAAACTCTATTAACATTTTAAATTTTTTTAAAGAAATATATAATAATATTTATATCATGTATAAATTTTTAGGTAATATAAATCTTAATTATATAAGATGACGTTATATTTCAATCTACATTCTTGATTAATATATGTAGATTTATCCTTATATGTAGATTTATGTTTTATTTAATATAGGTAGATTTCCGACATTGTTTTTCTATTTTATTTAATATATGTAGATTTCGGACATTTATACACCCAACGATACCGAAGCCCCTTCTTGATCCTTCTTCAGACTTCCTGCCCTCCACCGAAACCTAAATCCATTTTGGCCCTTTTCTCTTCACATCTCGATTCTTCTTTCGACTTCACTTCACTTCGAGCCAAGATGGGTTGGGATTCGAACTCCCGCAGTTTTTTCAAGCTCACCCATGTCTAAAATCTCGTCTTCCCCCCCACCCCCCGCGCCTGGTCACCCCCAACCTTCATCTCTCTCTCTCTCTCTCTCTCTCTCTAGAAATCTTAACATTCCTTAACGATCTAGCCTCTCCTAGATTTGGGTTTACTTTTTTTCCTTCCTAATCAAACCCTAGATTCATGATCATGACCATCATCGCCAACCCCATCCTCGATCAAACCCTAGATTCCTGAGCAGACTTCTTCTTTTCATCTCTCCGCTTCTCTTCTCATCTGACCTGCCGAAACCCTAACGTCTAATCCCCGCTTGCAGCGTCGCTTCTCGCGGCCTACCGATATTTTACTTAGATGATTTTAATATTTATTACTTTAAATTTTTTAGACACTTTAATCTAGTGTTTACTGTTTTACAGGGATGGATTTCATCTCGTCTCTCTCTTGCTCCCGCACTTATCTATTCTCAGTGCCGATGGAAGAAACCCTACCTCTGTTTCGTTCATTTGGGTATGTGTAAAAAGTTTTGCATTTAGGGTTTTTGCATTTAATTTCTAAGGGTTTTGTTTACTTTTTGTTTGTGATTCATTTTCTTGATGTTTATGCGTTCAAATATGCAAGTTTGTGTTAATGTTTTTTGCATCTCGTACTTCGAATTTTTATTTTTGCGGGTTTGCTGGACCTCTGTTTCGTGCATTTGGGTATGTGTAAATAGTTTTGCATTTAGGGTTTATGCATTTAATTTCTAAGGTTTTGTTTGCTTTTTGTTTGTCGTTCATTTTCTTGATGTTTATGCGATCAAATATGCAAGCTTTTGATGGGTTTGTACGTATTTTGGTTCTCGTTGATATTTAGCTTGTAGAATAGAGAAGTTGTTTTCTGAACTTTTGTTTATGTTTATTTTTTATTTTTCATGGCTATTTTTTTAGTTTGGCATAGGGGAAGTCTTCTTAGATATAACCCCCTGATTTTGGTTTTGTTGAGGGACAAATGTTTATGGAGTTTTGATATTAAATAAATGGTATTTTTTTTAAAATTTTGATTAGTAATTATACATCACAATCAGGGCATACCAATATATAAAAGGTATTGGATGGTTCCAACAATAATGGTTGGTTCTTTCTGTAACTTGCAAGTACTTCTTTCTAGGATTTTAGCTGTCAATTGATAATTATGTTTTGTTCTATACGGACTGTTGCAAATCTCTTGGCTGCTATGACAAAAATTGACAAAAGTTACCATCCTGAGGTATTAGAGTTTTCCCAATGATATTTGGTTTTCAAATATTGTATTGCTTATATATAATTGTTTCAATAGATCCATAGACGTTAATTAAATGTGCATTGTCAATGCTGGTCCTGGCTTAAAAAAAAATGCTTTGGCCTGCTGTACATAAGTTTCTTGATGCAAGGACCATGACAAAGATACAGGTATGGGATATAATTGATCCACATATATGTTTTGGGGTCTGTTTTGATACTATCAAAATGTTAAAATTTGAGGTCTGTTTTGATAGTGTTTCATACTGTTTGTTAAGATTTTTTTTTTTTAATTCCTCTGTTTTTTAGGTTTTTTTTTTAAAAAAAAATTATTTTAAGAATAGTTCCTTTAACTGCTAAATATGACAATAATTGATTGAGGTTTATGTTTTGGCAAATCTTGAGTTTGGGATTTTAGATTAGGCTTCATTTGTAATCTGATTTTAGATTATAAAAGTTTCTAATAAACTGAATATGACAATAACTGGTTTTAGCATTTTAGATTAGGCTTCATTTGTAATCTGATGTATGTTCTCATTTTAGCATTTTTTTTGTTTTAGTTTTTTATTCAAAACTGGTTTTTTGTCTTCTAACCTTTCGCATATCAGACTTAAACTAATCTAGGTATTCTTTTCTGCTGTTTAATGTTTTCATAACAGACTTACATTTACTCCTTTTATTTTCTGCTGTTTAATGTTTTGATATCAGACTTGCATTTGTTTTTTGTAATGAATATTAAACTGAAATAAGAAAAAATAAAAAATGAGTAAATGCAATAAAATTAAACTGAAAGTGAGAAAATAATACAAATTACAAATATATGAACAAATTAGAGATCAAATAAAATCTCTAATATTAAACTGTAAATGAAAGAACCATATACATAGGCCAATAGATAAATGAATAGAATGCATAAACAAATATTACACAATTAAACCATATACACAAACAATTAAATGATAAATGAATAAACTAACGCAAGAAAGTACAGCAAACAAAACAAACCAAATACTTAAGTTAAAGCATATACTTACAAAGATAGAAATCAGAAATGCTAAATTTTGAAGTCCCTCAACCAATACCTGAAATGAAAGAACCATTGAAAAAAGAACTAAACAGATTTGAATGTATGCTTTCGCATAATAGAAGAAGGTGCATGTTGAAGGAACCAAAAAACGCCTTCATTTGAAAGAACAAAAAAACAGAAGATGAAGCTTAAAAAAAAATAACAAAAAACAACAAAACCAAAAAACCAAAAAACAAATTTGTAAATAATATTATTTTTTTATAAAAATTAAATACGTTTTAATCAATAATTTAAAAAATAAATCAATACAATAATATGGTTGTGGGTGCCTTAAACACAGAAAAATTTGAATGCCTCTCAACAACAGAAAGATGAATACAATCTGAAACCAAAATGGAGGAATCGCCTAAAATAAAAAGTGACTAAAAGTGATAAAATTTTAATGCATAGAACGAAATAAAACATAGAAGAGAATAAAATTCCACAAGAAATTAGTTTAACAAAATTAGTAAAACAATACAAAGAAAACATAATTGCAGAAATGAAAGAACAGATGAATAAAGATACAGAAGAGTACCTTAAACCTAGCAAATTTTTAGTAACTCCAAACAGCAACAAGATCAATACAGTCTAAACCAAAAATAAAATTTAAAAGAATTAGCAAAAATAGATGAAGTTTAAAAGAATTAGTAAAACTAATAGAAATAAAAAAAATTTCAAGAAATCTAAAAATAGATTAATAAAGATATGGACGAATACCTCAAACCCAGAAAATTTTGAATGCCTCCCAAAAGCAGAAAGATGAATACAATCTAAAACCAAAATGGAGGAATCCCCTCAAATCTTTCACTGCAAATTTAGTCTGCACTGAAAATAATGTTTCACAGTACTTTTAATATTTTGTTTGTGAAATACTCATTGACTAAAAAATAACATATTAAACAAATTTCTGCAAGATTAAAGTAAACAGAGGAAAAAAATTATAATATCCAAAAATCATAAAAACTACTGATAATTAAAAATTATGGATTCTTACATTTCAAGATTATGCTTTCTGACAAGGCATACTGCATAGAGATACAGAGATGAAGGCCAGCTAGAGGAGAAAGAGTGAATTTCTGTGACTGAGAAAATGTTGTTTATAATGTTTGTGTGAATTAGAGAATTGTAACGTTAATTACAGTAAATTAATGTCTATAATGTCCGAATGAATATGCTTTTAATTTTTCCGGAGAATTGGTAGGAATGAATGTGTTTTTAATTTTTCTGGAGAATTGTAACGTTAATTAGATTAAATTAATGTCTAATATGTAGGATTTTTTTTTATTATTGTTAAATTCGATTGAAGGTGCTTTTAAATTTTTTGAACGTATAATTTCAATTAATGTAAATACTTTCGTTTCATGAGTAATAAATAGAGCATCTAGGAGGGAAGGTGTTTTTTATTATTCTGGAGAATTGTAACGTTAATTAGACTAAATTAATGTCTAATATGTACGATTCTGTTTTTATTATTGTTAAATTGGAATTTGTACACATAAACTAAACGTCTGCATGTTTCCTATTTATTACTCATTAGACAGAAATTTAATGTATAATAACTTACGGATGGAAGAATATTGTTAAATTGGAATTTGTACACATAAACTAAACGCCTGGATGTCTCCTATTTATTACTCATTAGACAGAAATTCAATGTATAATAACTTGTGGATGGAAGAATTTTAATAGAGTTAAATATAACACATCAAAATAGATTAAAGTTAACGGATCTATTAAAACAAGAATTTCTGTTAGATAGGCTCATTATATATGTAGATATATATATATATATAATACAATGTTAAAATTTCAAGCAATGTTAATCTATTTAGAATTTAATACCATGTTAAAATGCTTGAATATGGAAGTACGTAATCTCTGCATTGAATCTTACACAATCGAATACAAAGAAGAAAGCAACAATACCGTTAAACACAATACAAGTAGAGGTAAACTACCATCAAGGTGTTTTAGACGGTTGATATGAGCTGATATTTCATAATTTTAATATTAGAGATTCAAGTCAGGATATAAGTTGACACTTGCGGTAATAACTAATAATATCTGACCTTTAGATCGTGAGATTAGCTTCGAATTAGCTGGATATTTTAAAGGTGATCATGTGGTAACTATAGAATCGCGGACTCGTTCTTAAGATAATAATTATGAATCAAACTGAATATTTCACAATAGAAATAATACTTACAATCACGTTCAAAAGAGTTGCTATGCTCAGCCTCCCCTTCTTTTGAGAAAAAACAAAAAAAAAATTTGAGGGCAATTCAGACCAAACAAGCAAAGAATCAAGAATTATGGATTACATATTTATTTAAGAAAAATGATACATATATAGCATATTTTATAAAATTTATATAATATAAGTTATAAAATAAAGATATTTTTATAACCCGCTTTATGAAATTAACATTATTTTATAAAAATATCTCCATTTTACAATACTAAGTTTATCATATCTCTTTATTTAATTTCAGCTTAAGGAGTTAGGGTGTACATAGCATGAAAGGTGACAACACCTATTATGTCCCAAAGCCCAATTAATGTGGAACATGCGCCTCGTAAACTGTCTTCAACCCAAAGTGATTGGTTGTCGTCCTTTGCGTGATTTGGTTGCCTTGCAGTTGACTGCTTTCACAAGGCTCCTCTATATAGAATAAAATAATAATAAAAAAAAATTTATAAATAGTGATAAAATTATCTAAATATGTCAATAAAAATAATTTTATAAAATCTCTTATAAAAGCTTTTTACTTGTTAAAAATTAGACTGAAAAAGCATTGTTAGGTACAAATCTGAATTATACAAATCTCACTGGAATAATAACTAATAAAAATACAAATCAAACTTGCAGTCAGATTTTTTGAAACTGAAATAGGAGAAGGACTAGAATTCAAGAAATCATATAAAAGTGGGAAAAAACGAGATATCACTGCCATATCTGTTTGTCTGTCAAATGGATTTGATTGACTAACCCAAAACAGTAACAAAATCTGTGAGAATAATTGCCAAACATACACCCAATTAAGCTATCTAGTCTCCATGCAGTGAAACCTGAGAAGAACACTTCCTTCCTACAAACCCTTATCATGAACCCCTACAACACCTAAAACATGCACACATCAATCTCAATCATTATTATTTTATACAGAGAAAATTAACAACTCCCGGCGCCATTTTTGTCGGTGCTAGTGATCATATTTGTCTGGTTTTGCTTGTTTGAAACTGGGTATTTGATGGCGTTGAGTTCGACCTTTCGAAGTGCAGCTCTGCCAAGATCAATGCCACAGACGTCAGAGAGCTGCACAAGGTAGAGGAGAACGTCTGAAAGCTCTTCACCCAGGTGCACTTTCTCCTCTTCTTTCCAATCGGGCAGTCCCTTTGGAACCTCTCCTTTCCACTGGAATATCTCAGAAAGTTCTCCAACTTCACCCACCTGGGAAATCATTCATAACAGCAAGACCAATATAGTATTATTTGAAACGAATAAGATTATTTGAAAACGCGTACGGACCCATTTTAACATAAAACAATCATTTTGATTGATTATAATTTACTATAAATAAGTATTTTTTTTTTAAGTCAAAAGTAAATCAGGTTAAAGCTGTGGGTTAAGTTTGACCCTCGCTCGAAAACATTAACCTTAATGAATTTATGATTAAAAAAAAAAAAGATGGAACCCAGCCCACTTGCGAGTTACCATATTAGAAAAATATGGGGGAATCATTAGAACTTCTCTGTCAATCCAACCAGTTTCAGCTGTAATATTAACATATTTGGTCAAATCTTCCAAAGTTAATAAAGAAGAAGGAAAAATATGCATGCCATAAACAAGCTGAGCACTAAATGATCATTTGACAGACATGAAGAAGAAGAAGAAGAAAGAGAGAAAAATTCATCAAGTGTTTGGTGTGCAGAAATATAATATATACCAGAGCCAAAAGGAGGTTTCGTGGGCTGTGGAACTGCTCCCAATCTCTTTCTCTGGCGAACTCCGTCATCTTCTTCTTGAGAAGATCAAGGGTTACACTTTCACCTTCTGTCATCTCTTAGATAATACGATTTCTTCTCAGTTCTCCCCAAGAACAAGCAAAAACTAATTAAAACGAAGATGATCAGAGACAGCTAGCTGAATCCCAGAAAAAAGTAAAAAAAAAAAGAAAAACCCTTCTCTTCAAACTTTCTTGGGAGATTTGAATATAATAGTTGCGGAGAAGGAGTATTATATAGGGGGAATTGAGTGTACTTGTGCTATCGGATTCTACTGACTACCGGCTATTGCCAGTGCACTTTCTTTACATGGAGAAGCACAGGTGTCAGTTTCCATTTATTCTCGTCCTCATCCTAGGTGGTCAGTAGGTGAGCCTCGTGGCTATGTAGGGACCACGTTCTCTGCTTCTTCTCCCCTATTTTTTGTTGGACTGTTTTTATAAATTGTATATATCTCTTTGGAAATGCATTATGCCTAAAATTTTTAAGGCTTTTTTTTGGCTAGAATTACTATTAAGTTATCATCAAGCCAAGAGGAGACCCTTTTCTCTCCCTACGAGCGATTTTTGACTAGATCCTTTTCCTTCCAATCAATTTTTGGGCGGGGTTGGAATGGAGCTTCAGCTCTGTCCATCCTCTCCCATACTATTTTCTTGTGTTTGGCATTTTTTTTTGTTTGTTATTATTATTATTTTTTTTAATTTTTGCCCATTCGAATAAGTCGAACCTCCTTTCTTCGGTCTGTTGCTAGTCGGCTTTTCTCGACCAATATGCATCGTCCCATTCACCTCTATAAGTGCCGATCTACGAGTTTAAAGGGAGACTCTGCTATTTCTGATGAGAGAGTGGGCTTCACGCGCGTCCTGGTCAGAGTGCACAGCCCACCCACAAAGGTTTCTTAAAGCTGGATTGGTGGCTACGCATATCGTCGCCATCCTTAACGGCCCTTAAACCGCCAGATATGACCGTGAGCCTTTTGTTTTAGTGGCGCGTGGTTCATACGTGCCTTTGTCGTGGCAGTTGGTCTCCCGCCAATTCTAATGGCGCGTGATTCATATGTGCCTTTATAGTGGTTCTGTCTGCTTCTTGATGTAGTTTTGTTGTGTTGGTTTTGGTTGTTTTGTTGATATTGTTTGCATTTTGTTTTAGTGTCCTGAATTTAATCCGTAGAATTTAAGTGTTATTCTCATTTTGAAAGATGAGATTTTAGTGTACTGTTTGTGACAGTAGTTTAGTCTCACAAACTTATGTCTGATGAAAATCAAAAGATGTTCTTCAATATGCTTATAGTTGATTTGTAAACTGAGTTTTCTCAGCTTTAAGTCACATTCTAATTTTCATTTCTATAGATGAATATAATAATCTTAATTCAAAAAAAAAAAAAATTACTACTTAAGTTTTAAATAGTCAAGTTTTTATTAAAAATAATAATTTTATTAAAAATAATAATTTTTTTTATATGTTTTAAAGTGAAATCTAATTTTATATATAGAAAAAAATTATTTAGAACTTATTTATGAGATAAAAATGCGACGAAGATATTTACAAATTTTTTTTATTTAATATGAATTATTTCATATATTGATATCTTGTCAGATAAAAATATATGATTTTTTAGTATTGGGCCAATTTTCTTTATTCTCTAGACCTGCAAAACCCTAGGCTGATGTGAATGCAAACCTTCTGAGCCTTTATCAACTTTTTTTTAGAGCATTTTTACTACAGTCACTTGTAGAGTAACTAAATATTATATAATTATTTTAAAAAATAAATTTTATTATTAATTTTTTTTATATAAACCTCATATTTATTTTTTTTAAATAATTATATTATATTTATGCACTCACAATTATAATTATAATTATTTTTAAATAATAATACTTACACAATACTTTTTACAATATTTTTTCTTCTAATAGTAACTTTAGAACTTATCAACTTTATTCTTTATTCTATTTTATTTATTTTTAATAAATGGCACTGTATCATTTTGTTTTCTCTATTTCCTTTTTTAGTGAATATATAAGAAAGAATTAATTTTAAATTCAAATGAAAAATAATATTTATAATCGTAAAATATATAAATGTTATACAAATTTTTTTGAAATAAGTGTATAAATATGAGACTCACATGATAGAAAAATATTAATTTTTAATAATAAACTTTATTTTAAAAAAATTATGTTACTTACGCAGTTGCCATTAACTAATCTGAAGTATTTTAACATTACTCTTTACAAATGGATGCACATTTATAATGCCACCAACGATCAACCATTTATGACTAGAAATAGTAGCCCTAATGGGCGGGCGGGCTCCTGCATCCAATACGCCTGCCCAATCCATCTGCTCCAGCATGAGTTCGAAGTTCGAACAACTAGGAATTTGTTAAAAAGTTACAAGTGGGTATACAAGTAAAAGAAAATCACTAATTTTTCATTTCTTCCATTCTCTCTTCTCTCTCAATCCCCTCCTATCTGCCTACTTTTTCATCTCCTTCTTCATTGTCAGTGCCAACCTCACAACACATTTTCGTCTCTCTTCCTCCCTCCTCTTCTTCCTTCTCCACTTGTTCTTCTTCAAAGTGGTTGTTCTTCAGATATCCATGGGTCATGACGTAGCCATAGGTTTGAACAAAAAGCCAAGAGAGCCACGCTCACAATTGACCATGGTTTGTAGTCCTGAACCACATGCCACGGCATGACCATGGATGTGCTCAAAGAACAATAGTCATGATGGGCCATGGGTCTCTAGAAAAACCCATGGTCGCATTGTGGTTTGCGATGCTTTATTTATTTATTTTTAAAAATGTTATATTTTTGTTGAATTTGTGTATTTGAGATTTTATATGTGGATTTGGCGGATGCATTTGTGAATTTAGGTTATTTGGTAGATTCTGGATAGGTTGCAAGGCTATCCATCCGCCAACAATCGGGTGTGATCACACACCTATGCGAGTGCGGGAGGTTGGATGGCCATACATACATGTATAATAAATAAGTTGGAAAATTTAAAAACTATGCATGATAGGGATGTGTTACAATATTCTCTAAACTAGATAAATGAGTATTAGTCATAGTTTTAAATTCTATTTTGTTTCAGTCAAATTGGCTGAAGATTTTGTTCCAATGTAGCATTTGATATACTATACCTCGTCATTCCATTTTGTTTCAAATTTCGACCTATTCTAGTTCTTTTAAGTCATTCCAATGGAATTAGCATTCTAAATCCTATTTCGTTTTAGATTATTTTGGTAAATATTTTATGCTTGCATGAAATTTTTGTAAATTATAAACCTAGATGGTATTTAAGTCATTCTAGAATAGAATATAAAGTGTATAATATAATTTTAACATTTTTATAATTTTAAATATGTTCCCTTGTCTCTTTTTCTAAATATTACTTTTTATAAATTCTCTACTTTTCATTTTTTTTGTTTGTTTTTTTAATCTCAACTCAAATGTGTATTTTGCAATGTCTATTTTGTCATAATTTTTTTTATAATATATACACACATACATGAAACACACTTATATATATATATTCTATTAATTATTAGTTTATATACATATAAGTGTTACTTATAATATATATAGAAGTCCGAAATGATATATTCATCAGATCAATGCAACAGTATCAAAATATTCTATTCTAATACTTAAAACAAATTTAAAATATCGAGGAGAGTTCTCCCCTGGTCCTATACTTGGTATGTAATAATACATCTTGAAAAAGAAAGCCCATAAGGTATACGTACTGTGAAGATTCCCTTTTAATTTATTCCATAGAACTTTTGGGGTGCTATCGTAGTTCGTACGGTATAGATTCGTAACTTGATTGACATATATTCTTAAATTTTCTTCCGGACTGCTACAATATATATATATATATATATATATATATATATATTTTTAAATACAAAATTCATTGAAGACGAATTTTTGTTATATATAAAAGGGGGAACGTTGCAAATGAACTTCCAACTAATTCGAGGTTTCTTCTCTGATTGAGTTTTCATATTTCTCTCCCTTACACCCACCCTCCTAATGCACAAAAAGAGCCTATCAGATTGGAAAGATGATTTATGGATGGAGAGTTTTTTAGTAAATTTTATTTATTGGAGTCTCCTTGCTACATGAACCGTATTATTGAATTTTCAAGATGCCATTATACAAGGAGTCGCAAACCATAAAGCAAGTGTGCTTCATGCACCACTCAATACCAAAACTTCAAATTTTATAGAGTCGCTCATTAAATTCTTAAACCTCAGATTTTCAAGATCTGACCATCCATATCCCTTTAAAGCTGGTGCTTGGGCTTGCCATTCTAGTATAATGCCATATATTCTTCAAATACTTATTAGTTACGATTGGGTCGTGCTTTGTTTTCATCTATTTTATCATTTTTTTTAATCTAGAATCGACATACTCTCTTATCCAAGTCTATGGGAGTAGGAGATATGGAGTAGGACATTTGATCAAAATCTTGTGCACCCATCTACTCTAATCTCTCAATGTTGTGGTAGAAATATTCAATAGACCTCTTCAAGAATCGCCCACTTAAATCACCTTTAAGGTTGATTCTCTCTTGAATTGTATTACAATCTATTGGCCAAGAGAACATCGGACTTGGGCTACTCTGTTACTTTATCCAACTGTATTTCTCGACACCTTTCCCCCTTCTCTCTCTCTCTCTCTCTCCATGGCCTTCTCCGCGGTGAACTTGTCGCTAGGAATCATAAAAAGAGAGAAAAGTGAATTAGCATAACCCATGAACAATTAGTGAACATGTCTTGGATTCTCCCTAGAAAACAAAAGTTATCCAAAGAAGGAAGGAAAAAAACCAAGTTGTTTAGGTCATGAAGGAGGATTAGAAAATGAATTAAAATTCAAATAGTTAGTGGTAAGTTGGTAACAATCAGGCCTTCATAGGTGTCTATCATGTTTTTATTAAATGGAATATGCAGATAAATAATCAAAAGTGAAAGAAGCCCAACCCCATTACATTCGTAAGGCCCAAAGATTCAGAGTTCCCAAACTTGCAAGAAGGCCCAAAGGCCTAATTAGTACCTTGAGAATCCATTAATACTGGTTAATTTGCATAAGCTATTCCCGGAATGATTGGTCGATATTTTGTATCAATGTTTTAAAATTCGAAGTCCAAAGAGAGCCCAAAAATTATTACACGAGATCAATATGATCCTCAGATTCAGCCGAAGAGTCGATTGTCCCTTACTGCTTGTATTTTTATTTTTCAAAATATTGCTTGCTCGTCAAAATATATATAACCGTGTAGAGAAAAAAAGACAAAAAAAAAAGAAAAAAAACTGGGGTATTATGAATGATGATTGTTATAATCATAATGAGATTATATAAAAATAATTTTATAAATTGATATAATTTTATATGATTTTTTAAATCTATTTTATAATAAAAATAATTTTACAATCTGAAAAATTATATAAAATTACATCAATACGGTTATTTTTGTATAATTTCTTTTTAATTAAAGTATTTTTCGAATAACTGATTTTTGTTAGTTTCATTATGAATGAAGTTGTGATCCAGCTCGATCCCAGATACGTTCATGAGACAAAGAATCCTCAATTCTCAATTCATAATGGGATTGGAGAGTCTATATCAGGCAAAAAAGGAGTCAAAGGGAAATCTACCAAGAGATTAGAGACTGTTTCCTTGCAGATCACTTTTGCAGCTTGTGTGCAGAGAGATTCCTTTGCCCCTTCCTTCTGGACCGCCCCATCTCTGCATTTTTGTGTGTCAACTGTTAAATGCCCACTTGAGGCTGAGCAAGACCTTTCCCAATCTACCTTTCTTTTCTTTTCAAGACATGGACTCATCAACATCAAGCTCTTAACATTTTTTCAATATTCAGTTATTTTATTTTGATGCAAGTTGATTTAGTTATTTGAGCAATATTTAAAAAAAAAATACAAAAAATATTTTTATAAAAAAATTCATCCTTTGAGTTGCTCGAAGTACTAATTTTCAAAAACTTCACAATTCAGCATGCATAACCCTTCAAGTTGTTCGTTTCTTCTAACGTGTAGGTTAGATTGTAGAATTCTTTTTTATAATGAAACAGATTTGACATATTTTATTAAATCATTTCCATATATATTAATTATATTTAAAAAAAAAACCTTTGTTTTTGTGCATTATTATAAATGAATTAGTCTATTCAATAGCTCACTCAATACTCGCTCGGTTGAATTAGAATTGAACTCTACTTGTAAAAAAAAAAAAAGCTTGTTCATGAGAGCAGACATCTCATATGCTTGATTAGTAAATTAATGACACAAAATTAGTTATAACTAGATTTTTCCTCAATTAAAAATTTTGAACTCGAGCCAAGCTCAACAAGCTAGAGACCAACTCGACTCGATTTGATTACAACCCTCTATATATATATTTTATGATATATCGATATTGATGTCTGCAATTTGAAGCTTCTTGAAGTGTTATGTACAGTCATAAGAAAGAAAGAGCAAATAATATTCTCGAGAAATGAAGAAGATTATGGGCGGGAAGTCGAAGTGAAATTAAGCATGCAAATTTGTTGCAGTGCTGATAGCTTTGCCTGTCTTACTCTGAAATTGGGACCCCCATGCTCTCGTATGTCTCTGCCAATATGTTAAATTCAGATTTGCCATTTTGTGCAATTGAATGGGGTCAAACAAAGTTTCCCATGTGATCCCTTCCTCTTCTTTTATGTCCATTTTTGTTGGGTCCACTTCCCCATGTGCCCACTTTCAGAGCCCTCATCTCCTCACTTTTCTCACTCTAAAATCACTTTCCAGTTTCCTTCATAATTTTTGGGCAACTTATATGTCCTGACTAATAAGAATCTTGACTAAAAGCTATAAATGTTTCATACTGTGCTTAATTGCTTGAATACAGAAGCAAGGTTTGTAAGTTATATTTTGGTGTTTTTTTATACCAAACAGTCAGACAAGAACAAAAAATGGGTTGGATTATTGATTGGCATTTTAAAAAACTAAGAATAATGACTAGTAAAAGTAATAGTTAGAGTAGAGAAAATTTCAGAAAATGGGGATGTGGGGGTTTGCATCAAAATGTGGATAGCTAAAATAAAGATGTAAACTTTTTGAAATCTGAAATTAGTTTTGACTTTAAATGAACTGTCTGATGTGAACTTTTGTTGATTACATGCATTTCCGAATTTTAGAAACACAAACAAGTGCATAAAAATGCGTCTCGAGTTTAGATAGTGATTCTGGGGAACCAAAGAATATTTTAGAAATGGAAAATGGTTAAAAAGACCAAGAAAATAAAATCTTGTAGCAATGGAGTCTGTCTTTTGCTGGAGCATGAAATAATAAAAAAATACCATCTGTGTTTAGATATTCCTCAATTACATTGATGTCTTGATTCCTTGGTATATATGAAGTTACTGTTCACGAGAGAATTTGACAGCTTAATGAGAGAGAGAGAGAGAGAGAGAGAGAGAGAGAGGGAAATAAAGAATGGCAAGAAGTATTCTTTTCTAAATAGAATCATATGATATATGACAATTAACAAATTCATGCAGTTTATATTTAGCATACAAAACTCAGAAAACAGCACCACAACTACTAATTTTGACACCCCGGAAATGGCTGCACTGAAAAAAATAGTGTTCAACCTATGTAGACACAGCAAAACTAGGATCGAACTCCTTGGATACTGATAATTTGACATTAATCAACATTAAACCCCATCCCCCACGAAGCTCAACTTCAACATATATATATATATATATAGATATATGTCTGGATATATAGATTTACCTATGACAAACACATCTGTAGTGGTATGGACTGTTGATTGGGTCATTTCCCTCTACTGGAACTTGTTCTGCTCTGCATCTATATTTGCATCCTCTACATTCATTGTAAGTGCAGGTTGGTGCTGTGGATCCTATCATCAATCTCCTTGAGTTCCTTGTCATCATTCTTTCACTGCTAGCCTAAAGGCTCAGAAAGGGTTTAAAGCAAGAGCTCAGCATAAAAGAAGAACACTGGATATTTCCTATGATTCTAAATCAAAAGTTGAGCAATTTGTAGCACCTTCAATGCTTTTTGTAGTCCAGACGGACGAAGGAACCTTGGATGTTGAAGTTCTAATTGATTTCTAGACCCTGCAATGCTAGGAAAATAAGAAAAAAATGTATCTAAATCTGGCAAAAACATAAAACAAACAGTGGAACAAAACCATGGGAGGAGGAGGAGAAGCAGAAGACAGTTGCATGCTTAAAATATATCTTTGGCAACTGTACACAAGGTAAAAGTGCAAGAAAGGGGAAGGGAAACTTGACTTGAAAACACATTTCATATTATGCAGCTGTTCCCCAAGTTGACAAGGTAGGAGAAGCATCTCTTTCATTGGGAAACTAGCCAGATTTTGCTAGAACTGTGGCATTTGACATGGTAAAGGAGAAAACTACAGGAAAATAGAGAAATAATGTACTATATAACTGGATTCCACTGAGGAAAGGAACAAAAGTGGAATTGCAGAAAGAAAGAAATAGCTAACAGTAGATTTATGACCTTGAATAACACATGCTGCCAGGGTAAAGGTCATGAAGAATAGCAACATTATGTTGCTTAGTTTCATGCTGCCCATTTTTGCCTTTGTATGGGAATAACTCCGAGGGGGAGATGAGATGGTGTTCATTCAATATGCCTGAAGGATAAATATATATGAGAGAGAGAGAGAGAGAGAGAGAAAAAGAAGAAGGTGTGGTCAATTAAGGACCATAAGAGAGAGACTGCCAAAACTTGCAGTGACTCAGAGGAGCGCACCTAAGAGGTCCCCAACAGACAGATCGCGTATTTTGGCTAACGTTATGAAACTTCTGCACTATTCATTGGAATTCCAAGAATGCCCACTTCTTTTTCAATCATTTTTGTATGTGAACAAGAATCCTTGATTCCTTACTCCTAGGGGTGTCAAATCGTGTTAACGGGTCGTGTTCGTGTTGTGTCAAGACATGTATATTATACTATATAGGTCAACCCTAACCCGACCCGTTAAACTTATCGTGTCAAAATCTCAAACCCTAACCCAACCCGTTAACATAACGTGTCGTATCGTGTCAATCCGTTATGACCAATTAGTAAATATTAGGAAATATATTAACACGACATAATATGATTCGTTTCAACCTATTTATGTAAATGAGTTGAATATGTCCAAAATTAACCCGTTTGACTTAATAAAATTTAACATAATTTTATATAAATATTAAAATCATAATATCTATAAAACTAATAACACTAATTATAAGTCTAAATTACAATCTAAACAATAAAATATCAAAATTAAAATTCTAACAAATTTACATTTAAGTATAAGAATATAATTGTAATTTTAACTTTCTTAGCGTGTCATAACGGGTTAAAACAGGTTGACCCGTTATCGACCCGTTAAGCAATCGTGTCATAACGGGTCAACCCGTTTTGACCCGAAACCCGTTAAGACTAAACCCTAACTCGCTATTATCGTGCCGTGTTCGTGTTGGGTTAACGGGTCGTGTAAGAAATTGCCACCCCTACTTACTCCTTTTGTAGGAATATATTTCAGGGTTTTAAAGGGAATTTCAAATAAGAAAATCATTTTGCAGAGCCACCTTTTGATTCTTTCTGGGTAGAGCTACATCTCACCCACCAAAACCAGCACGCGGGCCTTCCAGGCTTAGAATTGTCTCGAATGAATTTGGTGGAAAAAACAAAGTTATAAATTGAGGAGACTGAGATTCTCTTACAGAAAATGGTCAATGTACATGCATTTCCAAACCCAAGATCAATTCTCAAACAAATGGTCAATGTACGCGCCACCCTCCACCTAACTGTGGTGTCTGTTTTGTCTCAAGTCCCATTTTGTTGATCTGGGTTTCAACTTTGTTTTGTGTTGTTATTTATTTTCGTTTCTTGCTTTTGTTGGTTGGTTTGTAACGATAAATAGGAATAAGTTTATTTTTTGTTTGGATGATGGAGGTTATTTTTTCTCTTTCTCCTTTGAAATCCTTTCTTTTTTTAAAAGGTAAGAGTTTGATTACCTCTGTACTCTCTCAATCAAACTATATGTTAGTGTTGGTTTATCGCTTGAAGATTAGAAATTAAAGGAAAGTTCGTTATTATTGTGTACAAGAATATTATAGATCAGTATTTAGTTAAATTTATAAAATAGATTTTATTTATTTATTTATTTGTTTCAGTTAAAAAAGAAAGATAGATGGTGGACATAGGAAATGAAGATACGGGATTTGATTCCTTGGCACGAGTCATAGGCCATAGGCCCCAGCACTCAGTCGAGCAATCACGAGTTAGAATAGTAAACTCGTGATGCTGTAATGGTACTACGAAACCAAAGGAAACATCTCTTCGATGGTCAGGAAAATATAAAGCTATGTGGTGAAACCGAGGGAGATATAGTCGAATAGGTGTACGTAGTACGTACGCGTCATAGTTGTAGACTGTAGTACTCGACCCCAACCAGTGTGGCAGTCAATACACCGATATATCTTGAGCTCGGGGAACGACGACAAGCGTGCAGAAAGTTGTAACGCCCAACTTGGCTTCAGAGAATAGAAAAATAATCTCGTGATGGGCCGCACATAATGCTGTAATCTTCCTGATCCAAGGATGCCACCCTCTTTTTCACATGGGTAATGATTAGCATCTGTAAAAGTTTACCGGGCATAAGAGAATTGATATTAATTTCATCTCTATGCCTCTGTTTTTATTTTGGGATTTTTAAAAGGTGAATATTGTTGGGTTAATTCTTTTATTTGTTTGCTTTGGTGGGTGGCCTTGAATGTGTCATTCGGCTTGTTGCATATGGGAAGAAATGATAAATTTGTGATCTTTTAAAATTTTTTTTGGGATAAATTCCAGATGATTAGTATAATTAAAAAAGAAAAATTAAAATTATATTATTAAAAAATTATTATTATATTATTATTTTGATAAATCTATTGACTAATTCAACGTGGGATTATGAATTAAAAGGTTTTGAATTTAAAAACATGTATTTTTTATCAAATTTTAAAGAATACATTAAATTAATGAAGTAAATGTTGATGCTCTAACACTTGTATTTCCCTTTGCAAGTTTGGATGCTTTTGATAAGGTTTATAGCTTTTTTTGTTATTGAGAAATTATTGTATTGTAGTTATACAGAGATTCACGAAGTAATATGGTTTTATATGATTTATTAGATTTAATTTAGAGTAAAAATAATTTTATAATATAATATATTATATTAAATTATATCATTTTAGGAATTTAATTTTATGAAATTTTACGTGATAAGATATTTTTCTTCTTTTTATATCCTCAATTCGGGAGATATTAAAGTTGAGTAATGATATATATTATATTCTCATCTCACTCTTATTCTATTGTATAAGATATAATATATTTATCCTTATTAGATGATTATTTTTTATTTTAAAGAATAAATATAGAGGTTGATAATCAATGTCATCTCATCAAAAAAAATAAAAATGAGATGATAATATAATATATATAATCTTACTTCTTGGCTTAATGGACAATATTTGGGAGTTTTCTTAATGGCCAAATCTGGTAGTTTATATTTTGCAAAACTTTCCTAGCTTCAAAGTTCTACACCTATATTATAACCTTTTAATCCCTATAAAAATACCAAATACACGAGGATAATTAGCTTGCGATGTCTCACTCTTAGCGTGGTGTCCACATGCTACCATAGGAGTCTGCCTATTTTGATTGCTGTTTAGTATTTTTTAAATTTTGTTTGTGTTTTGTTGTTTTTGTTTGTATAGAGCAATTTGTAAAATAAAAAAATAATATCCCGAATTTATATCTGTGAATTTTTAATACTCTCATTTTTTAGATGATAAAATAGTAATTTATTGTCATTTTGACAGTATTTAGTTTCTCATACTCTTTATCTCTAGAGTACTAGAAGCTAAATTCTATTTATAATTAATTGAATTATAGACTGAGTTTTCTTAATTATTGGTCACATTATAAATTTCATCTGAAGTAAACTTTTTTTTAAACTATTTAAAAAAAAAAAAAGTTTTGAAGGCCGTTCGCATCTTGACGACTTCTTTTTTTGGGAGAAAAATTATGATGGGTTTATATAAAGTTATACAATTACATAAATATTAATTTTAACGACATTGATTAGAGTATATGCGATCTAAATTCACCTTACAATTATGCCCTAAAAAAATGTGAATAATGTGTATTTATTCTGAATGACGACTTGGGACTCGGGAGTTGGAAATCCCGCGACTGCCCAACCTTTGAAGAATACCAAACTGAACTTTTGGCGCTTCCTCCTCTTCCTCCCACCTTGCAGAAACCGAAACTCGGAAACTATCCCTTTCCCTTCTCCCCCAACCTCTCTCTCCTCAGCGTCACTGCCCAAGCAAAGCATCCAGTTTCTCCCTGCTCATCAATATCACCAAGTTCCATGTCTCGACTAACACACAAAGCTGAACTCCGGGAACCCACCTACCATATTCTTCTGTTTCTCTGTTTTTCTCTTTTCACGCCTTGGAATGCCCACCGAACAAGCAGGGGTTTCCATGCCGGCGGCGGTGACTCGTTTGAAGTACTCGAACCGGGTGGCTTTGAAAACTATATTGGAACGCAGTGATGGAGGGCGGGGACTGGTTGGCGAGAGAGTTGTGATAGGAGGATGGGTGAGGTCTTCGAAGGAGGTGATGATGAAAGATCCTTCGCCGCCGTCACCGTCACCGTCACCGTCACGATCATCTCCACCAAAAGCGGATGCTGGGTCGGGTGAAATGGTGCCGAAAGATGCGAGCTTTATGGAAATTCTTCAGTCTCGGATACCCTTTTTCCGGTCGATTATAAAAGTTTTAGGTGGTGGGAATTACAACCATCTTAACGAAAAATCGGAACAGGGTATTCCCAGGCCGCCGCCGCCTTCGATTGCTTTCTTGCAAGTTAGCGACGGCTCATGTGTTAGCTGTCTTCAGGTACCTTCAATTGGTATTTGAGAAATGATATTTTCGCTCAATTCCTTTGAAAAATGGAGAAACGCTTACATTAGAAGATTCCACGTTCTTCTAATTTTTCTTGGGGGATTGATTATTCTGTCCTTTGCTGAAGGCATATCGTCATTTTTACTCAGTTTCTTTAATTTATTTTCACGAGACTAGATAGGTCAAAGTGGCAAATATAGCCGCTTCCAATTAATTGGAAATAAGGCTTAGTTGACTTGATTTGAATTATGGCACTGGCTCTTAGGATTTATATAATCTTCTGTCTGTAATTAAAATCTCTCAGGTTGTTGTAGCTTCTGCTATAGCTTCCCCGAGCCAGCTCCTGCATACTGGAACATGTATTCTGGTGGAGGGTGTGTTGATGCAGCTATCAGAACTAAGAAAGCATGTCATCGAGCTTAAAGTGGATAAAGTTCTTTATATAGGGACAGTGGATCATGACAAGTATCCGTTATCAAAGAAAAAGTTACCATTTGAAATGTTGAGGGATTTTTCCCAGTTTCGGCCTCGGACAACTACGGTATTTTATTGTATTTATTGTAGTCTTTCCTGAACATTTCTTGTTATTTTCTCTCTTTCTGAAGTTATCATATGCAGTATAAGTTTTACATTTAATCCAACTCTAACATGTTTTGAGGTGGGATGATTTTGTGTTTAAATTATTTGAAAATATGGGTCCCTCGTACATGAGCATTAGGTTGACAATAGAAACCAAACTTACAGAAACATCAAATATTTTCGTGACTCTTGCTATATTATATATTGTCAGTATACTTTTCCGGTAGCTCTGCATGCTTGAAGGGAAGTTCTAGAATAATCTCAATGCTTCTTCTAGGAAAAAGAACTTGTTGGTGAGGCTCTAGATCTTGTATCATGCAAATTCTTGAGCAATACAGCCTGCTAGTGTTACCAGCGCACATTCTAACCCTATTAAAGAGACTGCACTTGCAATTGTTTTTAATCACAATCAGAGCCATTCGAACGCGTACTTTTTTTTTTTTGTTACCAGAATCATAATTATGGCACATTTTTGCTAATTCTGATAGCATGTTTCACATTATATAGGTGGCATCTGTTACACGAATCAGTAATGCCCTGACCTTCGCAACTCACACATTCTTTCAAAACCTTGGGTTCTTTCACATGCAAGTACCTATTATCACGACCACAGACAGTGAAGGATTAACTGAAAAATTCCAGGTTACGACTCTTCTTGGCAAAGCAGACAAGATGGAGAAGCCAACTACCATTGAGGACACTGAAGGAGTTAGCCTTGGAGTTATCAAGTCTTCTGCGAAGGAGAAAGCTAAGCTAGTTGAAGAACTGAAGAAAAGTGAAAGCAATAAGGAAGCACTGACTCCCACACTTCAGGATTTTCTGAAACCAAATGAAGCATCACAGTTAAAAGCAAGAGAAAAATCAAAACCAGGAACTTCGCTAAAGGTCGATAAAGTTGACTTTTTTGAAGATTTCTTCTCCTGTCGAACTTATCTGACTGTTTCTGGTCGCCTGCACCTGGAGAGCTATGCATGTGCCCTTGGAAATGTTTACTCTATTGGACCCCGATTCCGGGCAGATTGTGCTGCACATGTGGCAGAGAGGTTAATGATTGAGATCGAAATGGCATTTGCAAAGTTAGAGGTAGAAGCTCATTTTACTTCTGATTTTTATGTATTTCTTTGATCACACACACATATATATATATACCTTTTAACCGTGGTGTCCAGAATGCATTCAAATCTAGTTTATAGGTCACCTCAAGAAACATTATTAAAAATGTGTTTAGGGCATCTTTCCTAGAACTGCATGTTGAGATTTATACCTAGAAATAACTGTCAAGGGAGGCCCTTGAGTTAGTTCCGTAATTAATATTCTCATTCCTCGTGTTATTACTGCTGCATGCACAATTTGTAAACAGTTCACACAAAAAAATTAGTATATTACTTCCATTTAGCGAATCTTGAAATCAGTTCCAAGAGGTAGATCATTTGCCAAGTCTGGTTCATTATTATCAAATATTGACTCCTTGATGCTAACTCTCAAACATGTTTTAACTCCAATTCAATTTCGTAGAGAATAATGCATTGCTAGCAGATCCCCTTTTCAATAACTTCCCATATTGTGATAATATCACATGCTTGATGAGAGATTTAAACAAATTTTCAGATTTACAGTGTACCATACTGTATATCCAAATGGAAATTGTTTAAACTTCTTTTTAGCAGTCTTCCTTTCTCATATGTGGATGGAGTCTGGACTCCCCCTCTTTTATTTCATAGTATGTTCAAAATTTTCAGGATGCCATGAGCTGTGCAGATGACTTTTTCAAGTTCCTCTGCAAATGGGTGTTGGATAATTGTTCTGAAGATATGAAATTTGTTTCAAAACGAATTGACAAAACCCGTGTTGATCATCTTCAATCAATGATATACAGTAAAGTTGAAAAGATCACCTACACTGAAGTTGTAGATTTATTAGGAAAGGTATACCATACTAAAATCCCCTGGACATATCTTCTGATGATCGTTTTCACCTGAATAATTTTTGCCTTATAGATGTGTTTTTAACATTTCATCCCAGGTTGCAGACCAGAAGTTTGAAGTAAAACTTAAGTGGGGTGCTGCTCTCACAGCAGAGCATTTAAGGTATGCCAGTTTTTCTAACAATTGGGCGTGCATATGTCTGGAAGGTAGGAAGCCAGGCCTCGTAACTCTTTAAAGTAATCTACCTTCTTTTAACTTCATTACAGTTATTTGGTAGAGGTGATCCACAAGAACCCTGTAATCATATACAATTATCCCAAAGGAGTTAAGCCATTTTATGCTCGCTTGAATGATGATAGGAAAACCGTTGCAGCATTTGATTTGGTGCTACCAAAGGTGAGCTCAAAATGAGTTTTTGTGTCCTTTTGACACCGAGGTGCTTTTTTTGTAGAGTCAGACTTGTAATTAAGCTGTTCATAAAGCTGGATGAATATTATCTTCTGCAGGCAAGAATCTTAATTTCAGGTAGCCAAAATGAGGAGCGATTGGACGTTTTAAGTTCAAGGTAATGAAAATCTTACCCCTGGACATTCGTCAGGGCACTATATCTGGGGTTTGGTAATTGGTTGTATGAGAAAGCCATGGGAGTGGACAACTGGATCTATAAATTATACAACTAATTATTGACAATACTAGCAGAAGTATCATCTGTAAAAGATGTCAGTCACACTGTTCCGTTTGCCCTGGATCTCAATGGTCTCTAGTCTATGGTGCCAGTGGCACTCCGATATGTATCCACAGATTAAAATTTGATAAATATGGACACTAGGTAGTGTATGAACACAAAGAAGTAGTTTCTATTTGGACTATCAATCTAAAAAGAAATTTAGGGAAACAAAGATTCTGGTAGGACTTGATGGTTTTCTTGTTTGTCAGATAATAATTCAGATTTATTGTACAAAATGACATGAATAAACAACTGAAATCAAAGTTTAGCTCGACTGAAACAAAAAGTAGACAACCCTTATGATGGACAATTATGTTATCTTCTGGTTCATTTGCAGCCTATATGGATGGTGATATAGTCTTATGGCCTCAAAGCTGTGAAAATTAACATATTTCTTCATTGCTTTTGTTAACAGAATAAAGGAATTGGGGTTGCCCAGAGAACAGTACGAGTGGTACTTAGATCTTCGCAGGCATGGAACAGTCGAGCACTCTGGATTCAGTCTTGGGTTTGACCATATGGTTCTCTATGCTACGGGGCTGAATGATGCTGTAGATGTCATCCCTTTTCCTAGGAGTTATGGCAAAGCCAACAACTAATGCTTAAGGTGGTTTTGTGCCATTGAAATCTCTGTTCATCACATGAATGCATAAATGTATGTGACAGATTAATAATTAGAAGGTATTAATCCGCAAATGCACCTTCTCTTGGTATCTTGACTGTGCTTTAAAGGAAATAAATACTCGGAAAAATCATATAATAGATCATCACTTTTAGGCCTCAAATCTTTATTTCTTTTCTGGTTTTCTTGGGAACCAAACAAAATGTGCAAATATCCTACCAGTCTTAAACGCTTTACACAAGGCATTAGGAATTCTATTTAACCACTTCATACTTGAGAGTTTATTGCATCATGACATACATAAAATTTTCCCTGGTGCTGCTTGTAAGTCATCTTTTTGGGTAAGATTCAAAGCTGTTCCATATTTCTTAGTAGGAAAATATTGACTAAAACATTTAAAATTTCTTAGATAGTGCCCCCATATAGGCTTAGAAATTAGAATATTTATGGATAAACTATGACCCTTACGTTATCAGCCACGGAGCTGTCCGAGTCAAGTGGATAGAAAAATGGATAGAGCTCGTATCGGACATAACAACTACTATATAGAACTCGGCATCCCTTCCGGTTACTGCAAATGGTTTCGAAATTTCCAACTGCAATGGCCAAACACTGGGCACAATCTATCTGAGATAGGTCCCTTGTGCACTGCACCAATGCATAAAGTGTCATCAAAGGGGACAATTTGGTGTCCCCTTTCCCAAGACCTTCATTCTTAGGCTCAACAGCTGGAGCTCTAATTTCATCCATCAGAGCTCCTAGTTGTTTATTGAAGTTTTCAGGATCTGTTACAGTATCTACATTATAGTAGAATATACCAACAGAAGTATCAACTTCTCCAGCAAAGTTCTTGTTGTAACGCAGAAAGCAGTAGTCATACCAAATTCTCGAGTCAGATTGGTTCGGACAGCATTGCCGTATCAGTTTTGCTGCATCTTGGATGCAACTTGAGCAGTCTGTGCTGCTTACATCTCCTCTGCATTGAGCCAGGCCAAAAACTTGGTTGTTCCCTCTACCAAAGGAAGTAGCAATATAACCATTGGAGGAGGTTTTAGAAACCAATTCAGCTAGCAAGCGATCAATGTTAACCGATATTTTGCTAACACGACTAATATTAGTATTTAGATTGCAGAAATTTCCTAAAGGATCTGCAGCTTCTGCATTGCAAAAGCATAGAGCTAGTAAGAGAAGAATCTTGTATATCAAACTCATACTTCTCCTTTTGTTGCTCACATGCATGATACTTCATTTCATGAGGTGGTTGTTTATAGGCTTGAGGTAGTGGGTTTGAATTATATGTGGGGGAACACCAAGCAGACATTATTGACTTGTTTGCGCATCACCAGCTTGGTGAGTGGTAAAACGATCATGTTTCTAGAAAGTCATCGTAGTGATCTGATTTGAATGATTTTTTTGAATCTTAAGGATTCAATGAAAAAGTAATTATTATACTGTAAAGATGCTGCCAATCCGCCAAAAAAAGACAAAAAACAAAAGAAAGAGTATTATCAAGTTTGAACTATTTTTAATTGGCTGCCTGATGTAGTCAAGCATCAAAAGAGCCGTTCAATTACCTATTTGGACATTGAAACTATTATGGTCGATATTGGTAGGAGTGAAATGACAACTGAATAAACAACTGAAGTCAAAGTTTAGCTGGACTGAAAACAAAAATAGACAAACCCTTATAGTAGACAATTATGTTATCTTCTGGTTCATTTTTGTAGCTTATGTGGATGGCGATATAGTCTTATGGCCTTGAAGCTGTGAAGATTAACATATTTCTTCATTGATTTTGTTAACAGAATAAAGGAATTGGGGTTGCCCAGAGAACAGTACGAGTGGTACTTAGATCTTCACAGGCATGGAACAGTCGAGCACTCTGGATTCAGTCTTGGGTTCGGCCATGGTTCTCTTTGTCGCTGGGCTGAATGATGCTATAGATGTTATCCCTTTTCCCAGGAGTTATGGCAAAGCCAACAACAAATGCTGTAGATGGTTTTGTGCCATTGAAATCTCTGTTCATCACATGAATGCACAAAATATATGTGACATAGATTTATAATTGAAGGAAGAACTCCGCAAATGCACCTTCTCTTGTTATCTTGACTGTGCTTTGAAGGAAATACTCGGGATATTACAGATAACGGTTCAAATGAAAACAGTGTCAAAATCAACAGAGCTGTTACATGCTTGATCTTAGGCAAATATTTGTATATTCGATTTCTGTTTATACTATAGAGTAAATTGTAATTAATTTCATTTACACAGTTCCTTATTTGATTTGTTGTAATATGTATATATACAGAAGTCGATATGAATACAATAAAAATCAATTTCCATCAATCTCTTATCTTCTTTATGGTATCACAGAGCGGTTTTTCTCTAACGAGACTAAAACAAATTTGATCCCATGGCTTACAACAACTCTACCCCAATTTCAAACAACTCAGACAACACATTGGCAGATCAACAATAGTTAGTATTTATCAATGCTAGCACCCAACTTCTTTTGAAACTTACTCCAACCAACTATCCTTGGAGGGCTCAGTTTGTCACTTTTCTCATAGGATATGATTTTATGGGATTTATTGATGGCTCATCTAGGTGCCCAACCCCAATTAGCCACCTTTATGCTGCATGTATGCTGTGGTACCGGAAAGATCAACTCTTGCTTCATGCTATTTTTGCTTCAGTTTTTGACAATGTTTTAAATTCCATATCGGTGGACATTCCGACCAAGGTACTGAAATGAGATATTTTGGTACCAATATCGTTTCGTATACCATTTCGGAATAGTCAATATATAAAAAATTATATAAATAAATATATATAAATTATATTTTAAAATAATTGTTAATATATGAATAAATTATATATAGAAATATATATTTGTATATAGTCTAGTCTGAATTAGGATAAAAAAAATAGCAAAAAAAAAAATCGAAATCCGGTACGGCCAGTACAGGTATGGCCGATATGGCCTAAATACCAACCGGTACGGCCAGTGTTTAGGCCGGTATGAAATAGACCCTATTTTTATGTCAGCTACTATTTCGATACAGTAATTACTGGTCGGTACGGCATGTACCGACCAGTATGGTACAAAATTCAAAACATTGGTTTCTGAAGCAGTGATGCCTCTCATCACATCAGTGGCAACATCACACTCGGCATGGGAAAGACTTCGACGCGCGTTTGTATGCAAACAAGTCTCACACTAGTGTCTTGTAGCTTAAGGAGGATCTCACGCTAATTCAGCGTGGCAACAGATCTGCTAGTGACTTTCTTCAATCCGTGAAAATCCTTGCAGATGAACCAACAGTGATTGATGCACCTTTATCTGCAGATGATACCACTCTATATATTCTAAATGGACTAGGAGCTAATTTCAAAGACATTGTGGCGCCAATAAGAGCTCGGAAAAATCCTCTTAACTTTGAGGAACTTCATGGTTTATTGGTTGATTATGAAAACTATCTAAAACGAATGGAATCTACCAACGCTAATCTAGTTGCCACGACCAACTTCACTCAACTCCGAAATAACATGAGCAAGTTCACCAATAAAAAACAAGAAAGGTCCTCAAATTGTGACAACCGCTACCACAAGCGGGACAAATGAGGAAAAACACCGATTACATGTCAACCATGCGCTAAACAAGGCCATACAGCAAGACAATGTCCTTCTTTCACTAAATGTGCACCCTCTGCAAATTGTGCCACAAGTGGAAATTCTTTCGACAAGAAGTGGCTTGTTGATTCCACAGCCTCTCATACAATCACTTCAAACTTGTCGAATCTATTTATTCACTTTGAATATGATGGAACCAAAGAAATCGTTTTAGGTGATGACTCAGGTTTGCTTGTTACTCATGTTGGTTCTATTTCTATTTCTTCCACATCTCGCAACTTTACCTTACCTGATACACTGTGTTCCATCAATCCATAAAAACCTCATCTCAATACATAATTTTACCAAGGCTAACAATGTGTTTCTTGAGTTTCATTCATTTGAATTTTTTGTGAAGGATTGGAGCACGGGAATGACACTTCTTCGAGGTAGATGCCAAGATGGTATATATCTGATGCCAGTACCAGTTGTAACAAAATCTTTTTGTCCTCTTGCACTAGTAGGTGGACGTGTTTCAATGGATGATTGGCATCGAAGACTTGGTCATCCTACTTCTAATATTGTGTCACAAATAGTCCACAAAAATTCGTTACCTATTTTAGCTAAGAATTCCAATTTGGCAAAGCTTTGTATTTCCCTCAAGTGCAATAATAGTCATCGTCTTCCATTTGGAAACACCTCTCTTATAAGTTCCAAACCATTAGAATATATATATATGCTAATGTTTGGGGACTTGCTTCATTCACTTCTATTGATGGTTTTAAATATGATTTCATATTTATAGACCATTTCACAAAGTACACATGGTTCTTTCCAATATGCAAAAAATTTGATGTCAATTCCATTTTTCCTCAATTAAAGACAATGCTGGAAAACCAAGTTGAATATAAAATCAAAAAATTTTATTCAAATAATGGAGGTGAGTTCCAAGCACTCCGTGCATTCCTTGCCAAAAATGGTATTGGTTTCTACATATTCGCATCTCACTCCCCTCAACAAAATGGAACTAGTGAGCATCGCTATCGATGTATTGTGGAAACTGGTCTCACTTTGCTCCATCATGCTTCTCTTCCTTAGTTATATTGGTCTCATGCTTTTCAGACATCTGTTTACTTAATAAACAAAATGCCTACTAAAATACTTCAAAATAGAAGTCCTTTTGAAGTCTTATTTGGTCGACAACCAAATTATATCAAGTTGAGAACCTTTGGATGTCAATGTTTCCCTTGGTTAAGACCATACAATGTCACTAAACTTTGTTCCGAGTCTCGGCCTTGTTTGTTTATTGGATATAGCACTTCACAAAGTGCTTATAGATGTCTTGACTTGCAGTCCTCAAGAGTCTATCAATCGAGACATGTTGAGTTTAATGAGAATGTTTTTCCTTTTCATGCCTCTAATTCCAGCCAATCCATGCCGACAATCACCACCTCCTAATGCAAGCTCACAAGCAAGATTGTTGCAACTGGTGCATGAAGCAAATCATACATCTCCTACAGATCTGCCATAGCAAGAGGTTACTCATAATGTTTTGATTCCTTCATAAGAAAATCATCAATCTAAAACACCAGCATCTACGATAGAGCAACCTCATGCACCAGATAACCCAAACTCCCAACCACCTCTTGTCTTACCATCTAGAAACCATCCTATGACCACAAGGTCAATGGATCATATTTATAAACCAAAACAGCTCTACATGTCATTAAACATCCCATAACTCAACCTGTTGAGCCAACATGTATCACTTAAGCCATGAAAGATCCAAAATGGAGACAAGCAATGTCAGATGAGTTCACGACACTTGTGAAACATGGAACTTGGGAACTTGTTCCAAAAACTGACGGACAAAACTTGGTGGGATGCAAGTGGATATTTCAAATAAAAAGGAATCACAATGGAAGTATAGAGCGCTCTAAAGCGCGATTGGTGGCAAAGGACTTTCATCAAAGACCAGGACTTGATTACACATAAACTTTCAGTTTTGTGATTAAGCCAGTGACTATTCGAACAATACTCACTATTGCTGTGAGCCATGGTTGGACCTTACGGCAACTTGACATAAACAATGCTTTCCTACAAGGAACACTACATGAAAATGTATGCATGATTTAACCACCGGGCTTTATTGATCCTAACCATTCTATGCATGTTTGCAGGTTAAAGAAGTCCATTTATGGATTAAAACAGGCTCCCCGAGCCTGGTATAAGGAACTCCAATTATATTTACTTCAATTGGGTTTTACAAACTCAAGGGCAGATTCATCTTTGTTCATTTTTCAGCAGCACAACTTAATCATATATGTTCTTGTTCATGTCGATGACTTAATCATAACCGGAAGTGATTTGGCTGATGTAAACAAAATGATTCAGCAACTAGGCGCAAGAATCTCACTTAAAGATCTCGGCAATCTCCACTACTTCCTAGGAGTGGAAGTCATTCCCTGCAAACAAGGGCTGTTTTTAAGCTAGCATAAGTATATCAGAGACATACTTGATCGAACTCGCATGGATGGTGCAAAAGAAGTACAAACTCCACTTACTTCTAAAGACAATTTGCAACAAAATGATGGCACCACCGGTTGATGCCACTGAATATACACAATTTATTGGAGCCTTGCAATACTTGAGCCTCATACGGCTAGATATAGCCTTCACAGTCAATAAACTTGCTCAATTTATGCATCAGCCAAGTACTACTCATTGGCAAACAACAAAGAGATTGCTAAGGTATCTTAAACTCACTGTTAACCATGGCATCATTATCAAACAGTCGGATAAATTATTTTTGCATGGTTAGCCTTCAGAACTTGTTTGGATCATCTCTCTAGACTCTGTTCAGTGAACTAAAAATATCGATTCTAAAAGCTTCAACAATACTTTGTGATAACATTGCTGCCACACAACTGAGTCTCAATCCAGGGCTCCATTCACATATGAAACATATAGCAATTGATCTTTATTTTGTTCAAGGTTTAGTTGGAAAAGGAGTATAAAATGTTGCGCATGTTAGCACTCAACTTGCTGACCTCCTCACAAAGAGCTTATCATGCCAACGGTTTCAAAGAATTTCATCCAAGATTAGTGTTGTCGATGGAACAATCTTTAGAGGGCATATTACAGATAACGGTTCAAATGAAAACAGAATGTCAAAATCAACAGAGCCGTTACATGCTTGATCCTAGGCAAATATTTGTATATTCGATTTCCATTTAAAGTATAGAGTAAATTGTAATGAATTTCATTTACACAGTTTACTTATTTGATTTGTTGTAATCTGTATATATACAGAAGTTGATATGAATACAATGAAAATCAATTTCCATCAATCTCTTATCTTCTTTACGGGAAAGTCATATAATGGAGCCTCACTTTTAGGCCTCAAATCTTTACTTCTTTTCTTAGTCATCTTGGGAATCAAACAAAAGCATTTTTAATAATACTTCATAGAGTTGATTGCATCATGACATACATAAATTTTTCCCTGGTGCTGCTTGTAAGTCATCTTTTTGGGTAAGATTCAAAAGCAGTTCCATATTTCTCAGTAGGAAAATATTGACTAAACATTTAAAATTTCTTAGATAGTGCCCCCATATAGGCTTAGAAATTAGAATATTTATGGATAAACTATGACCCTTACATTATTAGCCACGCTGCTGTCCAAGTCAAGTGGATAGAAAAATGGATAGAGCTCGTATCGGACATAACAACTACTATATAGAACTCGGCATCCCTTCCGGTTGCTGCAAATGGTTTCGAAATTTCCAACCGCAATGGCCAAACACTGAGCACAATCTATCTGAGATAGGTCCCTTGTGCACTGCACCAATGCATAAAGTGTCACCAAAGGGGACAATTTGGTGTCCCCTTTCCCAAGACCTTCATTCTTAGGCTCAACAGCTCGTGCTCTAATTTCATCCATCAGATCTCCTAGTTGTTTTTTGAAGTTTTCAGGATCTGTTACAGTATCTATATTATAGTAGAATATACCAAAAGAAGTATCAACTTCTCCAGCAAAGCTCTTGTTGTTGTAACGCAGAAAGCAATAGTCGTACCAAATTCTCGAGTCAGCTTGGTTCGGACAGCGTTGGCGAATCAGTTCTGCTGCATCTTGGATGCAACTTGAGCAGTCTGTGCTGCCAACATCTCCTCTGCATTGAGCCAGGCCAAAAACTTGGTTGTTCCCTCTACCAAAGGAAGTAGCAATATAACCATTGGAGGAGGTTTTAGAAACCAATTCAGCTAGCAAGCGATCAATGTTAACCGATATTTGGCTAACACGACTAATATTAGTATTTAGATTGCAGAAATTTCCTAAAGGATCTGCAGCTTCTGCATTGCAAAAGCATAGAGCTAGTAAGAGAAGAATCTTGTCTATCAAACTCATACTTCTCCTTTTGTAGCTTACATGCATGAAACTTCATTTCATGAGGTGGTTGTTTATAGGCTTGAGGTAGTGGGTTTGGAATGATACGTGGGGGAACACAAAGCAGACATTATTGACTTGTTTGCTCATCACCACCTTGATGAGTGGAAAAACCAACATGTTTCTAGAAAGTCATCGTAGTGATCTGGTTTCAATGATTTTTTTGAATCTTAAGGATTCAATGAAAAAGTAATTATTATACTGTAAAGATGCCAAGAAAAAACAAAAGAAAGAGTTTTATCAAGTTTTAACTGTTTTTAATTGGCTGCCTGATGTAGTCAAGCATCAAAATAGTCGTTCTATTACCTATTTGGACATTGAAACTATTATGGTCGACATTGGTTAGGATATGTGTGCATATAAGTTTGGAGGTACCTCCACCTAACAAGCCAGTTTTCTAGGATGTGGATCCTTAGACCTTATATAGACACATAACAAATGGTATCAGCGCCGGTTGTAGGCTCCCATGCTGCCTTACCCAACGGGATGGGCTTGTGAAGTGGCCGGCTATAGATCTAGTGGTATGGGCAGTGTTGCCCCAGCCTGATGAAAGCCTCTCATAGTGCTCAGCTAACTTAGGCATTGGTCTTGAAGGTTGGGGGTATGTTATGGTCCCACATTGGTTAGGAGTCAAATGATATATGTACATATAAGCTTGGGGGACACCTCTACCTAGTCAGCCGGTTTTCTAGAGTGTGAATATTTGAGCCTTGTATACACATAAGAGAAACTCAAAACATATTTGATCACAACTTCTAATATCTCTTTAGCAGCAACCTGGAAGATTGATTTTTCCTGATAAAAATAGAAAGCATCATTTTTATAAAAAATCTGTTCAGCATTTATCATTTGTGTGATCTTAATTTGAAACTCATGACCCATTTTCACAGCAACTGTGAGCTCCAATAAGGGCAATAATTAAGCCTGCTATCATAATTGTTTTGAACTTATAAAACAGCATTAAAAAAAAACTTGAGGAGGCCAATCTTGCCAGCATTTGCAAAGGCATTTTAGTTGGTGGTGACTGGATTCCATTTCTACTACAGTAATGGCCAATCTTGCCAAAAAAGAGTAAAAAAATCACAACCAGAAAAAGTTAAAAACTACAGAAAATTGATATTTTGAGGTGCACAATGCACATGAAGGGTTGTCAATCGCAGCTCTTGCTGCACAATACCAATCTGTTTGATTAGTTGACTAATAGTGCTTTGTCTATGGATGGTTGACTTATCTCATTATTCCTTCAAAGTCTTTCTTCTTTGTCCTGTTATATTTTCATGATATTAGTTGCCGACAGCAACGGGTGAGGAGGGCCAGCCGCGTGCTAAATTTTGACAACTTAATAATGTTTTAATTTATCAAAATAATTGCTTATTCCTTCAACTTTTTATTGCGTGATTGTTAATGGCGTCTTTCCCAAGTTGTGAATCGTGATTAATAAAGGAGCTAATTCTAAAGTAATGAAGTTTATACCAAAGATTGGATGGCACGACTCATGATGGAGCTGTTAGCGTGTAGCTTAGTTTGTTTGTGGGCAGTCTAATTGATTCCATAAATGTTCATCATCGTTTTTTTTTTTTTTTTGTATATTATATTATATTATATATTATATTATACTCTTGTATTATCGTCATATCTTTGGTTACCGTCTGAAATAAAATTTTGATCTGCAATTCTATAGACGTAAGAATACTGTCAAACCACGCAAATTTTGTATAATGTATAATTGATTCCACTCTTTTATTTTTATTTTTCTCTTTCTCTTCGTAGCAAAAATTGTATAACAAGGAGCAATTTGGCAGGAAACTGTTAGATAAATGTTTTTCTATTTATGAAAACGGGAGAATATGAATTCTTTTTTTATTAATGTTTATAATTAGGGCTGGCTTACCATATATTGAGACTTAAGACAAAATTTAAGTAAGTCATTCGTAATTATTTATAATACGATAAAATATAAATTTTTATATAAAAATAAACGAGATTTTATTTAAATTTATAAATAAATTATTTTAAAATTTATATTTAATACAACAATTTATATAAAATAAGGCCTTAATATAAATTTTGTACCTCAGTTTAGTATGATCTTAAAAAAAATATATTTAAAAATATGAATAATTTATTATATTAAATATTAAAATTATTTAAAAACATAAATAATTCTTTGTATTAAATATTAGATTTAGTATTGTGGGGCCTTGCATATATTGAGAATTATATTTATTTAAATTTTATTTAATGATGTGGTTTTTATTTTTTACTTTTATTTTTATGAGGCCTTACATAAGATTGGATCTTAGGCAATGGCCTCAACGATCTGAAAAAACTAGCTCGTGCTGGAGTAGAGTACTATTAGTTTTGTTTGAGGTTATACAGGCTTGCTAGAGGTTGAAGATTCTTGGATATATTGATATACTTATAGCTAGGAGTTTACTGTTTCAAACATATTATAATGGTATTTGAATGCTAAATTATGGTTTGATTATGTGTTGATGATTTTCTCAAAGTTTTTTTGGACAATTATCTTAGGCATTTAGTGCTTTGGTAGAAAGTAAACATATATTGTTGAAGCTACGCTGCAGTTAACTCATCTACTATCTTGAGAAAGTTTAAAAAAATGAAACACATACAATTTTTTACATAACTCTGTTTTATGCTAATGAGGGACATTTTTGTAAAAATAATTTATAAAATTAGGATTCTAACCAAGTCAAACCTAGTCAAGCCGAGCTGGTATTTATCTGGTTGAATACGGCTTGACTCAAATACTCGTGCTCGAATTCAAGATTTTTATTTATTCTTTGTACAAATTAATTCGAATCAGTAAGTTAAATTTCCAACTTAAGCTTAAGCTTAACTCGAATTGTTTATTTTTTAAATAAGATTTAATAAATAATAAATTCTATAAATAAAAATAAAAAAATCTAATATTGAATCTGTACAAGTAACAAGTAAAACTTCAATTGAATTATAAGATTTTAAAAATTTATAAATCAATATCAAATTAGTTTATATTTATCTATAATAATAATATATTATATAACGTATAGAAAATTATTAATTGATATACCTAATATGGTAGCATATATCTATTTTATATATAATTCTCAAATACTAATATATGAAACTATTAAATTTTATTGACTAATTATAGTACAAATTATAAATTTATAGATATGAAGTATATTCAATATATAGACATAAGTAATTAGGTTACATATTATAAATTTCGTTATAAAAATGTTATACTTATATCATTAACTAATACATATATATACATAGGTGTGTATATATTTATGAATATATGAATACACTTTAATCGAGTCGAGCTAACAAGTTGACTCGGACATAAACAAGCGGGTGTTAACAAGTCTTAATCAAGTTAAGTCAAGTTTTGTCGAATATGTGTCATTTACTAATTAAACGGGTATTTGTTTTCACGAGCGAATTTTTTTTTCCCATGAGTCAAGTTCGATTCGACTTTAATTGGACAAGTACTGAGCGAACTATCAACAGATTGATTTATTTAGAGTCCTATATAAACATAACATTGTTTTATAGATACTCTCAATTTAAAACATGACTCTATAAAAAATTTAAAAAAAAAGTACCCTACAGGTATCATTACTTTGTAGTATTAGTTGTAAAAGCTTTGTTCATGAATCACTCGAATATTTGAATTGCTTGCAATGCACCTGAGAAGTTATGTATCAGCTGGGTGGCGTTATGATTCATAAAGACTAGGGCTAACCAGATCTTACAGTAATAACATACCTTCCCATTTAGTGAAAAAAAAAAAACCCAAAACAAAAGGATGAACTTAAGCTGTAGAAGATCTGCAAGCAGCAGCAACATGCATGATTCATATATATTCACAGACTTTGCCCCACCCATAAGCCCTATGACTGCTCTGCTCTGCATTAGCCCATAGTGAATATTAGCAAAAAGGAGAAATTGAAATGCCTTCTAATTTCACTAAAGTCTTTGATTTGAAACTGATCAACATTAGGAGCAGTGTTCAATCTAGGCCTCATCTGCATAGAGATGGATACCGATTATGAACCAACTTCCAACCAATTAAGCATTCAAAACACAAGCAAGGCATAAATAATTCTATTTTTACAGAACATGATAAAGTCTAGTTGCCCTTAATTAGTGGTCATCATAAACATGCATTTGATCATAAATTAGTTTGATTACATAGGTATGAAAGGTATGTAACACCATCCAACACATGCACGTCACTACTCACATTAAAATCACACAACCAACTTATAAGAGAAGGACTACATGTTGATATATACCAATGGCCCCTCTCATCAATGTTGTTTTACCTATCTAGCCGACATTATAAAACCCTTTCATGAATCCAGTTAATGACCACCAACCCATGAGATGGTTTCCTCAAGAAAAAAAGAAAAAGAAAAAGAAAGTAAACAGCTTGCTTAAAACAAGTCAAATCCATATAATGTGTTTATGTATATATCACGTATATGGGATCTACTTTCATTTGGGTTTCAATATATAAATTTGTTTGTTTTTCAAGCATTTTTATTTCATCTAATGATTAAAATTTTCTCAAATTCTTACACAAAACCAAATAAATAATTTAATTTTTTAAAATCCTAAAGTAATAATAATATTTAAAAAATATATTCTAATAATATTTTATTCAATTCTTAACTTTTATTTCAACTCATTTCATTTGTAAATACAAATAACCATTGAGTATTTAAATTTGTACCAAATTTTGATATAGATATATTGTTATCGTGCAGCAATTACGGTGAATATATGAAATAATAAAAAAAGAAAGTAATAGAAAATAACACATATTTAATGTAATTCGACAGTGTGCCTACATCCATAAGAGTGAGCGACAAAAATTTCATCATATGAAAACTAAAGTTACATTATATATATTTATACTAACTCAAGCTGTACGAACATATTTAAGGAAAATTATAAAAATACCCTTCACTCGCAATGCTATGCTATATTCCATCCGACATCTGTTAATTTGTTGTTATACACATATCAAATATAAGATACGTACTTCAACAGATATCGATAAATATTAATATGAAACTCGCTTAATGCATCTATATTTATTTCATTATAGATCTTAAATTTAGACAAATTCTAATAAAATATGTACACCCAAATGTATTTGTATGTAAATACGCATAAAGATATACCCAAAATTGTAAGAGAGAAGAAAAAATAAAAACCCCGCCAATTACGCAGCCTGTCTACATCCCTCCTCTCCATTAAGTCCCTTTCCTCCACTACGAAGTCATCGACCCCAAGAAAAACGAGTCCACACGCACACAGAGAGAGAGAGGGAGGGGGGCAGTGAGAGGTTTGCAAATATGGGCCATGAGGACGAGGTTGGGGAAGAGTACTTGTTCAAGATAGTGTTAATAGGTGACTCTGCAGTGGGAAAATCGAACCTCTTGTCACGCTTTGCTCGCAACGAGTTTGAGACCAACTCCAAGGCAACTATTGGGGTGGAGTTTCAGACACAGATGGTGGAGATTGACGGCAAAGAAGTCAAAGCCCAGATCTGGGACACTGCTGGCCAAGAGCGCTTCAGGGCTGTCACCTCTGCTTACTATAGAGGCGCTGTGGGCGCGCTCATTGTTTACGATATTAGTCGGAGGACTACCTTTGACAGTGTCAAGCGCTGGCTCGAAGAACTCAGCAGTAAGTTTTTCAATTTGTGTATTTCTTTATTGTTCTGTTTGGTTGTTCATAAAATGTGGGACGACAACAGGATGTGGAAAGTTTTATGTCTGCAATTCTTTAGTGTTTGATGCCTAGTCATCGACTGATTGTGGGTATGCTTGCTTTTGTTTTTAAGTTGATTTTTGTTGATAATTTTGATTGGTTCCTGAGAATTTGTGGGAGAAAAATAGGAATCAAAGTTATGGGGCTTTTGTATTATGGTTCTGGAAATCAAAATCATTAACCTTGTTCTTCTTTAACCATAGTGGAAATCACAATCGGTCAGTTGCTTTTTTTGTACCATTCATGTTTTCTGAAACTGTAAAATTCCTTTACTTGATTGATGATGACATGTTGATATTTACCACTTGGAGACAGTCGTTTAGGCACAGAAAGGCAGATTCCCATTTTGCTTCCCTCTTTTTGTGTGGTGTCGGCTAGATGCTACATCATCAGATAATGCTTGTACTTAACCTGTCTGTTTATGAACAATGACCTTCCTGAAAAGTTTACATGGCAAGTTTGGCACAGAATGCCATGTTAACAGGGCTGATTCACTGCATTACATATTTAACTGAAATCTAAGCAAGACATATTCATTTTATGCCATATAGGGATACATTTGTTTCTTTATGCCAAATGTGACCCTTGATTTGTTGATATGGAGGTTAGCTTCCTGTATGTCTTTAGGAAAATACTTTAGTCACAAAGAGATTATATAAAAATAATCCCACAAATTGATGTAGTTGATCAGATTATAAAGTGACTTTTATTATAAAATAAATCTAATGAATTAGATAAAGTCACATCAATTTATAGGATTATTTTTAAGTTGAACTTAATTGGATTGATGCAGCTCACTGTGATACGACAATGGCGAGAATGCTGGTTGGGAATAAGTGCGATTTGGAGAATATAAGAGATGTAAGTGTGGAGGAGGGCAAAAGCCTAGCAGAAGCAGAAGGATTGTTCTTTATGGAAACATCTGCTCTTGATGCTACTAATGTCCAAACTGCATTTGAGATTGTTATACGGGAGATTTACATCAATATAAGCAGAAAGGTTCTGAATTCCGAGTCTTACAAGGCAGAACTTTCAGTAAATCGAGTAAGCCTGGTTAATGGTGCAGGCTCATCCAAGCAATCTTTCTCTTGTTGTGCTAAATGACCAACGTTCTTTCAAGTTTTACCTTGCAATACTTCTATAGGGTACCCTCTTCCTGTTATTTTCTATAGATAATTAATGCCTGATTCAGTCTCTCCAGTGACCAATTTATTTTATTGGTTCTGGTGCTTTTAATAATAGATCTGTATCAGATAAGATTATACTCGGAAGTTGTATACTTCTTTTATTGGTTTTTGTGTTGTTGGGTTGAAAGTATGAGCAGAAGATTTGCAACAGGTTAGGAAGAAATTGGGAATACATGTATTCTAAGATATTTTTAGATATTTTATTTCTAAAAATCACTTGAACAAATTTTTTTTTTTAGTTTTTTCATCTAATAATTACTGAATTATTACAATTTTCTTAACTCTAAAATAAAACATGATTTAATGTTTCAATTTTCAAAATAAAATTATATTTATGTAAATTTTTTTTACTTCTATTTTTTTTCTTTCTCATTTTTCAAAATTTAATAAAACATTTAATTCAAATTATTTTATTACTATTCACAGATATTATAATATTCTAAACTTCCAAACGGATCTTAATCATCCTGGAAATTCCCATTTTCATATTCATTGTAGACTAATCTCAAGAATATGGAATTCAAGTATCTGAAGGGTAAATATTGAGTTAGTCTATATACAGTCCTCAAATGGAGACTATAATGCAATTCTGGTTTAATTTTTTTTTGAAATTACAATAATAACTGTAAATAGAATTTCTCATAAATATATACGGACAACGGACAACGGACAAAAATGACTTGTCATCCGATAGTGAAACCCAAATAATGAACTCTACTGGGCCACTTATGGGGAATGCAAGGAGATATTGCACCCAAAGTTCAATCCTGGAAAACATGCTGTCCGAAATATGAAGAGGCAATAAAAAAAAACCATTATAGATGCTCAGCGCCTCCTCAAGACAGATGCTGCACCCATCACAACAGCCAAGACAAGGCCAAGACCAGCACCAAGGGAAGCACCCATCGCTGCAGATGTTAAGGAGAATGCCTTGGGTTGGGAATCTGCAGTTTCATCCCTTGTCATCGCACGTTCTCGTGCCAATTCCAACATAAGTCTATCTCCAGCAATTTCCTTTAGATTGAAGAAAGAAAAAGTATCAGCCAAAACAAAATGGGAGCCAAAATTTTTGTTCATAAGCTTGTTCCATTACAAACAATTTAAAATTTAACAGATCCCGAGAGCATCAAATAAAATGATTTTTGGTACAATCATCTAAAGTTGAAACAACATATCACAAACTTGAAAACACTTGACCTCACTTAAGCATTCTTAGGACTCGTTTGGACACTTGCAGTATTTCAAAATTCTGTGAATGGTAGTGAAATGCTTTAAATTAAATTATTTTATTAGGTTTTGAGAAAAGAGAGAAGAAGTTGAACAAAAATATTCTAAAGTTAAAAATTGTTTAAATATAATTTTTTAATATAATTTTTATTTTGAAGTTTGAAAATTTTATATTGATTTTTGTGTTTGATTTTGAAGTTTGTAAAATTTGTATCGTTTTTTGTGTTTGGATAATAATTAGGTAATGATTAGATGAAAAAGTTGAAAATTTGAAATTGAAAAATGTTTTATGTTTTGAGCGATGTTTGGGAATGATATATGAGAAGATTTGAGAATTTAATCTCTCATCTCTGTTCAAACGTCCCCTTAAAGTCTTCCATGTCCTAGAATCTAAACTTCATACATTATTACGTTCATACTAACTGCTTTGTTTCTTACAGTAATCTTAAAGTTCTTCCATGTTGTTTCTTTCTCCACAGGTGTCTCCTAAATTAGTACTTTCATCAGTCACTCATACTTCTTCAGCCGTAACAAACACATCAGTTCTAAACAAATATTATGCCAATTAAATAAGCTCCACTATTAAAAAAACTATTTACTATTTGGTAACCATACGTCTAAAACACTTTCAAACATGTTATATTTGTTTGAAAACAATAAAAAAAGGTACTTTTGAGGTAGAAATGACATTAAAGTTGTAGTGTCGTGCCTATCATAATATCAGGACAAAACTGTAATTATTTGAGACTTGCATAGGTATTTTCAGCTTTCACTCATTGACGGTGTTTTTTTTTTTAATTGGAACTACATTCCACATTATCCAGGAAAACATGTTTGAGGGAAAGCATAATTTTTTATACTTTTTCTCAAACATACTTTTTAGCTTATTTGAGATTAAAATGTACTTTAATATATAACATCCAAACAATCCAATTTTATCATTATGGAGCTTTTAACCCCTAACGTAACCCAAAACAGGCCCTAACACTAATATCCTTATCTTTTAGTGCACTATAAAGTTATATGTTACCTGGAAAGAGGCCTCTGCATGGGTCTGAAGCACACGGTGGACCAGCTGAAAGAGTGACGAGACACCCTCCGTTGGAAGAACGATATCTTTCTTCTGGAAAGGTCTCCGAGCAAGACTCAGTGGGGCAAAAATAAGTTTTTGAGCATCCATCCTTCCATCAGATGCTCCACCAATTGCACCCCAAGAAGAAGCACTTGCGGCACTGGGTGTAACATATGGACAGGAATTGATAACTGCAGTTTCACTTAAAGATACTTGGTATGCCTGTACAACAGCATCAACTGCTGCTTTTTGCTGATCTGCACTGACAGAATATTTATTTGTTATGGCGAGGACCCAAGGGATTCCGAGTGATTGGGCCTCATCTAACATAAGTGAAAGCACTGGTTTCTGTCGTGACATGTCTGAGTGATTGTATCGAGGTATTTTATGCGACAAGTTATGCACAAGAACAATCAAATCTGTCTTCTGACTTAGGTCATGAATTCCCATCTGCAGTTCATCCCTGAAACGAGAAATCTCCCCATTCAGATCCTGCAGCACCAAAAAACATTATGGAAAGAAAGTAAGAACACAAAGTCCAGGATTATGCCAACAATACACAGGAGAGAGAAGATGACAGCAGCAAATCTTTAACACATGAGAATTCCTTCTTAACCTAACTACCTCACGTGTAGAAGCAGGAACTATATGTATACTCTGCCCAAGTTCCATGAATTGGCAAACATCAACGCTTCAACTAGGTCCGTAAAATAAAAGTGGAAACTTCTGGTGGAACATTGATATTAGGAAAACTCACACTGGTTTGGCATTGTGAACCTCCCCTCAGGTTAAGTAGGAAACAATATCAAACATTTTATGTAAAATATGTTATAAGAGCCAAGTGCATGGGTCACCTCTCAATTGCTTGATCAGCTATAGCTACAATATTCTAAGCATTTAATAACTGACCGAAGATACCACGAAATGTTACTTCAAAATCTGGTACCACGATTGAACAATGCTATCATCTCAGGTTCTATCTAAAACAATTTTTTTGCCATATACACATAATTTTCACTTGATAATTTTCTCCATAATTGATTGAAGTATCCACAATTTCTAAAGTGCACATATAAATTGATGAGACCCAGGAACGTGATTTTCAATTACTCATTGTAAGTGGAAATAAAAGATATACCTGCAGTTTCACTAGAGAACGTGAATAAAAAGAGTCAAACAAGGCTTTCGCTAGAATTTTGACATTAATTTGCCTGATTGCATTGAAACTTAGGGTATATTTGACAGAAAAGGTTGAGATTATGTTTTATGGGTTTTGGTGAAAGTTTTGGGTCCAAACTTCAAGATATGTTTGGATAGTGAAAATTTATGAAATAAATTTGTGAAAAACCTTTTACTTATATAAAAAAGAATTATGGGAATGAGAAGTGAAAATATGAATGAAATAATTTTTGAATTAGATGCCTTTGAGTTTTGTATGCTCGGGAATGAAGTTAGGAGAAAACTTGATACATGGAGAGAAAATACTCAAAGCTCGAGTTGTCATACATGGACAAAATCACACATGCTCCCCTCAAGTGGAAGATGGTTCCCATTTGCCTCCTGTGGTGCATTTGGGCGGAAAGGAATGATCAGAATTTTAAAGATTGGGTAAGCTCACTGGATTATCTCAAGAGTTTTTTTACAATACCTTATTTCTTGGGCCTTAACAGTAGATTTCAATGGATGCAGTTTCCATTATTTCCATGTAATCATCTCTAGTTCTTAATTAGGTGCATTCTCTTGTATATGTCCTGTGTACTTGCTATGCCAATTTTTGGTATTAATAAAATTTGTTTACTTACCAGAAACAATTCAGGTGATAATAAATAAAGCGGTCACACAAGTGATTGTGTGACTGGCCAGTACAATGAATATTTTATTTTCCTTCATTTTAGAGGGAGGCTGCACTGGATGTAGGCAACTGAAGTGTTTCTTCAGTTTTTATTTTATTTTATTTTATTTTCTAATACAGTGAATTAAAGACGTTAAGTGGAAAAGAGTTGGATAAGAAATGCCCCACAAAGAGGAAACATCAATTACAAGTACAAGATGAATACCTGCAAATTTATCCCTGCTGTGTCACAGTAGCATAAACCACCAACAATACCCTCTTGAACATCAGCCTCAGGGAGAATGTTCTCATTATTTAAGATCATGTTCACTTTTCTTTGCCGAAGAATTGCCTTAAGAAGAGCAGTTTTACCAGCACCCTACACAGGACACAGGACACAGCACACAAGTCATTTCAGTTCCTGCATAATTTACCGAAAACAAAGCAAAACATTTTTAGTTAATACATAATTATATCAATCACAATACCTCAAGGCCAAGTAGCCGGACCCTACGAATTCTGACTTGAACCTCCTTAGATACAGTAGCAAAATCACTGGTGCAGAATATACGAAAATCACCCAAACCTTCAGCATGGATGAGTTTTTCATCGTGAAAGAATCCTGAAGTATTTACATGAGTGAGATTGGCAGCATCTGAATGAATAGAAGGAAACATGGGCACCAATATATCTGCCACTATCTGTTGCTTTAATGGCTGTCTCAATGGCGCTCCAACTACAACCCGCATCGTTTGCAATTCTGGCTCCACTCCATAATTTGAAGAATAAGCTGGAACCGAAGGAAACGATTCTACTCTAGTGGAACACCTGGATGGGACAGAGACATAATCAGGATGCATCCCATACCAAAAGACACCCATGTAAATTGGGGAAAACAAGTCACGTAAGGAAGGCCGGGTATGTTATTTGCCAAATATGAAATACAGTCAAATCTATATTGGCTAAATGCATGGCAATTAGAACACATGATGCAGTACAAGTATGGACTATTTTGCATGAGAAATACAGAGGTATTGTAGAGAAAAGAAGGTATTGTAGAGAAAGAAGAGGCTAAGTTTTTAAGTAGCCCCTATCAATGATGTTTGTCTCAATAGCTTATTTTATACACATACAATACAATGACCAACTTAGCCATGACTGACCAAATTAGCCATGTAGCAAATGCATATTTGGCTTAGAATGAACACTTGATAATACCACTTCATGAAACTGATTTGGCCACAAATTCCACTATTGTAAGGTAGAAGGCATCATTTGTCGAATGAGATGTTTATTGCCAGCAATCTCAAATGAATTGAGGCTCTGGTGTTCCCTTACTAAAGATAATCTGATCCAAGGAACTACTCTCAAGTCCCCAGCTTAAAACAATAAAAGACTAAAGTTAAAATTGAAAGGAAATAATAGAGTACTGTAGATATAATTGAAGCAAAATATTGAACAAAGAGATAATGTACACTTCCTCAATGGCATACCAGTGCCTCAGTTTTTCTAATGAGTGTAGCAATTGGCAGTTTGCAATGATACAAACTGATTTGGCTCAAATTAAAAGATCCTCTCAAATAAATGGTCCCAGCAGAATGCTTATATATATATATATATACAACCCAATTAGTGAAAAGGTTCAAGAAGCTTAATCTAATCAGTTGGAAAGACTTTGCTTTGTCCTATTAAGTTGAGAAGAAGTTTCTAATGGTAAAACATAGTTTTGTTTCTGTGTCTGCCCAAAAGGCACCAGTACAAAGTGAAGAGCATGTTGATCAAGTCAAAGCGCAACAGGCATAGCAAAAACAATGTTTTATCAAGATAGAACTAAGAAGCATATATTCAAAACATAAAAAATATATGACAAGAAACACAACTATTGAAAATTAGTTTTCAAGAGTCAGTGTAGGATCCAAAAAAGACACCAATCATTGAAACGACTGAAGACGGATGTTACCAATGAACAAAATATTGCTCCAGCAGATAATCTTGGACGCAAAAAAGGATTGGAAAATTAAGGCCTCGTTTGCTTTTTGAGTTTATCTGAACTCAACTTATCTCATCTCATCTAATCATTACAACTTTCCCAAACTCCCACGCAAAATAAAATAAACAATTCAACTTTTTCAAATTCCAAAACAAAAATAATATTAAAAACATATATTCTAATAATATTTATTTAACTTTCAACTTTTATCTCAACTCAACTCAAAAAACCAACAAGGCCTAAGTGAAAAAACAAAAACGAAAACAAAATAAAAACAAAAGAGAGGCTGGGGCAGGGTTATAAGAAGGACAAAGGGCAATACCAGTTACCGTTCACTTGAGCATGAACAAGTGTGCAGAGATGCAACCTCAATCCAGTGATATCAACTTTTAGAAGATCTCCATTCTTCTCATCAGGTACTCCATCCCATCCAAGAGGAGCCATTGAAGTAGCTGTACGAATGACTGGAGACTCTACAATATGCCCAAGCTCAACATCACCTGCACCTGAAAGACCAAGCCACTGCTGTAGATGTGGAAACTGTTGCTGTTGTTCAATTCCAAGGAAAGTTGTAGGATTATCACTCATGCATAGGTCATAGATTCTGCACAAAAGATAATTCCATCAAGAAGGACCGCACAGTGTTTGCAAAATCTGGATGTTTTATTAGTTGGCCAGTCTAAGGAGATGCATTATTGATCATCCTAAATTCATAGCTCTGAGAAAATCTTTCCAAGTGGACAATGGAATAAACTACATCACAACTACAGGATCTTGGTTGTAAAATTTATAGAAGTTGCACAAAGAAAAAAGAATAAAGAGAAATTATAGAAGCTCAGATAAATTAATACTGTTCTATTTCTTTAAATCACGAAGAACATGTTGGTCAGTAATTTCAGAAAAACTTTTAACACGCCTAAGAAACTTCCTTGGTCCAACAACAGTGTCCACTGTCCATAGATCCAACACATGATTTGAATTTCAAAAATCTAAAAAGGATTTCATTGGACAAATTGTAGATAAACTAAGTTTTCAGGGCTAAGTTTTTTTAAGATAATAGAAAAATCAACAACATTCAGGAACCTGGCAACCAATGTAACCATTGACTACCAATTTTGGGGCAAAGGGTATACAAGCATAACTGAATGGCAAAATTGTCAAATATAATATGTACAGTTTAAGTAATACAATAATTCAAACCTCTGAAATCGAGATCTATATGACTTCATGGAATGTGACTGAAATAGTTCCTTTAACTCCGAAATCACAGATTTGACCTGAAAATGTCTTTGCCAGAAGAAAATAAACAAAATGAGAATCCCAGGAGATATTAAAAAGCTCACCAACCCAGAGAGAAGACCCAAGAAAAAGATGGCTAACCAAAGGAAGCACATACCGAGGTCGACTTTGAATACTCTGCACCTGACAGTGATTCCACTGATGAATTCCCCAAGAGATAAAGCTGGAAGGAAAAAAAAATAGTTCCAATAAAGTCACTAAGATAAAATAGTCACAAAAAAAGGCTAATTTATATGGAAATAAGCATGTGAAAAACAGAAACCTCAATAAAAACAAATTATTATGAACAAAAGAATGTAATGATGCCTATCATATTAGAGAAAGCAACACAGAGGTGCACACACTTCATTTGCCAACGGATTTGGTTGCTGGTTAAAGAATTGGGACCTCTCAGGTCATTTCACAAGCTTATCATTCGAGGCACAGAAAAGGAATAGGCAGGAACTCAAATTTACTAGCAAGTCAGTGATGTCAATATACAGTAAACAAATGGCCAGGGGACTCAAGAATCAATAGACTACAACAAGACAGACTAATGACAACGAAGTAATTAACATAAGCCACCAAAGAAACAACAAAACATAGATTGCTGGCAAGTAGCAACAACATCAACATCAAAACTTCAATAATATCAGCTACTTTTCCACCTATCCTGCATGTAACTATGTGATTATAAACCATTATAAACCAAACAAAACATGAGAAATGAAGCATAATTTCCTTATATACCTGCCCAAATGGTACATAAGAAGGTAAATAAGGCACCCAGCGCCAGTTCCCACCATCCCCAGCTTTAATGTTCCCTTGTTCTGCTAACTTTCCACTAGTTGCTACATCTGGTGGGACTTTATCATTATCAGAAATTGGCTTAAGAGAAATGCCATCTGAACCCTCCTGGATTTCGAGAGACTGTGGTTCAGCTACATCATCTTCAACCCAGTTTGCTGCAACAGAATCAGCTGAAGAAGACGTTTCTACAGAGTTAGCTCCTTTTTCTCTGTATTTGTTCAACTGTCTCCTCACACTCTCCAAAGGAACAAGCCTTGAGAGTGTCCAAAATGATCGTTGTACAGGACCCAACCCCAAAACCAACTGCTCCCCTTCATTGTCTTTTAGCTTCTCTATCCCCTCATCATGTTTTAACATTGAAAAATTAGTAGATTCAGCTTCAGCAGGCATCAGTTGAGCCTGATCATTATAATGATGAAAATATGCTGGAGAAAGTATGCGGGGCACCAGATCTTCTGGAATGCAGTAACTCTTGAAATAATGCTGCCAGCCTTTTCTATTAACATAACTGAAATAAAATACCAAGATATAAAAAACATGGATTTGTCACCTCAACGAAAAAGAGGAAGAGGAAAAATATTAAGGACTCTCATTATTCAAAAACAACATATTAGCCAAGAAGATTATTAGAAACTTACTCTCTTAAAGCAGCATTTCCAACTGGTGGCTGGGAGAATGTTATACATTTAATTAAAACTTTATCACCTTCCTTTGACGATGACGCAACGGCTACAACCCTCAAAATGGCAAGGGTAGCTAAAGCTGCAACCTACAAGGACAACATGGAAGTAAATGACAGATATATTAAATAATTTTATCAAGGAGACAAATTCATAGAAGAGGCCAGCCGGTTGTAGCAAAATTATACTACATCAATTAATCACGCACAAAGAACTAGCAAAACTATAGTTTTCAATTCCGCTCCATTCCGGCCATTCCACCTGGAATTCTGTTTCGGTGTAGTATTTGGTACACTATACCTCCTCATTCCGTTCTAAATTCCGACCAGCATTGGTATTCAAGACCCAATTCTGTTCCGGACTGTTTTAGTGGCAGTTTTGTAATTTTTTTTGAGTTTGGATGGCATTTTGCAAATTTTGAATCTTGATGGTATTTAATTAATTCTAAAATCCATATAATTTTAAATTTTTTTTATAATTTTTTGTATTTTTTTAATATTATCTTTTGACACTTATCTCTACTTTTTTTAATATTTTCAATGTATACTCATTTTATAAATCATCAAATATTCTATATATATACACACAAATACATAAAGCACACTTACATGTACATGTATTTATTCTATTAGTTATCAGTTTATATTTCATTTTTTGATAAGTGTTATCAGTTTATATATACATATAATATACATTTATATAGTTACTCCCAAAACAGTACATTGGAATGCACCGGTACTAAAATATTCCGTTCCAATACTTGAACCGGAATGATCACCAGAACGGAATTTAAAACATTAAAAAATACTGAAAGTAAGATAATCAGACTTACTGCTCCACCAAGTGAATGTCCGCATAATACAAGTTTCCGCTTCTTCTTTTGAGCAAGCTTGTATAGCTCCAAAGCAGGTATCCCTTTAGCACGAGCCAAAAAGCCCTAAAGACAATTGGAAGAAAAAATAATTAGAAAAATACAATACAGACGAGCATGCTACAAGGACCATCTCTAATGGAGGAACAAGAAACCTACATGTTAGCATACAAAAACACTAGTGAAATTTATGGTAATTAAGAACAGGACTAGCTGGGGGAGGGGGTGTGGAGCTAGATTTATGTAATCTAATTGCTATAAGACAACAATTGTTAATGGTTCTAGAACAGTCAATGATCAGTGAATTTAGAGATCAATTTACAACTCAAAAAAAGAAAAATACTGCCTAAATGGTATTTCTTTCACATATTTCAAATACTTTGTACAGTGCATCAACAGGTTAGGATGGAAAAGAGCTGCTTAGGAAAATGAGAAAATGAGAAAATGTCATTTTTTTTTATAAGCAAATGAGAAAATGTTTGAAATATACTGATAGAATGTGACCAAATGGACCAGGAAACTATTAACTGCAATCTTACCTTATGGGCAGCAGGTTTAGATTTAAGTTGCTTAGATTTTGTATCAAGGGGATTCCCTAAGTATTCCGGATTTCCCATTTGACTTTCATGTTGTTTAGATTGGACAGCATCAATTTCCTCAGCATCTTCCACGGAATCATGAAAGATAGCACCTTGCAGTATATTTGCATCAGCCATGACATCCCTCAATTTGTACAAAACAAAATGAAATAAAAATCATAAAAATTATACAGACTAATAGATGCTGATAAATACATTCTGCCATGCTTACTTGTACTGCTTTGTTCCGACAAAGGAAGCAAACAATGTGTCACCTGCTTCTGCCAACAAGTACCTGCAACAAGCAGGATACAACGAAGGTATATGATAAACCACAAAATTTAAAATCCTTTTTTCTTTTGGAAAAAATACAAATAAACATTACTTATAAAAACAATTTGAAGGAAACGCAAAAAATACATAGGTAGACATATAACGCTTTTATTTAATAAGAACTAAGAAGTGAGAGTAAGTTTCTTGGACCGATAATTTCACGCTACCAGCGAGTATCTATATTTAAAAAAAAAAAAAACCCTAAAATCCTCCTCATCCCCCTCCGAATCCGAAAGATTATTACTTAACAAAATGAAGTAGTAATACGTTGGCAGAAGTAGTAATAACTTCAAAGAAAATTCAGGAAATATAGAGCCGAACACACCGGTGTGGAACATGATCTGAAGAAGGTTGCACACGCTCCAAAGAAACAACTTGTCCTCCAAAGTCAGCCTTGAATTTATTTACAGCTCGAACCAACTCATCAGCAGGCCTCTTCATGCAAGGAAGGATGGAAACCATAAGCTAAAGCAAAGTCATTTTAGTGTCTAACTAGCATCAATTAAGAACCATTCCACAAGCAAACAGACATAATTCGGGCCCCAACATTGCCACAGTTTTATTGCATTCTAACTTTGTAAACTGTCAAGATGAACGCCATAGACAATTAGCACACATATGTAAGACTGACAGAAATATTTACAATTACATACTACATAGAGCCACCTTCGAATCCGAATGACAACAGGATTTGAGGCAAAACAAAGTTAAAAGGCAATCCACTGATTGCCTCGCGAAAGCCCGAGATAATTATAAATGACAGGTGTCTATGTCCAAAGAAAATGCAGAGACAGTGGACCTTCGCCTTCTTCGTTGTACCTGACCATGTGGTAGAGAGGCCATTTCGAGTGACATCTATTTTGTGGTGCACGTCCTTTATACCGTTGACATGGGAATACTTGATTTGTAAAATATCTCACTGGTTTGGCAACCAATTTTATTGTATAAAAGAAAAAAGATTCGAGAACACCATCCCCATATACTTATGCTTAACTTCTCATTATTCAACCTATCAATTATCAAAAGCTTCTCCAGAGTCCAATACCGTGTAAACGCACTCGGAGAGGACCATGCAGCAAAGAATGTCCTGCAAATCCGAGACGGAGTCGGCCTTGAGGGCAAGGCAGAGATCGTGGAGCTGCTTCTTGCGTCGCTCGTACTCTTCCGGGATCTTCTTCCTTTGCTCCCCGTCGTCGTTAGTCCATGGCCATCGCATCGGTCGTTGCAGCGGTCCCCACGAGGCGGCCTTGAGGATCTTGGCCCTCCTCAGAATGGACTCCATTGGTGCCCGTACAAGAGTAGTGACTTGGGGGATCGAAGAAGGAAGACGAGTGATCCGGAACTGCGAATCTGAGAGTGTAGTATTCCCCTGCGACTGATCTGGGATTGCGAATTTAAGAGTTCGATTGCAACGGCATATATTACGCGGAGTAGTAATAAAAAAAAAAAAAAAGTGATAAAAGTGATAAAAAAAAGTGGTGAATGGATAGGAAGTGTATCATTATTCTACGCGGAGTAGTCATAATCAAATCAAAAAGCGACACCTAGGGTGGATCCGGACAGTCCCTTTTTTTTTTTTTTTACTTAGCTATTAAGAAATTAATTTTTAAATATTTAAAAGTATTAAAAAAATATATTAAAAAGATTTTAAAAAAAGTTTTGTACCTTCAGGAATCGTGTGATTGTAGCCTTTTAGACTTATTATTTTAAAAAAATAATAATAATAAATTTACTACTTATTTATAATTTGTTTACAATTATGAAATAAAATAACATATTTTTTTTAGATTTAAATTTGACTTTTAGCTTGATTTGATGTTTTTAAGGATTTAAAAATTATAAAACAATTTTAATTCAGGCCCCGCTTGGATTCAGAGATGAGATGAGTTGAGATGAGTTTAGATGAGTTTAGTTTATTTTTTAATATTATTATTATTTTGGGATTTGAAAAAGGTATATTGGGAATTGAAAAAGGTGTATTGGAAATTGAAAAAGGTGTATTGGGAATTGAAAAAGGTGTATAGGAATTTATGTTTTATATAAAAAATTATAAAAATATAATAATAAAATGAAGATGAGTTGAGATGAGTTGAGATGAGCTGAGCTCACCTCTGAATCCAAACGAGGCCTGAGTCGTACAAATATCGCTGTTCTTTAAAAAAACGTCGTCGCCCATTTTAAAAATTTTTTTCCTTACATATTTAAGTATTTTCGAAAATAAGAAAATATATATTAATACACTAATATACACTTAAATATAATAATAATAATAACAAATTAATATACATGAGCAGAATGAGTGGACAAATTCATGGCACATTAGCATTATTTAAAAATATATATATTGATTTAATCTAGAGAAAAGATCTACAACCTCTCAACCTCTTATATATTATATATTTTTTATTTTTATATTTTTAAAAATTAAAGAAAAAATGAGTTTATTCTTCTTAAATTAATTAAACTTTTTTATTTATTATTCATAAATCAAATATTTGATAAAATAAATAATAAAAATTTTAAAAATATGTTGTATAAAAGATTGAGAGATTATGTAACATGACTCTTTAAACTATAATTGCAAAGAAAAATAATAAAGTTGCAATTTTTTTATTACTCATTTATTACCTATTTTGTATTTGATTTTTTTTTTAAATTTTTTATTTTACTTAATGATTAAAGAATTGACTATTAATAAAATTATATATATATATTAATGATTAAGAATGTTAAAAATATACTTAAAAGAAAATAATAAAAAAAATAAATTTTTTTTAATAAAGTATTAAGTAGTAAATGAATGATAATAAGGTTGTAAGACAATCGCTATCCAATTGAAAATAAATTGTTAGCAAGAAGTTGTTAGTCTGTTGTGTGGGATCTAGATTACTCATCAAATGAGTTTACCGCATTAGCCAATGATTGGCTAGTGGCATATGACATAATTCTTCAAATGAAAAATGTGGGTTTGAAATCTCTTATTGTTTTTATATGGAAAAATAAATAAAATTATAGCATTAGTGGTTTAAAAAATGAGAGATTATACTAGTAATTTGGTGTCTTTCTTTAAAAGGAAAAAATATCTGAAGTTAGAATTTTTATGAAAAAATTATTTTTTTTATAGTAAATTTCACTTTATTTTTTAATATAGTAATTTGTATGATTGTTATCTACACAAACTTGTAAATAGAATATTTTTCATAGTTGTCCTACAAATGCACGATTTAAAACCTATAATCCGGTTTGTTTTATAAACTGGGTTTTACTATTTACAACTCATTTCGTACTTTCAACTCATCTCAATCATTCATTTCAAATTTCAATTCATCTTAACCACTCGTTTAATTACTATTCATAACTTATTTCATCTCATCTTTGAATCCAAACGGGTCCTATAATCTACCTAAATACGTGAATAATTCTTTATAATTATACAAAAAAATGTTCACAAAATAATTTTATAAGAATAAATTTGTAAGTGATTTGATGTGGTATGTCAATTTTTTTTTTTTTTTACACTGTAAACTAGATGTAACATATCAGTTGTGTTAGTCTATGAGTTAACTTTTGTAAAATTCTTTTTTGAATCGTTTGAGAATCAATTTGCGCAAATATTTTACTTCACTAAAAAATAATAAATTTCTTTTTTAGAGTCTTTTAGAAGTTGTAAGTTAATTATTTTTCATGTATCTAAAGAAGAGGTTTCTTAATTTTTTTTAATTTTTTTTTTGTCTTCTCTTAAGGATAAATCCATTTGTATTTTTCAAAATACAACTTTTGAGATTATAACGTCAAATTATTAGAACTGACATGTTAAATCATTATATTAAAAAAAGACAAACACTTTACGGTTCACTTATTTTTTTTAATCAATCTGAGTGAAAGACAAAATAAAAAGTCTTTCATGGTTTTTTTTTTTCCTTTGTTTTTTCTAGTTACGTTTGTTTATGTTTTTCATGGTAAAGAAGAATAAATAAAGAAACAAGTGCCAACCGAATAAGGTCATCTAGCCAATCCCCCCATTTGGTGGAAACTTGAGTTTGCTGTCTTGTTGATACTATGCACACAATCTATAACTTCGGCAACCACTTTGAAATCAGGTAAGACCTTTCGGCCCATAAATAAAAAATTAAAAAAAAAAAAAAAGTTAAGTGCTTTGGTACCGTGCAGAGAGCTTTTTTAGGAGCTGAAGCCACTAGCTCACGTTGAAGAGGAATCCCTTTCCAGTATTCTGATAGTGATGGGTGCAATCTAGAAAGTAAGAGCAATAAGATTCTAAATATATGATAGTGATAGGGTTATTACTCTATTATTTTTATTATTATTATTACTTATAGTACATTTAAAATTTTTTATTTTATTATTATTTTTTTAAGTATTATTTTAACATGCTTAATTATTAAGAAAAAATATTTTACTAATAATCACTTTCTTAATTATTAAATTAAAAAATTAAAAAAAATACAAAAATAATAGTAAATAGATAGTATGAGAGTAATAACCTTATCATTATTCAAAAAAAAAAAAAAGGAAATCATGGATGAATAATTCTCTTCAAGTTTCTTGTCATTTGGCATGCATCCTAGAAAGTTTCATCGATCAAACCTCTCGAACACAGATAATATGTATAGCTGAAAGATTTGAACAATCTTTACGTGTATTATTTCCTGTAGAAATCAAGCTGTTATACACAAACCAAACAAAAGTTTGGAAGAGAAAGTTACATCAAAATCAGGAAGAAAAGGATATTACAAAATCAGTATCTGCCATGAGAGAACGGCACCAAATGTATTTGAACCTAAATGAGCAACTAATGCCTGGCTTCTTCATTGTTGAATCCATCTAGGGCTTGTTGGAATTTCTGGACTTCCTCTTCAAGACTACAATCCATGTAATTGCTTCCAACAAGGCGGCAATCGCACCCAATACAATGATCACAATTATGTAAGCTGATTTCCATTTCATTGCAGGTTGCAAGATGTCATAACCTTTAAAAATATTGAGAATGCCAAGGACAAGTATGGCGTATCCAACGCCATGGTGGTAGATATTCCAATACAAGCGGTACTTGTGGTCCTTCTTTGGCCTAAACAATAAAGCAAAGATCTGTAGAAGCGAAACAAGGATGTTCCATCAGTAGAAAATTAGGCATCACAGCATGTTGCCAAATTATACAAATCCCACCATTTGAAGCCAACTAGATGAATAAACAAACAAAAACAAAATAAAGCAACATTACTCAACACAACCTCAAACGTGGAGCTCTAACATTTCACAGTTTCTTTCACATACAAATATCTTTGAGGCAAAAAAGGCCGAAAAATCTTTGAACTCCAACATTAATTAAGAAAAAAGAAAGTGGGGGTTGACCAAAAGGTTTAAGTCCCAATGGCAAATATAGCATACCTAATTCCTCTTCAATATTTTGAGCATCTAGCAGCTTCAATACCCGAAAGCTCGACTAAGGCCTGGTTCCTTTTTTGAGTTGAGTTGAGATAAAAGTTGAAAGTTGAATAAAATGTTGTTCGAATATATATTTTTTAATATTATTTTTATTTTAGGATTTAAAAAATTTGGAATTGTTTTTTTTTTTTTTGTGTAAAAATTTAATAAAATTGTAATGATTAGATAAGATAAGATGAGTTGAGTTGAGATACAACACAAAAAACAAATAAACCAGACAGGCTTTGAATACTAATATCAAACATTCATATAAGAAATCAGTTTAATACATAAAGAAACAACAATCACCAATGAGTCACTGGCAACTTCTTTATGGAGCTTACGACTACATACTAAAACTAGCTAATCACCAGATAGCAATAGATACCATGTTTGCACATTCTGTGAAATGACATTACCTGAACTGTGGCGAGGCAAACGAGGGCTATCCCGATATTGCGGTGATTAGTGAATTGGATCCCCTCTGACTCACTTCCAAGCTTAAGACCAATCCCCCATCCAGCCACCCCCATTCCATAAGCAGATACTTGGCACAAAACATGAAGATAGAACCATGTCGGATCCGCAGACTCAAAACTCCTCATATACCTCGCAAAGATAGCCCCAATAGGAAACAGAATGCCCCAACTGATGACATTCAGTATTCCATGTATCTGGCACCCAAGAGAAAGACAAGACACATTCAGCAATTTGTTAACAATCCACAGAATCGATTAACATAAATAGAGGATAAGCAAGCGTGCCAATAAAAAGGGGTTATAACAAGCTTTGTATGTTCTCAAAATTGCAGCAAAAAACTATACGAGATATCAACAAGAATAACAAATGTTGCACTTGTTTTAGATTTAATTGACGCGAGACTTCCCAATGATTATATCCCTGATAAACAATAAATATTTGAAACCGAAATATTCCCTAGAACTTTATGCAAATTAAAAAGAGAACCCCACAAACTATAAACAATAATTTGAAATTGAAATACTCCCACAAACTATCCCGAAAAGTTTGCAGTTCCTGGGCAACCAGAACCCCCTTACCATGAATTTACAGTTTCCCCAAACACTAAAAAAAGAGAATCCGTTCCGTTCCAATAATCAAATAAATGGAAAAGAAATGAAGTAAGAGGGGAAACAAAACCCACTTTTTTCATCTTGGTCCTGGAGTCCCCTCCGGAGGGAGAGGCCATCTGTTCCCCAACCAAACTTAGCGTGGACTTGGCGTTTAAATTGGCCGTTTGCAACTCATGCTGGTCCGGCAAGCCAGCGGTGATGGAGGGACCCACCTGCCAGACCTGATTAACCGTTTGTGCATTGCCGGGGACCTTCACCTTGGCAAAGAGCCTCATGACGCCGCCGTCAGACTCGGCACTCAGGTCCCAAACCTCGAAGGAGATCTTAGATTCAGTGATGGGGCCTATTTCCTCTATGTTGTAGGTCTTGACGGTCATGGCGTCGCCGTCGGACTTGAAGGCAAGAAGGGTCTGGGCGCCCTTCATGCCCGTCCCAGTTGGGTTGATTGCCCACGCGACCCAGCCATCGGGCTTGGGCGGAGGGGCGATGAAAGCGATGGAGAGGGAAGAGTTAGACTGGTCGTAGGTCCAGTGGAGATAGGAAGAAAGCCTGGGGAGGTCAAGGCACTGTTTGTAGACGGCATTGTTGGTGAAGTTCTGGGAAGTACATGTGAGTGAGTGAACCGGAGAGATTACAAACAGAGCCGAGAGGGAAAGAAGCAGAAAAGCCAAAGCCATTGATGAAGCTTTTGCGCGAGAACAGAGGAGTAAAGCAAGAGAACAGGTGGCTACGACAGAGCAGAAAATGTCGACGGAAAGCTAAGGACTATTTTATTTAGTTGAGAAGAAAAGGCCAAAAGGCGCCCAGCGCGCCGATTTTGCAGGTGTCTTGCAGCGGCGAAAAAGACGAACTATAGGGCGGACAAGTGTCTTGTTGATGCCCCCTGTACGGATGGTCAAGCTATAATTAATACTAGCCCATGGTTATTTATTTATTTATTTTAATAATATTATATATAATCGTAAAAGATATGTAATCCCTTGAAAAAAATATAATTTATTATTATTTTTTATGTAAATTTTATATTTATATATATATTTTTAAATAATTATATGATACTTATATATTCATATTTATTCATAATTGCAATTATTATTAATTTATTTTTCATCTAATCCTCTATTATTAATCATTATAAATAAAAAATAGAAAAAAAAAAAATAAAGATGAACAAAGATGAAAAGTGAGAAAAAAAAATGGATGAAATGCTTGAATTGTATTAAGTAGTCATGTTGAAATTCTTCGAGAAAATTCCTTCGTCTGGGCAATCAACAACAATACATTCTTCAATAATCTCACTCACTATAACTCTTTTTCTCATATCGCCCGTAGGGGTGTCAAATCGTGTTAACGGGTCGTGTTCGTGTCGTGTCAAGACATGTATATTATACTATATAGGTCAACCCTAACCCGACCCGTTAAGTTTATCGTGTCAAAATCTCAAACCCTAACCCGACCCGTTAACATAACGTGTCGTATCGTGTCAACTCGTTATGACCCGTTAGTAAATATTACAAAATATATTAATACGACATAATATGATTCGTTTTAACCTGTTTATGTAAATGAGTTGAATATGTCCAAAATTAACTCGTTTGACTTAATTAAATTTAGTATAATTTTATATAAATATTAAAATCACAATATCTATAAAACTAATAACACTAATTATAAGTGTAAATTACAATCTAAACAATAAAATATCAAAATTAAAATTCTAACAATCTTACTTTTAAATATAAGAATATAATTTTAATTTTAACTCTCTTAGCGTGTCATAACGTGTCATAACGGGTTAAAACAGGTCAACCCGCTATCAACCCGTTAAACAATCGTGTCATAACGGGTCAACCCGTTTTGACCCTAAACCCCTTAAGACTAAACCCTAACCCGCTATTATCGTGTCGTGTTCGTGTTGGGTTAACGGGTCGTGTAAGAAATTGCCATCCCTAATCGCCCGTGCCCCTAACAAACTAACAGACAAGATAAAGTAACCTCTATTGCTAGAACGTAAATGACAGTAAATGATAGAAACGCACCGTTTGATTTATAGATGCCAAACACTGCGTATTACATATTTTGCTATAGAAATAAAACACCTCATTTCAGACCAAGACATTACTGCCCAAGGTACTCTCCAACATGGATGATAACCCATTTCTAAGCTGATCATTCCACCCCTTTTCCTTTCACCTCCCTCTATCAAAAGGCTTAAAAAGCAATGGGTTCAATAACTTGATTAGAAAATAAATGCAGCCGCTTGATTCCAAAAGGTGACCATCTCGACCCTCACAATCAAGACCATCTTCAAAAGGCATATTGAGAAAATAAATCTCAAATAACAAGTGTATGTTATTTTAGGAACACATTGTAACATATCCGAAAAGAGCTCCAACCCACCTTTGTGATCCTTTGATGCAATGCAACATTGGACCTTGACATATCGTTGCCGCCAGCAGCTTGAGTCAAAATGATCAACTAAAGCCTTACCACTTTTTGTAGGCCGAGTCAAGAAAAACAAAGAAATAATGTCCTTAAATGTAGCTCCCAGTTCTGCTAGAGCTGTAATAGCATCAGGACATAAGGGCAATGCCTTGAGCACTCTTTGTAACAAGCAATAGCAGGATGAATATGTCTAGAATTTCCAGACTTAAAAGTATGCCAAAATATTGTTCTGAATATGGGAATTTGACATAGTAGAAGACTTGCCATGTGGCCTACCCATCTTTACAATGTCTTCCATTGACACATAACCTGGCATTCGCAATCCGTAACTAAGAAGACTGAAATCCGGAAGGCTACGCCGACAAGGATATGCCATCATTTGGGTACACTATCAACATCTTATTTTCCATTTGAAATAACACAAAAATGACAGAGTGACGCCTTGATTCCCATAGTTCTTCCAGTAATTGTTGATCTTCAGTCCCGAGTCCTTCGTCTTCAAGCGCACTAACGAGCTTCAGTTGAGCTAAGAGAGGAAGAGGGATCCCTGGATCATTGTGCAGAAGCTCAAAGGAAGCTTCCATCCTGGAACTTCCAAAATGCTCAGTCGTGGTATAACGCCCCATTTGGTTGTCGAAGGTGAGGGGATGACAAGCGGTCGTTTGGCGAGTGGTGACGCGCTCTTCCTCTATCAAAGGGCACATGAATGCCCTTGAGTGAAAATTCATCAAACTGTTTAGGCGTTATTTCTTTCCTTCACCTCTGAGCAAAAATTCCATTCAAGTCACGAGACCCATACTCGAACAAAATTCTTTTACACTCATCCTGCCTTTTTTTTTACTTCGAGTTTCCACGTAAAGTCCTCGCTAATCACTTTATCGCCTTGCTCTCTTGCAAAACTCATCAAAATCTTGTTCGGACTGTGAGTCTTGTGATACGAGAGCACACCATTCAAACACAAACCACCTCAACTTCGACCCCCTACTGGAGTTCCCCCATTTGAACAGAGTCTCAGCAACACTACCACTGAAGTCCCATAAACGTTCGAATCGTTGGATTTGACGACAGCGTCATCCTCTTGTCCCTCATTTTGATCGTTGACCTCATCTCCATTCTTTGAGATCTCAACATCAAGATTTGGGACCTCTTTAATAACTACAGAGTACGGAATTTTCTCTACCTCTTCAAAAGCCTGTTGGCTTTTCTTTCCTCAGCCTTTCAATCATGTTATTCTGTTTAGGAATATTTGGTCTGCGTTTCCAACCAATTAAGCAGCATATCTATTAATTCGTTCAAATGGTGCTGAATCTCCTGAATACTCTTCTCATGGGAGTTGAGAATTTATTGCTGCTCAAGCAGTGTGGCTTTCTCCATGGATCGTGGACTCTTGATACCACTTGATCCTATCTAGTCCTCCTCTTGATACCCTAGAGAAGAAGAACAAAGAACCAGAGATGAAAAGTGAGAAGAAGATGGATGATGAAATGCTTGAATTGTATTAGGTAGTTGCGTTGAAATTCTTTGAGGGAATTCCTTCCTTCCTCCAGTCAATCAACAACAAATTTTTTTTTATATATATCATTAATCAAAGGGGAGGCAAAAGCCAATTACAAAAGATCTTCAGGACTATCAAGATGGCACATTGGAAACAAGGAAATCATGAAGATTTATGCCATTACAGTCTAAGGCAATAGTTCAAGTACACAAAGTTCTACACAAGAAAACTATTAACTCCTCTCACGATCTCTCATTGTCTTCAAAAGTTTGCTCGTTGCACTCTTGCCAAAGATACCACAAGATATAGATGAGAATCATCTTCCACATAGCTTTGATCTGTTGTCTGTCGTGCAAAGATGACCAACACGCTAGTGCTGCCACCACTATTTTTGGCATGACCCAACTTAAATTCAATCTACTGAAAGTCTCGTCCCAAGAGCCCTAACTATCTTGCAATGCAAAAGAAGACCGACTCGCCCCTACTTCGACACATATAACACCAAACTACTAAAATAGTCCTTATTTTTCTAAATTATCTGTTGTGAGAATCTTGCCTAACGAAACTCTCCAGGCAAAGGCCGCTTTCGAGGGTGCTTTGTGACACCAAATCCTTGATGAGAGCTTATGAAAGTATCGGATAGTGAAGACTCCTCTCCCTGTAGGGGTCCACCACTTGTCGTCTTCATACTGCAGGTTCGGTCGTTGAGAATAAATGGGGTTATAAAATTGCACAAAATTGTTTAACTCCCAATCCTACGCTGCCTAGATGAAGATGATATTTCAATGCAAACTCTCCCTGACCAAACCTATGACCTCCGCTACAGTGTTATCTTTGTTGCTTGCAATATGGAATAGAGAGGGAAACAAATCAACAGGAGCTCTGTCTCCACACCATACATCATTTTAGAATCTAATCCTTGAACCGATGCCCAAGCGAAGTCTAGTATGCCGATGAAAGACCCCTTACTCACTTTTGTTGTTTTTCCACAACCTCACATCACCTACCCCCTAACTTCATTAGTGCACCACCCCCTATGCACTCCTATACTTGTGATCAATAACCACTCTCCAAAGTCTCTCTGGTTCCTAGTGATACCTCCACAACTACTTCTTAAGCAGCATTCAATTGAACTTCCTCAGGTTACGAATACCTAAACTGCCATAGGATATGTGGCGACAAACTGTCTCACACTTTACCAGATGAAACTTGAACACTTACCCTAGGCCACCTCACAAAAAGTCTTTTTACAACTTCTCAAGACAACTTGTCACATTGGCCGGTATAGAGAATAGTGATAAAAAATAAGTGAGTAAATTGGAGAGAGTACTCTTAATTAGAGTGACACGACCCCCTTTGGAAAGATACATCATCTTCCATTCTGCTAACCTTCTCTCCACTTTTTCAATCAATGTGTCCCAAATATTGGCTGCCCTTTAAGCTGAACCTAACGGAAGTCCCAAATAAGTCATAGGGAGCGAAGACTTGCATCTGAGAACGCCGGCCAACTCCTGCATATTGCGAACATCATCAACTGGAACCATATCAAAGTTGTTGTAATTCACTTTCAATTCCGACACTGCTTTGAAGTATAAAAATAATGCCTTCAAAGCTCGCACTTGATCTTGCTCGGCCTCGCAAAAAGCAAGCGCGTCATCTGCAAACAACAAGTAAGATATATTAGAAAAACCCAGAGAAGGTATTTTGATAGGGAACCAGCTTACCAAACCATTCTCCACCAAAGCTTGCAGCATTCGACTTAGAGCTCCTATGACAATAACAAACAACAATGGGGATAAATGGTAGCATTGTCTCAAACCACGAGAGCTAGAAAAGAAACTTTAAGGACAACCATTGATAAGGACTGAGAATCTTGTAGTAGAAATACACCACCTAATCCAGGACCTTCATCTTTCCCTAAACCCGCACCTACCAAGAAAATACTAAAGAAAATTCCAATTCACGTGATCGTAAGCTTTTTCCATATCTAATTTGCACAGGATTCCTATTCTGTTTGCTTTCAATGTACTATCAATACCTCTATTAGCTATAAGAACAACATCAATGATTTGTCTGCCTTTGACAAAAGCATTTTGAGGTTTAGAGATAATCTTGCCAATAACCTCACTCACAAGTCGATTGGCAAGCACTTTCGAGATAATCTTATTGACCACACTCACAAGATTGATAGGCCGAAAGTGTGACGCCCCCAAATTCTCCTTAAAAGAACACCGGAATCGAGGCATCGGAATGCTGACAACACGGGTCACGCACTTCCAACGTCAAGTGCTAAGTGTGTGAACACATGACATGTACAAATAAAAGCAGCGGATAATTGAAATCAATATCTAAATACTAGAATTTTTAGAATTATTTTACAAACCCGTTAAATATAAATTCTCCAGTAAGAGATTTAATATAGTCATCCGAAAATCAAAATATAAAATACTTACATCAAAATGGAACATTTCTCAAGATAATAAATTATAACATAATTACTTTAACAGTGGATCTGTCTCCTTGGGCTCAACCTCCTCGATCTCTGCATCCAAAATCTACGATGCCAAAAATGACATCGCAGGTAAGTACAACCTAAACAAACTACAAGATATAAAATATACTCATGCAACAACAACAACCTTACACATGAACATGACATCGTATGCATGAAGTTTAAAATTATCTTCCTCAAAATAAATAAAATAACACACGCCAAAATCCCATTTTGGTCCATGATAAAATTTCAATAAAATCATCCATCATTTCCCAGAAAAAGATATCCGTAAATCCAATCATAGTGGGCGTTACGTATCGCCGTCCCCGATATGAAATACACACAACACCGATCATAATGGACGTTACGTATCGCCATCCCCATTATGACTCATACACACACAATGACCATAATGGGCGTTACGTATCGCCATCCCCATTATGTCATTCACACCCACTAATCATAATGAGCGTTACGTATCACCGTCTCTGTTATTACTCAGTCGAAAACCATTAAAATCCTTAAACTCAATAACCACATCTCATATTAAAATCCAAATACCAAATATACACATGATTAAGCGTGTAAATGCACAATGTATACCACAACACACAAAATAACCAACAATTAATAAATTCTAACATAAACCAATAAATCACAACGTCAAACAAATACAATATTTGTCGATGCAAAAATATATTTAAATTTTAAAGTTCATTTGGAAAATATTTACAGCGGGTAAAAACATGGATCCTTGAGCAAGCGCCAGTCCACAGCGCTCGAAGCAGTCACTTTGTACGTTGGGTTAGAGTGCTCGGTTTGACACCAAAATTTAGGAAAATACTCAATGAATGGTGGGGAATCTCATGAAGGTAATAGTGTGGCGGTGCAACCACCGGAAGGTGGCGGATTGTGCTCAAAATGGGTGGAAACCCATTTTCAAATTTGGGGTTGTACAGGGAAGGTGAGGCCGTGTAAGAGAAAACTGAGTTAGGGGGATGGTCGGCTGAAGTAAGGAAGTGTTTTGGTGGCTGTGGTGAGGCCTACGGTGGCCAGACGGCGGCCCATTTCGGGTGGAGGAGCAAATGGCGAAATTGGGTGGTTCTAGGCAGTGGGTTATGCTCGCCGGAGTGAGGAGAGGTTGCTAGTAGGTCGTCGGTGTCATGGGTGGTCGGCGGTGGCCGGAAAATGGAAGAGAAGTCAAAATACACATTTCGAGTTTGTGGCCGTGAAGGGGAGGTGGGGTGGCCGGAGATGACACCTCCGGTACCGCTGGACTAGCCGGAGGGTGGCCGACGGCAGCGTTGGGTGGTGAAGGGAGAAACGAGCGGGAGAGAAATGGGGAGGGGCTCGCGCGGGTCTAGGGGTAAGCAGGGGAAGAAAAGGAAAGAAAAGAAAGAAAAGAAAAGAAGAAAAAGAAAAGAGAAAGGGAAAAAGAAATGAAATTCCACTAGAAAATGAGTGCAATAAATTCAATAAAAACCAACTGAAAAGCTACAAATCAATAACAATAAAATAAAATATTTAAAACCCAGTAATAAAATAAATTAAACCCAAGCGCAATTTAATTATAAAACGATAATTAATATAACGAAAGTACATCAAATAAACTTACATAATAAAATAAAGGAAATTAAATTTCAATCATTAAAATAATTATCTCACATTTAAATTAATAAGAAAAACAGCATAACTCCATATTAACATAAAACAATGTAAAATTAATGTTAACTAACTAATAGATCAAATAACAATTTTAAACAAATAAAACACAACCAACAATATTATTAAAATAAATTAAAATAATCAATAAAAATAATAAAGACAATACGAAAAAAAATACACGTAGACCGGGATCTCATAGAAAGTCTTGATTTCTATAGCTTCCACATTTTTGGGAATTAGGGCAAGGAAGGTGGTGTTGAGACTTTTATTCAAAATTTTCAATTGTACACAGCTCCTGGAACACCTTTATGGTGTCTTCTTTAATCATCTCCCAACATTTCTAGAAGAAATCCATAGAGAAATTGTCTGGCCCGGGCGCTTTATCTTTGGCCATTTTTCGAATTCCCTAGAACACCTCATCTTTCTCAAACACTCGCTCTAGACAAACTACATCATCTGAGTCAATGTTATAAAAAACTAGACCATCAAGATTAGGTCTTCAACCCTTTTGTTCTGTAAGAAGGTTCTCATAGAAGTCAACGATGTGATTTTGAAATAACCCTTTCTTCTTTGCATTCGATCCCATAAATCCTTAACACCACAAGTTGTTTCTACAATGGGAATTGGCAACTCTATGAAAAACTTTTGTAATGCGGCCTCCTTCCCCTAGCCATAGGGCTCTTTATTTTTGACACCAAAAAATTTCTTCCAATAAAATCACCTGTTCTAGATCTGCAACCTGAGAGGTCTTTTACATTTATTCCTTTTGTGTGAGAGACCGTACCATTTGAACCTTCTTTAATTCTCGAATCTCTCTTAGTAAGTCATTCTTATTATCCCTTATGTTGCCGAAAGACTGAGTGTTCCACATCTTCAGGTCCCTCTTTAAAACTTTCAACTTACTAGCAAATATAAATCTCAGGAAACCATCGAACTGATAAGAGTTCCATCACTATTTAACTCTATCCTCAAAGCCTTCTAACTTCAACCTCGTATTCTCTAATTTGAAGTAGCGATGCCTGTTCTGAAATCCACCACAATCGAGCATAATAGGCAAATGATCCGAAGAAATACGATCCAAATGCTTTTGCCAAATATCTAGAAAGTAGTTTCCAACTCTGGAGAAATAAGAAAAAGATCCGGTCTTGATCAAGTCTGATTATTGGACCAAGTAGCTAGGCCACCAACAAGCGGTAGATCCACCAGGTTCAAATCAAAGATACATTTTGAGAAATCCAGACTCGCTTGCCTTACTCTTCTATTACTGGAGTTTTCACTGGCAAATCTAACCACGTTAAAATCACCCCCAATACATCATGGAACATTCTACCAACTGTGAAGTCCTGCTAATTCTTTCCATAAAAAGCGTCTATTTGCATCAAGATTTGACCCATTCACACCTACAAAAGCTCACAAAAAATTATCAGACACATTTGAATAAACAAGCTACTAAGTACCTACCTATGTAATCCTCCATTTTTTCCACCACTCGACGGTCCCACAAAACTATGACTTCTCCCGACGTCGTTGAAGATGCTATGTAAACCCAGTCCACATGAACTCCACTCCACAAGCTCCGCACCAAACTCTGATTAATAAATTAAAGTTTTGTCTCCTGAGGACATACTAAATCCGCTTTTCACTCATGAAGCTAATGTCGTATCCGTAGACATTTATTTACTTCGTTGAGACCATTCCACGATACAATCTTTGGTTTCATTGGGGAACGATCGACCCCTTTCCTTTTGTCCTACCTTTGCTAGGAGGACCCTTTGAGTTCAAAGACTAAGTCAAGCAATTAAGTTTTACGCTTTTTTTGGAATTCCTTCTACGATTTTGGTTATGCCCTGACTTCATGGTAGTTAGCAATGCCATGAATTGTTCTTCATAACCAACACACCTAATTCAACACACCTAATTCCCATCAATTGATGAATCCCTTTGGCCATTTACAAGACCCAATTCGATGGATCTGGGAAAAAGTAATTTAAAGGATTGGGGTTCTAAAACTCATCATCTGCCGATAAGTCCTCCAAACCTTGCACATCAAAATTAGGAAATCATCTTCCACTGAAAAGCATTAAATCTTCTGAATCATCATCCTTTAACAACTCAAAATCTTCTTCGGGATGCATGGAGAGGTTCGTTGATGGAATAGCCTCGCCACTTCCTCATGTCGCAACTTTTGGACCCCCCAACGAAGGATTTGAGTTCCATGATAAAAGCTGTGTAGATAGTTTGTTGTTGAGCTCAACAAGCGCATTTTGAGAGCCTTGCATTGTTGGAAAGTCATCTGCCCTCGTTGCCGGCATCATTAGTGAACTCTAAGACCCTCTCTCGGGCGCCTCTTTGGACGACACGATTTCTGGCGCAAGGCTGAAACCCTTGAGTTGCGAATTGATACTGGAAAGATGCATATGGGAATCAGATCCCACGATGGTTTGGGTGTGACCTAATCGAAGAACATGCCCTCCACCAGATTGATGGGCCTGTGTCTGTGACGACCCAACCCCAAACGTGTTACCTAACCCCCCACTCTATGCCTTGGGCCTAGGAACAAGTGACATAGCCCCAGTTGGATTTGAGTTAATAGTGAGTGAGCCAAAAGAACCCTTGGGTCGAGCCCCAGACCCAACAACCTAACACCACACTACCTGGCCTTTCCCTTTAGGTTTATAATGAGTTCTGGCCTTGGTTAAGTTGGGCCCATCTTCCCTGATTTGCCTCGAACCTGTGAGCGAATTTTGATACTGCCCCCAGCTCATCCATTTCCTTAAGCAGCCTGACATATTGTACAACAGTGGCCATGTCGTTCTGCAACACACGCAATTGCCTCTGCATCTCCCTCAACAATCTATGCATTTCCCAGGCCTTGGACCTGACCAAGGTGAGGCTCGAGGTGTTTAGATGCTTCGATGTCTTCCCATCACGTCAAGGGCTTCTAACAGTTGACCTTTTCTTCCTTTGAGTTGGCGCCTCCAAGGAGAGAACTTTCTTGAATGACTGCAACAATTCCCCTTTCTCCCATCTTCCACTTTTAGGTTTAGAATCGCCTTGATCTCCTCCCTTTCGATTATGCTAACCCAACAATTCTTCCTTAATTTTCTGCCATCCCAACCTTCATCCCTTTCCGTAAAACAGAGAACATTCATCCTTCCCCCTAATTGTACTAAATGACCTCCAGGTAACAACCTCTACTATTCGAGCATCACTGGGCGATAAAATTGCTATAGCCTTCTCTAGTGGCCAAATACACTTCTTTGTTCTTCCCCCCTTTCACGTACTCCTCAAGCACTTTCAAAAGCCACTGCACAGAGGCAGTTCCAAATGGAGTTTTACGCTCAACCTTCCATATCTTCTCGGTGATGCTACAACACCCACCTTCGTTAGTAGGGATGAAACATTTAGACTCAATTACCACCTCCGAATGACAACCCATCATAGCCTCCTGCTAATTAAAGATACTAAAATGGAAGACAATCATCGAAAATGGTTGAAAAAACTTGAGAGAAGTAACAAAAAGCTTGTGTATGGATAGAAAACTTTGTAGGAGAGAGAAAAAACTTGGAGATCAAAAGACCAAAACAAACTTAGATTCTTTAATAATCTCACTCATTGTGCCTTTCTTTCTCATATACCGCGTCCCTAACAAACTAACAAGAGAAAAGCTTGAAACAAGATGGGTGTCAAACATGATTTTACACTGACCAATAGGAATATGCCACATAGACATTTTATGAGAAAATAAAATGAACACAAATGACCGAATCGAATCACCTCTGTCTCTCCTCTCTCCCTCTCCCTCTCCCTCCCCTTCCCCCTCTCACATCTACATTCCTTTCTGCGCACTTCTGTGCAGAGCCCTAGCCTAATGAGTTAATTGTTATATACCACTAAATAGTGTCTTTTTCCTTTATTTTTTGCTCCACAATTTTGGGTTGGATTCTTACATTCTTCTTTGTAACCATCCCACCTTTTGTATTTTTGTCGCAATATTTCTCTATCAATTCTTCAAAAAGCTCTTGGAAAATCTGATCAGTATCATACACAAAATTTTTTTGATTTCTTTTATTTTCCCCCAAGGTTTCTAGTAATCCAAACCAAGGTCGAGTTTTGAACTGCACGAGAGTTTCTTGCAATTCTGAAAACTTTGTTGGAAGTAAGAGCTCCCATGTAATTCTATTGCTACATAAATAAATTAAAAAAAAAATGTTTTTACTTAGGTTGTTGGAGATTAATATATTGAACTTGTAGAATTCTTGACGATATTTTCAATCAAAGATTTAGAAAGTGATTACAAGTTTGTAGTATGGCTGAATTTGGATTGAAATGGTTGTGGGGTTTGAAATCCGTGTGGATGGTCCTATTGAACTTTCTCTTGGCTTTAGTGTTTGTTTTGGTGGAGAGGGGCATGAGATTGTAGGCTTCAAGAACTAGTGAAACAAAAAGACCTGAATCCAGTTATCTACTCAAAGCAGTAAATTTCTTATGGCAACTAGGCAAATCGGGTTATCAACACGTTTGGTCGGTATTTTCCAACTTTTCTTGTTATTGTTAGATATTTTTTTTGATAAGTAATAAAAGATTTTATTTCAAAGAAATAGACATAAATCCTAGTACACATGACGTATACAAAAGGAAATACTTATATCTTCCATACAACAAAAAGAAACAACCCCAAGAAACTAAAACAAAACCTGAAATTTATCAATCAGTACATATGATTTGGTCCAAAAACTCAAAGTACTTAAGAAGAAGCCCTTAAGATCACTCAAAGAGCGCTTTTTGTCTTCGATGCATCGTCTATTTCTTTTAAGCCAAATAAACCACATAAATCAAGGAGGAATCATTTTTCAAATAGTTTTCGCCTTCTTGTAGCCCTTAAAACAATTCCAGCCTGCAAATAAATCCATTTCTTTGGGCATTACTTACTGAAAATCAGTCTAACTCAAAACTTCGTTCCACAAGAATCTTGCCATTTCACAGTAAAGAAAGAGATGATTAACTAATTTCTCATTTCTCTTACACATAACACATCAATCTACGATGAACATACCTCTCCTTCTAAAGTTATCAGTAGTCAACACCTTTTCCAAATATATCACCCAATAAAACAAAGCAACCTTGGAAGGAATTTTCACTTTCCAAATATTTTTCCATGGAAATACACTAGCATTATGATTGGACAGTATTCTACAATAAGAAGAAATAAAAAACTGTCCATTTGCACTAGGATTCCACACCATGCCATCCTTTCTACCCACCAACAGTTTTGAGCTATAGAGTTTGACCAGCAAAGTGTGAACATCTTTCACTTCCCAATCATTAACATCCCTCTTAAAAACAACATTTTACTCAAGATTATTATTAACACAACCATAAAAATCACAACAACAGCATACTGGTCCCTTGCAATTTTGAAAAGGGCAGGAAATTACAACTTTAGAACGAAATCTCTGCACCATAGATCTTGCCAAAAGATAATCATTTTCTCATCTTCCATCTTTAATCTGGAATTTTTAAAAAAAGAATCCCATCATTTTCTAATAAATTTCCACAAACTTATCCCATAAGCTCTACTAGGTTCATTTGAACACCAACGACTCCGCCCACTTCCATAAATCACATATATCACATTTTTTCAAAGTGCTTTACTTTTCAACTGATACCTCCAAAGCAATTTTCCAAGTAAAGCTCTTATAAAATACTTTCCAGCCATTAATTAATTCTCCTCCAAAAATATTACCAGGGCATATATACATCTATATAAAAAAATATATGGAGCCGAAATTCTTAAATCATAGAACTGAAGCTCCAAAAGAAACCCAGATGGGAGAGGGCGAGTGATGGAGAGAGGTGATTCAGCTTTAGTGATTTAGTGCATCTGTGTTCAATTCACTTTTCATAGAATGGCTACGTGGTATATTCCTATTGTTCGGTGTAAAACAACATTTGGCACCCATCCGGTCCCAAGTGACACTCAACTAACAGACAACAAAAAGTAACCTCTACTGCAAGAATGTAAATGCCAGTAAATGATAGAAACGCACCATTCGGTTTATAGATACCAACCGCTGCGCATTACATATTTTGCTATAGAAATAAAATACTGCATTTCAAACCAAGACATTTTAGCCCAGGGTACTCTCTAGCAGATGATTCATCATGGCAGAATCATAACAGTTCTACAATGGGCTTTGTTTATAAGGCTTGATTTATTTTATTACATAAACATTTGTACTATTGTAGCTTGGTTTAGACTTAATATTTTAACTCGGGCTTAGTCTTACAAGAAAGGATATGTTAGCCTAAAAGAATTTTTATATAATAGTTAAAGGATTTAAACTATATTATCTATTATTAATTTTATTAATAGATTTCAATAGAAAATAGTAAGTGTTTAATATTTTATTTTTAAACACTTTAGGTCCATTGTATGGAATGAATATTTAATGTATTATAATAGATTTTGATATATTTATGCTATTAAAGTTAGTATTCATAAGATTTTTTGTAAGGTTAAATAATTATGTTAAGTATATGTAAACCTATTTTCAGAATTTAGGTGTTCATGACTCATTTTAATATAATTAAATATAATGCAAGTATTTTACTAAATTATATTTTAAAGGTGTAAATATGTTATTAATATTTAAATAATTTATAATATTTGAATTTATTGATTTTCCTGTTAAACAGAATATTCATTTGATTCTTTTCTACAATATGAATTTAATTTAGTAGAATGTTTCAATATGTTATTCTAAAAACGTTAATGACAATTCATACTTCGTATAAGTAACGTCGAACTATTAAGAAGAAATTATGAGGCAACGCTACAACATAAATAATTTGATCACAAATTATGATCATCACAATTTAGCTTATAATTTTAGAACCAGTTTTTTAATAATCCCTTTTCATGTACCCCTCATATCATATGCAAGCATGTCACCACGCACGACACATGATCATATCATTCAACATCATGTTCAGATTAAAAATTTACAATTATTTATATCAGTATGTATATCATGCATCTAATATCGTATAAGACATGTAAGCTATTTTAAGTTAAAATGGAAGATAAAATCAAATCATTTAATTAGTTAATCAGCATGCCATTTAGATGCATGGTATTAATACAGTTCAGATCAGAGTAGATGTGCAGGCCATGGACTTAAGCGTGTTCTACCAAAATATATTAGAGTATTATCAGCGGCTCTCCTTGTTGTATCATGATATGAGACCAGTGCATAATCTCGCACAAATGGGTAAGTGTGTTGGTCAATTAAATCAGTTAAATCAAATTAGTCAGTTAATATAGATAAGTCAATAATGCATTGCATAAGCATCAGAACGAACAATCATGTTTTAAGTTCTCAACATGAAAATTTTATGAAAAGTCCCATGTTTATTATGTTCACGTTGTAATAGATGTCTTACTAAGTTTTTAACTCATTTTAATTTATTTCATATTTTTAAACCACCCATGTCAGGATGATAAGTAGTGTGAGTAGAAGGGCCAGGATGAGATGCAATAGTTAAATTTCAGACATTAATTCTCTATTATTTAATTATTAACTCAGCTTTATTAAATAATAAATCTATTGTCAGGTTTATTTTATGAAAATCACACGACACTCTTAGCTTACAAGAAAGTAGTGTTACAATATGACTTTTGTTGAATATAAGATTTCAAATTTCGTATCTATGCGTAGATTTTGATGATAACAAATAAATTCAAGTCTCAAGCTCAAATTATTTACGCAATGGAGCAAAGCGCACATCAAGTATAAAAGAACGAGTCTACAAATGAAGCTCATAGATTATTTTTGTACATCTCTTGATAAAATTCGAAATTGGATTAAGGCTCCAAATTATTCTTTTTTCTCATAAAACATCAAATTATTTTTTCACATATGCATGACATCTTTAAATGTCTTAGTTTTGAAAATTATATTTTTCACATGTGCATAACATCATCAAATAATATAATTTCGAAAATTATATTTTTATATAAAAATTTGAATTTGAAAGATGATTGATTATCATATTTGACATGTGCATATTTTGTTTGAAAGTCTTGAAGGGTGATTGTGTGTTTTTTTTGACAAATGCAAAAGGTAGATGATTTTGTTTGAAAATCTTAAAGGGTAGTTGTGTATTTTTTTTTTACAAATGCAAAAGGTAGATGATTTTGTTTGAAAATCTTAAAGGGTGGTTGTGTGTTTTTTTGACATATGCAAAAAGAAGATGATTTGGTTTGAAAAATAAATCATACTCATTTTTTTATGTATGAAAATCAAAAGATTAGGTTTGATTTTTTTGAAAAATGAATGGAGTTGTCTTTGACAAATGCAAAAAAGAAATGCTTTTATTTGAATTTTTTGAAAAGTGAATAGTACTCTTATTTGATATGTGAATCTTTTCAAATTTGAAATTGAAAACTCATTTACCTATAAATAGCTCAATTGAGTTTTGAAAAAATCACAACGAGCTTACACATCTATTGCTAAGTTTTGCATCATTCTTTCAAAGTTCTCATTCTCTCTTTTCTAAAGTTTTGAACTTTAATTCTTGTTCTTTTTTAGAGAGATATAGGTTGCGCTATATTGTTTCTATCTTACTCATTGAGGAGTGTACTTTGATAGTCTATCCACTATCAACTTTTGTATCAGTAAGATGGTGCGTATAACCCTTATGTGTGTAGAAGGTGTTCTATACAGAGAATAGTTGAATCACCAAGTGTGAGGTAATTGGAAGTGTAGAGGGTGTTCTACACGGATTCTTTGGAGTGGTGCTGCTCAAAGGTGTAATAGGTTTCTATCTCCACCTAAAGGAGATTGAATAGTGAATTTGAGATCCTCAATGGGTAGCTTGAGGAGAGGACGTAGGCAGTGGAGCTGAACCTCGTAAAAATATTGAGTTTGCTTCTTCTTACCCTACTCTTTACATTTCTTGCTGCTTTATATTCTGCTTATATTTTATATTGTGTATTTGATTTATAAGTGTTAATTTTTATAATATAACCTAATTCATCCTCCCTCTTGTGTTAGTTATCTGGGCAACAACTTTGAAACTAGATTGATTTGGCTTTCTTGAAAGCCATTTTATAAAAAAAGGTTTTGGGAAGGTATGGACTGAACTAATCATGCAGTGTGCAAGAACTGGGAGCTACTCTTTGCTTATTAATGGTGTACTAAAAAATGATTCCATTCATTCTAGAAGGTTAAGACAAGGAGATCCTCTATTCTTACATTTTCATTTTTGTTATGAGGCACCTAGCAATTTATTGGATAAGGTTGAGAAAAAAGAGTTAATTTCTTGTTTCACTTTTGCTAGGGTTTCTTTACTAGTTATTTTATTTATTTATTTTTCTTTTGTAGATGATAATCTCATTTTTTGCAAGGCTAATATTTTGGAATGGAATAGAATGTTTAGGTTGTTGAACACCTATGAATGTGCATCTGGCTAGAGGTTGAATTCGGAGAAGATTGACTCACTCAAAAAAAGGGTAGCATAAAGGTTATCTCATGTCTAGGAGTATGTCTTGTAATAATTAAGAATAAAATTCATAGATTGTCTCGTCATGAAAGTTGCTTAAATTAAATTCGTGTAAAATGATGAAAATATTCACAAAGAGAATAAAGATGCTGATATGTGTAACGGGTGGAAGGTTGCAACGGAAATGAAAAAGGTATTGGTTATAGACCATATTCATATTTTAAAATTTTTGAGTGTTGGAGTGAAAATCAAAGAAATTAAGATGCAAAACAATAAATTAAGAATTAAACTAGACTTGCTAAATTTATTAATTAAGAAGAAACTCACTAAACTAATTTAATTAACAACACATTAAACATGAAATTTGAAACTAATTAAAAACTAAATTATACAGCAAGCTAACTTAAAGTATTAATCAACTAACGATCACAACAGAAAAATTAATTTAAAATATCAAAGTCTAGCATGTTGAAAATAAAATATTAAAATTAAACAATGTTAAGCTAAAAGTTTTCAAGAAATATAATATAAAATATAAATTGAATGTAAACATAAATTGGAAAAAGCAAGCAACATGAATGGAGATGACAATAGAGAATGCTGGATAGCAGTTGCAATTAGATTCATTGAAGAGCTCTTCAACTACTTTGCTGTGGTGTGAAATTTGTTGGGCGTCGCATGAAGTCAAATACGAACGGAATAATGTCTCTCTGTTATGAATGGAAAAGTCCCCGTGCGGCGCCCGGTGAAAAGCGAACTTGCGGCTGCTTTTGTGAAAACAGAACGAATGAAAATGTTTTTTTTTTTTTTTCTAAGCAAACGAATGAAAATGTTGTTGAGAACATAGGGTTTGTGTATTTTTATGTATTATTTTTATTATTATTAATGGTTTATTTTATTTATTATTGGTATGAGTTATATTTTTTAATTATTATTAATCTGGCTTTGAGATCCATAATTTTAGTTTTTTGGTCATTTTATTAAATTATTATTATTGACTCTTTATTTTTAAATTGTTGTAAATTATTGTCGTTATTATTTTGATTTTAATTATTTTATTTTATTATTATTTAATTTGTTGTATTTTTTTATTTCAATGAGCCTTTTACTTTCTTGAGCATTTTTAACTTGTCCTGTCATTTTAACTTGTTAAATCATTGGGTTTTATTATTATTAAATTATTATTTTATTATTGCAAGGTAATGTGTAATTCATTTTAATATGTCTGTGTTTTATTTAATTGATTTTTGGAGTGGTCTTTGGGTGTGTGTTGTGTTTGTGTAAGTCTTGCTTTTATTGGGCCAAGGGAGTGGAGAACGGGCGTAGTCCGTGTGCAATAAGTCTTTCCTCTATGCTATGCGTTTTGGCCATTTAAAATCCTAGTTCCCCTCACCCAAGTTTCTCTTCTTCTTTTTCCCTTCGGGCATTGCAAGACCCCCTCTCTATTTGTCGTGCTACAGGCCCCCTCCTTTTCTCTTCCATCATCTTCCTCAACCAGCCATGCCGCACGTATTTTATCCATAATTTTAAATACCGTACAATTGGTATGGTCAAATAATACAGTACTGGCCAATTGTCCAATATAAATAATAGGCTTATTTCGTGCAGGCTCAAATACCAACTGTACTGACTTGTACTAGCCAATATTTCGATCGTACTGGCCATCTATATTTCAGTCGTACCGGATTTTATTATTATTATTTTTTTATTTCTTTTCATTTTTTTATACCAATCCGGAATAGATATTTATATATATAATTTATTTATATATTAATTATTATTTTCAAATATACTTTATATATGTATTTATATATATATATTATGTATAGACTATTTTGAAACGGTACACAAAACGGTACCGATACCGAAATATTTAGTTCTAGTGCTTTGACCGGTACACCCACCAGTACGGTATTCAAAACATTGCTTCTATCTCACCGTTGAGCGTCGTTGCCATAGTCGTCGTAGTCCATCTTGCTACCTCTCATCATTGGTGAGCGCTGTGTGTGTGTGTGTGTGTGGACCTCGTTTCCTCTCCCCCCTCTTCGTTGATGTCGATAGCCACCCACTTCTGCGTCAAGCGTCGCCTCCCCCATCGTTCTGTACCGCCAATCGTAGCTTGGGCTGCGTCTGTTATGCCTTAGCTCCATGGCGCGACATTAGGCTGAATCCACCGTTCGAAACTCACCCTGAGCCTCTTCTTGCTCTCGATCTCACCCTCTTTCTAATCACATACCTTTTTCTCTCTCTTAGATCCTTTATCCTCTCGAGATGCACCACTGTGAGCCACCACTTTTAGCTACGTTTTGAAAGTTGCACAACCATCCCGAGCGCCACCCTTCATTTGCTGCCAAGCCTTGTTCCTCATAACCACCCAACCCATGAGTGATAGCCTTCATCCGTCGTTGTTTTGTTGTGCTTCGTTGTGCCACTTTGACAAAACCCTTTTCTCCACCCACTAGCAATCCAGATCCACTATCCCTCTTGAGTGAAACCCATCGGAAGGCTCATGTTCCACTAGATCTACTGCTTCCGCTCTATACCTCCTTTACCTGCCACTGCTCCATGTTTGGCATCACCTCGGTAAGCTAATCTACTTGCGTTAGTTAATTTAAATATTGTTTGGATTCTTGGTATTTTACTAATGGTTTCATGTTTGTTCGGGCCATGGTGCGCTCACTCGTCCATTTACAAGACATCGTAGTCTGGCACGTATTCGATCATCTAGATATTTGCCTGCCTGCATGGTAAGTAATCTTCCAGCGCGACTCTAGAGATTAAATTAATGTTTTTACACTACCATATTCTACAACTTGGTTGAACTGGGCCTCGAGCCCAGTGGAGTGTTGGGACATAAACTATAATTTGTAGTTAGTTTGAGCCTGAGGTCAGTAATGGAGGATGAGAGTACGCGTATAGTTTGGTTGTGATTGATAAACTGTGTTTGTGAAACTATATTATAATTGTTGTGGTATTGGGTGTTTGCCTGTTTAGTGATCTACCATGTTATCCAATACCTTTGTGTCATGCATACGCACATTTATTTAATTGTCATGATTATTTAATTGTATTGTGATACCATGTTGTGTGTTTGAGAATTGGATGATGTGTGATTATTATGATATATGGGTGTGTGTTTATCATGAACCTAAGTTGAGAAGGAACATTATCTCGGTGGAGCTCCTCTGATCACTGAGGAGCATATAAAACTGAGTGACGTTCCTTGTGTTGTTGTTGGATGACAATGAGATCGGACGAGATGATGATGCTCTCTTGCCGACTTTATGGCTCCTCTGTTGGTAGGGGTTAGAGGTACCTGGTCAAGGTACGCGTCGGGTGCAGAGCTAGGTATCACTTATATGAAGTCACATGCACGGTCGTTATCCGTGGTATGACGAAGGGAGCCAGAGTATATGGATGGTCTCTAAAAAGACCATGGTGCATGCGTAAATAAAATGTTGTATGGATTATATATAGATCATGACCCTAAGTTAAGATGTGGCATTATCTCGATAGAGTTCATTAGGTCATTCGGGAGTATAATAAATTGATGTGGCGCCCTTTAGGCTATCGCTGGACGACATTTGAGTCTGTCAATATGGTAACACTCTTGACCTAACTCGTGGCCCCTCTACTGAGGGGGTTTAAGGATGCCTGATCATGGTACGCGTTGGGCACCAAACTAAGTATCGCTTGTTACAAAGTCATATGCAGTGTCGTCACCCGTACTGTGACGAAGGGAACCAGAATGTACAGATGGTTCCGATAGGAGATCATAGTGTACACTTAATAAATGGTTTGTATTGTGGGCCAAAAATAGAGTTTTTGGCATGTGTGAGTAAATGTGTCCTTTTTAAGGAATATGACAGATTTGTTTTTACATCTTTTTATTGTGTGGTTGTGAACGTGTTGGTTGTTTAAATATGTGTTTAAACTCTTGGATGCTAATTAGTTGCTTACTTGCTTAGATTTCATAATCTCACTGTGGTGCTTTCACCTACGATTCTGTCTTATTGAACTGTAAATCTTGTTGCAGAGGGATAGGCTTTGCTGGAGGAGCAATTGGCTGAAGATTGTTCACTTGACATTTTCAATTATGGTTCTAGTTTATTTTTTAGGTGTATTTCTGTGGATGACTGTATAAACCCTTTTGGAGGATATTATTTTGAATTATAAGGTTTAAATTTATGATACTTAGTTCTGACATGCCTTTTATTTTTCACTGCAATATTTTGTGTTGCACACGTATTGCATGCTTGCCCATACTTGCACATGGCGATTGGAGTATGTGACATGTGTGATCATCATTCCGATGTTACAACTTCCACCTATTTACACGTGGGGTCGAGGGCACCACGTTGTTGTTCTGAAGTGAAGTGCGGCTGGTGTTGTGACTTTGAGGATAAAAGCCTAAAATGCGGCGCCTTTGGTGTTGTGACTTTGCAGGTAGAAGTCTAAAATACGACACCTCTAAAATCCGAATGAATATATGTTGTTGCATGTAAAAACCAAATGGATCGAATATATGAGTGCGATGTCGTCTAAGGTCAAAAACAAAGTCAAGTCCTTGCTGAAATGAAACAGATAAAATATATTATAATATACTATAATATATCATTATATCATATATTATAATATATCATTATAGTCTATCATATAGTTATAACATATATTATACTATACTATATATATTATCACTATTGTGTTTATACTATAATATATAATATATTAAAATTATAAAGCTAGATTGAGTTGGACTGAAATCGATAAAATTAGAAGTACTAGTTTAGGGAGATATCGGTGTGGAATCAATTTTTGAAAATGTAAAATCGATGCATACCGGTTCAATCCTAAATTTTGTGTAAAATTTAGGATGGAGGCTCCATCCTAAATTTTTACCCTTATCACATTTTTACCACAGTAAAGAACAAGATGAGCCTCCATCCTCCAACACATTTTTACCCTTATCACAACCGCTAACCTCTCCATGCCATCATCATTCTTAGGGGTGTATAACCGGACCCAGATCTGGATACCTGGCCATAACCAGGTCCAGACCGGATCTCAAAAGCTGGGCAGTTATCCACCCGGATTGAATGCAGTTACAATTCGGGTGAATAATCGGATCATATCCAGATACCTAGATTTAAAATCGGATAACTGGATTTTTTACTTTCTCTCTTAAAATTCGGCTATCCGAATTTTACTGCTTAGAATAAAATTTTTTTTAAAAAAAAGAGAAAATTAAAAAATATTTAAAAAAAAAATTCTAATATCATTGAAATGCCCAGTTTTTTTTTAAATAATTTAAATTCAGATATCCTCATTTTTAAAATTTCTTAAAGTAAAGTTTATCCTCTATATGAAAGAAGATTCATACACACTACTTTATATAAACAAAATATAAATGTAGTCTCTTAGCCTCAAAATATAACCCATATAATTACAAAGCATGAACCTGTATAAAAGATGGGCCAAAGTGGAACAAAAGAAGACCTAAATTTAGTAAGGATGGGCCAATCTGCTGCAAAAATTTCCCTGCCTAAAAACATGTTGATACCGAACATTCAACGCTAAGAGACTACATTTAAATTAAACCATCCTGGACTTGGCTTATGCTAAGAGACTACATAAAACTATTTTATACGAGGATGAGCAATGGGCAGCTTCAACTCTTAAAGAATTGCAATGTCCCTTTAATTCAAACAAGCTACAACTCTCAATAATCTGCACAAATAAAGGAACTCAGATCTCTTGGAAATTCATGCATAAGAAACTGTGACAAGCTTTAGGAGACACAACATTCTGTACCCTTCTTTCAAGGTTGTCTTATTCTTGTTCTCAGCCTTTTTTTTATACAAAAAAAAATATTTCTTCATTTCAAAATACCTTACTACCAAAATTAGCCTGACAAAAGGGAGCTGTATAAAGGGTCCAACCCAAAATAATGCAAATATATATAAACTAGTGAAAAGCAGAGGAGAGATTAAGATATAAAAAAAAAAAGAGTCTAACTTACTACAAAAGGAGATTTTCAATGCATAGTGTGTGAGTCCATATGCTTATGTTGTTGAAGTTGAAGCAAGAGAGTTACCTTAAGCCAAAAAGAAATTGTAGAAGTTAAGTTAAATAAATAAATTAGTAATAAAAAATCAAATTAACAAATTAACACGTTTACTTTCGATGTCAACGTTTTCTACATCCTCTTCTCCCTTCCAAGGACTAAGTGGTTCACAAGTCAACCAATTTTGGGCGTAGATTAATGCTTGGCCAGTCTCCGGCACTAATGAGTTTCGGCATGGGTCTATTATACATCTAGCGGTACTAAATGCGAACTCGGATGCGACATAGGACATAGGGATGACTAATATATCACGTGCGATCTCCGCAAGGCTGGGATATCTGAATGTGTTCGTCTTCCACCAATCCAAAATATCAAACTTGGGTAATTTTGGTTCAATCACATCTGACAAATACCTCTCTATGCCCTTGCTAAGTACTGGACTGTCTTCCTCATGAAAATATTGATCTAGAGATGTATCAAAATCTTCAAAGACCAATTCTTCAGAAATAATACTCGAGGAACTTTGTTGGGCCATACTTGAGAAGGAACTGTTTTGCCCATAAAACTTGTGGTATTGCTCAATCAAACGATTCATGAGCAATTTTACTTTGGTCTCAATTCTATTTCTACATTAATCTCCTTTGCACTTTTTTAGCCAATAAGAGAAGGCTTTAAATTTATATCGAGGGTCAAGGATAAAAGCTACATAAATAATCTAGCTCATCTTAACAGTGTCTCCCCAATATTGGGGGGAGAGATGGTGTGGGCCTAGGGTTTGAGATATTCGTGAAAGAAGGTACTAAAGGACTAGTGGCTTCCTCCATATTTAATGATATATGAGCTGAACTGAAACCCCATGCACTATCACTAAAACTACCTTCCATCTATTTTAAACATAAAAAAAAAAAAAACAAGTATAATAAATTGAAATCAACATTCTCTAGTACAGTACAATCAAGGTAGTTTTTATTAATTCAAACATGGTTCCTAACATCAACAACGAAAAAAAGAAGAAACAAGGTATCAAGTATCAACCAACAGTGCATGCCTTGAATGGACACAGCTGGTAACATATATCATCTGGGTTTATAACTCTAGTTCTTAATTTCAAGATCCCTTTTAACTAAGTTCATTTTTCAAACAATGATCCATGTAAACAATGGTTTCTTCCTTCTCTTCGAAAAAAAAAACAATGATTTCTTAGTGCACTTGACTCTCAACATCTGTACATGATTATTATGAATGATTCCAACAAGAGTTTTTAATTTCTATGCCTAAATATTTTTTTACGTTGTCAATGATATGAATTATATCATTAAAAACCACACAAGAGTTTTTAAAAGGGTTGTCAGTTGGTGCACTTAAGTATATGGAATTAAAACCCCCACAGCCTCTGTATCTTGTATTCTATTCATCTACAAAATAAGCTCATTGCTATACATCTTTCTTTGTGTGGTTTTTTCTTCCCTTTGTTTAAGTGAGCCTAGACAAATATTTATTAGAAGAGAAAAGATGCATGAACATAATTCAGTAAACATAAGCTGTTTTCATCAAGTCCATTTCACTTATACGAATAAAGGGTCTGCCAGTAAACATAAACTCTCCTTTTGCAGTAAGTTAGACTTTTTTTTATATCTTAATCTCTCTTTTGCTTTTCACTAGTTTAGATATATTTGCATTATTTTGATTGTTGAAGTTAGTAAAAGTGAGTCAACCATTGGAATTATTGGGAACGGGAATAATTAATCAAACAAAAGAAATTAACAGGGAGAAAATTTATCTTTTTAAGTCAGAAAATTTATATATGCTGGCATGCACATTTCTAAGGGGTACCGACAGACATGATCCACGAAGAAAATAAAACTGAGCAAAATTGTTGCGTCAAAACTACATATATGGGACACAATAAGGTCGTGAGGATGTTTATTAACCTACTGGCCAGCAGGAATTGCTTATTTTTCATGGTTATATCACATGATTATACAAGTTTCTTATTAATCAAAAATTCATAAATGAAAAACTCACTGATTTCCCACGCTTAATATCAGGCCTTATGTATTTTACCCAATGAAGCCAGCAACTCTTCCCAGACCTTGCCAAACCTACAAGAAACGAAGGAATCCAAGCGGAAATCAAACACAAACCCAAATCCAGAAAAAAAAAAATCCAATTGAATTGAGAGAGAGAGAGATAGATATATGATAACATACCTTAGGGTTTCGCCAAATCAAGATATGCTTCAAGTTATCGTTGATCGAGAGATGATTCAAGTTGTTGTCGGATCAAGACTTATCAGTTGAAGAGAGGCGCGCTAGCCGCTAGGGTTGTCGAATGTTCGAGACAAGAGAGTGAGAAAAGGTCGAGCGTGGTGAAAATTAGGAATGACTTTAAATTCGCCCGGTTACGGATAACCGGATTTAGATCCGGATCCGTAACAGATCCGGGCAGATACACTTATATAAGTATCCACCTGGATTAAATTCGAGTGGATATCCGCTCGGTTATCCCAGTGTCCCAACATCAGAAGCGAACACACCATTTTCCTAACGTTTATCCTTACGTGTCCAACCTCCCTCCAAACTTTTTCCCCTTGTTGCTTCCCTTCAATCCACGATCCACTCTTTTTAACAAGCCTAGCCTTTGTTCTCTCACCCTACCTACAAATCACCTCCGTATGGCCTTGCTGGAAACATTTGTTACAATAAAACCTCTTTTCTCGTATACCACTTCTTGCCTGACGTGAGATTTTTGCCCTAGTACCCCTAATGGGAAACCTTGGGTTGGCTCTTCTAGCAAATCAATTTCTATACAAATTCTCACCTATGTTGCCCTTGTTCTATTCAAAGCACTGTTCTGGCTTCTTAAACGGCATTCGAAATTTGGTCTAAGAGGTCTCACGTTGAATTGGATAAAAATTAAATTAAATGAGGATTTAGTTAATAATATTTTTTAATTATTTAATTATTCATTATTATATATTTTCATAAATATATAATTTAAAATAAAAATTTGATGTGAATTATCAAAATAAAATTATTATTGATTATTATTTTTTATATAATAAAAAATAAATATTTTAATGTGAATAAAATGATTAAAAACTAAATTACTTCTCACAATAATTAAAATTATTCACTTTAAACAATCCGATAATAGTACTCTGACAAAGGTCTTTGAAGGGCTTGCACAAAAGTACGTCAATCGCCATACCCTGCTATTAGGGCTGTAATTGATCCAAGCCGAGTCGAGCTTTTGAGTTATCGAGTCGAGCTGGACTCAAATAACTCGAGCTTGAGCTCGAGTTCGAGTTGAGAGCTTGCCGAGCCGAGCCGAGTTCGAGCGGATCAAACACGATCTCTAGTGGAGTCGAGTTATTTATCGATTTTTATTTTTACTTTTTAACGAGCTTGAGTTGAGTCGTGCCGAGTCGAGTTATTACTTGAGTTTTGTTTATACTCATATATATTTTTTGAATAAATTAAAAAATTAAAAATACCAAATTATAAAATAAAATATTAAATTTCATAAAAACTTAATTAATATATAAACCTTATATTAAACTATAAAGTTATAACATTTTTATGAATACATTTTTTATATGGTTACACATTATATTATATAATGAAATCACTAAGTCTTATTGTTGCCAAAATGACTAACACAAGAAGGGGGGGTGAATTGGGTTATATTATAAAAATTAACACTTATAAATCAAATATACAATATAAAATAGAAACAGAATATAAAGTAACAAGAAATGTAAAGAGTAGGGTAAGAAGAAGCAAACTCAGTATTTTTACGAGGTTCAGTCCCACTGCCTAGGTCTTTGCCTCAAGCTACCCATTGAAGATCCCAAATTCACTATTCAATCTCCTTTAGGTAGAGATAGAAACTTATTACACATTTGAGCAACACCGCTCCAAAGAATCCGTGTAGAACATCCTCTACACTTCCAATCATCTCACACTTGGTGATTCAACTATTCCCTGTGTAGAACACTTTCTACACATACAAGAGTTATACGCACCATTTTACTAATACAAGAGTTAATAGTGGGTAGACTATCAAAGTACACTCTTCAATGAGTGAAATAGAAACAATACAGTATAACCTATATCTCTCTAAAAAAGAACAAGAATTAAGATTCAAAATTTTAAAAAAGAGAGAATGAGAGATTTAAAAGAATGATGCAAAACTTAGCAATTGATGTGTAAGCTCTTGTTATGATTTTTGCAAAACTCAAGTGAGCTATTTATAGGAAAATGAGTCTTCAATTTCAAATTTGAAAAGATTCACATGTCAATAAGAGCACTATTCACTTTTTAAAAAATTCAAATAAAAGCATTTCCTTTTTGCATTTGTCAAAGATAACTCCATTCATTTTTCAAAGAAATCAAACCTAATCTTTTGCTTTTCATACATGACAAAATGAGCATGATTTATTTTTCAAACCAAATCATCTTCTTTTTGCATATGTCAAAAAAATACACAACCACCTTTTAAGATTTTCAAACAAAATCATCTACCTTTTGCATTTGTCAAAAAAACACACAACCACCCTTTAAGATTTTCAAACAAAATCATCTACCTTTTGCATTTGTCAGAAAAACACACCACCCCATTTTAAGACTTTCAAATAAAATATGCATATGTCAAATATGATAATCAATCATCTTATAAATTCAAATTTATATATAAAAAATATAATTTTCGAAATTATTTTGTTTGATGATGTTATGCACATGTGAAAAACATAATTTTAAAAAATAAGACATTTAAAAATGTCTTGCATATGTGAAAAAAGTAATTTGATGTTTAATGAGAAAAAAGAGTAATTTGGAGCCTTAATCCAATTTCAAATTTTATCAAGAGATGTACAAAAATAATCTGAGCTTCATTTGTAGACTTGTTCTTTTATGCTTGATGTGCACTTCGCTCCATTGCATAAATAATTTGAGCTTGAGACTTGAATTTATTTGTTATCATCAAAATCTACACGTAGATACGAAATTTGAAACCTTGGATTCAACAATCTCCCCATTTTTGATGATGACAAATACTTAGTAGAATTTTGAGACTTGCAGTAATGCTTAAACTCCCCTTGAGAATATGCGTTAGTTTTTCAAGCAATAGATAAACATAATTTTAGCATAAATAATAGAGTTAAAAATCTAAAATATTTACGTCTAAAACTTCTCCCCCTTTTGGCATCATTAAAAAGGAACCGCAATTGGTTTCAATAAGATTTTTTTTTTTTCGCAATAAGCAATAACCAAATAAAATGGTGCGTTAGTAGAAGCTGTAGAGAGTTGAATAATTGAAACCACCCGTGCCCGATAAAGCTTGCAAAGGCTGGAGCCGAACTTTATCATCTCGATGCGGAAGAAGATTTAAATCCGCGTGATGTTATTGACGAATTAGATGTTGCAGAGATTTGAATTTGAATAAGTAAAGTTATCCGTGTCCGACAAAGGCAGCAAAAGCTGCAGGCCTAGCTCTGGCAATTCGGTGCGGAGCCACGCGTGTCCGACAAAACCTGCAAAGGTTGGAGGCCTAGCTCTAGCAGTCGGTGCGGAAGCAGATTCAAATCTGCATGATGTTGTTGAAAAATTAAATATTATTGAGATTTGAAAGTTGCTGTTTAAAAGACCATTTCCACCTGTCGGATACTCAAATAAACTTTCACACCACTCATTGATCCAATTTCTGTTTATTCAAAGCGATAGAATGGAGGAGAAAATTTCGTCTAATAATCTTCCGAATTTGAATCAGGAACCGTCTCAACCAGTCATTTTATCTCCTGAGGTTGTCAACACCATGATAGAAGCAGATATGTATTTTTCTGGTAGGACTGATTATGAGGTTGTTGCAGCATCAAGAACTCTCAGTGCTCAATATGCTGCCTCTGTTACGACCATATCTCAGAGATTACTAGCGAGGGCAAATGAGGTTGATCAACTTAACAATCAAATATCTGTTCTGTATCAAAAATTTGCAAATAAAGGTAGAAAAAATAAGAGGTTAAAGTAAGAAAATAAATATTTGACGGAATTAGTTCGTGTTCTGAAACTTCGAATAGAGGAATCGAAACGAGTAAGAGTTCAAGCACAGAGTCAACATCAGTAGATAATGGCAGCGTTTCACGAGAGAAATATGGACAATTATAATTAATCTCGCTGGTTTAGTTTGGTAACTTTTGACAATATGCATCCAGCATATCTTGTAAGTTTGACTAAGTAATATTTGAAGAGATGACAATTTGTCTTTTACTTATTTCCATCTTTATAAAAGCAATCCTTAACTTTGTCTAATCTGCATCAAATCTTCTTCTCATTGCTGTAGTTCATCTTCATTCTCACTTTACAAAATTTTAATGGCTCATCAATTTTCCTTCAGTGCTTTTCGTGATCAATCTATTTCTGCATCTGTCGTAGGTGCCATGAAGCAGCAAAACACTGATTTGGCTAATAAATCAGATCATGATGCCATTTACGAGCTTGTGAGTCTCGAAACTCGATACTCATCCTCCATTGTCGCTTTTTCTGCTCGGTTGCAGTCCAAAACCCGCGAAATAGAGAAGTTTAATGAGAAAATTGATATTCTTCAATGACTTGTTTAAGAGTCTAACAGAAAAATAGTAGACTTAAAGCAACAGAATAAGGATTTAAAATCCTTACTTGCCTCTTCATTTCGATTGCCTAATCCTTTAGATAAGGATGGCATGATGATCTATGAGGAGCAAATGCATTTGAATGATGAGGCTAAACGTCTCAACTTTCTGTAGGTCATTTGAGATAATGGAATAAAAATATCTAGCAGATATTCATGGAATGCATCATTCATATTTCTCTTCTAATCATGCATAATCTATCTTCTGGTAAGGGTTTTATGAAAATGTCTGCCAATTGATCGTGTGTGCTTGTGAATTCTAGTACAATATCACATTTCTACACATGATCTCTAAGAAAATGATATCTAATTTCAATATGTTTGGTCCTAGAGTGTTGTATTGGATTCTTTGAAAGATTTATAACATTAGTATTATCACATTTAATAGGAATATGATTGTACATAAGTTTAAAATCCTCAAGTTGTTGCTTTATGTAAAGAACTTGAGCACAACAACTGCCTGCAGCAACATATTCTGCCTCAGCAGTAGATAATGCAACAGAATTTTACTTTTTACTAAACTATGAAACAAGTGCATGATCTAAAAAATGACACGTTCCACTAGTAATTTTTCGATCAACTTTGCAACCAGCATAATTCACATCTGAATAACTAATAAGATCGAAAGAAGTGTGCTTAGGATATCATAACCCTAGGTCAATGGTACCGGCAAGATATATAAAAATACGCTTGACTGCAATCAAATGAGATTGCTTTGGAGATGATTGAAAACGTGCACATAAACATACACTAAACATAATATCAGGTCTACTAGCTGTCAAATATAATAAACTACCAATCATACCTCGATATACCTTTGAGTCAACTGGCTTACCGCTTTCATCTTTATCAAATTTGGTGGTTGGACTCATTGGTGTTCTAATTACCTTCGCACCTTCCATCTCAAACTTTTTGAGTAACTCTTTAATATATTTTGACTGACTAATGAATGTTCCACTTTTTGCTTGCTTGATTTGCAATCCAAGAAAGAAATTAAGTTCTCCCATCATGCTCATTTCAAATTCTTCTTGCATGCTCTTAGCAAAATCTTGGCACATATTTTCATTAGTAGCACCAAATATTATATCATCAATATAAATTTGAATTAGAAGAATATCATCATGTTCATATTTGATGAAAAGAGTTGTATCGTTCTTTCCACTTGAAAAACCTTTTTCAATCAAGAAACCACTAAGCCTCTCATACCAAGCTCTAGGAGCTTGTTTGAATCCATATAATGCTTTTGCGAGTTTAAAAATATGATTAGGAGAAATATGATTTTCAAACCCTAGAGGTTGCTCAACATATACCTCTTTATTTATAAAACCATTTAAGAAAATACTTTTAACATCCATTTGAAAAAGTTTGAAATTTTTATAACATGCATATGCAAGTAACATTCGAATAGCTTCTAATCTTGCGACAGGTGCATACGTTTCATCATAATCGATTCATTTCTCTTGATTGAAACCTTGGGCTACAAGTCGAGTCTTGTTTCTAGGGATGATTCCAGACTCATCTTTTTTATTTCTAAAAAACCTATTTTGTTCCAATAACAGTATGATTTTTGGGTCTAGGAATAAGTGTCAATACATTATTTCTTTCAAATTGATTTAGCTCTTCTTGTATAGGTAGAAACCATGATTTATCAATAAGTGCTTCATCAATATTTTTAGGTTCAATTTGAGATAGAAAAGTAGTGTGATTACAAATATTTCTAAGAGATGATCGAGTACTTACACCTCGTGAGGGTTCTCCTAAAATTTGTTCCACTGGATGATCTTTCACATGTTTCCACTGTTTGGTTGCATCTTGTACTAAGTCTTGATAATCTTTCCTGATGTATCCATGTTGGATTTCTTCTATTGTATTCTCTTTGTTGAGATTGAGATTATTTTTGTTATTTGTATTTTCTGATTCTTCATCAATAGATTTCTTGGAAAGTAGAGGGTTAGATTCATCAAATACTACATGCATAGATTTTTGTACAGTCAAAGTCTTTTTATTGAATACTCTATAAGCTTTACTATTTGTTGAATACCCAAGAAAGATACCTTCATCAGATTTTGCATCAAACTTTCCTAAATTATCTCTGTCATTGAGTATAAAACATTTGCATCCAAATACATAAAAGTAACAAATGTTGGACTTTTTCTCATTCCAAAACTCATAAAGGGTTTTATCTAATTTAGACCTTAACATAACTCTATTTATAACATAACATGCAGTACTTACCGCTTCGGCCCAAAAATATCTAGGTAAACTATTTTTATTAAGCATTGTTCTTGCCATTTCTTGAAGAGATCTATTTTTCCTCTCTACTACCCCATTTTTTTGAGGAGTTCGAGAAGCAGAGAGATTATGCAGAAAACCATTTTCATCATAAAAAGACTCAATATCTTTATTGACAAACTCTTTCCTCCTGTCACTTCGGATGTTTGAAATAGTATAACCTTTTTCATTTTGAATTCTCTTGCATAGCTTGGTAAATGCATTATGTACCTCATCTTTATGAGCGAGAAAGATGACCGAAGTATATCTAGAGAAATCATCAACAATAACAAATGCATAACATTTTCCTCCCAGACTCGCAACTCTGTTTGGTCCAAAAAGGTCCATATGTATTAGTTGCAAAGGTCTAGTAGTGGAAATATATTTCTTGATTTTGAAAAAAGTTTTTGTTTGTTTACTAAACTGGCATGCATCACAGATTTTGTCTTTTAAAAATTTGCTTTTGGCAAACCTCTCATAAGATCATTTTTTGAAAGTTTGGAAATAAGTTCCACGTTTGCATGACCTAACTTTCTATGCCATAACTAACTATTTTCATGTTGAGCTGATAAACAAATAATATTTTGTGAGGCAATTTCTTCAAATTCAATTGTATAAACATTATTGTTTCTAAGAGCAATAAAACAAATATTGTAATCATGATTATTCAAAATAATGCACTTATCCTTTTTGAAGGTAACTGTAAATCTTTTATCATATAATTGACTTATACTTAAAAGATTATGTTTTAGACCTTCAACAAGTAGAAAATCTTCAATTATGAGAGAATACTTATTACAAACTTTACCTGTTCCCACGATCTTCCTTTTTGAATTGTCTCCAAATGTCACGTGTCCTTCTTCTTTAGGAGTGAGATCAATGAACTTAGTTTTATCTCCTGTCATGTGTTTTGAGCATCTGCTATTTAAAAGCCATATTATTTTACTTACGGAAGACTTCATGCATACCTACAAAAACAATTAAAATAATTTTTCTTGGTACCCATGTTCTTTGGGTCCTTTATTTATTAGTATTAGAAGAAATAAGATTCTTTGGTACCCACATGGCCCTAATAGTCATTGTATGTTTTCTTCTAATAGGACAAGCATGATAGTTATGATCATTTCTATTGCAAAAATTACAAATAACATATAACATACTTGAAAAATTTGAGTGATCGTAATAATGTCTTTCTTTGACAAATCTATTTTTAGGAAAAGAATTTTGAAAGTTTGGTTTTGATTTAATGGGTTTATCAAAGAAACTTTTATAGGGTTTGAGTTTTTATTTTGACATGTATCTCAAGCCTACCTTATCAAAAACACATCTTTGATTACCAAGAAGTTTTTCGAAATTTATTTTTCCATTTGTGAAATTTTCAACAATCTTTTCTAAATCAGCTACTTTCTTTTTCTTTTTCAGTTCATCATTGTCATCTTTTGAAACTATATTTTCTTTTCTTAAAACATCAATTTCATTTATTAAAGAAGAATTTTTCTTTTTCAAAGTGGTATACTTAATACCCAATTTTTCAAATTCCTCATATACCTCTTCCAAAACATTTCGCAATTCTTCATAAGAAGGATTTTCAAGATTTGTTACCTCAAGATCATCTTTAGCCATAAGACAAAGATTTGTAAATTCTTCATTACTTGTGTCGCTGTCTGAGCTACTTGAATCATCATCTCATGTAGCTTTCATTACTTTCTTGCCTTTGTATCGATCTTTCTTTAACAATGGACAATCTACATTGATATGTCCTGACTTTTTATATTTATAACAAATTAATGAATCATTTTTACCTGTATCTTTGTTGGAAGATTTTTTGAAAGGTTTTCTTGGAGAAGCTTTATTTTTCAAGAATCTCTTAAATCTTTTTGTGATCATTGCAATCTCTTCATCATTGCTTTCTTCATTTTCATCGCTTTCACTTTCATGAGGAACGGCTTTGAGTGCCAAGCTCTTCTTTTGCTTTCTTTCTTCTTCTCCTCTTTTCAATGTGTACTCATGGGTAATAAGTGACCCGATGAGTTCATTTACTTCGAGTTTTTTAAGATTCTTAGTTTCAAGAATCGCCGTTACTTTTGATTCCCAACGTTTTGGTAAGGAGTTGAGAATTTTCTTTACTATCTCTAAACTGGAATAAATTTTACCAAGAGAAGTCAAACTATTTATAATATTAGTAAAACGAGTATACATAGAAGAAATAGATTCATCATCATTCATTTTGAACATTTCATATTCATGCGTAAGAATATAAATTTTTGATTCTTTGACTTGTGAAGTTCCTTCATAGGTTACTTCCAAGTTGTCCCAAATTTCCTTTGCTGTCCTGCAAGTCATTATTCTGTTAAATTCATTACCATTGAGAGCATTATATAGAAAATTCATAGACATTACATTCACAGTATAAAGTCTATCGTCTTCGTGATCAAACTCTTCCTCTTCCTTTTTGACCTTTACTCCATCAATAGTTTTTGTTGGAATATAAGACATTTACAATACATTTCCAGATTTCTCGACCTTAAGACTGAAGAAATATTCTCATTTTAGCTTTCCAAAAAGTATAATTATCTCCACAAAATAGTGGAGGTCGACTGCTAGATTGACCTTCAGCGAAAGTAGCTGCAATATTAGCCATATGATCTTAACTCAACAAATAATTAATCTTATAACAGAGCCCTTGCTCTGATACCAATTGTTGCCCAGATGACTAACATAAGAGGGGGGTAAATTTGATTATATTATAAAAATTAACATGTATAAATCAAATACACAATATAAAATATGAACAGAATATAAAACAGTAAGAAATGTAAAGAGTAGGGTAAGAAGAAGCAAACTCAATATTTTTATGAGGTTAAGCCCTACAGCCTACGTCCTCGCCTCAAACTACCTCTTGAGGATCCCAAATTCACTATTCAATCTCCTTTAGGTAGAGATAGAAACCTATTACACCTTTGAGCAGCACCGCTCCAAAGAATCTGCGTAGAACACCCTCTACAGTTCCAATCACCTCACACTTAGTAATTCAACTATTCCCTGTGTAGAATACCTTCTACACACACAAGGGTTATACGCACCCTCTTACTGATATAAGAGTTGATAGTGAGTAGACTATCAAAGTACACTCCTCAATGAGTGAGATAGAAATAATACAGCGCAACCTATATCTCTCTAAAAAAGAATAAGAATTAAGATTCAAAACTTTAGAAAACAGAGAATGAGAGTTTTGAAAGAATGATGCAAAACTTAGTAATTGATGTGTAAGCTCTTGTTATGACTTTTGCAAAACTCAAGTGAGCTATTTATAGGAAAATGAGTCTTCAATTTCAAATTTGAAAAGATTCACATGTCAATAAGAGTACTATTCACTTTTCAAAAAATTCAAATAAAAACATTTCCTTTTTGCATTTGTAAAAAACAACTCCATTCATTTTTCAAAGAAATCAAACCTAATTTTTTACTTTTCATACATGACAAAATGAGCATAATTTATTTTTCAAACCAAATCATCTTCTTTTTGCATATGTCAAAAAAACACACAACCACCCTTTAAGATTTTCAAACAAAATCATCTACTTTTTGCATATGTCAAAAAAACACACAACCACCCTTTAAGATTTTCAAACAAAATCATCTACTTTTTGCATTTGTCAGAAAAACACACCACCCCCTTCAAAACTTTCAAACAAAATATGCACATGTCAAATATGATAATCAATCATCTTATAGATTCAAAATTTTATATAAAAAATATAATTTTCGAAATTATTTTGTTTGATGATGTTATGCACATGTGAAAAACATAATTTTTAAAACTAAGACATTTAAAAATGTCTTGCATGTGTGAAAAAAATAATTTGATGTTTTATGAGAAAAAAGAGTAATTTGGAGCCATAATCCAATTTCGAATTTTATCAAGAGATGTACAAAAATAATCTATGAGCTTCATTTGTAGACTTGTTCTTTTATGCTTGATGTGCGCTTCGCTCCATTGCGTAAATAATTTGAGCTTTAGACTTGAATTTATTTGTTATCATCAAAATTCATACGTAGATATGAAATTTGAAACCTTGGATTCAACACTTATATACTAACTATTACATATTATACATATACTATAATTATTCACTTAAGTACTTAATTAACTAACATATTATTATAAATTATATTCAATATATATGTATAAATGATTAGACATAAATAAGTGAATTATAGATTACATATTTAATTTTTAAGATAATTATGTTTATGTTATTAAATTTAATATGCATAGAAGTATGTGTGTGTGTAAAAATACTAATGTATAGAAAAAAGAATTATATATATTCATAATTTATAGACGAGTTCTAATCGAATCGAGCTAACGAACTGAGTTGAGTCTGAATGAGCGAGCCTTAAAATGAGTCGAATCGAGTTTAATTGAATATGTGTTATTTACTAATCGAACGAGTTTCTACTTTCACAATTGAACTTTTTTTTTTACGAGTCGAGTTCGATTCGAATTTAGTGGAGCGAGTATCGGACGAGCAATCGAGTAGTTAGGTTCATTTACAATCCTACCTGCTACATCTGACTCCCTTACCATCTTCTCATCCTTATTTTCACGTTTTAATATATTATAATAAATTATATTTATAATTATAGATGTATAAATATAATGTAATTATTTTTTAAAAATTAAATAAATGTATAATTCACATAAAATAACTAATTTTTAATAAAATTAATATTTTTTTAAAGCGAGTATTCAATGCTTATCCGCTTCACAAGAGCTATGATCGGGCCCATCGAGGGATGGGACAAAATCCTAGCACGCACAAAAACAAAAACCGGACGAATCCCTAGTAAAAGCGAAAAAAGCGTCATGTCACGTCAGTAAATATCAATTCCTTCTTTGTTTAATAGTGATATTTTAATTTCTAATCATAATGACAATAAATAATACAGATTCTTAATTGATTAGGTGATCTTAGTCCTAATTTGCGTGGCAATGATATCCGAAACTTATCAACAAAATAATATTCTGAATTCCGGATTTTCAAAATGAAAAATTATAAAGTATATGCCTACCTGGTTAACACGTAAACCAATTTTTTTTTTTAATTTTTTAATTTTAATTTTAATTTTTATCAAAAGTTGCGCTTAAGTCTATACCTACCTAACACGTTTATAGAGACAGAAATAATGAAAAATGCTATTTATCCTATTTTCAAATATTTCGATCTGATCCTGTTTTTAATTTTATTTTTTTTGTTTTTTTACGTGAGTTTTAAATAAATATTTTTAAATAATATTATAATTTTTTTATATTTTTTAAAAATATTTAAAAATATTAAAAAAATCATATAAAAAACAAAAATATTTATTTAAAACTCATGTAAAAAAAACTGAAAAATAAAATAAAATTAAAAACAGAATGAGATCGAGACTTTTGAGACCTGCCCAACACATAAATAAATGAATACCTAACGTTTATAGAGACAGAAACATATAAATAAATACCTACCTAATAAAGTACGTTTGATCTGTCGACTGTGAGCTGCTAAAAAAACCCATAAAAAAAATAATAAAAAGATCTGTGAGATGGGTCTATGGGTGGGTTCTGTGACATCTTGATAAGGACAAGTTATGCATGGGACTTCGTTATTTGAAAAAGAAATATTTTTATTCTTTAAAAGATATTAATAAAAACTTAATTATATCGTTAATTAATTTTTTTAAAATATAAGTTATATAATTTGATTTGAGACATTACAAATTTTATTATAGCTTATTTCAATTAAAAATATAAGATTTAAATTGTATTACCTATTACTGATAAGTTCAATAAAAATATTAGATATTTAAGAAATATAGTTTGTGATATTTCGATAAAAATAAATGATGTATGAGATCTCATATTATTTAAAAAGGAAAAATTTTTATTTTTTATAAAATTTTAACAAAACTTCAATTATATTACTGATTAATCTTTTTAAAATATAAATTATATAATTTAGACTTTTTATTAAAACGTTACAAATATTGAACATGTGTGTATATATATATCAATCTCTCTACGTTCTTAAAAAAAAAAAAAAGTAAATTACATTCTATTCATTAATAACAAGATATTATAAATAAATTAAAAAAATATATTATAAATTAAATTAAATAATGATATGTAATTCTCTAATGCAATAAAAATAATTGGCATATTTTAATCATACTTTTACAAGTCTCTCTACGTTCGTCTTCCACAGCTGAGCACTACTTTTAGAGGCGGTTGAATTTGAAACGTACAGCCCCTCATTCGTCCTTTCAAATTTTTCTTTTTGATAATAACTTCAGTTCTATTCAATATATTTTAAATAAGTCTCTAATAATAATAGAGCGGTGCTAATGGTGTAAATTTTTATATATTCTTAAATAGTTTTTTAAAGAATGTGTTCCGAATGGTATAAATTTTCTTTTTAATTTTTCTTCATTCATTTTTTATATATTCTTAAATATTTAAAAAATAAAAAATTATATTATTATTAAAAAACTTACTTAATCACTACATTAAAAAAAAAAATTAAAAATTAGAACAAATTCGATACATAAAGCATTTCTCATAATAATATGTTAAAAAGAACTCATAAAAGTTCAAACTTTCATTGCGTTTTATAGGTGTAAATGGTATTTCTATTGTCCAACGCTAATAATTATCTTATATTTGATTGTGATCCAATAGTCTGTTGACACTTATAAAGTGGTCCAATAGCCTGGTGACACATCTGTGAAGGCAGCATGCGCTCTGGTGAAGAGAAGCATGTGCCGAGCTCATGATGCTATTAGCTGGATCCCATTTTATGTTAAGCCGCTCGATCAAAAACACATGTAGTCATCTTGTTATCTGTATATATGTGTGTGTATGTGTGTGTGTAAGATGAGATAAGAGACAGGTCGAGTCATTTTGTCACTTGTATATTTTGAGATCTTTCGAGAAAGAGACACATTCCAAAGGGAGAAACTAGGATTTCCTAAAGTTTCTTTGTGCGAGAAAAACAATGAGTTTTTTCACTGATTTTGGGCTCAAGGATCCTGTATAAAGTCGTACTGAAGCTCTGTTGTGAAGATCAATAATCAATAAGATACTCTGAGGTTGTTCCTGTCGTAGATATAGACCATTAGAGTCGAATTATGCAATCTTCTGTGTTCTTTCTATTTTCTTGCTTTATTACATTATATTCTTGTGATTTCTTGTTTAGTTTTCGATTACAACATATCTCTATATTTTAATCTGTACAAAGCTTCTTGTATCAAATCTTTGGATTGTTTGAGTTTTGTGTCAAAGACTCGTGTTTTTAAAAAACATAACAAGTGGTATCTGGAGCCTAGATTCTATAAGGATCACAAAGTTAAATATTGAGAAGTTTAATGGAAAAAATGACTTTGGGTTCTGGAGGATCAATATGAGGACACTGCTTGTTCAACAAGGCTTGCATGATGCTCTCCTTGGTGTGAAAAAGGGCTCCTCCTCAAAAGAGGGAGGAAAAGAAGTTGTCTAGAAAGACATCCTCCAAAAAGCTCATAGTTCCCTAATCCTTTCTCATGAGAACAAAGTCTTAGAAGAGGTTGTCAATGAAAATACTGTTGTGGGTAACTAGTTAAGATTAGAAAACATTTATATGACTTAGTCCCTATCTAATAATATTTTTAAATAATATTATAATTTTTTTATATTTTTTAAAAATATTTTAAAATATTAAAAAAATCATATAAAAATACAAAAATATTTATTTAAAACTCATGTAAAAAAAAACTGAAAAATAAAATAAATAAAAAACAGAATGAGATCGAGACTTTTGAGACCTGCCCAACACATAAATAAATGAATACCTAACGTTTATAGAGACAGAAACATATAAATAAATACCTACCTAATAAGGTACGTTTGATCTGTAGACTGTGAGCTGCTAAAAAAATCCATAAAAATATAATAAAAAGATCTGTGAGCTGGGTCTATGGGTGGGTTCTGTGATATCTTGATAAGGACAAGTTATGCATGAGACTTCGTTATTTGAAAAAGAGATATTTTTATTTTTTAAAAGATATTAATAAAAACTTAATTATATCATTAATTAATCTTTTTAAAATATAAGTTATATAATTTGATTTGAGACATTACAAATTTTATTAGAACTTATTTCAACTAAAAATGTGAGATTTAAATTGTATTATCAATTACAGATAAGTCCAATAAAAATATTAGACATTTAAGAAATATAGTTTGTGATATTTCGATAAAAATAAGTGATGTATGAGATCTCATATTATTTAAAAAGGATAAATTTTTATTTTTTATAAAATTTTAACAAAACTCCAATTATATTACTATTTAATTTTTTAAAATATAAATGATATAATTTAGACTTTTTATTAAAACGTTACAAATATTGAACATGTGTGTATATATTATCAATCTCTCTACGTTCTTAAAAAAAAAAAAAGTAAATTACATTCTATTCATTAATAACAAGATATTATAAATAAATTTAAAAAATATATTATAAATTAAATTAAATAATGATATGTAATTCTCTAATGCATTAAAAATAATTGGCATATTTTAATCATACTTTTACAAGTCTCTCTACGTTCGTCTTCCACAGCTGAGCACTACTTTTACAAGCGGTTGAATTTGGAACGTACAGCCCCTCATTCGTCCTTTTAAATTTTTCCTTTTGATAATAACTTCAGTTCTATTCAATATATTTTAAGTAAGTCTCTAATAATAATAGAGCGGTGCTAATGGTGTAAATTTTTATATATTCTTAAATAGTTTTTTAAAGAATGTGTTCCGAATGGTATAAATTTTCTTTTTAATTTTTCTTCATTCATTTTTTTTATATTCTTAAATATTTAAAAAATAAAAAATTATATTATTATTAAAAAACTTACTTAATCACTACATTAAAAAAAAAATTAAAAATTAGAACAAATTCGATACATAAAGCATTTCTCATAATAATATGTCACAAAGAACTCATAAAAGTTCAAACTTTCATTGCGTTTTATAGGTGTAAATGGTATTTCTATTGTCCAACACTAATAATTATCTTATATTTTATTGTGATCCAATAGTCTGTTGACACCTATAAAGTGGTCCAATAGCCTAGTGACACACCTGTGAAGGCAGCATGCATTCTGGTGAAGAGAAGCATGTGCCGAGCTCATGATGCTATTAGCTTGATCCCATTTTATGTTAAGCCACTCGATCAAAGACACATGTAGTCATCTTGTGATATGTATATATGTGTGTGTATGTGTGTGTGTAAGATGAGATAAGAGAGAGGTCGATTCATTTTGTCACTTGTATATTTTGAGATCTTTCGAGAAAGAGAGACATTCCAAAGGGCTAGGGTTTCCTAAAGTTTCTTTGTGCAAGAGAAACAATGAGTTTTTTCACTGATTTTGGGCTTAAGGATCCTGTATAAAGTCGTACTGAAGCTCTATTGTGAAGATCAATCATCAATAAGATCTTTGAGGCTGTTCCTGTCGTAGATATAGACCATTAGAGTCGAACTATACAATCTTCTGTGTTCTTTATATTTTCTTGCTTTATTACTTTATATTCTTGTGATTTCTTGTTTAGTTTTCGATTACAACATATCTCCATATTTTAATCTGTACAAAGCTTCTTGTATCAAATCTTTGGGTTGTTTGAGTTTTGTGTCAAGGACTCGTGTTTTTAAAAAACATAACAAGTGGTATCTGGAGCCTAGATTCTATGGGGACCACAAAGTTAAATATTGAGAAGTTTAATGGAAAAAATGACTTTGGGTTCTGGAGGATCAATATGAGGACACTACTTGTTCAACAAGGCTTGCATGATGCTCTCCTTGGTGTGAAAAAGGGCTCCTCCTCAAAAGAGGAAGGAAAAGAGATTGTCTAAAAAGACATCCCCCAAAAGACTCATAGTTCCCTAATCCTTTCTCATAAGAACAAAGTCTTGAGAGAGGTGGCCAATGAAGATACTGTTGTGGGTAACTAGTTAAGATTAGAAAACATTTATATGACTTAGTCCCTATCAATAGACTGCACTAAAAACTAGACTTTACACTTTCAAGATGATCCTTGGAACACCTACAGGACAACATCTTGATGAGTTCAATAAGATCATATTAGAATTGGCTAATAAAGACATTAAGGTGGAGGATGAGGACCAAGCCATCCTCCTAATGAGTTCTTTGGACTTTTCAAACTTGAATCTAAAAGAAACCATGATGTATGGCAGTGACTCATTGACCCTAGATGAAGTACAATTTGTGCATCATGCTAGGGACTTACAGAATAGAGTGAATACCAAACAGGATCATGGGGAAGGCCTGTCTGTTAGGGGTAGAATAGAAAAAGAGAGAAAAAATGGGTAAAATTGAAAACAAGAAAAATAGGTCTAAGTCGGAAGGAAAATAATTTAAATATTTTCTTTGTCACAAGGAAGGGCATTTTAAGAGGGATTGCCCTGAAAGGAAAATAAACCTTGGGAACAAGACTAAAGAGGCAGGGGATACCTTTGTGGTATTAAAAGGTTATAAGAGTGCTGAGGTACTCACTGTAAGTGAAGTAGATTCAAAATTAGAGTAGGTATTGGACTTTGGTTGCTCCTTTAATATTTTTTCCATCAAAGATTGGTTTGAGACATTCTCTAAGTTAAATGGGGCACATGTCATCTTAGAAAACAATAAATCCTGCAAAATTATGGGCATAGGGTCAATTAGACTAAAAATGCATGATGGTATGGAAAGACTTTTAAGGGAGGTCAAGTTTATATCTGAATTGAAGAGAAACTTAATTTTTCTTAGCATGCTTGACCAATCAAGCTGCACTTTCAAATCTGAAGCAGGGGTTCTTAGGGTTACTAAAGGATCTTTAGTTGTTATGAAAGGGTGATAAAAAATGGGTTATATACACTACTTGGAAAAACTGTAGCTGGGGAAGCATCCCCAGTACAGAACACTTTAGAGAATAAGTCAGTATTATGGCATAGGAGACTTGGACATGTCAGTCAAATGAGACTTTTGGAGTTGTAAAAGCAAGGGTTACTGAGTGAAGAAAACTTGGGAAACTTGCTTTTCTGTGAAGACTATATTTATGAAAAGGCAAAGAGGATCACTTTTAAGTCAGCAACACACAATACCAAACAAACCCTAAACTATGTCCATTTTGCTCTTTGGGGACCTGCAATAGTAAATTCATACAGTGGAGGGAGCTATTTCCTCTCCATAATTGATGATTACTCAAGTAAATTCTGTATATACATCTTTAAATATAAGAATGATACCTTTGAAAGGTTTAAGGAGTGAAAATCTTTAGTGAAAAATCAAGTAGGTAGAAAATTGAAGACTTTAATGACTGATAGTGGTTTAGAGTTTTTGTCAAATGATTTTAATCATTTTTGTCAAAAGGAATGGATTCTTAGACACATAACTGTGAGGGAAACTTCTCAACAAAATAACTTAGCTGAAAGAATAAATAGGTCTATTTTAGAGAGGATAAGATGCATGTTGTCCAATTTAGGACTGCCCAAAACATTTTGGGCAGAAGTTGCCACAACAACAGTTCATTTAATAAACACCCATCCTTTATAGTAGGGTTTGAAGCCCCACAAGAAACCTCTTTGCTATGATTACTTAAGAGGTTCTAGATGTGTAGCTTATTCACATTAAAAAAACAGACAAATTGGAACCTAGAACCCTTAATTGTATCCTTGTAGGGTATCCTGAAGGGGTTAAGGGTTATGAGTTTTGGATAGATGAACCTGGAAGGCATAAATGCATTGTAAGTAGGGATGTAACATTTAATGAGTCACAAATGGCTTGGTACAGGGAGACAGTGTTAACTACAATATAGATAAGTCCTTAGAGGAATTACAATTTGGGGTGGAGCAAGTTAAAACCTATGATCCAGAAATTGGCCAAGACAGTCAGTGGCTTTGAGGAAGAAATATTAAGGGACTTGGATCAATTTGTAGTTAGCTCTTATAATTTGGTATGTGATAGACAAAAAGGGGTTATTAAACCACCACAAAGGTATGACCAAGTTAAACTTACAGCTTTTGCCCTAACTGTAGCTGATGAAATTTTTTATATCATGAACCTAGATCTTATAAAGAGGCTGTGGCAAATAAAGATTCTTCCAAATGGATACTTGCCATACATCAAGAGATGAAGTCTCTTAATAAGAATAAAACTTGGATTTTAGTGCCTAAACCTAAAGGGGTCAAACTAGTTGGATCCAAATGGATGTATAAAAGAAAGGAAGGCATACTGGGGGTAGAAGAGACTAGTTATAAGGCAAGGCTTGTAGCCAAATGATTTACACAAAGAGAGTGAATTATATTTTAATGAAGTTTTCTCTTTAGTAGTTAAACATAGCTCAATTAGGCTACTGCTTGCTTACACTGCGTATGAAAACTTGTATTTAGAACAATTAGATGTTAAAACTATTTTCTTGCATAGAGAATTTGAAGAAGAAATTCATATGCAACCTCCTAAAAGTTTTACTAATGAGACTAAAATTAATCAAGTGGGTCTTCTTAAAAAATCATTATATGGCCTTAAACAGTCACCTAGATAGTGGTATAAGAGGTTTGATACACACGTGATTAGTAATAACTTTACGAGAAACTGTTATGATAGTTGTGTCTATTACAAGGAAGAAAAAGGAATCTTTGTTTATCTTTTACTATATATAGATGATATGCTAGTGGTCTATAAAGACACTAGTCTAATTGAACAAGTTAAATGCATGTTGAAATCTGAGTTTAAAATGAAGGAACTGGGCCCTGCCAAGAAAATTTTTAGAAATGGAAGTTGAAAGGGATAGAAAGGAAAGAGTTCTACACATGTCCCAGAAAACTTACATTTCTAAAATTCTTAAAAGATTTTGTATGGATCATGTAAAACCATTTAGCACACCCTTAGGCTAGCATTTTAAACTGTCTATAGATCAAGCTCCTAAAACAGAATTAGACATTAATTATATGCAACAAATTTCCTATGCTAGCATGGTGGATAACATAATGTATGCAATTGTCTGTTCTAAACCTGATCTGACCTTTGCTGTGATTATTGTTAGTAGACTTATGGGGAACCCTGGAAAATCCCATTGCCAGGCTATTAAATGGGTTTTGAGCTACCTAACTGGCACCACTTATTTAGGACTCAATTTTGAAAAAAATGTTGTCATAGGATATGAATTAACTAGGTTTGTAAACTTTGACTTTGTAGGAAATTTAGACATGAGGAAGTCCTTAACAGGATATATGCATATTGCTTCTGGGGAGTAGTTAGTTGGAAATCACACTTACAATCTATTGTGACATTGTCCACAACAGAAGTTGAGTATATAGCCTTAACAAATGCAATAAAAGAGGCCATATGGTTAAAGGGTATTGCGAATGAGCTAAGTATTTTTAATGGTATTATCACTGTACACTGTGATAATCAAAGCACTCTACACTTAGCTAAAAATCAGGATTATCATGAGAGGTTCAAACATATAGATATAAGGCTTCATTTTGTCAGTTTGTTAAGGATGTTATAGAGTTTAAGGTGGTAGGTGTGGAGAAAGTCCCAATTGAGGATAATCCCTCGATATGATGACTATATCTCTCCCATGGTGTAAATTCAGACACTATCCAAACTTAGTTGGTATGGAGTTTGGAGTCTGTCCCTAATAGGGCAACAATGTAGGAACAACCAATGAGGAGGTTTGATGGAAACTTGGTAAATAAATGATTGCCAAGGTGGAGAATTGTAAATGGTATTTCTTCTGTCAAACATTTATAATTATCTTCTATTTTATTATGATCCAATAACCTCGTGACACTTGTGAAGTGGTCTAATAGCCTGGTGACACCTGTGAAGGCAGCATGCATTCTATTGAAGAGAAGCATGCACTGAGCTCGTAATGCTGCTAGCTGGATCCCATCTTGTGTTAAGCCACTCAATTGAAGACACGTGTAGTCATCTTGTTATCTATATAAATATATATGTGTGTGTGTGTGTGTAAGATGAGATAAGAGAGAGATCGATTCATTCTGTCACTTGTATTTTTTGAGAGCTTTCGAGAAAGAGAGGCATTCTTGAGGGAGAAACCAGGGTTTCTTAGGCCTTCTTTGTGTGAGAGAAATAATAAGGTTTTTCATTGATTTTGGGCTCAAGGATCTTGTATAATGTTGTACTGAAGCTCAATTGTGAAGATCAATCATCAATAAGATACTCTGAAACCGTTCTCGTCGTGGATATAGATCATTAGGGTTGAATCATGTGATCTTATGTGTTCTTTCTATTTTCTTGCTTTATTACTTTATATTCTTGTGATTTCTTGTTTTGTTTTCGATTACAACATATCTCCATATTTTAATCTGTACAAAGCTTCTTGTGTCAAATCTTTGGGGTGTTTGAGTTTTGTGTCAAGGACTCTTGTTGTTAAATAACATAATAATAGGAATAGAAGAAAATTTTTGATTCCCTCTCTTTATAAACAAACTGTACTAGATCAAACAAAGTTATTGAGTGGAATAAATGAATATTAGAAAAACTAAAACAAGGAGAACATGCAATCGTGGGATGGTGAATGGGTATGGTGCCATCTCCCGACAAATAAAAGGTAGAAATATTGCAAACAGGGACATAATCAGGATTTGGCACTTGGAGAGGCAATCGACAAAGTGTATAGTATTTATAAGTATAAATAATGTGTATTTTTTACATATGAGTATATATGAAAAAAATAATCATACGTCATAAAATTATAAAAAAAAAACATGTCTATAAACCATCAGGCCTCTATGACTTTTAAGTTTGCAATTTTGCAAATATATAGCTGTAGGGCCATAAGGCCAGTAACTCGTAAGACTTCTAAGCATGTAAGACTTGAACTTTTAGAACTTCTGAGTTAGCAAATATATAGTGGTCGCCCGTAGCTTGTAGTCCCATAAGACTTGAACTTCTAAGTTTGCGATTTGCAAATATATCAACACAAAAAGAATTTGCAAATATATAGCGTAACTCAGCATAAAAAATATAATTTTCTAACGATGTCCATCAATGAAAATAAATCTAATGATTGATGAAGCTTATTTGATGATATTTGCACTTACATGTCTTCACTATTGTATGTTTGAGCTTAAGGGGAATCAATGACGGAGCTAATTGCCTATTCGGGGCAATTAGAACTGAGATTTAGATGAAATACCCATAAGCTCACGGGCTCAATGGAAGAAAATCTGACAAAGCTGATGAAGTTGTTAAGGAGTTTGAGGGGTTTGATGAAATTGTTAAGGAGTTTCAAGGGTCTGAATCGTCTGAAGAAGCTAATGAAATTGTTAAGGAGTTAAGTGGGGAAATCTTATTGGTAATCGCTGTCTGTTCGAACAAATACTCGAAAGAAATGAAATCTTGTGGATTGCACAACCTACACTGATATCGTGTTGCGAGTTATGTGGTACTTTCAGACTTATGAATATAGTTATTGCCTGTTGGTTCTCGATGTCAAATGATTATGGACCAGACATTCGGACATATGAACATGTAGTAACAGTGCTTTACTGACTCACAACAAAAATGGTACAAGGAGAGCTGCATGAATTGCACAACAGACATTTTTTAGGTACCCTTTAGACTCTACATCAAAGCAGTTCATATCTTGTGCTGGGGATAATTCCAGAAAAAACTTTGTAGGTAAGAGAAAGTTTTTACTTTTATATATACTATATTAATGTTTTAAAAAAATTGGGGGGTGCTAGCTCCCCTAAGATACATGTAGTTCCACCCCTGATTGCAGAATCGAAACAAAGAGAATATGTATGGTGCGATAGTTCCTTTTGTTTGGACTGCTGCAAACTATGGGTGCATTAGTCTAGATTTGCCATTGGGTTGCTCTTCCCTTGGTATGGCATGCGACTGGTTTTTTCTCTCTTCTTTCTTATGGCTTTTTAGGATTAATTAAATATCATTTTAGTGTGGTGTAATGCATAATAGATAAATAAATTATTGACTTTCCATATTTCGATAAGGGTGCATCTTAAGTAGGTGAGGCTAGCAACACCATTTTGCTAGCTCACCAATCAGTGACTGCCACATCAGTGAGTTCTCACTTACAGAAATGAAATCGGCTACACATGAAATTGCCTTCTTCCTCTAGATTCGATTTCTCCCTTGCAGGCCACCATCTCAATCCCTCCATATCTCTACACACAATGCCGGCGTTAGGTCATGTAGCCCACCATCTCTGACCACCACCTCCGATGCCCACCACAGGAAATCAAAGAAATATGCTTGGCTACACAGGAAATCAAAGAAAGAAACATTCCGAAAACAAAGCAAAAGGCAAGGTTTTTCATCTTCTTTGGGCTAGTAGCAGACCTGAGACTAGATGCAAGAAAGATCACATCTCAAATGTAAATTAGAGCACATTCCATCGAAGCATTTTGTGAGGCCTAATTCAGATTTCATAATCCGACTGTTCGCACCATCGTGAAGCATTTAGAGCACAATCCATTTGAAGAAGAAATAAAAACAGGGCGTAGCCATGGATCACGATCTCGTTCCTCCTTCGTCAACAAGTTCCTCACTGGAAATGGCCTCAAGAGGCTAAGAGAGGGGTGGAGGGTGGGAGGCTAAAGGGGAGAGAGGTGCAAATACCTCTCTCCCCTCCATTATCCGTCTTGAGGCATTTTAACTTCTTACATATTTCTCTTTTTTTCATGTCATGAAAGTTTTTGAACGGTTCAAAAACTTGATCTTTCATTTTCAAGAAATACACTTGCACTTTTCGTGAAATATCATCGATAAAAGTAACAAAATATCTATTACCTCCAAGTGATTTGACTTCAAAGAGGTCGCAAACATCAGACTATACCAGGCTGAACAATTCTGATATTTTTCCAGCAAATGTCTGGAACAATACTCTATGTTGTTTATCAAACAAACATAATTCACAAGAGTTGAGAGCAATACATTTGTTTATTGTGATAAATGCTTTCATTGCCAGCGTAAACAACCATTTCTCTCCCATATGGCCGAGTCTCTAGTGCCACAAGTTTGGTGATACCTCATCTTCAGCTACTTTGAGGTTATTAGCAATAATCTTTGCACTAGATTTGTACAAACTGCCACAAATGTGTCCACGAGCGACAATCATTGTTCCTTTCTTTAGCTTCCAAGCATTGTTGTTGAATATGCTCTCATAACCCTATTGATCAAGGGTTCTTTTAGATATCAGGTTGAGCCGGAGATCGGGTACATGCCGAACGTCCTTTAATACCATGGTACAAACAACGGTTGTTTTTATTCTAACATCTCAAATGCTCACAATCCTTGATAAGCTTGAATTATCCATTATGACTGTGCCAAAGTCTCCAGATTTGTAGGTGGTGATGAAATCTTTATAAGGTGTGACATGGTAAAATGATGTTGTATCTATCACCCACTCTGTCTCCTAACTTGAAACATGTAGGCAAGATTCTTCACCAGCGGAAAGAAATGCACAATATCCAAGAAGTGTCACTACATCTTTGCCTTCTTCCTGCTTTGCCTTGCTGCTGGATTAATTTTGCTCTCGTTATAGCTTTCGGCATTCTTTTTTGAAGTAGCCTTAATACCACAGTAAAAGCACTTTTTCTTTTTCTTTCGCTGACTACCGTGAGTTTGGGATATACCTTTGCCCTTACTCCCGTTTCTTTCTCGGCTTATTCGTCTACTATTTCTCTGCTGCCTTCATTTAGTTACAAAGGCATCTGTCTAGTCTCCTCTAGCCTCCTTTCATTTGGCCTCTTCATTAAACAAGGCTTCCATACCATTGACGTGATGAGCTTTTCATCTAGAGTTGAATTATTGAAGAAGACAACTAGCATTTTTTAGCTGTTTGGTAAAGAACTGGGAAGTAGTAAAGCCTTTTCTTCATCTTCGAGTTTGAGATCTACAGTCGCAAGTTGATTCACCAAGTTCTGAAGCTCGTTGGTATGCTCGGCTACTGAGATGCCACATTTTAGCTTTAGGTTGACAATGCGTCTCATCAAGATGCCTTGTTCTAGGCCGTTTTCGCCTGGGACATATTCTCCAGCTTTTGAAGTCCCAGCTTTTAAGTTGACAAGGTGTCTTATCTGTTTCCTGTGTAACATGATGAAAGACACTATAGTCAATCCATTGCCAGATATGAGCAATAGTTTTCTTGTTCATCTTTTGCCAGTCATTTTCCGCCACATTGTCTAGTTGTTTGCCTTTTTCTTCAATTGAGTTGAACAAATCTTTACAATTAAGGAGATCTTTCATTTGTAGTCTTTAAAGTGTGTAGTTTGTTGCTGTTAACTTGATTATCGCACCTACTCTTAAATCCTATATTGGTTCGACCTTAACTTGTGCTTTGAATGGCCTTTTTTTTTTTTTAATGTTCGGAGTTGAATTTTAACAAGAGGATGTCACTGTTGCGTCTAAAATGAATAAAAACCTTGGAAACACACCGACCTAGTCCCAAAATGATTAGATTTGCACCAAAACTTGCAAAAAATGAAAATTAGAATATTCTCACCGTTGCCAGAATATTCTACCAGAATATTCCTTCTAGACCGTTTTGGTGGACCCTGGTCAAAAGTGGGTCATGGGTTGAATGGTCTGGCCCAACGCATGGCTGCCACTCATCTTCTACCTCTAGAGCGCTTGGCCGACGTGTGACGTAGGTCCCCAAATGTTGATCAATGCGCACGGCATCTTCTGACGTCTTGTTGGGGGCCTCGGTCTAGCCCCCAAATAATGGGGGTCCTCTCCACGCCCGTCTCCTCGTATTAACCGATCACGTCTCGTTGGTTTGGGCACTTTTCTAACTTTCTTGAGTTCCTATGGTAATGAGGTTATGTTGTTTAAGGGTGAATTTGGGTTGAGTAGGGAGATGTGGTGGTCTAAGTGGTAGATTAGAGTGGAAAATGGTTCAAAAGAATGACCTGTGGGTGGGCTTATGTGTTGGAGTCTCTTGGATAAGGTATATGACTCACAAGATGTAATGTGACTAGGGTTTTAGTGGTCGCTTATTGGAATTTCGAGATTAATAATTATGGTTAGGGTTTTGGTCATTTGGATAAGGTAGTGGATGCATGAGGCTGGGCTAGGGTTGCAAGAGTGTTTTGGCTAGGGCTAGGACTGGAAATTTGGCTAGGTTTTTGGTTGTAAGACTAATCCTTAATTGGTGGGAATTTGAATTTCAAATGTGTAGGGGTTGACTGAATATGGTTGGTAGGGATATGGATTTAATTTGATTGGAGATATGATTGGTTTTAAATGGATTTGATTGAGTCAAATAAGGGATAATTAATCAATCAAACTAATTATAGAAAGATATGGTGGGTGAGGTGGCAAGAAGGTTTCGGCCAAGTTAATGGGGATATGGCTGAGTATCGTCTTAAGGGATTTTGTAGTTATTTTGGTCAGGTTTGATTGGGATTGTGTTTGGATTTTGATTATAAGATGATTCAGAAATTGTGGGGATTGATGGATGACCGAATATAGGTAAAATGGTAGGGAGATTTGGGTTGACTTGGTTCATGGAATATTTGATTTAATCAAATAGTTGATCATTGATCAATCAAATAAGCTATGGAAAGATATGGAAGGTGATGTGGCAAAGTAAGGTTTCGGTAATGGTATGGAGAGTGATGTCCGGCTAAGGCAATCTTGAAAGACAAATTCCTAAATTGTAGTGAATTTGAATTTCAAATGGGAAATGATATATGGCCGGCTATGTATAGTGGGGATAAGGTGTGGATTTGAATGGGGATTTGATTGGATTGGATAGGATTTAATTGGGTCAATCAAGAGATAATTGATCAATTAAATCAAATAAGGAAAAATATGTGGATGATGTGGCAAGTGGAGGTTTTGGCTAGGTCACTTGTGAGATGGCCGAATATATTGATCTTGAGAGGTTGGGTGGATTTGAATTTGTAAATGATTTGAATTGGTGGGATGTGATGTGGCCGGATATAGGGATTATTGTAGTGGTCGACTAGGGTTATTTTGGGAAGATAAGGTAGGGTTTTGGTTAGGGCTTTTGGGGTTGGCCGAATGGGGTAATGTTGGGAAGTAGGGTTTTGTTTTGGGCAACTAGGGTTGTATAGATAATGTGGTTGAACTTGACTTGCTAGGGCTGGCCGTGTGGTAGTTTTGGAAAAGGGAAGGCTTAATGATCTTCAAGAAAATTGGATGAACACCCAAGCAAATGGATGAACAAGCTAACCACAAGGGCACCAATGTGGTTCAGCCTTCACACTCCAGTGCACTACTCACAATACTTCAACACAACTGCAACTTCCAATGATCTTCAAATAACTCCAAGAACACCAAAAGAACAATTGAAACTAGACTCACACAATGCTTCCACAATAGTTTCGGCTAACACCCTCCAAAAGCAACAAACAACTCTTCAATATAAACAACACAACAACTCACTCACTAACAATTTAGAAATTCACAAGTGGTGTGAATTCCGACACTCACAAGGACATAAACACTCACACAATCACACTTGCACCAAATAATGAAAAATATTTCAAACTTTATTGATAAACAAAATGATAAAAGGATAAGTTGAGACAACACCGATTCACGAATTGCACGACGTATTCCTCTTCAAGGGGATTCACGAATTGCACATCAAGAAACTCAAGTGTTAAGCACCGAAGATAAATCTAAGCCATATAGTGGCCGACCTAACTCTCTCTCAAGAGCACTCCAATATTCAATTCTTCAAATGATCAAAAGATGAAAAACTAATAGGCCTAGAATCTTATTTATAGAGCTTACAAAGTGGGAACTTTCAAAATGTCCTTGACAATTATTTAATTAAATAAAATAAATAAAAACAAATAAACTCAAATGAGTTGGACTTGGATGGCCCATGTGGTCGTGGCTTGCAAGGGGCATGGTGGCTTGGCTGGCCCATGGCATGGGCCATGGCCTGATTGACTTGGTTGGCATGCTTGTTGGCGTGTGGCTGGCCTGGTCCATTGGTGAATAGCTGGCATGGCTTGCTGGCTGGGTGGTTTGGCTTGGTGACATGCGTGTGGCTGGCATGGCTTACTGATGAGTGGCCTACGCATGGCATGGGCTGTGGGGAGCTGAGCATGACCCAGGTTGGCACTGGGCGCTGGGCATGGCCCAAGTTGCTGTTGTGGTGCACGCAGGGGCCTTAGGTGGGTATGCAGGTGGGTGCTGGAGTGTGGTGCACTGTGGTGCACGTAGGGGCATGCGGCACATGGCTGGTGCAGTGATGCATGTAGGGGTGTGAGGTACAAGGCTGCTGCATGGTTGTATGTAGTGAGTGTCATGGGGCCGCACATGTGGGCGTTGGAGCATGGCGTGCTGTGGTGCGTGCAGGGGCATGCGACACATGGTTGGTGCAAGGCTGTGTGTCGTGGGGTGCTCAGAGGACCGAACAGGTGGGCGCGCATAGGTGGCATGCTGTGGTGCATGCAGGCATGCGCCTAATGGGCTGTGCGCTGGGTTGCATGTGGCTGGTAGCCTTGCTAGGGGCCTTGTGCATGTCAAGCCTGGGGCCAAGACACACACATAGGCTGGCTGTGTGGTTGCCGCGGTGCTGATGGGGGTGTGCCATGGCAAGAGCCTTGGCATGCCTACAATGCTGTCAAGTGTGTGCCATGGCAGGGGCCATGGCATGTCTATTAGGCTGTCAGGGGCGTGCCTTGGCAGGGGCCACGACATGCCTTTGGTGCTGTCGGGTGGGTGCCATGGTAGGAGCCATGGCCTGCCTATGGGTGTGCTGGTGGGCTCCTGATGCTGCTTGGCAGGTTGATGGGCTACTGATGGTGTTGGGCAGGCTGATGGGCGCTGGGGTTGCCTGCTGGCTATGTTGGTGGCTTGCTGCTGTTGCTGGACTTATTGATGAGTACTGGGGTTGCCTGCTAGCCAAGCTGATGGGCTGCTAAGCATGTTGCTAGGCACTGGGCTGCTTCTGGGCATGTCATGGCATGTCAGCGGCTATGCCATGGTGCTGTCAAGGCCTAGTTGTGGCACGGTCAAGTGAGAGCAAGTGAGCCACGTCCCAATTGACTTGTGCATGTAATAGCCCAAATTTTCTTAAGATAAATTTTTACTTGAATTTCTTTTTAGAGGAATTTATTGGATATATATATTCTAGAAAAATAGAGTTGGAAATTTAAATGAGAATCTTGAGCTAAGGATAGGTGAAATTATGCATTCTAGAAACTATAATGGAAGGATTTTTGAGATTTGGAACAATGTATCAACTAGAGAAATTCAAGTTGAATTTAGAAGAAGTGGAATTCTCAAAATTTAGAGTATAAATGCAAGAGGAAGTGATAGAACCAAAGATCAAACACTTGGTGCTCGGAATAGGCATTCTCTGATTAAATCGTCGAGGTTTAGTGTAAAGAGCATACGTTACTCATATGAGGTCGAAATGAGGTCATTTCAATTCTTGTAGCATACTAAGAGATAGATATAAAACTTTCATGTTTTAAGTTTTTGAATATTCGGATGGGATCAATAACTTATTTGGGAAACAAGTAGACTGTTCTGGACTGAGCTAAAATGGAACTCGAGTTAGAGAAAATGGATCCAAATTGGACTCTATCCTAACTAAACCAAGAAGTGACCTTCTAGAACATGTTAAGTAGAGTTTTAAGGGGGTTAGCAAGTAGCCAAGTAGGTAAGTAGGTTAGAAGAAGGTTGGGGGCGTTGCACACAGAAGATAAGGCTGGAAATGGAGGTTCATGCATGGTTAGGTGAGATGCCACCTCATCCCTTATCTAATCAGCCCCCTTCTCAACCATTGATCAAATTGGCTATAAAAATATCTCAAATGTTAGCCATTGGATGATAATTTTAGCTGCAAAGCATAAGATCTTTAGGGGGGGGGGGATTAAGCCTAATCATGAGATTTGGAGGATGGACACCTAATGCTTCCAATAGGTAGCCAGTTGCACCATTTCCCCTTCACCTCTCCTTTTCTTTATGTTAGTCGACCACCACCCCTATAAATAGTCATTGGAGAGTATTCTAACTCTCTTTGGAAGCATAACACATGTACCCTTTGAAGAATCCTAAAGGAAAAACCCTTCTCAAGACCCTAAACCTTCACATATATCCTAAGTGAGCTAAGTGAGTGTTTTAAGGAAAAAGCTTGCAAGGATTGGTTTGATCATTTCCAACAAGTTTTAGAAAACTTGTAAGTCCACATTCTACCTTAACTTTAGTATGGAAAATGTTTATTTGAGTGGTTGAACTTTGCATGCTAGTATTGAACTCTTAAAGCCATGATTAAGTGGTAAAATGGAATCTAAGAATATTTTGATTGGTTTTGTTGATGAAATGTGTTATGTATAGTTAGAAAAACCTAAATTTATATTTTAATAAGTAAAAATAAGGTTTATGTGAAAAGATTGCATGTTTTAGGTTGAAAAACCATCAAATCTGAGATTTCGCTCGATTCTCGCTTGACGTTTGGCTCGAGCGAGATTCAGGCTGAGATTTCGCTCGATTCTCGCTTGATGTTTGGCTCAAGCGAGATACAGGGGGGATTTGATATCTCTTGATAAAACGATCATAACTTACTCATTTGATATCGGATTTGGGTGATTTAAAAGGCTGTGGAAAGTTAAGAAAAATATCTAGAACTTTTATGTTTAAGGTTTTGAGAGATAAGGACTAAATAATGGGTGAAATTTCGATTTAAGTGGCAGACTTGAGATTTAGGCAGAGACTTCGCTCAACCCGAGCTCGACATCTGGTTCAGCGAGATTCCCCTGTTACCTAAATCTGAGAGTTTCTTATATCCAATGAATATGTTTTAATATGTAAAGATTATGTGGTAGGTTTTTAAGATAAAGGGGCATAACATGTTTCTAAGAAAATAAGAAACATTCATAAGAATAAGAAAGGAACAACTAAGAATAAGAATTATGAATAAGTTAGTCACGTCATGACGGGGACGGCGAGACGTAACGCTCAGATGACTGACGTGCCGATAAGGACGGTAATTCGTAATGCCTGTCATATGATAAGAGTATTTATTGTCATCACGGGGACGGCGATACGTAACGCCTGTGAGAATGACATGATTAGTAGGGACGACGATACGTAACACCCGCTATACTAAGTTTGTTTCGTGTTAAGACGGGGACAACGATACGTAATATCCGAAAAATTAACTCGAGACTCATCATAATGGGGACAACGAGACATAATGCCCGGATGACTGATGAGTTACATGTAATGGGGACGGCGATACGTAATACCCATTAGAGATAAGAAGTAAATAAGATTTTTTTTTTCTTTTATGAAATTGTGATAAGTTATCATAAGAGTACATACTTGTTTAAGTTAAGTAAAATATAAGCTATGCATAAGTCAGATGGAATATATCTTGAGTTATGTCCTTTTCTCTAGGATTATAAATATTTGCCTATGTCTATGCTCTTTTAATCTAATTGTGTACTTACTAATATTTCTAAGGAAATCTCACTCTTTTGTAGTTTTATATTTCTTTCTTGTATACATAAACTATACACAGGATGTGATGGCTGACAAGAGGAAAACTAAAATGCTGCAGGAGACTCAAGGGAGTCCTGAGGGACTCTCTAGTATTAGTCCCTATGTAGATTTCACTTTTGCATCTTTGGGACTTTCCATATATGACCAGCCGGTGGAGTTTTGACACCACAGTGCACCCGCTTTTATTGAGGATGAGCAACGTATTGGATGCTGCTTGACTTTCAGGTTAGATGATTCTCTGTCTATATATGGGGTTTAGACGACACCACATGGACAATATCTCCAACGAGACTGTTGTCTTAACTTAGATATGTTTCGCTATGAGATGAAATTTCTTGAAGTTAAGAAGGAACCCAAATGGCTATAAGTATGGTCTTTTGAAATGTTTTAGTATTTTGTTAACTTTGATAACTGTTTTGGGCATGTATATATAACATTACAATGCTACATGTAATCTTTAGAAATTTTTATTTTTGAGACCTCATCCGCTATGAATAATACGTTTTAGGTAATATATTCATCAAGTCCTTGATACGTATGAGGGTGAATAGTTTAGTGTTACTTATCCTAACACTTTAATTTACGTTAAATCCCAAACGTAAATTTGGGGCGTCACAATGCATGTCCTCCGAACTTCCTAAGACACGCCCATGACTCTTGAGAGAGTCCTCCATTGCTGGACTTGATATCATAAGTGGTGCCAATTCAAGTGTCCATATGTGTCTAGGGCCTTGAATATGAGCAGATTTTGATGGGGTGCTATCAAGTTTGTTTGAGATGAAATTTTCACCTAAAAACTCTTTTTAAGGCAGGGAATTTGATAGTATTGTCTAAACTTGATTTTGATGAAGCTTCAAAATGGGTGTATTTCAAAAATTTAAAATTTCGGCCGTCTACTGGGTCTAATACCACTTGTTGAAGCCAACGGACACTCACGAATAATATGGGACCAAGATTTTAATGTGGTTCGGCCAACATAGCCTATGTCCACAGAGAGAGGAGATTTTAATCTAACAAACCTACATTACAAGGTTTCTCTCAACTCTCTCAGCACTAATGGTGCTTCATTAATCTCACAAACACATTTTTGCAGCCATTACATGTATTTATAAAGAGATTAAAGTTGGTTTAAGAACAAAAAACCTTAGCCAAATGGCGTTGAAGATCTTCGAACATTTCAACTTCTTGAAACAATTGTCCTTCCACGTTGCTTTCTTTTTTAAGAAAACACAATCCATTTGATATGCTGCCAAGTAGTTTTTCTTCTTCTCTAAGAATTCTTTTTCTTCAAGAAACTGTAATCAACTTCATCAGTTTGAAGTTTCCAAGCCTTATCCGTTTGAGTGTTGATTTCTCAACAATTATAGCATGAAATATTCGTGATTTAGGTATGTTGAATAGTAGATTAAGGAAGATGCTTAGGAAGTTTAAATCGAAAGTTCTTGTACTTTTTGAACCATTTGTGTCTACTGACAGAATATCTTTTTGGATGGGTAATTTAAAGTTTGAACGTTATTTTCTTAATGATGGTCAAGAAGGCAAAATATGGATTTTGTGGAGTAATGAGGCATGAATTTTAGTGGGTTGCCATGACTAAGCAATCGTTAACAATCTGAATTGTTAAAAATAGTATGATTTTGGTGGTCTCCTTTATTTATGCTAAATGCAGTCAAATAGAGAGGAGTGATCTATGGAAGGATTTGGAAAACATCCATAACCAAGGTCTAGTAAACCTTGGCTGGTCTGTAGTGATTTTAACATTATTCAAAGGGATGGAGAATAGATAGAGGGTTGTCCTAGACCTCAAAGGGCTATGGAAGAGTTTAATATGTGTATTCAATAATGTGGTTTGGTTGAAATGAAAACTAAAGGTTGGAATATGTCATGGTGTAATGGGCAAGAGGGGTTGTTTAGAAGCTGGGCCAAGCTGGACAAAAGATTCATAAATTGATTAGATGTATTTTTTTTCTTTTACTAAAACTCAGGTTGATCTAGATCGTACTACTTTTGATCATTCACCATTGATTATCAATCTGGAACAAAATGAATATCTTTAGATATGGAGCTGCACCCTTCTAGTTCCAACAGATGTGGATTGATCACTATCATTTTATGGGTTGTGTGGAAATGGTATGGAAGGAGGGGAGCCTAGGTCTCTACAAGTTGAAGAAACAGAAAGTGGTGTTAAAGGGGTGGAATAAAAAAGTTTTTGGGGGAATGGGGGGCTAATATTGAAGAACTTGAGGATTAGATAGGATCTCTTGAAGAAATGATTCAAAATGGTTATGATGCAGAGGTTGAAGAGGAAATCCTAATCTTGAAGCTAGAACTTTTTGTTTGGACAAGTAGAAAAGAGACCCGCTTGCCTCAAATTGCTAAGCAAAGATGGAAGCAAGAAAGAGATCAAAATTCTTCATTCTTTCATGCTAAGTTGAACAAAGAGAAGCAAAAGTTGATTTCATCTATGGATCTGCATGTGGTATTCTTTTAAGGTCTCATCAAGGAGATATGGATCACTTCCATAGTTTTTTAGGTCAGGTTCATCAAACTGAGATCCCGAATGTATCGAACTTGATCAATCTGATTGTCTTGGATGAGTATAATAGCATGATCATTGCAATTCCAAGTGAGGAGGAGGTTTAAAGATGCTCTGTTTAGCAATCTGACTAACAGTAGTCTTGGACGGGATGACTTTGATTCGAATTTTTAGAAAGCTTGTTGGAATGTTGTCAAAGATGATGCAGTGAAGGCTATTGTTGAGTTTCTTCAAGGAAACTCTCTCCCAAGGTTCTATAACTCTTCGTTTGTGGTTTTTAATTCCCAAAGTTGAGCAGCTAACCAATTTTGATAAATTCATACCTATATATCTTTGTTCAGTGCTATATAAGGTTTGCTTGAAACTGATTGTTTCATGGATGATAACTCTCCATCCAAAGATGACATCTCAAGAGTAAGGTGCTTTTAGTCTTGATAGAAGCATCTTTGAGAACATAAATCTTACTCAAGAAATGGTACTTTTTCTAAATAAAAAAAGTTGATGTAGTAACATAGTGCTTAAAATTGATATGGCTAAGGTGTATGACAGAATAGATTGAGAGTTTTTGATTAATGTCTTGCTTCCTTTGGGTGCTCACCTCAAGTGTGGCTTGATTAGAAATTGTATAACTACTCTTGGACACTTTATTATGATAATCTAAATTACGAAAGGCTTCTTCCAAGTGGCAAGAGGGTTAAGGAAAGAAGATTCTCTTTTCCCATATTTATTATTGTTATGTAAGAAGTCTTATGAAGGATCTTGAAAACTCAATTATCATAACAGTGTATCAGTAGTCTCTCTTGAGTCCCGACTTAGAGGTACACCTCTTGTGTCTCACTTCATGTATAGTGATGATATTGTGATTTTTGCTAATGGTGCTAAAAGGTCAATTATTGCTCGTTTGGAAGCCTTTTAGTAATATGAAGGGCGGTCAGCGCAATTGATTCGTAAGGACAAAGCTGCCATGTTTTTGTCTAGTACTATTTCTAATGCACGAAAAAGGGAATTGTTGAGGTTTATAGGCTTCATTGACATGAAATTTCCTTTTAAGTACTTGGTGGTTTCAATTGTTAATTGTAGCGTTAGCAGAATGGGCACCCACGTGGGCTGACTCTCTCTACTGATGCTATAGTAACGTATGGCATTAAGCCATACGTTACTCGACTTGTAACAGATGACTTAATGCCATAGTTACATGCTATTGTAGCTTATAACGTCTGCAAATTGATTGCGGTGTAATGGTTGGCCTTTAAGGCCAGTTGTGTGTAGGTGGACTATAAATAGTCCCCTTCAGTTCGTTTTGGCATCATTTGAAATACACAAAAGCTTTCTCTCTTGATAAATATTTAGGTTGTAGATTTGTTAAGTGTTACTTTAGTTTTATACTACGTAGTACACTTCGCCATGAAAAGGAAACACTTGGGATTTTTCAGTCTAGAGAAACTTGTGGAGTAGTTTTATAAGCTGAGCTTGAGATATTTTTTCGCTATAATTTCTTATAGGTAGACTTTTCTGGTTGGCAACCAAACCTTTTACTACCATTCATTAATTTTTTACTACTATTCATTACCCATTACTTTTTTCTTGTAGACTTTATTATTATTTTTTATCTATTTTTATTACTATTCATTACTTTTTTACTACTATTCAATATTCTATTATTACATTTCACGTACTTTTTATTATTATTCACAACCATTCACAACACTTCTCAACACCCAAATGAAACAAACTAGTCATTTGGAGGACCTCGTGAACAAGGTAAGAGGGAAGATGGGCAGTTGGAAGATAAATTTATTATCGGTTGGTGGGCGCCTTATTTTATTAAGGCATGTTCTCTCAAGTATGGTTATTCATTTCATGGTTGTTCTACAAGTCCCGCAAACTACCATTTCTACTCTGAATCGGCTTGTAAGCAATTTTCTTTGCGGAGAATCAGGAGGTAAAAAGTAAAGAAAATGGGTGGCTTGAAAAATGATTGCTAAACCGATTGAAAATGGAGGTTTGGGTATTATAGATTTCAATGACATGCAAAAAGCCTTACATATAAAATTTGTGTGGAAGTTGATGCAAATGTAAACTCATTATGGTCGAACTGTTTCTGGGCAAAAGTAAGCTGGCAGTTGTCATTTATCTCTGTTAGAGGAAAGAAAAGGTACACCATTTTGGAGGGTGGTGCAAAAATGTATCCATTTTGGATTGGAAAAAGCGAGGTGATTGGTGAGGGAGGGTAATTAGTCATTTTCGTTTGATTATGAGACAAATAATTGTCTATTATGTGATCAATTCTCTGTCAATGATCTTCCTTTGATGAAAATAAAGGAGTGTAGAGTGGATAATAGTTGGAATGAAACTCTTATTCAAATATTAGTGGGTTCGAATAAAGCTGAAGCTTTATTGGAGTATCTTGCTAGTAGGAAGGAAGGGATTGATGTTCTAGTTTAGCCAGAGCAAGAGGATGGACAATTCTCAACTTGGAGTGCTTGGAATTGTGTTAGAATAAATGCTAAAAAAATCCAATTGGTTGACTGTATTTGACATAAACTCATCCCCAAAAAAGTATCTATTCTTATGTGGAAAGTTTTAAACAATGTGCTATGTGTGGTTGACCAGATTCGTAGGGTCAGCATTGCCTTGGCTTCCAAGTGCGTTTGTTGTGAGAAAGGGGATTATGAAGACCTTAACTGTGTTTTATATGTAGGTCAGTTTACTTTCTAGATGTGGAGACATTGTGCAGCTCTTCTAGGCGTGCAGTGGAGACAAAATAGGGACCTGGAGGGAGATGATTGGCATTTGGTTTAGGTGTGCAACAAAGTCTAGTCAAAAAGGTATTTTGTTTGGCATTATCCCCTTTATTGTGACTTGGAGACTTTGGATGAGACGTTGTAAAGCGAGAATGGAAGGTTATCATGAGTCCTTTGAATTTGTCTGGTATTCTATTAAATTCTGGTTGGCTAATATCATTTAAGGGATTAATAAGATTACTTGTATAAATAGAGGGGATATGGATGTGATTAAAAGTCCGAGCATACCTTTGATCCCTTTGAAAAAGAAAGTTGTAAAGGTAGTCCATTGGAATAAACAAGAAGCAGATTGGTTCAAACTGAATATTGATTGGAATAGTGCAGTGAACCAGGGGCAAACAGGTTCAGGTGGTCTAATAAGGGATTAGAGGGGTAATGTTCTTACTGCTTTTTCGATTTTCCCATACGTATGGCACTCATAACTTTGCTGTGTTGAAAGCAATTTTGGAGGGTTTGAAACATTGCAACCTACTTGATATAACTGAAGTCGATATTGAAGCTGACTCACTCCTTATATATTTAATTGGTTGCAAAGAGGATGTTGGGGGGTGTGGTATTTGAACAACTTTGGGATGCGCTACAAATTCTATTATATAGGGTTAGGGGTGTTCAAGTGTTCGGACTAGGAATCCGGGTCAACCCGGCTCGGAACCAATGACTCAAAAGCGTTTTGGATCCTGCTTTTTTGCAGATAAACTTGTTATGTTGAAAAGAAAATTTCTTATTGTTATATGAAAGCCTATTTTTATCATTATTCATTGACCATAATGATGAAAAAAATATATCAAAATGTAAAACTAAATTTATGTTATGAATAGCTAAGACTATAAACAACAAATTAAGTTTTTAACTAAAAAACAAAATTCACTATATATTACATTATTCGAACTAATTTGTCTAGAACATTACAAAACACACACTAATATTTAATTAAACAAACATGATAACTCCTTTTCTTCTTTTGGTCATTGTAATTGCAGTAGCTAGACCTACGCTCATGACAGCCAGACTCTTAAAAAACAACATAACATAACATAACATAATATCCTTGTACAATGATATAATTCCTTTTAAAATGGTTAGTTTTTTTAACTCAAACTTAATCTATCATTATTATTAAATATTTGGAGGAATGCAGCCATAATTTGGTTTCAAATCCAAAAGATGATGTTTTGTACATTGTGCTAGCTCGATTGTTTCTTACTCAAACTAGCCTTTATTGTTGCAAGAGCCCAATTAGTAAAACCATGAAAGTTTAATATGTTCTATTACACATCTAAGATACTTTACTGTAGTAATAAGAAAAGTAATAGAAATTAAACATGCTTGCCATCTACAAAAGACCAATACTAAAGTACAGTTCACGTTTAACCATAGGGGCCTAGAATCAGTCCTCTGACTCCAAAAGGAAACTAAAGTATGTAGAAGCAATAATCATGTTAACAGCTCCATGCTTGACAATTTATGCTAAACCAACTATGATAAATTCTACACAAATGATAATAAAGCTCCATACTTGACAATAGCCCAACAACGCCTCTTGGCTTTCTTATTGTGCCCAAAATGGTTGTTCAATTAGAATAAAATGTGGACTACTCATGTGCAATCATACTTTAGAATATAAACAATCCACAACCATTTTTGTCTCATCTATTCTTTTTATTTTTATTTGTCCATGCCAATATTTTCACAGATCACAATAAACAATCCTTGGGTAATATGCCTTCAGCAATACCTCATACTTTAAACAATAGATATAGTAATTTCCTCAAACTTGAGTTTTAGATTTGGTAAATGATAATTTAGGTTTATCTGACTGAGGAAAAGTCCTCTATGGCTGCAGATATCTGGAGGGTTGTTCTCTTATGCAAATATTGTGTTGCTGGGTGCTCTCATCGCTACAAAACAGGGTAGGTGGACTCATAACAGGTGAAGAGTAGGGCTGTTCATCCGGGTACTAGCCCATGCAATAACATAGTCTTCAACAACTTCCTTGTCATCCGTCAAAGGAATTATCACCATTATAACTCAAAGCACTAACTCTAGATTATCATGAATGGGATAGAAGACTTATAACAGCCTTAGTTGAATATGAAACTATATCATCATCTAAAAAAGCATTAAACATTGAGTTAGATAGATAATAAATTAAGTTCAATAGATATTAAAAAAATATTTCAAATTTCAAATTTACCTTCAAAGTTCATCAAGAATACATATTCTTGCAACTCCTCAATGTTGAAAGGTTTAGTCCTCAACCAACTTTGGGTGCAAATGAGGACTTCAATAGTCTTTGGAGACAACGAACTCTTAAAAGGATCCAATACGTGTATTCCAATATTGAATGCGGACTCCGAGGCTCAAGCAACAGTGGAAATGAGAGTGGCTAATACATCACGTGCTAACTCAGCAAGAACATGATAATTAGTGATATTAACTCTCCACCAATCCAAAATATCAAAACCAAGTGAGTCTTTTACACACGTCTTAGACAAATACCTTTTTAACTCCAATTTAAATTTCATACCACCTTGCTCCTCAAGGTATTGGTTGAAAATGATCCGGAGTTTATTCGAAAGCGGTGCCGGCACATCAAAACTCCCCCCGCTAGTTGTGTGTGGCCTCCCTTAAGCCACATTAGAACTCCTTCCAGTAGCCACCCAAAATGTATTATACTACTCAATCAAGCAGTCTAAAAAGAGTTTAACCTTTTTCTCTATCGTTTCCACCTTCATAGGCCCTTTGCACTTTGTTAACCAATATTTCATTCTCAACTTTTTATATCTTGGGTCAAGTACAAAATCAATGTATATTGTCAAGTTAAATCTATCTATATTACCCCCAATATTTGTCATACTTGAGTCTCATACTTGTGCCCATAGAACTAATGATATCATCAATACTTAATATCATTTCATTTAATGCATCATCAATTATACAAAATTGCTCAAAGCAGACATTACTCGTCACATACAGAGAACTAGAAATATTCAATGTAACATCATAAAAAACTTTCAACAAATCCACAAAAACTTGTGCAATCTTCCAATCATTAGTAATGGGGGGTTCTTGAAAATTTCATCCAAAACACAAGTTATTCAAAACTTTGTTTATATTATTCAGCGGTACTCAACATAAAAAACATGGAGTTTCATCTAGTAGAAGCATCCAAACAAACAATTCTCCTGCTGATATTTTCTTTTGCCACACAAGTTTTGAACTTAGAAAATTTTGATGGCGAAAATCTCACATACTTGACGGCATCCCTATTCCTTGTTACTAAATTAGAATTATCTGTCAAGCCATCCTTTATAACCATATTCAATATATGGGCAGCACACTGCATGTGAAGATATTTACCACCCATTACCGTACAATTATTGTCTTTTATTCTACTTTTCATGTAATCAACAGTAACATCATTTGAGTCGGTATTGTCAATTGTGATGGTCAAGATTTTATTAACACCAAATTCATGCAATGCTGACTCTAACACCCTCCCAATAGTATCGCCCTTATGATCAGAAATTTGACAAAATTTGAGTATTTTCTTATGCAATCTCTAATGACAATCAATAAAATGTTCAGTAATGCACATGTAGTTCAGATTTTGCACCGACGTCCAAGTATCGATAGTAAGACAGATTCTTTGACCATCCAACAAATTTTTTAGCTATATCTTCTCTTCATTATACAGTTTAAGACAATCTTTTTTTAGAATGATTCATGATGGCAAGGTAAACCGAGACTCTAAAGTAGTAATGTACTCAATAAACCCTTTGTTCTCCACAAGCCTAAAAGGTCATTCACACATAATAAAAAACTTAGCGGTTGACATCCTAAGTTGTTCTACATCGTACAATAAAATTTGTGGGCTACACACTCTTCCCTCTACATCCCTTTACCACTAAAGGTATTTTTTGGAGCATAAAAAGCAGATTTTGAATAATTAAAAAGGTGAGTCCTCATAGAGGAAGTGCCATTCTTGTAGTAGTACTTGTATTCCTTACCACACCAATTGCACTTAGCTTTTGGGTCATTGGGATCAATAGATTCCACGCTAGTAAAGTTATCCCAAGCCATTGATCTGTTACTTGGTGTTTTTTTTGAATTTTTTTGGTACATGTGGGATGAAACTAAAAGGGTTTTGTGTATGTGTGGATGAAGGGGTTGGACGACTCCAATGCTCCTCCACATCCATTAGAATAGAAGATGAGTCACTACCAAACTGTTCAGTTGTACCAACATTACAACTCATATAATTTTCTACCATCTGTAAATGAGTAATCACAACCATAAAAAAAATAATAATCAAACACACATATAATGTATAAATCATACACAGCCCAAAACATACATATAATATTCTCAGAATATTATTTGGGTCTAAGCTAGTTGTCAATTTTAGGTCCTACCTAGTTTTTATTATATATACATACATGCAATAATACTGAAATGGAAAAGCCACTAACTTAATCTATTAATATAGTAAACCATAAATGACCCTAATATAATCAAATCATGTGCTTGAGAATGCTTTTGATATCTTCTACAAGTTGTCCACACCTTTTGCAATTCTCTTCTATGCTATTAATCTCGTTGATTATACATTGTGCATCTCCTTCAAAAATAAGTTTTGTAAGGACAAATCTCATTTATTAAACTAATATGTTCTGCCCATACATCATACGTTACCTTACAACTACGTAAAACATGACATATTGTTTCTATATCCCAATTGCAAATAGAACATAAAGCAGAATCTGTATTCCCTTTCCGAACTAGATTTTCTTTTGGAGGTAAAACCTTATATATATATATATATATAATGATGAGTTGTTATATTTAAAAAATGACATAAAGAATATTCAAAAAATTACATTTAATTCCTTAAAAATATAATCAGTTAGGATATTTGATTAATCGTCAATTCTATTATAATTTTATCAAATGGCTCTTACTTTTCACCAACAAAGGGAACACCCTTTTGAGATTTCGTAGGGATATCTCCTTGCAAACCAAGATTCAGACCCAAACAAACCAAACACCCAAACCGCATACTGCCCATTTTGCTTAAACAACCGAATGCCTAAACCATTATGCATGCACAAATCATGCCATAGAAACATAAAGAGAGAGAGAGAGAGCAAACGAGATAGAGTACCCTAGAATTGACGGAGATCGGTGCGATTTTAAACCTAGAAGTCGACGGTGAACAGTCACGGTCACGAAGATTGACGCGATTTTAAATGCAGAGGTTGACGGTGAGGCCAGGGTTTGAAGTTAGAGAGAGAGAGATGGTACATAGCAGAATCGGGGGGGGGGGGGCTATTGAGTCTCGATTTTATTTTTTTAAAATCCAGGTACTGGTTTTAAAACCCAATCCCGGATTTAAAATCATGATCTAGACCAATGGATTCAGATTTATAATATATGGGTTCCGAATCTAGTTTAGAATTGGTTGGGAACTAGAAACAGATATGTGGATATCTGGGTCCTGGATTGGATTGAAAAAAAAAACTCGGCTTAGAAGAACACCGGGTTGATTTTAGAGTGAATCATATTTATAGAGAGGGTAATGCTCTGATAAACTTTTTACCCAAATAGGATACACAAAACTTGACCAGCGATTGGAGTTCCTTGTAGCAGATGCCTAGATTTTAAAGGGTTTGGTCAAAACTGATAAGCCTGGTTTTACCATATCTAAGAGTTTCTTAGTCTTGTGATGTGTTTCTTTAGGACGTTGGTTTATTTTTTCAATTTGTTCTACTTTAGCCTTATGGTCTTCTTAGTTAGTTTATGTGATTTTTTTAAATCACGGTATTCCTTCACCACAAATAAAGGCTTTAAAAGAAATAAATAAATAAGAATACAAGATAAATATCAAAAGATCCCCCTAGCCTTACCATGGAGGTGGTTTGGCGATGCCCTAGGTTTGATATAAGGTGGTCTTGTCATCATCTATGTATTTTTATTTTAAAGATAAAAATAATAATATTGTATTTTTTTCAAAAAAGAATTGCAATGGTTAGATATTTTAAAATTTTTAGTTCAATTGCATTGTGATGTTCATCTTTCACCATTGAATAAAAGATTATGAATAATAATTCCTAATGAACGAGGATTCCTATTCTCATTAGGAATTATCATTCATTTAAGAATAGAAAATATTTTTCATTCCACGGATCAAATATGTCATATAAGTCATTTTGTAGGAAGAAGAATGCTAAATATCATATATATGTATATATGAGAAAATCTACACAACCTCCCACACACCACACAATTTTTATTTTTTAATTTTATTTTATCAAATATTAAATATATGAATAATGAATAGTAAATTTTAATTAGTTTAAGAAAAATAAACTAAAAAAAATTAAAAAAATGTGGTATGTGGGAGGTTAGGAGATTGTGGATCACGACTCATATATATATATATATATATATATATATAATTTTACCACTAAGTCTTACAAAATGATGACCAAATGCACTATGCACAGAGTTACGAAAAAATCCGCTATGTTTTTGTTTTTAATTTTCATGTCGTGTAAAAGGACCCCCTCTATAGAGCCATCGGCCACTCTAGAGAGATGGAAGCTTGTGAGTAACAAGTGGGTTCAACATGTTTTATAACACTAGTCAGGGCATGGAGATGATGTTTTGTGGAGTAAAACATGTGGTAATTAGGGAAGGCTTTGGGGCATAGGGATCTTGTTTGAGATTGGGTTACCATGGGATGACAAGAAAGGCTTGTGAGTTGGGAAGGTGTGGGAGGCTTGGGTATAGGTGTATGGGAGTTGGTGACAGTGGCGATAATTTGTGGAGATGAATTTGAAAGTAAAGAGGATTGAGAGGGATTGTTACATGAGATTGATGTGGTGGTCGAGGCTTCAATTGGAAGTGGAAGGAGAGGCACATGAAAAGCATCCGTTGAAGGAGAAGTGGAGGTGGTCGACAGGGATGAGATGAGACCTGAAAATTTGTTTTCATCAAACACAGCATGCCGAGTAACAATGACTTCGTTAGATAGAGGATCAAGACAACAATACCCTTTATGATGATAACCATAGCCAACAAATATGCAACGTTTACTTCGAAACATCAATTTATTTGAATTGTATGGTCGAAGTAAAGGAAAATATAAGCATCTGAATGTTTTAAATTCCGAGTATGCAAGGTGTTTACGAAGGAGTTTGTAGTGTGGAGTGGAATTATCTAACAAGGGAGTGGGAAGACTATTAATGATAAAAACAGTTGTGAGCAAAGATTCTATCCATAGCGATTGAGGTAAGTCCAAGTGAGCAAGCATGGATAGACCTATTTCCACTACATGAAGATGTTTACATTTTGCATATCTATTTTGTTGGGCTGTATAAGGACAATTTAAGCTATGAAAGATGCCATTTAATTCAAGAAAATTTGTAAATTGTTTAGACATATATTCGCCTGCTCCATCGGGTTGAAATTGCTTGATAGTGTAAGAGAATTGATTTTTTACTAAATGCTTGAATTTGACAAAGGAAAGAAACACATCAGGTTTATTAAATAATGGATACATCCAAGTATAGCGGGAGTAATCATCTACAAAAACTACATGGTAGTGATAACCATCAAGAGAAACAATTGGAGAGCACCAAATATCTGAGTGAATGAGTTGAAGAGGAGCATTGGAGCCTCGATTTGACAATGAAAACGAAAATTGTTTGCTTTTGCCAAGTTGACAAGAACAAATGGTAGATTAATGGTGGGATCCAAGAGATGGAAAATTGTGACTGGATAGAAGACTTGTGACCGTAGTGAACAAAGTATGGCAATTGTTATAATAAAAAACAATTGATCAAGTTGGTGCAATAATTAATGGTCGCATAGATAGAATAATACGCAAGTTGCTCTTAATTAATAGGAAAATATTATTTGGCCCACTTTATTTTTAATTTTTTTACTTTAATAATTATATAATTGATTAATAATAAAGTTGTATATACTTTTTTTAATTTTCGCCCGCTAGCGTCACCCGAATATGTCCTACACGACAGACCTTGGTGTTTGGTTCCTTGAACGCTGTGCAGTCAACACTTCACCCTTTTTGACTCCTTGCGGGCTCCACAGTCAACGTTTCCCACCTTAAAACCCAACACGTGCCCCCTTTTTTATTGGTTCATTGAAAGCTGTGCACTTTGCAGTCAACCTTTCCCACCTTGCATGATTCCTTCAGAGCTGTGCAGTCAACGTTTCCCACCTCGGATGGAAAACCCAACGAAGAAGGTGAATCCTTCTTTTCATTCAACGTTTCCCACCTTCTTTTTATTTTTTATTTTATATATATATATATATATTTTTAAATTTAGAACGTTATTAAAAATCACTTTTTTAATCACTTAATCAAAAAAAAAAAAAAATGTTGAGAGATATTGGGATAAAACTGTCAAGAGAAAGCAGATTAATTCTTCTTATCAATAAATAAAACTGGATAAAACAATATTATCCATATACCAAATATTTGCATTGGTAAAAGAAAAAAAATCAAAAAAATATGATGTGTGGGGTGTCAAACTGAAAATTATAAATATAGTTTTTCTAGATAATATCTTAATACCCAAGTTGCTCTTAATTAAATATTCAAGGACAGACCTTGCATATTATATATATGTTCTTCGGTTCTGTGAGCGACATGATCAGTGTCACTGTGCATGTGTACTGTGTGTGGGTATATATATAAAACCATCCATCTAAGTTCGTCTTCGACAGGTGATCGCTTTTTACACTGGGATTTAAAGGCAGTTGAATTTGGCGCTAGCTGCCCCTCATCGATCCGTCATTGTGAGTAAGTTCTACTCTGTTTTTTTCTTTTTCATCAGATTCTCGTATGCATGCATCAGTTTAATTAGAGACGAAGTTCAACTTTCAAGAAGATTTGTTTTTTTTTTTCTTTTTTTGTTCATCAATATTAAAAGTTTGTTAGTTTTGTGTTTCGAGTAATTTCACGTAATATATATGAGTAAGAAAACTCGGTACGAATAGTACTGCATGGAACTTCAACAAGATTTGAAACCCAAGGGTTTTTAACATCATGGAGTACCTATGAAAAAATAAATGTAGCTGCTAAATAATCTATTTAAGTATAAATTAAGAACATATATATATATATATATATATAAATATTGATAACTAAAGATTCTAAAAGCACTAAAAACTGGGAATTTTTTTCCTGACGAAAGATAGGTAGGATCTTTTACTTTCCGGGTGGAAACAGGAATTGAAATAATCCAGTAGACTACTATATATATATATGTATGTATACGTATGTATCTGTGTATGTGTGTGTACAAATGATATAGAGTATATATTTCGTATAGCTAGTTAATTGCATGAAAACTCATGTGCTCAATTCTTAAGAACTATATTGCTCTTTGAAGATAACTAATTGTATCAAATCAAACAGAAAGCAAACTGTGTTTTTCGCACGCTTTTAATTTCCGAATGAAATTATTGTTTCTTTTTAAGGATTCCAAATGAAATCGTTGGCCGCAGTGGTTGAGCCTCAGTCCTAAAGATTTCGTATTTTTTGCATGTACTGATGTAGAGATGAGACTTTACCACCTACAACCATTCAAACCATCACACACGAAAATGAATACAAAATTCTTTTCAGTTTAAAACCCAGATATGAGATTTTCAAGTAAAGATGGTACGTACTACCAAGGTGTCGTGGCCATTAAGAGCAATGTTACTTATCATTCTCTTTCTTTAATTTTTCACCATCCTTTATCATTTCATGATATCATATTAGATGATTAAAAATTATTTATTATATTTCATTTATAAATCTATCATTAAATATTACATCATAAAATGATATGAGTAGGCGCGAAAATACCTCTTGGCTAGGGGGCTACCCCCAAACTTTTAAAAACATTATCCACACTATATAAATATATATATAGCTTTTTTCACATAATTAAAATTTCCACACCAATTTATTAAAAAATAAAAAATTTGCCCCACCCTATCTAATCTCTTAAAATTTTACTAATATTATTTTTTAAAATTTTAATACTTATCTAATCTCACTCTAAATTTTTACTTAACTGACGGTTGACATCCAAATTGTCTCCCCACTCTAACTTGATGTGCTGACGCAACTAAATTTTTAAGATATGTTTAGATTATATAAATTATGTAAATGATTAGAAATTTCAAAAAAGTCAAATATTTATTATTTGATTGACATTTGACAGGTTAATTCGTCTAATATTAACTCTTCATGTTTTATTGCTACTATTGAGCAAAGATTTTCTAGTATGAAATTTATAAAAATTAGATTGCGTACTCAAATAAAAGATGAATTTTTTACAGATCATTTGCTAATTTATATTGAGAAAAAAATTGTCAATAATTTTACTTTAGAAATGATAATAGACGAATTTTATTCCATAAAAAATCATCGTCGAGCTTAATTTGTAGGAGAAATAATCTTAAGTTCATATATATATATATATTTTTTGTAATGATCTCTAGTAAATTGTAAAAATTCTAAAAAAAATATGATTTATTGACATGTATTTTTTGTATACAGTTTTATAACATATGATTATTATTTTTATTTATATATTCATGTGCCAAAAAAAAAAAAATACTTATATTTACATATATCACATATTTTATCAATCATCACCCAAATATTAAATCCTAATTCTAACCCTGGATATGAGGATGATAAGAAAAATGTTGATAGATAAATTTATTACATCATGGCCTCACTGGTTTTATTATTATGACATTAGCAAAATAATGTTTGAGAACGAGACTAACATCATACACATATATACATATATATATATATATATATATATATATATATATATATATATATGGCAGGTAGAGGGATGGATACTGTGCTTGCGAACTCACTCAAGGTAGCTGTGCGGAGGGGTGATTGGGACGCTACAAGAGACATCCTTAATCTCCACCCCGATGCGTTGACAGCAAGAATCACGCTGACAGGAGGGACGATTCTTCACGTAGCTGTTGCTGCTCAAACGGAAAATATAGTGCAGAACTTGGTGGATATGATGTCGGAACATGACTTGGCAATACAAGATTCTAAAGGTTATACAGCTTTACATGAGACAACATATCAAGATAATTCCCGGATGGCAGAGTTCCTGATTGCAAAGAACAATAGCTTGATTAGAATCAGAACCATTTCCAAAGATCTTCCAGTTGTTATGGCTATGCGCTCTGGGCATAAGATTTTGGCTAGCTATCTCTATTCTCTCACTCCGTTGGATGATCTAGAGGCAGAACAAGGCCACCAGGGTGCAGCGCTTCTTACCTACGCTATCTATGCCAAACATGTTGGTAAAAAGTGTTCTTCTCTAAACATTCATTGGCCTTACGTAATTTCCTGTGATTTTTTTTTTTTGAAATATAATTTCCTGTGATTTGAGATCATGGTAATTTTTTTTTGTTATTCATTAATTGTTTTATCATCTATATATGTACGCATGCATGCACGTAACTACGGTACCAACAACTCATGAAGATATCGCTATGGAATTAATGGGCCATTGTCCTAGTTTGGCTTTTGCCGTGCACCAGGAAAATCTATCCCCTTTGAACGCATTGGCGACATTCCAGATGACTAAAAATCAGCCGCCAATAACGGAATTAACGATCTACAGCCTCAGTTAGTGCCACCACTATTTTCCTCTAAGTTTTTCATTAGATTCGGTTCTCTTCTTATTTCTTTGAGGCATGATTTATTTGTTTTCCATTTAGTAATAATTTTCTCGAAGTGATTTTTTGACGATCCAATTTCGCTTTTTTATACATTGCAGTAGTGAAATATATTCCAATATTGGAATTGACCGGTACGTTAACGCAATATCCATTCAATTAATATAATATCTTTATTAGTTTTTTTAATTTTTAATATTTTTTTTGTACTTTTGTACGTATCTTTTCTTTCATTACTCGTTTCATTGGGCTAATTAATTCTTTTTGTTTCGTAATTGCCAATATTGGCCCAATGGATTGGAGGCTTTAGAGGGTTTATTTGGAGAGTTGGAAAATGAGTATCCCTTCCAAGAACTTCTATCTCAACTATGCACAAGGATACCGACTTTTACTCCAAGCCAGGTTGACAGTACTATTGCGCCAGCAATCTTCTGTGCTATCAGCAGAGGAAACTATGAGTTTGTTTCTAGCATGTTGAAAGCAAATCCAGAATTGTTGTGGATCCGTAACAGTGAAGGAATGAGCATATTCCATTGTGCTGTCCTCCATCGTCAGGCTAAAATTTGTAGCCTTATATACGCGTTAGATGGGGTGGAAGCTCTACTAACCGAGCGAGATAAATCCGGCAATACTATATTGCATCTGGCAGGAATGTTAACAGAACACCCTCCTATTGATCAGATAGCAGGTGCAGCTTTGCAAATGCGAAGTGAAGTACAATGGTTTAAGGTTAGCTCTCTCTCACCTTGTGTTTCGGGGTTTACTTTCCTTGCACAGATTTTCTAATTAACAAACAAAGTTAAATAAAGTTGACATAATATTACTGATTAGAAGTTCAATATAACCAAAATATGTGATAGACGTGACACCCGGTATGATAAGGATAAGTAAGATATGTGGTGCATGAAATTTCCTCTTGCTTGAAAAATAAAAGTTCTTGCTCTTTATAAACTTTTAAAGAGACCAAATTGTATTATTGATTAGTTCTTTTAAAATATTGTCTATGTGGTTTGGTCCTTATATTGGAATATTACAAATGATTGTGCAACCCCATATGATAATGATAATGATGAGTAGTATATAAGATATTTTATTACTTGAAAATGAAAAATTCTTGTTCTTTATAAAGTTTCAATTGAGCTCATTAATTATATTATTGTCGAGTCATTTTGGAGAATAGCTATATGGTTTGGACTTTTCATTGGAGTGATATAAGAGTCAAGTTCAACAAAAAACATTTATCACCCTCACTTATCAAAATGGGGTATCACAATCTCCCCCTTAAATTCCTGATATCTTTGTCATCTCATTTTAACTCACCGTCTAGCCCATTCCTAAATGCATGAACTCTTAGATTAAAATAAATATAATAAAAAATATTGGAAAATCATGGCTTGCACGTTCTTAGTCTGAGTTGAAAGGAAGATGAAGATTTTATTATTTATCTTATATCTTAACAATCCCCCTAATAATATTAAGAAAGGGGGTCCAAGAATGAAGGCCTGCTGCTAGCAGAAGCTAAGTGCTTGAAAAGTGCGCGTCTAAAGCCGGGTTGAAGGTTAAGTATTGCGTTTCTCTTATCTCACCTTTCTTATCTCGAGGTGTAGTGCATTCTTGCTAGAATAAAGAGAAATTCTTTTTGCAATCTTGAGTAGAAGACTGCATTGCAGTCTCATTGATAAATTAGGGTAAAAAGGAAAAAAACATTACTTTAAAAAGGATATCATTGTAACTTCAATTTTTTTTACACTAGGGTTGCATTGCAGTCCTTTTTTGAGGACTGTATATAGCATTGCTCTAAAATAAATTCCTGACTTTCTTTCATATAAGGTTTGGCCTGACCAGGAGCAGTATGTTTGTAAAGACTCCTTAAGGGTTTCCGCTTCATCTTTGTTTGAGTTAAGAATTCTCACAACAACATGTCTACTCATGTTTGAGCCAAACTTTCCCTTAATGAGTGGGCCAACGCATTTAATATTTAATTAAATATGTAATTTCAAGATTCGAAGTCAAAACTTATTTTGATACTACGTGAAACCACCACTCGTCTAAAAAATTTAAGTTAATAGAAAGATCATGTAAATTTTATTATTTATTTTATGTCTTAACAAACAGAATATTATAAAAACTGGTAATTATAAATTACTTTAGTTCATCTATACAAAAGAAATAAAAGTCAATCTGGATTATACATGTATAACAAAAAACGAAAGAAAAGTAAGTCGTATAGAACGGAGGATGTTTTACAAAATTCTAAGTACCGCATAGTCCTTAAGAATTTTTAATAAATCAAAATTTTTATTATTTGTACTCACATAGAACTTGGTAAGATTCTAATTTCTTTTTTATTTTATTCTTCTGTTTTTTCAGTTTATAAAATCCAAAACAATTCAGAAAGCTGTTTTTAATATTGATTTTTTTTTTCCTGAACTATGTTTAAGTTTGTGAACAAAACTTGTATAAGCTCGACTTAATTCGTCTGTGTATGTGTTATATTTATTATATGTTAGCTAGATTTTCTATATTTAATCTTATACTATCAATTTATTTATATTTTACCTTATTTAATTTATTTACATGTATGTTCACAACGCATGTATAAGATATATATATATATATACATTTTGTATAAATTTATCACATAAAATATATAGTTGTATATTTTATTACCGGTTATATAATTTATTAAGTTATTTTATGTTTGTCTTACATGTTATTTTTCAATTATAATATATATTATATGTTTATGTTCATGTATAACTTTTTTATATGGTACATTTCTACTTTTATTTCTGACATTATCATAATAAAAACTCACACATTAGCCTATTGATATAAATATAAATGAAGGGGTAAATGCAAGTTTGCTTAAAATAATTATAAAATTAACTTTAACAAAATAACTATATCTAATACAGAGGATCATAATGAAGTTGTATGTTAATAATATGAGTAATGTTATATAGTTATAAGTTGTTTAAGCATCGCACACTCATTTTAAAAAATAGTGGGGTTTACTACTATTTTTTATTTTTTTTTCCCTGTGGATGACATATGTACTCACTTTACCTTAAAGGGTTGCTTGACACTTGCGTATTGTATGATTGCAAATATCATTTTTCTATATTTTCATCTAATCAAGGACTCATATGGTTAACCTTATATGCAATATGGTTTAGATTATACTATATATATAAATCATGATAACGCACATTGTAATTTATGAATATTACTTTTAACTTCTAGTTGCGCATGTAGTTATATTTTATGCCATAATATATAGACAATGACTTGTAATATAATAAGTCATAAGTAATAAAAAATCTTATGTATAATTACTTTTTAATTTAAAAACTGTAAGTTAACTTATAGTATAAAATGCTATATATATCATACGAGTTTTTATAATCTAAACTTCTAGGTCGAATAGTTCAATGGTCAGAATCTATTGTAAAATTTAAACTTTTCACATTAATTATGAAGAAATGTTTTATTGAAAATAAACATGCAAATTGAGGTTGGGCATTCTTGTTCGAATGCCCGACTCCATCCAATTACAGCATTACTCATTGGCATTCGGTGGAGATCAAACGATGCCACATGCTAATAGTGTCAGATCTTCCTATGCGTGGTGGAAGAGATGATCATTTCTCGACATGTCTAGCGAGGTGTGGGCACCCTCTGATCTTTGTGTATCAAAGGTTTCTCTTGCGGTATAATCAAATTAGAGTCACCACACCCACACACAATAATGATGAGACAAACACTGAAATAATATCAGGAATCAAAAGAATTAATCAATCACACACAACATGGAATTTAACGTAGTTAGGTAATGTGCCTACGTTGCCAAAACTACAAATAATTTTATTTTAGAGAAGATTACAATCACTCAGTGAGTTACAAGAGCATCTCTCTATTCACACAATCCCAACTCTATCTCTCTCTAGGACTTTTCTCTCGCACAATATGCTCTCACACTTTGCTTCTTTTTTATTCTCTCTAAATTTGATGAAATTCAAGTACAATAGGCCAAATTAAATATCGCATATACATAAACAAGGCTAAAAATTGCATTTTGCAAAAATTGGGTTATTCGCTCAAGCGGCATGTTGAGCACACCTTGAAGGAAAAACAAATCAACATTGGCTTGAATGATGGGTCGAGCAACGCTCAAGCGAACATTAGGGTTTGTGTTTCACTTGAGCCCTATGACAAGCGAGCATTGAGTAAACTCATGGATTGAGTTTGGCTCGAGCCCATTGTCAAGTGAACCATGAACAAACTCACGGGTTGAGTGTTACTCAAGCCAAGGTTAAGCAATAGTCAAATGAACCCTTTGTTATGTGATTTCTATGCTTACAAACCAGGCTTCATATGCAACCCAACAATCTCCCACTTAGAAATTGGTTATCCACATTCCAACCACTATTTCCACCCCAAACGCTATAACATCTGTGGCTCACAACCCTCGTCTTCAAGCCAGAGGATGCACTAAGGTATGGTCTAGCTTCAGTCTCTCATGAACATCAACCTTCATCAACACATTCACTAGGTAACCCTCAACTCCCGCTATAAATTGCATTGGAAACCCTAATTTAACAAAAATTGGGGTCCTTCGCTCAAGTGACATGTCGAGCGACATGGGAGTGACCACTAAGGTTTGTGTTTCGCTTGAGCTCAGTGTCACGGGAACCTTGGCAAACAATCTATCCAGCCTTTGCCCAAGCCCATTGTCAAACGAGCCTCGAGCAAACTCACAGGTTAAGCTTCGCTTGAAATCATTGTAGAACCAACCTCAAGCGAACTTGTGGGTTGAGTTTCGTTCTAGCAAATGTCGAGCAATAGTCGAGTAAACTCTTTGTTTTGAAATTTTTTTTCCTTACAAACCAAAGCTCCACATGCAACCCAATAGTTTCCTTTCCAACTACAGTCGAATGTGAATTAAGGATCCCCTCGCCTCCGAAGGAGGGGTTCATGTCATGTAAAAGATCCCATCTACAAATCAGCTCACTTTCATGTGTTATGAAAATGATGACAAAAAAAGGCAAAAGTAAACAAGAAATAAACTAGACTCCACATACCCAACATCTTGTTGGAGTTTTTCTATTTTAAATATATAGCTTAATGCACAAAAACGAAGAAGAATCATAAAAAAGGCTCAGTGATATTCTCAATGCAAAAATATAAAATGACCATTTATGTACAAATTTAACATTTACAAATTTAATTTTTTAATCATTTTGCATGTTGAAAGTTGTCCATGCGTTTGAATTAACAAAGAACTATTATTATAATACTTGTTGTGAATAAAGTGTACTAACCGCATTTGTTCTTAATAAATGCAGGAGGTGGAAAGTATTTGCCAACCTATCAGTATGGAGCTATTAAACAATGGAGGTTGGAGCCCTAGACAAGTGTTTAGAATGACCCATCAAAATCTGAGGGAAAGGGGAGAGCGATGGATGAAAGAAACAACAACTTCTGGTTTAGTGGCAGCCGTTCTAATTGTTACTATTACGTTTACAGCAGCATTTACTATTCCAGGTGGTAATGATGATCATACAGGTTTGCCAGTTCTCGTTAATGACACACAATTTAAGATCTTTATGATAACTATTTCCTTGTCACTTGTTTCTTCCTCCACTTCAGTATTGATGTTTTTGGGAATATTCACGTCACATTATGCGGATGAAGACTTTCATATATTATTGCCCAAAAAAATGACGTTAGGATTTTTCACTCTTTTCTTCTCCATTGGAACTATGATGGCGAGCTTTTGCCTTGCCCTTACACTTTTGTTACGGGGACAAATATTGATTCTCGTTCCTGTCATTCTTTTGGCTTTTTCCCCCTTTCAGATATGTTTGTGGACACTCATTCCACTTCTTAATGATGTTGTGGGTTCAAGCATTCGACCAAGCATCTTTCAGAAGAAAATGAAGCCTATGATTTAACCTTTTTTCCTTGTTCGTTATATTAATGTTCCATTACTATTTTGCATTCTAATAACTAGAGCTGATGAGTTCTTTTGTAATGTGATTGATATGAGTTTTCAGCCAACTTATGTTGCATATATTATGTCATTTTTCTTGTTTAGATTGATGTTCATTTGGGTTATATTATTTTATCATTATTTTATTTATTTATTTGTTTGTTTTTATCTAATTTAGATAGTTCCTTTGGCAAAGGAAAAATGATAGAGTTCCCTTTACATCTTATACAAACTCTAGAAAATAGAGATGCATGAAACATGTCTCATTTTTTTTTTTTTTTTATAGGGAAGTTATATATCATCATTCATTCATAAAAAAATTTACATCCATGACCATATGCATTTGAACCTCCACCAATACAATATTTCATTTTGTAACTGGTTTGGTTTTCACTATTATTGATATTCTCTACAGAAAAACGTCCAATAGACAATATTCTCTATCTAAACAGAGACTCAACCTCTAAAGATAAATATCCAAGAGACGAGCTTTTTATTTTTATTTTTATTTTAATTAATAATAAGGAAATCAAAAAATAAAGTACTAAGATAGATGTAAAAAAGGATGAATTACAGTTTGGATCAACTTTGATAGACTTCAGAATCTGTGACGGCCCGTGAAGGTAATACACTTATCTTTTTTCATCCACAATTGTTAAATCTGAAAGGCCTAGTAATGATGAGTTCGGTGATTTGTTTGTTGGGATTCGGGCCGTCAAACAAATAGCAAATACGCAACGAATGTAATAAAGAGAAATAGAACAAAAGAGGCACATAACAACGATGGACACCAAGATTTGAAGTGGTTTGACTTAACACAGGCCTACGTCCACTATTGGGTTGGTCTCCATGAATTCCACTATAAAACAAAGATGGAGTATAGAGATTGAGTTACAAATTTCTCATTCTAGAAACACTCAATCTCATTTACAAGTTGCAAGGCTCTCTTTCACAACACTCACACCCTTATAAATAGCTCTCCACTCACAAAATCAAACAAGAAAACACACTTCTGGAACTTCACATTCGTTGTGTTCGTCTTCTTGCTTGAGTGGGACTCTAATCGCTCGAGCGAAATCCTGAGCTCCTCACTACTTAAAGCGTTCAACTGAATGCGATCCTTTTATAGGCAATAGCTTGCTCGAGCAAGACCTTCTCGCTCAAGCGGAACACTATTCCACACGACGCTAACCCTAATATCTGGAAGTGATGCAACCCTAGGATTGACTCTCGCTCGAGCGAGATGTCGAGCGAAGGTCAAGCAAAGTCTTTGCCTGGATCTTCCGTGAACTTGCTCGAGCTGGATGTCGAGCGAAGTCTCTGTCTGATGCCTCGCTCGAGCGGGATGTCGAGCGAGGGTCGAGCGAAGTTACGGATTGAGGCTCGCTTGGGAGAGAACTGTCTGATGTGCTTAATTGAACTCAATTCAAGCCACATCTCTAACAAATCTCCACCTTGGCTTGAATTGTCACAAGCCCCACAAATCTCAAAAGACCTATAAATCCCTCAAAGGGAATACCCAACACAAACGACAATGCACCACAATACAAGCTGCTTACTTGAACAAACGGCATCTGAATATGAAGACAACTAAATATTCTCTGCCAAAGTAAGAACCCAACAAAGCCTACATGAGCATACACAAAAGGTGGCCAAACTGCCTCCTTTATCTACGAATTGTAGATTCGCTCTCACTATGCACCAATGACATGGACAAAATCATACTCAACCACAAAAGCATGATATAGAGTACCACACGTACTCCGTTCTGAAACTCTCCCAGCAACTCCACCTTCTTGCTATAACTCTCTCTCCTTCCTGTGAAAACAAACGAAGAGAAAATTCAATAGCAAGTTGTAGTTAACCGCTTCATTGACGATTTGTAGACAAGCTTGGCAAACCCAAGAGCAAACTGTGGACTCAACACGAACCCACCTCATTCCATCCAGTGACTCCATCGGGAGTGAAACAAAACTGCATGGTCTGAGTAACGCTTTACCTTCTTATTTATAGATCAGTTGTCTTCACCAAAGTGTTTGAACACCAAATACATCACAAAGGAACAGATAGACAAAGCCAAACTCCAATGATCATAAAACAAATATGAGTAATAACAAAAGCACTTTACACAAGATGTATCCTGACCAAAAAATACTGCAGAAAATTTGATTCTACATTGTTTTTCGAAAATACAATGCAAACAAAAAATAAATATTACCGTATTCTGATCACACCAAGTAAAAGCTACTGACAAATAAATGACCACGCCTGTCTGGAAAACCCAACATGTACTGAATGTGAGTGACATCTAAATCTAAAGCATGTGAGGATACTCCACTTGTCACCACACTGCCCTCAAGGAAGTAGAGACTAACTGTCATCTTCTTCGCTGTCATCACTACTAGAGAAACTTTCCTCTTCCTCCACATTTTTCAATTGAGGAAACTCACTTCTGTAATGACCAAACTTATGACAGTGGTAACACTTAACCTTTGTCTTGTTAGATCTGGAGCTACTGGAATTACCTCTATCCTTCCTTGAACATCTTTTCCCGGATCTATCACCAGAGGAACATTTCACAAACAAACTATCGGCTTGATCGTCCATGCCTAACCCCCCAAATTTTGTTCTCAATTCCTTAGAGTTCAAAGCAGACTTAACATCTACTAAGGAGATTGTATCTCTACAATACAACATTGAGTTTACAAAATTATCAAACGAAATAGACAATGAACACAAAACAATTAAGGCTTGATCTTCCTTATCAATCTTAATGTCTATGTTTCTCAGATCCATAATGATTTTATTAAATTTATATAGCTATGCAGAAATAGGAGTACCTTCCATCATTTTAAGAGGGTATAACCGTTGTTTCAAATACAATCGGTTAGTGAGAGATTTCTTCATGTACAAGCTCTCCAGCTTGTTCCACAGACCAACCGCGGTCTCCTCTTCAGCAACTTCCCTCAAGACCCCATCTAATAGTGACAATAGAATTGTACTGTGAGCCCTTTCTTCCTCATCCTTTGACGGCGCAGGAGACTCCCCAGTAACCGCTAGAACACTGAATAAACCCTGTTGTCGCAACAACGCTTTTATCTTGATCTGCCATAAACTGAAGCTAATCTGTCCGTCAAATTTCTGTACTTCAAAATTTATTGAGGCCATCCCTTCAGATTTTCAAAGCAACCGCTCTGATACCAGTTTGTTGGGATTCGGGGCGTCAAACAAACAGCAAATATGAAGTCACGCAACGGATGCAACAGAGAGAAATGGAACAAAAGAGGCACATAACAGCGATGGGCACCAAGATTTGAAGTGGTCGGCTTAACACAAGCCTAAGTCCACTGTTGGGTCGGTCTCAATGAATTCCACTATAAAACAAAGATGGAGTATAGAGATTGAGTTACAAATTTCTCACTCTAGAAACACTCAATCTCACTTACAAGTTGCAAGGCTCTTTCTCATAACACTCACACCCTTACAAATAACTCTCAACTCACAAAATCAAACAAGAAAATACACTTCTGGAACTTCACGTTCGCTGTGTTCGTCTTCTTGCTTGAGTGAGACTCTTCTTGCTTGAGCGAAATCCTGAGCTCCTCACTGCTTAAATCGTTCAACTGTATGTGATCCTTTTATAGGCAATAACTCGCTTGAGCGAGACCTTCTCGCTCGAGCGGAACACTATTCCACACCGCGCTAACCCCAGTATCTGGAAGCGATACAACCCTGGGATTGACTCTCGCTTCCAGATACTAGGGTTAGCACCATGTGGAATAGTGTCGAGTGAAGTCTCTGCTTGGATCTTCCGTGATCTCGCTCGAGCTGGATGTCGAGCGAGGGTCGAGCAAAGTCTCTGTCTGATGCCTCGCTCGAGCGGGATGTCGAGCGAAGGTGGAGCGAAGTTACGGATTGAGACTCGCTCGAGCTACTGCTCGAGTGAGGGTCGAGCAAGAACTGTCTGATGTGTTTAATTGAACTCAATTCAAGCCACATCTCCAATAGATTTGGCGTATGTGTCGATAAGAGCTGCTGGAAGGGGTGGCGTCGGGCGCGTGAGGAGTACCAACAGATGTGGGCGACGTGTGAGAACCACGCACATATGTGGGTGGCGCGTGAGAACCACACACAGATGTGGGTGTTGCGTGAAAATCACTATGAGTGATTTTTGCAAAACCACTGCTTTCCTCTTAACGTTTGTCGACCTATGAATATGTTTGTTTTGTGCATCTCTCGGGAGTTGTCGGAAAGCTGTAAATCTATCTTTTTTGGGATTAAAGAAAGTAACGTAAAACTAAGCTGTAGATCTATCTATTTAAACATGCATATATTGATGTGTAAATATGTATGTCTAAATAAAATAATAAAAATGACAATTGATATATTAATCATGTATTACATAGTTGATAGATAACATTTCTCTATCTAAGAATACACACGTTGCTATATAACCGGATGACATGACATTATTATAATGGAAAATTCTATTCTTAGTCCGATTTTGAGAGAACACACCACACAATGCTTATGTGGCAAACCGGTCTATGATGTTCGCTCCTCCCCCATAGTCTAACACTAAAAAAATCTCAAATTTCAAATCCCTCAAATCCCTCTATTAGCTTTAATGGGAAGAATCCCTCTCCCCCATCCTGTTTGGCTCCCCCATTTGAGAAATTCTGTCTCCCATGTGAATTCCTTCCACTACTCCCAAAACTTACTTTGTTTTTGTCCTTTTTTTTTATTTTTCTGAGTACCTATTTGGTTATTGAGAAAATTGAAGAAAATAAAGAAAATTTGAAATGTTTCAGTTTTTTTCCCCTTCGGGTCGGCAAGGCAGAAGGGGGTATGTAATGTGAATGTCTGGCATTCCGGTTTCAAATCTTTATGTACCGATTCTTGAGAGAATGTTGGATGTGGGTATATTTTGTCAATCTTGAGGTAACAGTTGAAACAAAAAGGATGCATGGGCCAAAATTTCTCTCACTACAAGAAACGAAATTTTTTTCGACGACACAAAATCGCCAAGAAAGGTGCTCATTTCGTCGCAATAGTAGCTTGCCAGCGATTTCTTGTGCCCCGCGTGTTCGATGCTATAGAAAAGCTGTTTAAACTTTTTTTCCAATGAAAAACAATAGTATAGACATGAGCAATGTTGACATGTTTCTAAAATGAATAAAAGAGAGAGTATAAAAAATTGATATTTTATCTATGTGATATGAAATGTTTTAGAGTTGTTGTTGATCATCTAAAAATTATATAAAGGAGTTTGGTACATGATTTGATATGACATGGTTTGATGTGATATAGATAGGAAAATCTTTGGCATTCTTATTTGTTTGATTCTGATTTTGAAATGGTTCTGATATGATGATATTGTTCACGTGATATGGTTGGTATCAACATGATATGATATGATATGATATGATAGGAATGCAACTACTTTGGAAACAAAGTAGTTCTTTATATGTTTCTTTCCTGTGTGCACACTCGGAGCTCTGAGAATGAATAAGGGAAAGTCTCACAATATGATACTGTCTGGTTTGACCACCGGAGATAGTACAACCCTATCACGGGGATTAAACATGGTATATGATTTGATATGATATGATAGGATGAGATTACTCAGTTATTTTTGCCAAAGAGTTTTTGATATTGAATATAATTTTCTGAATGAAAAAAGATTGAAAAGTTACTCTATTTTATTGACAATATGTTTTGGAAATTTGTATATGAAAATAAAACGTTTATGTTTCATGCATATGAAATTTTATTAAAAATGCTCATATTGTACATACTAGTATAGGTGCTTTGCTTATTGAGTTGTGGATAAACTCACTCCCTTATCTCTGAATTTTTTTTAGATAGTTTGGATGATTCAGCTGAAGATTAGAGTAGAAAACACGTTAAGGCCATATGATCATAGAGGATTATGTACAAAAAGGATACCTTGGTTATCTGAGAATTTTATTCGATAGTTTTATTTTATTTAGTCGGTATAGTATTTTGGAAGATTGATCTTCATTTTGAGATTTTGTGGTGCTTAGTTAATCATATTGGAGTAATTGATTTGAAAAATTGAGTTACATGTGTCATTAAAGACTTTGGAGTCTTAATTATTTGATTGAAACATGTTTTGAGTAGTAACTCTCTAACTCATCCGGGATCGAGGCGTTACAATCTTAATAATTTGATAACCATTAATTCTAGATATACAGCTAATCAACTTTTAACAAATATTTTTCTAGATATGGTAAGCAGTACTTATCTCCATCAATCAAGCATATTCGACTCAATCAATCAAGCAATTTCTAAATCAAATACTTACACCAAACATCTCCACTTTATTAAATATAATTTATTAATTAGCATCTTTCCCTACCACAAAAAATATTCTTTTATCAGTTCATAACTAACAATTAAAGTCTACGGCCAGTCAACTATTTATCAAGCAAAAGAATCTTCTTCCAATGGAGCTAGCTACAAATCACTATCAATCAAAACCAAATGGACTCGATCAAACAAGAGATGATATATATATATATATATATATATATATATATAACTATTCAGCAAAATGAAAGTTCCGGTTACTTTCCATATCCAATAGCATCAATATTGATTCTATTTCTCACAATATACACAACAATATCCAAGCACTTACAGGCCGCTGCCAAAATTTGTTACTAGCTATTATATTTATGCAAATGCAAACGCAAGTAAATATATATTTATACCTGCATTGTGCCTTGAAGTGGTTGCTCATTATATTCTTGTGTCACCAGATAGAAGAATAGACCCCAAAATTGTTGATTACCTCCTCCTCATGATGATAAAAAAGTTCACCTACATTGGTGGATAAATAACGGCCAGCACAAAAAAAAAAAAAAAGACCTACATACCGAAAAACAAATAAAAATAGCCAAAGTCAACTTAAGCAATATGAGTTAAAGGCTTAGATACTTACAAAAAGATATTTGGCACTGCAGCTCAATATAATCGTCTCACATATATGTATATATATTTATATGTATATATATTGTCAGTCAATCATCTCATATTTTTTTTTCTATTGAAAAGCTAAAATGATTCTACTCAAAAACCTTTCAAAAAAACCTTTCAAAATATCATAAAAACCAGCTCACTGAGCCTGCCGACGAGCATTGGCAGAACAAGCATGCCCCCCCCAAAGTTTTTCAAAATTAAAAATAGCCCCCCAATTTCTTTTTAAAATTTAAAATAACCCTTAAATTTTATTCATAATTTCATATATATAGAAATTGACCCCCCCCCCCACCCCAAAAAAAAATATTTATAATTTTCTTATTCCCATATGCTTTCTAAAATTTTATAAAATTTTAATATACATAAAAATATCTCTCTCTAATTTTTTTTTTCTCTATAACATTTAGATTTTGTATAATTTTCATATATTATCTATTTTCTAAGATGTGGTCACACTAAAATTAAATTAAACAATAAACTATTAATATTTACTCCAATTTTATATTATACATTATTGAGTTTTTTAATATAGAATCCAAAGTAAAAATATCAGAAAAATCATTTATGATTGATGATTTATATGAAATAGTAAAGATAATTATCCTCTAAACTTTATTGAGCAAAGAAAAATTTATTTAAAGTTTCATTTGTATTATTTTATGCTTAATGTGACACTAAAATAGATAGATTTTACATTAAATTTGATCAATTAGTTTAGATATTAGAATGAAAAATGATATTTTAAAAGACCATTTGATAATTTTTATGAAGAAAATAATTTCAAAGTATTTCATATGGATATAAATAATAATGGATGAATATATTACTTTATGAAATAAGCATTAAGTGTGTTTTTACGTTATTGGCAGATTAGCGAAATTAATTTTATATATGTTTTATGATTTTGTAATATTTTTTACGTTTGACATATAAATATCATGTGATATAAAAATTGGCCCCCCAAATTAAAATTACTGGTTTTGCCACTGCTGACGAGACTTAGGGACCGGCAGGCGAGTGGCTAGTAACTCTCACAGCAAACGATCTGTTGTTTCCTCTCTCTCCTCAATAATAGCTAGTTTTGTCTTCATTGTCTCCATCTCACGGGTGGTTGTTTTAGTCGCATTCCTGTATTTTTCAATCGCTGCCAAATGCTCTTTCTTACGGGCTAAATTGCGTTGTTTTGTAGACTCTGGGATCACCATCACTCTTAGTCCTCTTGCGTAAATTGGTCTATGACCAAGTACCTCTTTGAAGACACTCACGACTACCTCATCAGTTTGCTTCTCCAATTCTAGCGCTTCATATCTAGAAGCCATAGTATACTACAAGTTAACATAATGGATAGATTAATAAATGTGTCAGGTTTGTATCTAATAATTTCACGTTAACCAAGCATAATATATAGAACAAGCTTCGATATTAGTAAATATAAATTCTCACATATGCAAGCTTGGTGGCTTCTGTCACAAACTTGTCCTTCTTTTTAGACCAGTGGGTTGCCTTGTAGAAATCCACCATGGTAGTGCCTTCAGAATGCTACATGTGTATATAAGTGTACGAATGCAAAATGAAATATAAAATAGTACTATTAAATAACCATCAAACCTTTTGTTCTAGGACCCGCATGAAGGATTTTCGACCACTTGTAAGGTTAACCTTTTGCTTCTTCATGTTCTCCCGATTTTGAGTTGATATTTTCTGCCAATGCACACAATTATTAGGAATGCAAGCCAAAGTAATAAATACTTTTTATTATAAATTATGTTCATACCTTGAAGTGGTCGCTACTCCATCTCATGCGTAGTTTAAACCAAACCATGGGAGCCACCAAACTACACACACTCGCCAATGCATCATTCTCATTTGTGAATGAAGTATAAATTTTATGTAATTTGTGGTGGAATGTATTGAAGCGCTTTTGAAGCTGTTTCGTCATAGCCAATCTATGGTCCTCCAATTCTCAGTCTAATTCAAAATCAAGCTAAAGTTGCCAAAAAAAAGTAAGTTAGACCAAATATTGACTACAATACAATGCATTTAAATCTTTCACCACCAAGTATAACAGTCTTACTTGAATCTGGTCTATCAACTCATCCTTATGTGCTTGGGGTACATCACTCCAACTTGGGTAACTCATATTGCAGAGGTGTTTAACAATCCATGTTTGCAACTAATGATTTGGGTTTATTACATCACACCAAACAATTTCTATTCCAAAGCTTTGAAATGAAGGATCTAGGTGAATCCTCTTATGTCATTACTAAAAAATGCACTTTTTTTGTCGCCACTTTTGGTTGCAAAAGGTCCCCAAAAACGTTGCAAAATGTCTCTTCCAACGTTTTTAATTCGTTGCATGATGGCTGGAAAATTATGCATTTAGATACCCACTTACAGCGAAATTTACATATCGCTGCAACAAGTTTTTTGCGGCGATTTTATTTCCTAGCGAAAGGTAATTTTTTCGCCGCAAAAAAATACAGCCACCGTTTAAATGTATGAAATTTTTTTTACGTCGACCTATATCGCCGCAATAGAGTAATTTTCGCCGCAATTGGTTTATGCCTTTCATGTCGTTTGATCATATTGCCGCAACATCTTTTCGCAGCATTTTATTTTCGCCGCAATAAACCAAAGCCAACGCTTACTTTTCCCTGTAATAAGCGCATTCCGGCATTTTTACGTTTAGATGCAGGATTTGTTGTTTTCGTCAATCTATTTCGCTGCATGTTTTTTTTTTTTTTTTTAATGTAATTATTTACGTTGTTGCTTCCTGCCTATTTTCTTGGAGGCTGTAATACGTGCAAATGATCCGGAATCAAAACCTAAGAAAGTCCCCATCATTTTTTGCTTAAAAATTCTACTTTTGATGCTTAATTGGTACGTAGCAAAATTAATATTAATATATACTAACATTGATATTAATGTTAACATATATTTATATATATATATATATATATATTGGTAACAATAATATTAATAGTTATTAATTGCAATAATAAAGTTGCAAATAATTATTTGGTAAGACAATTAACACTGGGAGATATTCAGCAACGGTCGAGATAAGCAAGTTAAAACTTTTTTATGCAAATTAATAAGACAAGCAACAAATTTATTCATAAAAAAAGACTGATCAACAGATTCACATCTATCTCAACTTTATTTGGTAGAGGAATTATTCCTAGTGCATCCACTATATTCCAACTGCAAAATAAATATACAAATTGTAACAATTGTGCTTACTTTGCACCCATGCACATATACATCTAGCTACTTTGCACTCATGCTAAAGCTAGATTTAATAACCCATCATCACAAGACATAAGACAAATTTCCAGAATTCAGTAAACCATATATATATATAAAATGTCATGGGGGTGCCCCCAAGTCTACACTTCCATGATTTAGTCATTTAGGAACTTCCTAATACTATATATACAATGGTGCATTTCGGCTTAAAAACATGTACCAAAATTTGGTAATTTCATTTTTCCTAATCAGAAATATGTGGGGCTTGAGCAAGTAAGATTGTACCCAGTTACATTCTTGTGGCAGATCATCACGACTTCCCCCACCCGCATCAGTTTTCAATCCAATTAATAGGGTCTTCTGCAAATTCTTTTCCTTACTGGATAGAATGTGTGGATCTCCCAGCTCCTTTCATGTGTTCCATCTACCATCACACAGCTACCATCTTCTTCCAACTTTACCTCCCTACTTTATCTACTACAATGCAGAGCTGTAATATATATTTCTAAGTTAGTGACTAATTTATTCCTCTGTTATTGCATAAATATACATTGCATTTTAGATCTCATCCATCTACTTTACTGCTACACATGCATTGTAAAACATCATATACACAGGTAAAATAAATATCATGTCTACGTCGGTATCCGTACAATGATGACAGTGTACACAGAACCCCTATCAACAATAGACCAACATGAATCAAGATTACTCAAAAATTCCTCCAAAGTGGGTAATAATGCATTTGACCCAGCTTTGAACGTTTGATATTTTCACAATGGTATTTCATACAACCAAGTTAGCCTAGATGAGATGAGATACACTTCCAAACCAAGTGTGCCTTACCACTGGGATGAATTACTAATATTTAAATTGATAATGCACCCATCTATCGACGTAGAACAGAAAAATTCTCTTCCAAAAAAATTCCAGCTAATTGTAGAACAGAAAACTATCTACCATCTTCTCTACCTCCCTCAATGAAGATTATCTAATTATTATATATATATATATATATGTACATGTATAAGAAAAATCGAGTTAAAAATGAACAAAGTATCTGCTAGTTCTCCACAAGTTGTATCCTGACCAAAATCTTCGTGATACTTTAGATGGAAGCTGGAAAACAAAGTAGCTTTTAGATGGATGCATTTTTAACAAAATATACAATTCCAACAAGATATATAAAAGAAAAATAACATAACAACTTCTCAAAATACACAAATTCAACCAAATATATAAATAAAAAAATAACATAGCAACTTATTTATCCAATAAAAGAAAACTAAAACTAAACATTCTCCTAGTTGTGACATACAACTTCAAACCAAAGTTATGCAGAAGGCAAGGACCTATGAATTTAAGTTAAAGCTAAATTGTATGAAAGAAGTTAATGCATTTTTTGTTATCACTAAATCATCAAAAAGGTTCTGATCCTGATCTTAAATATAGCAGATGAGTATGCCATTATTTCATCCAATACGTTACTTTCAGAAGGCTCCACTCCATATATCTAACATAAGGAAACAACCGAAATATCAAAAAAAAAAAAAAAAAAAAGAAGAAAGAAACAATATCATATATATATGTCAATGCGAGCAAAGGATGAATTACTACCTTAACATTAGAATTTTGGGATTTAAGGTGCTGTCCAACTCCAGAGACTGCCTCCACTACCAATTCCCATGACAAAAAAAAAACTCTACTCATTTGTGAAGGATTTCTTGACATTGATGCATGCAGCTTGACTGTTTAGAGATGAATGTGATTCAAGTATTGATCTAATCACTAACATGAGAGTAAGTTTGTAATGCATTTCTTTTAAATTTAGTTTGTATCCAAGTTGTGTTAATCGATTTCTCCCTAGCCTAACACAAGTGAAGGATAATTAGTGTAAAAAGGCCACACTGGAGTTTTACTGCATGCAATGGCAGATGGAAAATGTCGTTTTCCTGAAGAAGAGCGTTTTCTCACTTAGAGAAAATCAACTACAAAGCAACCCATTTAACCTCTCTCCATACTTAACACAAAGCCAAAACTTTAAAACTCCAATAGGAAACATTCTAAAGGAATTCATGAACATGACTAATAGCATGCTTGCTGTCCAATGACAACTATAATAACATGATTATAAACCCAAAGCAATACCTACGGCCAACTTCAAAATAACATGGCTATGGGTTATGCAGGTAACTTGATCAGGATAACCCACTAAGAATCATTCCAACAAGATCTAAGGATCAATGAATCTAGGGAAACAAAATTATGTAGTTCCAACAGCTTGAATCTGCACAAAATAAGAAGCATTTTATTGTCTAATGTCTTCTCCAACAATTTTATGAGGGAAAAGAGAGGTCTTTTTGGCATTCAAAGCATAATAACACATAATCAAAACTGAGAGGTGGCAGGGTACCATCACTAAGGAATAATAACTTCATAAAAATGATAACAAAAAGTCTACATAATTCAGGAACTTCTAACTATAGTATTGACTCAAAGTGAAGAACAGCAAAAATATGATCTATTTCATTTTTTTTATTCATCAGTCACGCATTTGTCAGCAAGCAGTAAGATCATGATGGTTCAAATTAAAAATGGAAAAATATCACTTGTTTTAAAAATATAAGTACCATACACTATCAACACCTTTATAATTCTAATTAAGCGATGATAAAGATAGATAAAGATGTTGATCAACTAGCTCGCTAGAATTCGTCATGGTTCATGTACTGCATTTCTTTTCCTGATCTTCTAGTTTAAAATATTATTCGTAGGGTTATACATTCAGTCTTATACCTTTTTTATTGCAATTGAGAACAACATTCAGAGCCTGCAAGCAGCTCTATACAACGTGCAATCTGTTGTGGGGAAATAAAAGGCTTAAATATGTACATTCCAGTTGAATTGTCGATGGGTGATTAAGAAAGTAGGGACTTAATGCGTCAATGGAAAATCTGTGGTGTGCAATTTAAAAACGTCCCTAAAAACATTAACACGTCCAGAAAATGCAAGTATACAAAAGAATATCATGCAAAAAAAAAAAAGATTTCAGACCCAAATACCTAGAAGTTAGTCTACAAACAAAAAACCTAATTTTTTATACTGCAACAAGCGCGAATGAAGGGGAGTAGATAGAAAAATTCGTTGTGGCCATACCTGTGGTGATAGAAGGTACCCAAGAGTCTCATTCGGCAATCTCCACCTCCGATTTGCTCAAAATCGTGAAAACAACCCAAATGCTTCAAATCCCCAATAGCACGGCACCCAGTTGTTTGGGGAGGAGAAGACAACTAGCTTCCACTGGGAAGGTTAACAAATTCAAGAGTCAAAGTAAAATTAAAAATCTGTGATTCCATAATCAAATATTTAGGAACTTTTAATTTTACAATGAAGTACCCATAGATATGGAAATGCTTGGCAAAATCGAGACATGCATGTGGGTGAAGGGGAGCTTTCCAAAGGTCAAAATACAGAGTTACCTTTCCCGCAACAAAAACTCCGGCCTTTGTGTAAAGATATTCAAGAGATATACAGAAGCATGTATGGGTTGCCCACCAGACACCGGCAATGTTGCAGAGAAGGAGCCGATTCGGTGGTTGCCCAGCGCCGAATCGAAGGGGGATTGGCCGCAAAAATCAAAACCAGTAGATTCGTGGTGCTAGGGTCTTGAATCCGAGCCAGAACCAGGGAGATGGTGAGATAAAACTGCGAGAATCAAGAAGGAATGGATTGAGTAAGGGGATTTTTCTGTAGAGCCCTAGGATTTGCTTCATCAGGAGTTAGATATGAGTTCGCCCTCAAGGGGATGTCGGGGCTATGTTTTTCGAGGGTTTCATTTAGGACATTTCGCACGTTTTGATGCTGAACAGTGTATACATAGCTGCCGTGTTTGTTTGCTTTACCGGCTTGGAAGCTCGACGCAACAGTTCTTTTTTTTTTGCAACGAAATATGTCGACGCAACAGTTTAAGATGTGCTGCAATAGACGAGGCACTCTCGTGTTTCTATTCCAAATGGGAGGGCGCTGTTATACGTGGCCGGCGAGAACAAAGTCGCTGCAATAAGGTAGATATTGCAGCGATTTTTGTTGCAACGAAAAATAAACCGACATAATAGATAGTCTTTCTTGTAGTGTGTTTTAGGCATTGAGATTCATTGAGATAAGTCTAAACGAATTTTAGGACTTTCTCATAAAGCTTACATTGAAAAGTTGTTGGAAAAATTCAGAATGAATGAATGTACACCCAATACAGCACCAATATTAAAAGGTGATAAATTTAGTTTAAATAAATGTCCGAAAAATACTTTGGAAAAGAAAGAAGTAGAAAACATTCCATATGCATATGCTATTGGTAATTTAATGCATGTACAAGTTTGTATAAGATCTGATATTGCATATGCTGTGAGAATGTTGGGAAGATATTAAAGTAATCCTGTAATAGAACATTTGAGGGTTGCTAATAAGATTATGAGATATTTATAAGGAACCAAGAATCATATTCTTACTTATAAGCATGTTGATTGTCTAGAAGTGGTTGGATATTTAGACTTAGATTTTGCTGGTTGTTAAGACTCCAGAAAGTCCATTTTAGGTTATGTCTTCATGTTGGCTAGAGGTGCCATATTATGGAAGAGCACCAAACAAACAATCATTGCAGAATTTATAGCATGCTTTGAAACAACTTCACAGGCTAAATAGTTGAGGAGTTTTATCATAGAGGTTCGACTTGTGGATTCAATATCTACGCCTTTAAGAGTTTATTATGATAATATGACAACAGTTTTCTTTTCTAAGAATAACAAAAATGAGAACAAAAGTAAACGTATTAACAGGGGCGGACCTATGTTATAAGTTGGGGGGCGGTATTTCAAAAAAAAAATATATAATATATAAATATATGCAATTATTTATATATATAATTAAAATTGCTCCATAAAATTATAAAATAAAATAAAATTATGACCCCAACGATTTTCACTAAATTTTTACTAAACAAATAGACTAAGCTCCCAATTTTTTTTCTGATGTTTTATTTTTTTGAAATTTTATTTAATTGTTTTGTGTTGATTTTTGGATTTGTGAATTTCAAATTGGCTAATTTCACTTCTTTTGTTGGTCATGACGTTTATGAATTATGAGATATTTTTTAATAATTAACTTGCTCATTTGTTACTTTGAATTGATTATCAATTTTTATAATTATCAAAATTAATTGATTATATTTATTTAATCTCACTCTAATTTATATAATTATGAGATTATTGTAAATATAATTTTATAATATATGATTATTATCTTTATATATAGTCACGTATAAAAAATATATATTATTTATATTTACACATACCATATATTTTATCGATCGCCAAAAAAAAAAAAATACTAAATCCTAGTTTCGCCCGTGCGTATTAATATAAAGTATCTTGCTGTCAAAGAAAGAGTTAAAGATCAAGAAATCTTAATTGAGCATACAAGTACGTCATTTATGATTGTAGACCCCATGACAAAAGGGCTCTCAATAAAAGTGTTTTTGAAATATATAGAGAGCATGGAGTTGATGAGCTCATTTTATGGTTAATTGTTTCATTATATACAGTACTTATTGTCAATAATAATATTTTATTTGTGCATATAAAGTATTTACTCTCATTCTATAAAGTGTAGACCCACAATGACTTATAGGAAGTCATTCATAAAGAAATGTACCACATATAAAAAATTATTTAGAGAGATTAATATAGTGTAATACATGGAAGGAAATGTTGATATAATAACATAACCATCATAATTCATGTATTATATATTTCTTCTAAAGGTTATAATTTGAGTAGGTATATATGTGGCCATATTTGGTTTTGGTTACCCAGATAATTTTAAATGACTGGCACGTAAGCCAAGTGGGAAAATAAAAAAACACATCTTCTTAATTTTCTGTTAATATAAAGAAAATTGCTGAAAAGCCTCCCTCTAATTTTGTATTTCATCTCTATTTTACAATGGGCAATGATATGGGGCCCTTTGCGTCCCCTTAATTATAATCTATTTCATATTTTTTTTTATAATTTATTTATTTTTTTATACAAATAAAAAAAATATATGTAAATAAGGAATATATGTTTTTTTATTTGTTTTTTCATATTAAAAAAGCTCATGAATGCGCAAAGAGGCCCCAAAACATTTTTTTTTTTACAATTTACTACATTGATCCAACTACATGTAGAGAATATTATTCACAAATGCAAAACTTTTTAACTAATTTCTCTCTCCTCTTTTATTATTTTCCCTTCTCTCATTTGACATGCTTTTTAATTAATTTCACATGCTCTGAGAGTCCTACATGATTAGTCGAATGACTTTTATGTTAGGTAGCCTCTTCCTCGCCCCTAAAAGGATTCTTAAGATATGTATGCGATGTCTTTTTATTTTTTGAATTAATTTATAATTTAGTTTAATTTATAAATTTGCATTAATTTGAACTAAGACATAATTATATTATATTGTATATGGAAGAGATATTGCAAATGTTAAAAGATATGAAAAAATTATTGATAATTAGAAAAATATTTTAAATGAATAATAAATATAAAAATATATATATAATATAAAAATATTTTATTAAATTATTAATAAAATTTTGGTAAGAGAGAAAAAAAAATTAATAAAATAAGAGTTTGATCATTGGCTTAGAGCTTTTAAATTTGGAGTTTTATTTGGCTTTACTATAAGAATAAGTTTAAATTTTTGGCATTTGAACATTTTAATGTGAGTTTATTTAGCTCCTACTAGTTAAAAGTATATTAGATTTGATATATTATAATTAATTCAATGAGAATGCTTTAAAAGAGGATGACGCACAACTCTAATTACTGTACATTGGTCATCTCACAACTTTATTACCCTGGAGAAAACAATAGAGCAATAGGGAAATTGGTCTTTATAAAATGACAGGAGGCTTGCTCATGGTACCTTAAATTGATCATCTTTCTCAATTGATCGTTGAACGGAGCAAAGTGACGGCCACTACTGCACTGTTGATTTAGAGAGGCAGCAGTTTTTGGAAGACTGTGATCCGTCCACTCTAGCTGCCCAGAAAGTAAGTAATTTGTTCTTGCATCACAAGTTAATTAGTTTGTGTCATTATTTTCTGAAGATTACGCTGTATATGTAATTATTGACATAAATATTGTTGCTTGAGAACCGAACTAAATCACATACATTTGGATAAGAACACAGGAAAAAAAAGGAACAACTTTATTGGTCTGCACAGACGTGTTCATGGCCATAAAACATTGAAGTCTATGTATTTTAGTGGGCCAAAGGACTAATGAATTTTCAATAGAGGTGTTGGAAAACGATATCCTGAAATAAACAAACAAAGAATAAAAAGAGGACAACTCATCACAACTTGATCGAGCATTGATTCAGAGTCTGTGCAGTACTCATCGCCTCCCAACTTGCGTGCTCAACTCATCACAACTTGATCGAGCATTGATTCAGAGTCTGTGCAGTACTCATCGCCTCCCAACTTGCGTGCTCAACTCATCACAACTTGATCGAGCATTGATTCAGAGTCTGTGCAGTACTCATTGCCTCCCAACTTGCGTGCTTCCTTGAGGGCTGTGCAGTTAACGATTCCCACCTTGCTTTTAAAACCCAACAAAAAAACGTGAATCCTCCTTGTTTGTTTTCAATGAGATGGAATAAAATATAATTAAAATATGTTTTTTTATATATTTTTATTTTAAGATTTATAAAAATTAAATTTTTTATTTTATTTTATTTTATTTAAAAATATAAAAAAATTATAATAACTCAATAAAATGAGACTGTTAATTGAGACAGTAAAACAACTCCTTAATTTCTTATTTTAGTAGTATTATTATATCCCTGTTTAGGGCTGCAATCGAATAGAGTTGTTGGTGAATAGTTTGACCTTGACTCATATAAACTCGATTTGAACTCGGTATATTTAATAAAAAAGTTGTTCGTAACCACTAATATTGGGTTGAATATTAAATGAGCTAAACTCGTATAATTTCGACTCGACTTTTGTATTCGTGAATAAAATTTATATAAACTTGACTCGACTCGTTTTGGGCTCGTAACAATACTCGTAATATTTCTATATACATATACTTGCATATATTCTTACATATATTCTTTTATTATATATATATATTATTTTTAATACTTTGTTTAAGTAATATATTTTATTAGAGAAAAACTTGTTGCAAGCGTATGATGTAAACTGGAGGAAGTCGGCACGCCTTTTGATGAAAACTTCTGCCCACTGAATGTAGAATAAATAATTATTTTATTTCTCGACTGTATTCGTTTGCACAATCTCGACTGTGTCTAGCATAGCTCATTTTATTACTATGTGTAGAAGTAACCTATTTTATTTCTTTACAATAATAACGTATTGAGTTTACAAAAAGATTGAGTCAAATATTTATATAGAATAAGAAACTTGAGTAATTACTAGACTCAGTTCGATTCAGTTCATGCGAATCGTTAAAAAATAAAAATATAGATCGATAAATAACTCGATTCGGCTCAAGCTCGTATTTAATCGGCTCGAATTCGACTCGGTTTGACAAACTCTTAGCTCAACTTAAACTCAAGTTATTTAAGTTCAACTCGACTCAATTTGACTCGAAATCATTTTTGATCAAATTGTTTGCAGCCCCATGGACCCCGCCCATATAAAATATTTCTATTTCCTTTTAATTCTCCGTAAATACTAAATGCACTCATTTATTGATAGTTTTAATTCCCCGGCCAATTGATAGCAAACTCACATGCTCGAAACGAAAAAGCAAGAAGCCATTAGTACTTCACCCTCGGACGGCCACAACTTTTTCTGAACATAGAGAGGCAACAGAAAAGAAACACAAGCAACGCACCAAAGTATACAAAAGATCAGCAGAAGGTTTGCCCAGCTTTGCATTTACTCCTTTATTGCTCGAGAAGTTTTTTCTTTCCTGATCACCAAATAATTCAGCCAATTATAAGTTATTTCTACGGTTTTGAAGTCACCAGCAACTCCAAAAGAGATCTAGAGATTGCTGATATGGCCTCCGATGAACATATTGTAATGCTACCTTACCTTGCCCATGGCCATCTCATTCCATTCCTAGCGTTGGCAAGGCAGATTCAACAAAGAACGGGTTTCACAATCACCATTGCCAGCACCAAGCTCAACATCCAGTACCTCCGAGGTTCTTCCGTTTCCGTCGACGACTCTAATTCTCCATCCCATTCCCGCATCCGCTTTGTCGAGCTTCCCTTTTGCAGCTCTGACCACGACTTACCACCCAACACTGAGAACACCGAGAACTTGCCTCCAAACAAAATTATAAACCTTTCTCATGCATCGGTGAGTCTCAAAGATCCACTCTTGCACGTTCTCCACGATATCATTGACAAAGAAGGGCGGCCTCCTCTTTGTATAATCTCCGACGTGTTTCTTGGGTGGGCTGTTGATGTTGCAAAGAGTGTGGGCGCCGTGCATATCACGTTCTCCACCGGTGGAGCCTACGGCACCATCACCTACGTTTCCCTGTGGCTTAATCTTCCACATCGTTCCGCAGATTCCGACGAGTTCAAGGTGCCGGGTTTTCCTGAAAGTTATCGTTTCCATCGCTCTCAATTGCACCAATATTTGAGAGATGCGGATGGTACGGACATGTGGTCAACATTTATGGTGCCGCAGATTTCGCGTTGCTTGGAGTCTTCAGGGTGGATATGTAACACAGTCGAGGAAATTGAACCTTTTGGCCTGGATCTTCTCAGAAATTATCTGAAACTTCCCGTTTGGGCTATAGGTCCTCTTCTTCCCCAAGCAGCTCTTAAAAAACCGTCCTCCTCACATTCATCAAGTATTTCCGGACAACATGCCGGAAAAAAATCCGGAGTACCTCCAGAAAAATGCCTTGAGTGGCTTGATCTGAAGAGTGCTGATTCAGTTCTTTACATCTCTTTTGGTTCTCAGAACACCATCGGTGCGTCCCAAATGATGGAATTAGCTAAAGGATTGGAGGAGAGTGCGAAATCTTTCATCTGGGTGATAAGGCCACCCCTTGGTTTCGACATTAATGGCGAATTCAGAGCGGAGTGGTTGCCAGAAGGATTTGAAGAACGTATGAGGGAAAACAAACGAGGTTTGTTAGTCAGAAACTGGGCACCCCAGTTGGATATTCTTGCCCACAAGTCTACCGGAGCTTTTCTGAGTCATTGCGGGTGGAACTCGATATTGGAGGGCTTAAGCCAGGGCGTGCCTATTATAGGGTGGCCTATGGCAGCCGAGCAGGCGTACAATTCAAAGATGCTGACGGAGGAGATGGGTTTGAGTGTGGAGCTGACAAGAGGGCTTCAAAGCGTGATTGAAGGGAAGCAGGTGAAGAGGGTCCTAGAATTGGTTATGGACGAAAAGGGCAAAGGCAAGGATATCATGAGGAAGAAGGCAGTTGAGGTTAGAGAAAAGATAAGGTCGGCAATAAGAGAAGAGGGAGAAGAGCAGGGTTCTTCGGTGAAGGCAATAGATGACTTTGTTAGGACAATTGTTTCCAAGAGAGGGGCGCCAATCTTGGCTAAAAAATTTCAGAGAAAATAGTTTAGTTTATTATAGGATCAGGTTCGCCAGCTCATGTGTACTTTCTTTGTGAGATGTGGTCCTGTGTTCTGTGAAACCCAAAGTTCTCTTTTTTGGGCTTTTATGTATTTTAGTTACTTCTTTTTTTCTGTTTCTTCATAAAACCCAAGTAAATAGTATAATGAGATTATTATTAGGTGTGTAAAAAGATCGAATTGGACTGATTGGATCAGACCGAATTTCATCCGATCCGGTCCAAATTTTTTTATGAATCGGAATTTTTCGGTCCGGTCTCAATCTAGGGGATTTCTCCTTCTGGAGCGGACCGGACCGAATACACATTTTTTTAAAAATATATATGTATATATAATTTAAATAATAATAAATAAATAATAGTATTAATATTAGAGAGGGGCTATACGGCCTCCTCATTTTATTGTACACTGCACGAAATGTCTTATTTATTTATTTATTTATTGCCCCACATCTTAAAGATGCCATTTGAGTCGTCTTTTTCCCCTTTTCTTCTCCGGATCGATTTCTATCTCTCACTCTCCCTCTCCCTCTCCTCTCATATCGTGCCACTCTCTCTAGGTAGACGAAGCTTTACTCCAATGTCGCCGATCGAGACTCGATCGAGAAAATGCAGGAATAGGTATGGCTGGCATTCCTCCTACCTAGTGGCCAACTCAGTTGGTCTTCCTCTCAAATCTTTCGTATCGCCTATCAGTGGGTGTTTGATAAAAACTAACTGCATCAATCGATTTTCACCCCTGGATTGGCCGTATATTTTTAAAACACATGCAACTATTCCAAGCTAGCCTCTTAAAACCACGATTCCTTTTCTCTAAATTTATATCATGCTCTTTTTTTTTTTTTTTGTGATTTTCTCATTTTGTGTAGAAACCCAGTTGACTAATTAAGGTACTAAAATCCAAACGTAAACAAGCAAACTCAAGTCTTCTCTTCTCTCTCTTCTCTTCTCATTAGGTTGGAGAAAATGTAAGCTTTCACCTCAGATCAAAGTAAAAGGAAAGGAAAGAAAGAAAGAAAAAATACTAATTATAGTCCTCCAGCCATGTCAAAGTTTGGAACGTATGTACTTTAAAGAAAAATCTGTGAATGCTTTGATGATGGCTTTGTCGGCCATGATTTTACCATCCGTTGGCGACGACGGAAGACTCAGTTGAGGAGAGGGGAGCGGAGGGTGGGATGGTGAGGTGAAAGACAAGAGAAGGGGGTGGGGGGCAACGAAATTGGGGAACGAGGGGGTCTTTGAAGAAGGGAAGGGGTTCTGGTAAAGGAAAAGTCAAAAATAACGTGGGCCCCTCATGCGTGAGTCATGAAAGGGCATAAAAAAAATAAAAACAAAAATAAAAAGGCTTCGTGCGTTGTATAGGAGGCCGCATAGATTTTCTCTTAATATACACACACACACACTTGCAAAACAATGTTTTGTAACAAGATGTTATATTGAATCTTTAGGTCCTTAAAAGTATATTTACCCATTTTAATTTCTCTCCCTTTATTGATTCCTCCTTTGGCGGCAGTTTCGGACGTTGGAATTGACAAACTTTCTTTTGCAAAGGCTGTTTCACATTCAGTGGGGCAGCCATCTTTCAAGCTTCCTTTTAAGGCAACTTGTGGATATTAATGGCGAGCAGGGTTTTGTGTTCTTGGAGGTTGAGATGTCCAAGGTTGACAAACTCTCGGAGTTTGTGTTGGTGATAAAATTCTCACATTCAGGACCCACCATTAATGTGGTTTGGCGTTGTGTTACAAAATCCTGGGGTCTCTTTGAGGCTTCAACTGTGAGTGTGATGGACGTGTTGCATGTGCTGGTGCAATTAAGGAGTCAAGGTTCTTGCATGCCTGGTCTCGGGAGGGTGGGAATATGTGTGGTGCTTCGTTCTAGCTCTTCCGTTGGACCAAGGATTTTGAATTGTCGAAGGAATCTCTGCCAATGGGTTTTTTTACTGGGATTTCCTCTTCATCTATACCGGTTGGACTACTTGCAAATCTTTGCCACTCAGTTTGGATGTATTTGGGTACTGATCATACCATTCTTTATAAAACTAGGGCATCATGAGCCCGTATGTGTGTGGAAGTAAATTTATCTATAGAGTCGATGCGACGATTCCCTATTATTTTCTCGACCAACAAAACGATTTGGCAAAAGATTAATAAATGAAAGACTTGGTTTTTACTGTTCTAATTGCTACAGACAGGGTCATACGCTGGTTATATGTAGAAATGATATAAAGAAAGTGGAGGAACAAAGTGAAGAAAAGAAGGGTAAAAAAAAATGTGGTAGAGAAACAAGTTTAGCAGGAGAAGATGAATTCCAAAGTTACAGACGTGCAAATTCATGCATTGGCTCCTCATATGGAGGTCTTGGCTCCACCTAGTGCGAATCCTATATTTGAAAAGGGTGGAGTGTCCTTTTTTGGTGACTCAGCTATGGATAAAGGCAAATTAGTTGTGGTTATGACCAGTGAAAAAAATTTAGATGCTTTGGAAACTGATGATCTTGAAGAGGAGGAAATTTGTGAGGAGATAGAATGCGAACCTAACCCACAGCTTGCTCTTTCGAAGCCTTCCAAACAGATTACTATGCAGAAAGAAAACCATTATGCCTCTACTTAATTATAGTTGGAATTAGTTGATTCTAGTTTGGTGGCCAAAGATCATACCGTGGAAGTGGATGGTGACCAGTGTGCGATTGTCTCTAAGGTATTGGCATTGGAGAGTTGTAGGGGTAGAAATTATCAGGAACACACTAGTGAGCGGGATTATGCTTTGGACAAAGAGAAAGCGAGTGATGTAAATTTGTTAAAGAGAAAAAATTATGATACTAATCTGGAATTGAAAATTTTGAAATCTAAACGTAAAGGAAAGGAGGTTAGTAGTGTGACACAATCACAATGGGTTGCCACCTATTCCTCAAAATCTCTTTTATGATTGATACAATATTGGAGTGGAATATCAGATGGTTGGGTTGCTCTCGAAGTCATTTAAAAAAGCTTATTAAAAAGTTTCATGCTGCAGTTGTTGCTATAGTAGAGTCGTTCCATAGTGATGGTTTTATGCCCGGTTTGGCATCCTTTTTGAGTCTTCCGAATTATTGTTGCAATGAAGACTTAGGTGGTAAAGTTTAGATTTTTTGGAAAGAATAATATGATGTTGAAGTCGTTCACTCTACAAATCAAGCCCTCACGGGTTGGATTCATGGGAATAATATGAAAATTTTAGTTTCTTTTGTTTATGCAAAATGTACTCATTTGGAGCGACGTGGTTTGCAAGAGGAACTCTAGAATATGTGTGATGAGGAATCCCCTTGGTTGGTGGTTGATGATTTCAATGCTATTTGTAATTGACTCAAAACACTTTGGAGGTAATCCTTACTCTTTGGCGGCCATGTCGGAGTTTAATAATTTTTTGAATTATCATGGTCTTCTTGAGTTGAGATTTCAAGGTCGTAATATGTCGTGGCGCAATGCATGAAGATAGATCCCATAGTTGGGCTAGACTTGATCGTGTCTTGGTAAATGTTCCTTCTGATAATTTATTCTAGTCGACATATATGAAATATTTATCATAGAAATCTTCTGATTATTGCCCGATGGTAGTACACTTATGGCAACCTAGACGCTCTTATGGACTTTCCCCTTTTAAATTCCAAAATATGTGGTGTTCTCATGATTTTTTTTGAAGTGTGTTGAAGCGGTGTGGAATGTCCAGGAATCTAGAAGAGGATTATTGAGGCTTGCGGCAAAGTTGGAAAATTTAAAGGTGGCTTTGAAGGTATGGAACAAAAATATTTTTGAAAGGGTTGATTTATCTATTCAGGCTCTTGAAGAAAAGCTAGAGTTGCATGAGTTTTAGTTGCAAGAGAGTCTTGACTCGGACATTGAGGCTCATTTCTTAAGCACTAAATCTAAATAGGTGGAATGGGAGGCTAGGGAAGAATCTCATTAGGCTCAAAAGGCCAAAAAAAAAGTTATCTGAAGGTGATCAAAACACTAGTTTCTTTTTTCATGCCTCTGTTAATCAGCGATGGAAGAAATCCACATTCATGAGCATGCAACTTTCGGATGGTACCACTTTGTCATCGCCAAGGGAAATTCACCAATGGGTGACTAATTATTTTCAGTAGCTTCTGAGTGATGATCAGACTGTGAGTCATACAAAATTAGGTCCTTTTATTTGGCCAGTTATATCTTTCGAGGATAACTCTATGCTTAGTGCAATCCCAACAGTGGAGGAAGTTCGAGCTACGGGTTTCTTTACTCCAAAGCATAGTTCTCCTGGTCCAGATGGCTTTGGGTCTAGATTTTATATTCATTGTTGGAATCTTGAAAAAGAAGATTTGGTTGAGGTAGTTAGAGATTTTTTCAGTGGTGCGCTGTTGCCAAGGTTTTACTCATCTTTCTTTATTGTGCACTACCAATCATTACTTAGATAGCAAAGTTGTTGCATAAGATGATTTTGCAAGAATAAGGTGCCTTTATCCCAAGAAGTAGTATTTTTTAGAATATTACACTTGCCCAAGAGATAGTACACTTGTTGCACAAAAAATATCAAAGGGATAATGTCATGATGAAAATTGATATAGTCAAGGTGTATGATCGAGTCAATTGACGGTTTCTTTTAGATGTGCTTGTTGCATTTGATTTTGATGCTGAATATTGCAAGCTTATAGCGGAGTGTATTCATTCCCTATGGTTCTCTATTATGTTCAGTGGCACTAACAAGGTTTTTTCAAACCTTCTAGGGGATTGCAGCAAAGGATCTACTCTTGCCTTAATTGTTCATTGTTATGGAAGATGTGTTATCGAGGCTTTTGAATAAAAAAATTTTGAACGAGAAAATTGGTAGATCTTATCACTCGGTTGGTGCGCCAATTTTGTCTTATCTTCTTTATGTGGATGACCTATTGAATTTCTCTAATGGCGATGCGAGGTCCTTCCATAACTTGTTGAAGATTTTGGGGACTTATGAAAACTGGTCGGGGCAAAAGATCAGCAACGAAAAATCTGCTATTTTTCTCTCTAAGCTTATCAATATTTCTAGGCGGCGAGAAATGTTGAGATGCTCAAGTTTTGCAGAAGGTTCTTTTCCTATTTCTTACTTGGGGGTACCATTGGCCTTTAAGCATTTAAAGGCGAGAGATATAGAGTCTTTGGTGAACAAAATTCAAGCAAAAGTGGCGGGTTGGAAATTTAAACTTTTATCTCAAGGAGGCCACTTAATTCTCTTAAAGCATGTTCTTTATTGTATAGCCACTCATCTACTAGCTATTTTTGATGTACCTCGAATTACTTTGAAAAACATTAATTTTATTCTATCTTCTTTCTTTTAGGAGGAAGTAAACAGTATGACCAAGAGAAAATAGATTTATAGGAGAAGAGTGCGCAATCCTCACTTGAAAGGGGGTTTGGACGTACTAGACTTTGTTGAGGTACAACAGTCTCTTCATATAAAATTTGTATGACGTTTGTTAGTTATAGATAATTTATGAACCAAGTTCTTCAAAGCTAAATATGTTAAAAAAATGACATCTTGATTTTCATCGTAAACTTATTGAATGTATCAAATCATATCTATTTGTAAAATTATGATTGTACACTTGCATTAGTAAAAATGGGCCGAGTGGTATTCTGTTATGGAACCACTTTTTTGGTGTCAAGTTGACTGCGGCTTGCCAACACTTATCTGGGAGTAATTTTTAAGAGCTAAAAGCTGGTAAATATTTTTATTGTATTCTTGATTTTAAACCAAAACAGAGCCAGCTTTAATTTCATTATAAACTTCAACTGTAAAACAATATTTCTGGGTGACTTTACAGTCTTGATTTTTACGCTTAGAAATATTTTGGTGCGTGGTTAACAACGTACTTTGATATATAATGATATTTAAAAAAGTAATGCTACAATATATATTTATAATTTTATATACAAAATTTATTTTATCAATTTTTTAAAACGAAAATTTTTTATTTCTTCATATCAATAATTGATAGGTGGAAAAATAAATTTTTTATAAAGTTTTCTTTGGTACTAATTAACGTTATTTTTAAAAATTATCAATCAAAAATATATATATATATATTTTCGAATTCCTGAGTTTTTAAATGAAAAGTTATTATCATTTTGGAACGCTCAAGAAATTAAAAGAAAAATAATTAAAACAATTGATTTTTTATTAATAATTGTAACATTTGATTGTTAAATGAATTGCTCCTTAGGAAAAAATATCCCGGCGGGTGGATTGTCAATTTGTCATAATTTGAAATTTTTATGACACAATTTAAAGGCCGGCGATTACGTGGACACAGTTTTTATGACACAATTTAGAGCAGAGCCGGGACATGGACATCTAATCTGATGTCGTTTGAGTCCTAGAAATAACTAATGAAGTTAGTGCAAACATTAATGTTGATGTATAATTACCGGATGACATGACCCTCATAAAAATATTATTGAAAAAATATATTTTTAAAAAGAATTATTTCAATTATTAATAGATTTCATTCACTCTTCGGTTTTTCTATTGTACCTCACTCCTAAAGACTTCAAACTTAGGCTCCACTTGGATTCGAAGATGAGATGAGTTGAGATGAGTTTGGTTTATTTTTTAATATTATTATTATTTTGGGATTTGAAAAATGTGTGTTAGAATTTGAAAAAGGTGTATTGAGATTTGAAAAAGGTGTATAAAAATTTGTGTTTTATGTAAAAAATTATAAAAATATAATGATGAAATGAAAGTGAGTTGAGATGAACTCAACCCACTTCCCCAAACATCGCAAAAATAAATACAAAATTATTCAAAGCATCGCAAAAATCTAGATTCCAAACTCTAATATTCAAAGCTGGCTTTACCACCTAAATTATTCAAAGCATCGCAAAAATAAATACAAAATTATTAATCAATTTAAGATCCAGATCTGAGATTTTCAAGTTAGATGACATATAATCCAATTCTTCAAATCGAAAATCTAGATTCCAAACTCTAATCCTCTTTATAAGAAAAGTAGTTGGATGTTACTACAAGGGGCCCAGTGGCCATCATGGCTTCCACTGGTTTTATTTATTAATTATTTTTATTTAATAATTAAAAATATTATATCTTATCAATCATTTATGAAAAAATCCATCTTTAGTCATTTTGGCAGACTAAAAAGCATTAGTATTGGCTTATGCATCTTCATCCTCATTTTCAAGTTTGAGTTGTATTGTTTTAAAATCATCTACATTAATATTGATATATGCATCTCTAAATTTTTGCATAGTTATGAATAGTATTTCTTCAAATTTTATTATTTTGTTATTCACTCTTAAAATAGTATTTTATTATTTTATTCTCTCTCCTATCCATTTATAAAATCAAATTTGTAGAATTTATATTAAGATTATTTTGATATATGAAATTTGTATTAAGTTGATAATAAAAAGTGGATGCTAATTATAATATATATATCTATAATATTTTTTGGGAAAAAAAATAAAAATAAAAAAAATTTATTATCATTTAATTAATTAGTTCAAAGGTGCATAATTCAATGTAAAAGTTTTTCTTGATATGCAAAATCAATCTCCAAAATATATAATTTTATATATGCATGTAGAAAAATTAATTCTAGCACTCGTAGACAAAGTATCCCAAATTGGCATGCCAGCTCAAAAATGAAATGGTGCATTCCTGATTTCAATATGGGTGGTAGAGGAAATGCAAACAGTGTATGGAAGACACATGGGTGATCCGGTGTGTTTTAATCTCCTTCTCCAAAATCCTAAGAGAATCAGGTCACTTGCGCAATTCGTTCTCCTCTCCACCATCTTCTCCCAAAATCTTCTCCATCTATAACCTTCCTTTTTACGCAAAATCGATATCTATTGTGGGATTGAAAGTGAAAAAGAGAAAAGAAATTACAAAAAGTTTCAAATTTAGAATCGGACAGATCCTTTTAGGAGCACTCACAATGGCTTTTGTATTGCTGAAAAGCCTCCCTCTAATGGATTTTGTATTTCATCTCTATTTTACAATTTGCTACAGTAATCCAACTACATGATGTAGAGAATACAATTCACAAATGCAAAACTTTCTATCTAATTTCTCTCTCCTCTTATATGCTTTCCCTTCTCTCATTTCACATGCTTTTTAATTAATTTCACATGCTCTGAGAGTCCTATATGAAGAGTCAAATGACTTTTATTTTAAGTAGCCTCTTTCTCGCCCTTGGAAGGATTCTAGTATAAAATAGACTTTTTTCTTAAGATATGCAATGCGATGTCTTTTTATTTTTTGAATTAATTTATATTTTAGTTTAATTTATAAATTTGCATTAATTTGAAATAAGACATAATTATATATATATTTTAAAGAGCCAGTAGCCGCCCACATAGCAACCATGTTCCAAATTTATTAAGAAACCTTACTTATGGCAGAGGTATACCGTGGTAACAACTCTACACTCGGGTTTTACAAATAGGAAAAAGAGAAACGAACCCATGTGTTCAACCAAAGAAAACACAAAACAGCCAAAAAAGGAGCACCACCTTAACAGTCAATTAAAGACACTACCTAATCCAAAGATAAGGCATACCCAATCTATCCAATCTATACAAACCTTTCAACTCTCTATCAAAAAGATCCGTCGTGTTAACTACATTATTAACTCCCAAAGCAACAGCTTTGGCCAAGTAGTCTGCAACTTTATTAATTTCCCTAAAACAATGATGAATAGAGTACTCAAACTCTTCCAAAAGCTTCAATATCTTCTATCAGAAATCCCAAAGATACCAAACTATACATTCCTTATTCAAAATCCAGTTGACCACTACCAAAGAATTGCATTCAATATCAATATTTACAACACCCATTTGTTTGGAGAATTAACCCCTTTAACACCGCTCTGACCTCTACTTCATTATTAGACACAAATCCAAAATGTCGAGAAAAAGCAAAGACGACTTTACCTGTACCATCTCGAAGGATACCTCCCCCACCTCCATTACTAGGATTTCCAAGACTACTGCCGACCAAATTCAATTTAAATCTATTCAGACTAGGCTTGGACCAGTGCACAATTCACTCTTGAGGAACGTACTTCTCACTTATTTTGATATATAGGCACTTCAAAATCAACCTGTCTGAAATGGATACTTCCACCTTAGCAATCTTTTCCGCTACAAAACGAGACCAATATTTGATTGATCTCCAAACAACTTCTGAACTTTCATATTTTCCTTCCATACGAGTAGTACATCTCCTTCTCCACAATTGCCAAACCACAATTATTAGAATTGTACCAAAAAGAGAACCAACATGTGATTGCCGAGAAGCTTTATTAAACCAAGCTTGGACTCTTTCCCGCCAGTGTTGTTCAATTGTGAAAGGAATAGCTAATTCAGCCGACACTTTGCACCTAACTACTCTAGCAAATTGACCACTTCCTAACACATGACCAATAACTTCAACATGCCTCCTATTGCAGCAGTTGCAACACGAGACAAGCGGGACTCCAATTCTTTGGATTTGTTCATCCACACTTAAGCAACTAAGCATGTCTTTCCACATACATAGAGACATTTTCTTTGGAGTCAAGTTATTCCAAACCCATGAAAAACAATCAGTTTTTGGCATTTTTAACCTGATCAAATCCCATGCCAATTTAGTAGAAAACACATCGTTTCTATCCGGAAGTCAAATGAGGACATCTTTCTTCTCTTTCAGCATACCCACAGTTTCCATAATAGTTCTCGCACATTCGGTACCTAGCATATCATTTATATAGTCTATTAACATCCCACGCATCATTAATAATTAGCTCCCTTATCTTGATAAAAGGATTTTCAAGGTGGTCAACAATTCCATTAAGAGGGTCTCCTTTAAGAAATTTATCATACCAAAGAGATATATTCCCTACTTTTACCTTTTACTTAGAATTTTCTAACAGAAAAGGCAAACCTTCAAATATTTTCTTCCAAATTGGCGACCTTGAAGCACTCCTCAAACATAAGCTCAAATGATTATTTTTTGCATACTTTGCACGAAAGAATCTCACCCAGAAGGAATCCTCAGTCAGCAATTGCCATCCAAATTTAAGGAAGAGAGATCTTTACACCTCCCCCAATTTTTGAATCCCTATTCCTCCCTCCTGAAAGACACATTTTATTCCAAACTCTCCATCTTCTCTCTTTTTTTTTTTTCTCTCCCTTATCTCCCCAAAAGAAAGCAGAAAATAAACCCTGCAACTTTTTAACCACTAATTTCAGCTTATGGAGCACATACATCATATGAATGGGCATACTAGACAGCACATGTTTCATAAAATAAGCCTTCTCCCTTGTGATAAAAGTTTGTTCCGCCATCCTGCCAATTTATATTGTATATGGAAGAGATATTGTAAATGATAAAAGATATGAAGAAATTATTGATAATTAGAAAAATATTTTAAATGAATAATAAATGTAAAAAATATGTATAATATTTAAATGATATAAAGAAAAAACAAAAAAATTGATGTATGGTATATTGTAAAGATCATTATGTAAAATAAAAATAAATAAATTTTAATGATGTATTTTAAAAGATAAGATGAATGATCTATTGAAAGTAATATTAGGAATCAGTTCTTTTATCCATTGTACTTGGCATCGATCTTCAATATTGTCTCTCTCTCGTCTGTGTATATGTGACGTGCTGCGTAGATCTTTCAATGTAGAGACAGAAAGATAGAGCAATGGAGAAGTTAATTGGTCTTTATAAAATGATAGCTTGTTCATGGTATCTTAAATTGTGGTGGGTGTATTGGCAATGACCATCTAATAATTTGTCGATTGATCGGTGATTCTTCACCGGTAGAACTGTTGCTGTGTGGAATATTTTAGAGGAGTTATTACGGTAGCATAGAAACCTAAAAACTTCTCCTTTCAAGGACTACGGTTGTCTTTTTTTCTCTTCTAGGGTTTTTCTGTCCCTTGCTTTTCCTCGATGGCTGCTATCAGGGGCCTTCCTGGCCAGGCGGCCGCATCATATTTAGCAGGGAGGTTGAGGTCATTTGCTAATATGGTGGCCCAATCGCCTTAGCCGCTTCTTGTTGTTGAGGTACTGCAGCGTCTGCCCAGAGTTATCGAAGGTGAGATCTGTGTCCGGTTTTCCAAGGAGGAGATTGATCACAATCCCGTTCAAGCTTTCCATGATTCTGAAGTTCTTGAAGCAGAGACCCTCGTTGGATGTTATACGTGCCTTCATCAGAAGCTGGTGAGGGTTAGAGCAATAACTGGTTGTTTCAGCTATGAGTAAGCCCAGAAATGTGTTTGTGCGTTTTGCTAAGGAACCCAATTTTTTGAAGGCACTCTCAAGGGAAGTGATAAAGGTAGATGGCGTTCCCTAACGTGGTTTTCAATGGCATCCCAATTTCAAAGAGGACAGAGAATCTTCATTGTTTCCAGTTTGGGTATCCTTCAAGGTCTTCCACCTAATTTTTATCAGGAGTCGTATCTTACAAATATTGTGGTGCCTATTGGTTCACTTGTATGTCGTGATAATGCTACGAGGTGAGTTATAAGAACGGATGGGGCTAAGGTTTGTGTCCTCATGGATGCGTCTCTTGAACCTCCTATTGGAATTTGGATTAGGATTCCTCATCATGAAACTAGCTTTTATGTGGAAGTTGTGTATGAAACATTGCCAGCCTTTTGTAATCGTTGTCACTTGCAGGGGCATAATCTGAAAACATTTCGAAGGAAAGATTCTAATCATAAGGATATGGGGAATGCAATGGGTGATGGTGAGAAGCCGAAGAAAATTTGGGTGCAAAAAAACCAAGAGGTTGTTAATGATTCGAATTTGGTTGGTCATGAAGAAAACTTTCAGGAGCAACTTTTATTATTGGAGAATCAGAAAGGGGGACATGGTGTGTTTGTAGAGAATAATGTAAATGAAGAAAGCCTTAAGGGGCATGGAGAGGAGGGACCAAGAATTGCTGTTGAGAGCAACATTAATAATGGGGGCGTGTTTGTGCAGGAAGCATTGGTTGGGAGTCTTGTTGTCGAGTCACAAAATTTGGAAAGCAGCTTAGCGGTTATTGATAAGGTGTTGAAAGGTTCCTCTGAGAATGGATTGGTGGATGAAAATGTTAGGAGACTAGATAGTCTAGTTGATGTGCAGTTGAAAATGCAGGATGTTTCCATGGTTGCCATGGTGGATGGTAATGTTGAGTGCTTGGAGGAGAATCTAGTGCTTGTGCAAGATGTAAGTGAAGTGGATCTGGAGGGGTACTCTTCTGAACTGGATGGCATGATTTCAGAGCATTTGAGTAAAACAAAGGTTTGCTCTTCTGACCGAAACTCTCCAGTTAAAAAACAAGATGGTAAACATGATAAAATGATTTGTAGTTCCTCAAGGGTTCCTAGCAAACCCATACGATTAAATTTATGATTTGTTCACCATTATTTTGGAATATCCGTGGATTGTGCTCATCACATAGAAGATTAAGGAAGTTAGTGCTGAAGTTTAATCTTAATTTAATTATGTTAGCTAAGCCTTTTCTTTGTGAATCGAAGTTGGATATTTTGATGAATAATCTTCAGCTTAATGGCTATTTCTCAAACCAAAGTGTTGGAGGAAAGCTTTGATTGTTATGGGGGAGCAATATGGATGTTTGATTCTGAATTTCAGTGTGCATCACGTCACTGCTCGTATTATGTTTGAAGGAAGTTGTATTGTTGTATCTGTGGTTTATGCTAAATGCAATTATATTAAGAGACGAGAACTCTGGAGTGTTCTACAATAGGATATGCCGCTGAATGATCTTTGGTTATGTCTTGGTGATTTCAACGTTATTTGAGGGATTACTGAAAGATGTGGTGGTAGGTCTCGTTTGAGATTAGCCATGGAAGAATTTAATTCTTTTATTGAATTATGTGGCCTATATGAGATGAACTCTATTGGAAGTAAATTCTCTTGGTGTAATGGCCATTTAGGCCTTGCTAGAAGTTGGTTAAAGTTGGATAGGTGCTTGATGAACTCAACTGCGATTACTCTTTTCTTTTATGCTTTTCTAAAATATTTACCCAGGACTACGTCTGATCATGCTCCTATGCTTTTTTCAATGCAATCTCTTAATACCAGATATGGCCCATCTTCGTTTAAGTTTCAACAAATGTGGGTGTCCCATGCCGATTTTTGTGATGTGGTTAGAGAAGCCTGGCAGCCTACTTCTGTGGGGTCGGGTCTTTTCAGAATAGCTGCTAAATTGAAAAGTTTAAAGCAGATTCTCAAAGAGTGGAACACTCGGACCTTTGGGCACACTGATCTCAATATCAGAAACTTGAAAATGAGGATTGAGGATCTGGAAGCTTAATTGCAACAATTCTCAGAAGAGTTGGAGTCAGCTTTAATTATAGCTAAGAAGGAGTTGAACTTTGGTTGCATAGAGAACATGTGAGATTGACTTAATAGGTGAAACTAAATTGGCTTGAGAAGGGCGAAGCATCCGCTAAGTTTTTCCAAACTTTTGCAGTGAGAATTAAGCCGATTGTGAAGGATATGCGACTACAGGATGGTTCCATTCTTCATTCACCTAAAGATATTCACTTTGGTGCTGTGGAGTTTTTTAGAAGTTTTCTATGCGCTCATCCTCATAGGGAACTTCCAGATTTTTACCTATACATTGGTCATGCTGTGTTGGAGCATGACAATAGTGTGCTTTTACAACTCCCTTCGATCCAAGAGGTTAAGGATGCCTTTTTCAATATTCCGGTTGATAGTAGTCCGGGTTCGGATAGATATGGATCAGGTTTCTACCAGTCCTCCTGGGATATCGTAGAAATGGACATGATGAAAGCAATCAGGGAGTTATTCTATGGTTCTTATCTTCCACAGTTTTACTCCGCTTCGTATATTGTTTTAATCCTAAAAGTGGCGCATCCTACTAAATTTGATAAGTTCCGACCCAATACTCTTTGTTTTGTGGTGTATAAGGCTTTCTCTGAAATTCTTGTCAAAAGACTTTCCCTTATTCTGAGTAGAGTGATATCACTGGAGCAAGGGGCTTTTTTACCAAGACGAAGTATCTTTGAAAAGGTTGCTTTAGCACAAGAAATGTGTCATTTTATTAATAAGGTGGCTCGTGGGGGTAATATTCTCTTGAAAGTGCATATGACAAAAGCTTATGATTCCATTGACTTGGACTTCCTTATTCATGTAATGAAGTCTTTTAGGTTTTTTCAGTTGGTTTGCAAGATTATTCGGAATTGTATATCTTTCTCTTGGTTTTCAATTGTTATGAATGGCACGGTGAAATGCTTCTTCCCAACTAGCCATAGTCTTCGCCAAAGGGATCCCCTGTCCCCATACATGTTCATTTTGATGGAGGACCTTCTTTCAAGAATGTTGAAGCATAATTTTGACCGTGGCAGAATAGGTTCCTTTCTCTCACCCACGAGGTACGCCTATTATCTCTCACTTACTATATGCTGACGATATTATTATTTTTGCTAATGGAGGTAGTCCTTCACTTAAAAGGATTATGGATATTTTTAATCAATATGATGAGTGGTCTGGCTAGCAAGTGAGTAGGGCGAAATCAGAAATTTATTTCTCTAATTATATTCTTGCCGGTAGACGAAGGAGACTTCTCCAGATATCATCCTTTTCGGAAGGATCTTTTCCAGTTAAGTATTTGGGGGTGCCATTGTATACTGGTCGCATGAAGGTGTCCTATTTTGATGAGTTGTTGGGCCGTGTTCGGTCATGTCTGGAAGGGTGGCAATTGAGATTGTTATCTTCTAGTGCACGGGTTCTTTTACTTCGTCATGTGTTAACTAGTATCCCTATTCATATATTATATGTAGTGCAAGCACCAAAGAGGGTCTTCAAAACTCTTACTCGGATGCTGAGTAATTTCTTTTGGGGCTTCTATTCTGGGTTGCCTGGGATAGATTTTGCAAGCCTACCCATGAGGGTGGCATGAGTTTGAGAAATCTTAAGGAGGTTCAGACTTTTCTATTGATGAAATTTGTTTGGAAGTTGTTGACGAAAAAGTCTTTATGGACTAATTTTGTCAGATCTAAATATCTTAAGGATAAGCATATTACCTTGATTGACTCTAATAAAGGCTCTCCTTTCTGGAGACACATCATGGCTTCAGTCCCTAAAATTCTAGAGCATTCTTTTTGGCGTATAAAGGAAGGAAATGTCTCCTTTTGGAGAGACAATTGGTTTAAGTCTCTAGTGGAGGATTTCCACATTAATGGAAATGTTGATTTAAAAATTAAGGATTGCAAAGTTTAGAATGGCTGTGATATTGGACTTTTACGGAATTTGGTGGGAGATAATAAGCCGAAGGAACTTCTAGATATTTTTGGGCAGCATAAAGATGAAGCGGATATATTAATATGGAAGCATAGTGTTGATGGAGCTTTCTCTACGAAAATAGCTCGGGAGTGTATCCGTATTCAAGGACCTCGTTTATCTTGGCATGATTGGATTTGGAATCCGAGTTTACCTAAAAAATACTCTATGACGTGTTGGAAAGCTATGAATTTTTATCTTGGGGTGGATGCTTGGATTCGCGAGCTTGGTATTCTGATGGTTTCTAAATGTGAATGCTATCTTGAGGGGAAATTTGAGGATCAAAATCACGTCCTTGCAAGGGGTATGATTGCACGAGAGATCTGTCGACGTGCTTTCTTAACTCTTGGGATGCCTTTAGACCCGAATAGCTCATGGGAGGAAAAACTAGAATTATGGTTCCGCCGAGCAAAGAATTCTTCTCAAGGTGGGAATTTATTAGGTCTTATTCCTGTTATTATTACTTGGTCTCTATGGGTTTGGCAATGTAAGGTTAGAATGGATGGGATATGTAAATCTGTTGATTCTCTTTGGTTATCAATCAAGGTAGCTGTTGCTTGGGTTGGTGCTCTCATTCGAGCAGGTCGAAAATATAAGGATGGTGATGAAGGTATCCTCCAGGTGTTTTCTATTCCTTTGAAACCTCTGAAAAAAAAAAGCCAGTTTGTTTTGTCAGGTGGAAAAAGCCTCCCTCTGGATGGGTTAAGTTAAATACTAATGGTAGCTATCTTGAGAACTAGGGTTGTAAAGGGGCGGGTGGTATCATACGTGATGATTATGGTAGAATAAAGTTGGCCTTTGCGAAATTCCTAGGAGTTGGCACGAATAATTATGCTGAATTTATGGCTCTTTATCATGAGCTGAAATTCTGTAAAGAGATGGGCTTGAGTAAGGTGGAAGTTGAAATGGATTCTCTGTTAATTGTGAGATGGTTTCAAAATGGTATATGTGGTACCTGGTATCTTAAATATTTTTGGGAGGAAATTCAAGACCTATTTTCTTGTATGCAGACTGTCACACACCATGTTTATAAGAAGTGTAACTCGGGAGCGGATTTTCTTGCTCGGATGGGTTCTGGGTGTAAAACTGGAATGTGGACGAACTTTAATGAGTTGCCTTATTTGCTTAAGGGTATATTGCGGGTTGATAGGTTGGGTTTACCAGCTATTCGCAACCAAGAGTTTGGCTTTTAGGTGATGACTGTAGAGTTTCTTCATGGTTCACTTGAACTTCTGATCTTTCTTCTAGCGGCATGCGGCTTTTACAGGTTGTTTATTTCTTTGTCTTGGTTGATTATGTTTTCTTGTTCAAGATTGTTTAGTTTTTCTTTTGTTTTGTTTGGCTTTATGCTTTAGGCTTGTTAGATGTTTATTTGCTGGCTTTTATTAAGGTTTCGTTTGTTTTGACACTTGGTTTTGGGCTAGTTTAGAGGCTTATTTCATGTAAACCTCCAAGTGTTTTGATGTTACCACGGTATTCCTAATAAGGACTTTGGTCTTATCTTGATCACCTAAGGAGTCCTCTTTACATTGTTGTTCCCTCCAATGACTAAGATAGACTCCAATGACCGATATATACTCGAATGCTTGGCAATGATCGAGTGTGTGATGGAAAAGGGTAAAGTGAGGCTAGAATTTAGTGAAGCTAAGGTCAAGTGTTTGGGCTAGTTGGTTTGGCCGAGTATATGGTATGATGTGGAGGAAGGATTTGATTGGATCAATATTTGATTAATGACCAATCAAATGAAGGAATTAAAAGATGATTTGATGATGTGGCAAGTAAAGTTTCGGCTAGGGTTTATTGGTTGTGGCCGAATGAGATAATGTAGGAAAGTTGGAAAATTTGAATTTGAATGAGTTTGAATTTAAAGGGAATGGAGTGGCCGGTTGGTGGGGAATCTTGAGGGAGCGAGATTGGCTATTTTTGTATAAGAAAATATTTGGATTTAATTGAGAAAATATAGGAAGGGATGAGGGTTGATGGCCGGCTAAGGTTTGGAGGGGTGATGGGTGAAATTGGCAAAGTGATGGGCTAGGATTTTATGGCTTATGCCGTGGGTTGCTTGAGGCAAGTGAAATACCGAAATTAAGTGATCAATCAAATAAAGATTAAACACCCACCCAATGAAGAACACGCCAACACTCTTCAAGAACACCTAGGGTTCGGCAATCACAACTTCTCCTCCAACAATTCAACACTCACTCACACTCACACTCACACTCTTGAGCAATCCAAAACTTACAATGAGTGTGGTTTTCGAATTCCTCTTGGAAGAACACACAATATTCTCAAATTCACCAGTGTGGTGAATTCGGCCTCACCATTAAACTCACTCAACAATAACTCAAGAACACAACACAAACACCAACACAATAACAAGAGCAAACCCGAAAACACTCTTTATGAATAACCTCAAAACTTTTTATTCATAAACAGAAAATAAAAGATAAATGTGGATCAACCGATTCACGAATTGCACGGATGACCTTTTCAAAAGGGAATCACGAATTGCACCCTTAAGAAACCCGAGTGCTAAGCAGCGAAATCCAAACCACAAGTGTTGTGGCCGGCCTAACCCTTCTAGAGAGCAATCTCAAATGTTCAAATGTCCAAAGATAACAAAATGAAACCTAGAAAGCCTATTTATAATGTCTTACAACTTAGAAACCCCCAAAAGGTCCATTATTAAAAAGATAACAACTGAAGGTGCTTATGGCAGTGTGCCATGCATGGTCTCGATGGTAGGCACAGAGTCAAGCCATGCCGCTCTGAGGTGGCCCAGTTAGGTTGCTTGGGCGGTGGTCCTGCATGGGCCAGGCTAGGTGTTGGGGTGGTGTGCATGCATGGCCCAAGTTAGTGGTCTGAACGCTGACTGCATAGCAGGAGCTTGGGCCGTGCGCTGGATGACATGCACGGTGTGCATGCCACTGGCCCGCTCTGCAATGTACGGGTTGGTGCCGTGCGCTGGATGGCATGCCTTGTGGGCACGCCACTAGCCTGGCTAAGGTGTGCTAGGGTGCGCGGGGGATGGAGCGCATGCGTACACGCAAGTGCGTGAGTAATACATGGGTGTGGGGCACGCAGGGGCGCGCGGGTGATGGGGCGCCCAGGGATGTGGGGCGTGCAGGGGCGTGTGTTTGGTTGTGCGCACGACATGCGCACAGCCAGTAACCTCAATGGGCGCCTGCTGCGTATCAAGGCCTGAGTCAAGGCATGCAAGTAGGCTAGCCAAGAGACTATCCTGACCCTCCATGGCCTGAGTCAAGGTCTGATCCTAGGCGATTCTCCATGGGGTTTTGACAATTCCTCCGCCATAACTAAGGGCTTTCTTAATAAATTTGGGACGGTGCCACTATGAGTATGGTTTCCGGCTCTTCTCTAAAAAAAAAAAAGGTGTGGAAAATTTTAGAGGGATGGACAGCACGTTGTTCGTTTATATAAATGCATGGACGCGCTACACCTAATTATTATAGCCATATTAATTCTTGCTTTAGAACCCAATTAAAGCTGTAAACCCTAATCCTCTCTCTCTCTCTCTCTCTTGAAATCTGATAACTACCCACCACTATCAATATACACAGGACCACTATCAATATACACACGCTCAGGCCACCACCAGAATTTACACCCGCCTGTTCCTAAATCAATAAAGCTTTAACTTGCAAAAGTTAATTATATTGATTTTATGTTTTGTTATGAAGTCTGTTAAAGATTTATTGATTTTTTTTAGATAATGATTAAAAAATAATTTTATTAAAAAAATTAAATATTTGAAATTGAAAAATATTTTATTTTTAAGTAATATTTGAAAAAGAAATTATTAGAAATTTTGAAAATTTTATATTCTCATCTCTATATTACATGTGTGAGTCAGCGTGATCGTGCGTCTCATATTGCAGGTTTCTTCCAAGAATAACACTTGGACTCCCTTACTCTATTACTTGAGTTGATCTTAATCCTGCAAATTTATAAATTAATATAATATATTAAATTATAAATTCAATGATGTTTTCAAATTAAGATAATATAAAACGAGCTGAGAACATCTGTAAAACGAAACGTGACATGGTAAGTGATTGAGCTTGAGTTTAGAAGTTTAAAAAATAATTTTAATAAAAAATGCTAGAGATAAACTTCTTGTACGAATGGCACACAAATGGCGATAGGCCCCGTTTGTATTCAGAGGTGAGCTCAGCTCATCTCAACTCATCTCAACTTATCTTCATTTTATTATTATATTTTTATAATTTTTTATATAAAACACAAATTCTTATACACCTTTTTCAATTTTCAATACACTTTTTTCAATTTCCAATATACATTTTTCAAATCCCAAAATAATAATAATATTAAAAAATAAACTCAACTCATCTCATCTCTGAATCCAAGCGGAGCTTAATGAATTTTTTTTTTAATTTTTTTCCCCATTGGTTCGTTTTCTCTCCCTTCAATTTTGTCAGTCACTCCTTCTCTTTTTCTAATCTGGATTTATCTCAAGTCTTTGCTTTTCTTTCCGGCGTGAGCGATCTCCGGGGCTTCGTTCCCTGGCTTGATTTTCGCTTTTCTCTCCAGCGTGAGAGATCTCCAGGAGCCTTGCATTTGTTTTTTTTTTCCTTCGAGGCACTGATATAGTGTTGCCGGAGCTTTCTCACACACATCACGCTGAATTTTCATCTTTCTTTTTCAAAGATTACGAGGATGAAATAAAAAATTTAAAATATATTTCATACTTATCATTATTTTTTTAAAATTTTCATATAAAATATAATAAAAAAATATAATTAATTTTTTTTTTAATTTTAATAAAAAATTAATATTAAAAAAATATATTAAAAATATATTTTATTATTTTTTAAAATTTTTATATTATTTCAATTCTAAAAACAAATAATTTATTTAATTTATTTTTTTCACAAGAGAGGTTAAAACTGCACAAAGACTTCAGATTTCCAAACCCATCAAGTTACGTACAGACATGGCACATCACTCTAGAAGCACTGTACTTTAGCGGGCTAAATGGCTAATGAATGTAAAAATTGAAGTCATGTATTTTAGCGGGCTAAATGACTAATGAATTTTCAACGGATCTCGTTTATATTCGAGTCAATCATCTATATTTTATTATTATATTTATATACATTTTTATATATATTTTTTTAAATTTCAATATATTTTTTTTAAATTTTAATATATTTTTTAAAATTCTAAAATAATAAAAATATTAAAAAATAAATTTAATTCATCTCATTTTTAAATCCAAAGGATAAAAAAAAGGATAAATCAGTAAGTTGGTCTTTATAAAATGAGGGGAGGCTTGTTCATGTTACTATTATATAAAGGCGGTGGGTATGTGAGCAATCAGAGTACCATCTAATTTGTTAAATGCAGTGTGGAATATTTTATAGGCATCAGTTTTGGAAGACAACTGACAACCTCCTCCCCCATCGCTCTAGCTACCTGCAGGTAAGTAATTCGTTTTTGCACCACCATTTATTTAATTTTAGAAAAATATATAATAGAGAAAATTTTAAATAAAAATATTATAGATCTAAAAATATTTGAATATAATTTTCACTAGAGTACTGATAGGTACGCACATAGTTGTGTATCATTTGCGGACACGCTGACATTATACTACGTCAGCTTTTATATTTAAATTAAAAAAAAAAAAAAGAGAAAAGGAGGCCAAAACTTGAATCGGGAGGGAAAAAGTTGAAAGAGGTGAAAGTTGAGAAACCATTCACGCTGATGACGGAGAGAGACGCAAGTGGGAGAAATCCCATCGTAGAAACCATTCACGCGAAAGAATCGGGGGATCTGCCGTTTCCAGAATCGGAGGAAGTTGTTCTCTTCGCGGAAGCTGCTGTCTGCTTTCGTGGCTTATCTGATACACGATTCTGGTGGGTGGAATCATGTATTTGCTTTGTTTTGACTATGCTTGGTTTTTGGGACTTCTGTTGTTTTGTTTGCTTGGTTTTTTGGTTGTGTAGTGCCTAGAAATAAAGGAAAGGAAAATGTTGGTTGAATATGCTTGGTTTTTGGGACTTCCGTTGTTTTGTTTGCTTGATTTTTGGTTGTGTAATGCCTAGAAATAAAGGAAAATGAAAATATTGTTTGAATATGCTTCGTTTTTGGACTTGCGTTGTCTAGAAATAAAGGAAAACGAAGCTTTCGGTGTTTTAGGTCCTACCTGGTTAAGCTGGGCCATGCGCACGGCTATTGGATAGTTTATGAAAATATGTTTCATTGTGGCTGAGAGGATGTTTTGGCTTGGAGTTGCATCAGACCCACTGAATCAATGTCACTTGGTTCCTGTTAAAGATGATGTCATTAGCATCCAAGAAGTTGCAACTATGCTATCAAGGGCCCTCTTTTCTTGGCGCTGTCTCCTAGAGTCTAAAAGATAAAACAGAGTTGGTGAAGGTAAAAGTTCTGCGTGCCTTTGGTCATCACAGTTTCCTTAATAGAGTCAAAGCAAATAATGATGTAAAAAAAAGTTTAGCCATAGTGGGTCTCGAGCTTGTTATTCCCCTGCTACATCATCATTCACCCACAGTACCGCTACTTCCCCTTTGTTTTAATTGTCATAGGGCTGTAAAATGATGTAAAAAAAAGTTGTATGTTTTAAACAGAACAGTGAATGTTTTGAATCTTGATGTTTCATTGTATTCAAGATGAGCCTTTTTAGAGGGATGTGTTAGGTCTTTAGTGTATTAGTTACATTAGGAGTCGTAATGCTACCAGTATAAGAAAGATTCCTAATATACGTGTTTGATTTACTTAGAGAAATCTGAGATTAGATTTTAGGAGTTGATGACTATTTTGTGTTTTAAATTAGGTTCCCTATATGTCTGCTTAATGTACAAGAAGGTGTTCTTCTCTCTTCTCTCTCTTTGGCAGTCTGTTAGTATTAATAGAGAAATTTTCTTGAGCATATGAAATATGAAGATACAATGATTTCACAATAATGGTGCTTGGCTTTAAATTGACTGGATTAAGTATAAACTGAATTCTAGGTGATGGTTTTAAATGACATATACGTTTTTTTTTCTTTGAGATAGAGCAATAAATTCAAGTTGTTCTGTACTGGAATCTGCGAGTATACTGTTTCCCTATAAACAAAGAAATGTTCAAACTCATCAACAAAGTATGAGTCATCAGTAACTTATTAAAAGGGAAAAAAGAAAAAGTAGTAGATGGTTACCACTGTCCACATGGGATTATGTGCATTCCTATATGCTAAGTTAATTCTGTTATATGGAATTCCTGAAGGTGTATTCCAGGCAGGAAGTAATCTATTTGCAATATTTATACCCTTTTCATGCCATAAAAAATTGATATTTTCAGAAATTATTGTTGTTTATAATTATTATTGTTTATTTTCATGCAAATTATAGATTGGTTTACATCATTTATATTATGCAGATTGGTTTACATATGCAGATTGGTTTACAGATTGTGTATTGACATTATGATTGAATTTTTACAGATGCAATTTCCTTTAGATGGATCACAACCGATTGATATTGAGTTGGATGGATCACAACCGGTTGATAGTGGGTTTAGGAGCCATTAACAGGTTCAGACTTATGGATGAGATTTATTTTGAGCGTTTATTGTTAAAGGACTGGTTGTAATTAAGATAATGAAGATAGTGGTTTGAACATAAGGTCCAAGCTGTTTTTTGATATGTAAAGCTTTTGAGCATTTTTTGAAGGAGTGGTTGTAATTACGTACTGTAGCAGCTACGCTTTTGGTTTCAAATCAATATATAAAGCTGCTCTTAATTTCTTAATTGAGGATTATATACACTCCATGATGCTAAAAGGTCTTGTTTTCTAGATTTTTGTTTAGTAGTTTTTATACACAATCAAAAGAAAAGGTGCAGGTCCGGGACTTTACGTTTGGGTCCAGGACTCTTTGGAAATTACAAGTATTTTGTATGATTTGAGACATACAAGTAGTTTTTATAACACAGGTCCGGATCGAACTCCTGGGTTCTTAAAAGTATTTTGTTATTGCCTGGTTTGAGACATTACGTGCAGGTCCGGGACTCTTTGGAAATTACAAGTTTTTGAACCCTTATGAAGTAAATATAATTATACTTCATACATTAACCAAATCAATCACTTATCTTAACAAACTAATGGCTGGAAATTCATGCAAGATTTGAATCAGAACTCCATAATATATTCAATAGTCATTTCAATTTGCACCTTACGATAACTACCAAAAAACAAAGCATACCACTCTGAACAAAGATCCAGGAGATCAGAAAATCTAAATACTGATGCACATAGCAACTATTTGTCTAGCAAAATTAAAATACAAATACATCTCTCAATGTACATTTGTCTAGCATAGCAACTATTCAACTACACATTGCAACTAACTTCTAACACTAATCTGAAATCACTTATATGCTGCCATGTAACAAGCTACAAAAAATGCAAGAGCCCAATAAAATCTTCAGCGTAGTGTGCGTCCTCTTTCAGCTTTACGTACAACATGCACAAACTCTACATTTCTATTCGATAGCACCAATTCTGCATTTCTATTCGATAGCACCAACTCGATCTTAGTCACTCTCTTCCAAAGATCAATCTCCCTCCTTTCAAATGTTTAACTAAACAATAGCACCAATGAAAGACCTGATTTGGGGAGGAATCTTTCTAGTATGCTTTTTGCTTCACAAGTCTAGCTGATGATCATCAATAAATACACTGAACAATCCTCATGAGTGTTCGACAAAGAAGAAATTAATATTATGTAAAGAGCATGCTAAGCTGGAAACAAAACAAGACACCAAGTAATTATGTTTCTCATAGCTAGAGCAAGTTGGGTTCCTGATTCTTCATTTCCACGCACCAGAACCAAGTCAAGTTCCTTTTTTGCATCTGGGATATTCTCTTGGGTGCCAACCAAGCACGTGTTCAACTAAAAATAAAAAAATATTTTCTCAATAGGTTTCTTCGCCAACATACCAGACAAATATGGACTGATTATAGACACAACTAAATATTCACTTAGTTTCCTGTTATAAGTTTCCTCTATTCTAATTGTTGTCAACTTCTAGATTGATGAATATTCAGAATTGAACTTGAGTTTGAAATTTTATAGATTTCAGATTATATGAAAACTAGATGGATCGAAATTATTCCAATTCAAGATTCAAGATTTATACCAAATTCCCAACGAAATTCCAACAAAGCACCAATTTCCCCTTTTAAAATTCCCACAAAATGGATATTCTGACCCCTGACACAAATGAAATCAAGGTATAAATACAAACAAATTTTTCATCTCAAAATACAAACTAAACATAAATTGATTTTCTATAGAGAGAGGAGATGAAAAAGGCACTCACTAGATTGGTTACCCGATTGTGGTCACCAATTCTTTCGTCTTCGTGCTGCTGTGTAAGAAGAAAAAGATGTGAACGAGTATTTAAGGAATTCGAAATGGACATGAAGAAGAGGATACATAAGAAGCAAAGAAGAAGGAGATGAGATTTTGCTCTCTTGTGAGATTTCAAAAGGTGAAAAAGATCGCTACTTGTGAGATTTCGAAGGGGGAAGAAGATCGCTACTTGTGTTGACCGGTTAGGATTCTAGGGTTTACTCGACCCTGCTCTTACTTGTTTTGGCTTGAAATCGCTACCTGCGCAGATCGGAACCCATTCTAGGGTTTACTCGAACCAAATGACGAAGCTAAAGGTTGAATTTTGAAATTGGGGGGAGCCGACATAAGTGAAGCACACCGTTTCATTTAAATGGCCACGTGGACCACGTGTACGCAAGTGTCTCCTAGTTCGTGTGTAACAATCATTTTCCTTTTCACTAATAGGGCTTTTAGGAAATCTATGCAATTAGAAGCTCTACTATGCAATCCAAAACATGTTAACCCAATAATACCTAACATGTAGAAGAAATAAAAAATCATTTTTCAAAGTCAAGATTGAAAATGTATTCCTGAGAAATAACAAATATTATATTCTTGATTTCAAAAAATGAGATATATCACATGATTAGTGTCTCTTTCTATTCTAAGATTTCGCTAAAATATGTACTTAATGAATCATAACTTGACAGGCAACATGGAACCAAGCACTTCTCCTCTGGAACATCTTACAAATAACAATTATGTGGATTGGAGTGTCAATATGAAAAATAATCTGTTGGCTTAAGGTCTATGAGACATTATTGAAATAGGCTCGGAACCTCCCAAGGTAGATGATGATGTGATTGGATATAAGGCTTGGAGAAAGATGGATGATGCAGCTTTACTTGCAATCCAAAGTTCGTGTGGGATGGACATACTATCTCGAATCAATAAAGTTTGTTTTGCCAAATTGCTTAGGAAACGTTGGCTGAAATGTTCATGGAATTGCAACGGGTTTTCTACAACACGTTACACAATTGAGCAAGGACACTCTTACTCATCAAATATCCCAAGTTAAGTTGTGGATAGGACATGCCAACAGGTACTGAAGTTGATCAGAGAGTTGAGAGTGGAAACTCTTCAAACAACCAAGGTCATTCTTACTCATCAAACATCTTAGTCAATGGACAGGACAGGCTAATACAGGCAGAAGCTATTGATCCAATACTTGTTACCTTTGGATGTTGAGAAGTGTTGAGAATATTGATGAATAATAATAAAAAGTATGTGAAAAATAATAAATAGTAATAAAAGTAGGTAAAAAATAATAATAAAGTAATGATAGTAGTAAAGAATGTTGAAAAATGTTGAGGAATGTTTAATGAAGGAAACTCTTCTTCAAGTTCAACTCCCCCTTTCTCTCTCTCTGTGGGAAGAATGTTGGAAGAAAAAAAAAATATAAGCATATAATTGCTAGAAAACAGGGAATTTCTTATGAGACCTGATCTGAAGCTATTCTGCTCTTGTAACTTAGTTGTAGTACCTCTTGCCATTTAAACTTGGAATAATGTATACTCCACACTAGCTTACAAATAGAAAGAATCAACTACAAAATAAATAAATAGATAAAGATAAAGAATTTGGAGACTCGGTTACAAGATTTGGAAACTTTAACATCCTTTTGTTCAAATCATCAAAGAGAAAATCACCAATACTCACGAATCTACCAGGTAACAATGATGTAGATGATGTAGGAGATTAATTCCCATTGTAGCGTTTCTGTTATCTCTCGTGATGTGGTCTTTCATAAAGACAATTTTCCACTCAGAACACTCACACACATTCCTAGATCCCACAATATCCTTTCCAACACAAGCAACCGAACCTTTTTCTGATAACATCCAACATAAAACTCCAATTCCTCCACCGATACTCACATGCCTTCTTTTGGATCTTCCTACATTGAGGAAGTAAGTCCATCCCCTACTGACATACCACTAAACCAATCCTTTGATTACACACCCTCTCAAGTCATTCCACGAAGATCAACTAAAATTTGAAGGGCACCAGCATATTTACAAGAATTCCATTGCCAACAAGTTGTTGCACTCAGCTCCTCACAATCAACATCCAAGCCGCAAGGCCACACTTCTAAGAATTCTAAGGTATTGTTCCCTTTATCTACCTCTCTGTCGTATGATTTTCTTTCTAAAAATTTCAAAGCCTTCACCACCTCAATTTCAAAGCCTTCACCACCTCAATTTCCTTACATACCAAGCCAACATCCTATGACCCAGCCATCAACGACCGAACTTGGTGCAAGGCAATGAGAGGAATTGGATGCGCTTGAGAATAATAAGACCTGGACCATTGTAGACCTACCTCCTGAGAAGAGACCAATTGATTGTAAGTGGGTTTACAAATATAAAGTCAAGTCAAATGGGACAGTTGAAAGAGCGCCTAAGGCTCGATTGGTTGCAAAGGGATTTACTCAACGAGAAAGGATAGATTTCTATGATACCTTCTTTCTCGTTGTGAAGATAGTATCAATTCAGATCCTTTAGCTTGAAATTGCAGCAGTCAAAAGACGGGATCTCCAACAGATGGATGTGAACAACGCTTTTCTCTATGGTGAGCTTAAAAAGGAAATCTATATGGGTCCTCCACCTGGACACCCTTATGCAGCCACAAGCAAAGTGTGCAAGCTACAGACAAGCCTCTATGGCTTGAAATAGGCATCACTACAATGGAATGCCAAGTTAACCTCTTCACTGATCGAATTTGGTTTTGGTTCAGTCGAAGGCCGATTACAGCTTATTCATTAAGTCTATAGACACGTCTTTTACAGCCTTACTCATCTTATATATATGTTGATGACAGTCTTAATGAGCTCCAACAATTAAGCCACTGTCGTTGTGAAAGGTTTCCTGGAAACCAAGTTCAAAATAAAAGACCTTGGAAGCCTCAAATACTTCTTGGCATGAAGGTGGAATGAACAAGATAGGGAATACAGCTCTGCCAACGTAAATATGCACTAGATATTCTCTCAGAGACAGAACTTTTAGCTTCAAAACCATCCAATTTGCCAATAGAACCAAATGTGAAGCTTCGAAAGGATGAAGGTGCTCTGTTTAGTGATCCATCTCTCTACAGAAAACTAGTTGGTAAATTGCTCTACCTCACCAACACTCAACCTGACTTGAACCATAGTATACATCTTCTTAGCCAATTCATGGAAGCATCACGTGTGCCTCACTATGATGTTGTCCTCAAGATCATTTGGTACGTGAAGGGGACGCCTGGACAATGTGTGTTTTTCTCAGCCAGTTCCAAGTTGGAGATATTGCTATACTCAAATGCAAGCTGGGCTAGTTGTCTTGACATGAGATGTCTACCATTGGGTTTTTTTTTCATAGGAAATTTGCTTGTCTCTTGGAAATCAAAGAAGAAAACTACTGTGTTCAGATCATTGGCTAAATCTGAATATAGAGCAATGGTAGCCGTGGTGTACAAGTTAACACGGATTTGGTACCTGCTTAATGACCTAGCTTGCATATTGTCATTTCGAAGCCATCTACACTATACTGTGATGATATAGCCGCCATGCACATTGCTACAAATCGTATATTTCACGAACAAACCAAACACATTGAGTTAGATTGTCATCTAGTTTGAGATACAACTGCAGAAGGACAAGTTACAACTGTCCATATTTCCTCTTAACTTCAAGCACTAGCGGATTTGCTCACTAAGTCGTTGCATTCTCCAGCCTTCACTAGACTCATGTCCAAGATAGGAGTAATCAATATATACTCTCCATTAGGGCTGTTCACCCGAACCGAACCGACCCGTCAAGAACAATTTCGCCCGACCCGATAAGTGTCTTATACCGATTGGTCGATACCCGTTATTCCGATTAACCGAATTTTTTTTTTTGGCTATCCTCTAGGGTTGTTCACAGACACTAACCCACCTCTTATTCACTCGACGAAGATCGGCTTCAAAATTGCAACAAAGATAAGGGTTTCTTTGTGTGACCGTGAACCAAACTACCTAAGATTAGTCATAAAAAGCAAAAATAGAAGAAATGAGAGGAAAAACGAGTCGAAACCAGGAAAAGAAGACAAACTGCCCCTCGACCCAAATGCAACCGATGCCTGCGGGTACAAATGGTAGCACTGGTGGTGGTGGTGAATTGAGTCGAGATGAACTCGCCCGCTTCCGCTTTGCTCTCTCCGGCTGAGGAACAGTTGCAACTTTCCAGATCTGAAAAATCGCAACTCTGCTTGGGTTTCTAAATCACGACAAGATCGAGAATGCCAGTGGAGATTGAAAACGCCGATGGAGATCATGTGTAGAGAAAGAGAGAGAGAGAAAAAGAGATGAGAGAAGAAAACAAAGAGAGCGAGAGAGATTGAAATTTGAAACTCGAGGGGTGGGGGGGTTTGTTTCTGAGAAACTCTTCGGTATAAACAAGTCGACGCATTTAAATGGGTTGAAATCGGGTAACGGGTAATACCCGTTATCCGATTAAATGGAAACGAGTTGGAATAAACGAGTCGTTAGAAATCGGTACGTCGGGTCGGGTCGGGTCTCCGGTATTCTGTTCACCCCTACTCTCCATCTTATAGGGAAATGTTGAAATCATCAAAGAGCAAATCACCAATATTCACGGATCCACTAGATAAGAATGATATAGATGATGTAGGAGATTAATTTCCATTGTAGAGTGGCTGTTATATGAGCTGTAAATTATTTTTGTTTTGTATTCTGTCTCTGTCTACAAATAGTAGAGCATACACTGTACGCAGGGCATGCAATACACACAAAATACCTTTTTCATCCTCTCCACATTCCTCTGCCATTTTGCTTTCAATTATTACCTCTTTTGCTGCATTTGTATTACACTTAACTCATGGGCGAATCGTGATCGTATTTGTTGGAAAGCACATTTTATTTAACTATCGACTAATTAATTTAATTAGTCACAGTATCCAAATAAGTTGAACATACAAGATGATAGTAAAATGAAATGAGAAAATCTATTCATTATCCATTTTCTCATCACCCTCTTATCATTACTTATAGGTTCACAAATAAAACATAATAAATAATTTTCAATTATCTAATATCACATCATGACATGATGAAAAAATAGATGATGAGTAGAATTAGTCAAATGAAATAATAGAGAAACTACAATTAATCATCTCCTCAAAAACTAACAGTACTCGTTTTACAAGGTCCCCATCAAATTATCAATCCAACTTTATCTCTCAAATTTCTGCTTTTTTGCAATTTGCCTTAAGCTATTAAGATCCAACCTTTTACATCATACCGGTACATTACTTATTTTTTAATCATCATCTCGAATTAAAAGCCTATCAGTCATCATGTATATATAATATATATGCATGGCGCAGTGACAGGGTGGGAGATTGATTATGCACCCTGAAAGGGTGTCCAACTCGACCGGACCTGAGCCCAAAAGGGTTGTCAGGCCCAAGGCCCGTAATCTACACCCATCACCACACGGTGTCCGAATTCAACTAGGGGTACTGAAACCGGGGACGATCCAAATCCCTGGTTATCCCGAATCAAAAGAATAAGATTAAATCGGCTTCGAGGACACGCTAAGGCCAGAACGACGGTTCATGTATCGACATATCTCCTGGATCCACCTCGCATCAAGATCACTCCCGCATTTATGAACGACCAGACAACCGCTGGTCTACAGATCTCCCCTCTTAAATGCGGAGACACTATAAACGCACATCATTAATTGCTAGATTGACGAAAGATAGAGCAGCATTTAATGCCCCTTTCCAAAAGGGGTTTAATTGAGCATTAAATGAAGGGATACCCAATTAATGCGACGAGACCGACAGAATCAGATCAGGTTTTTTCCCTATCGAGGATGATGATCGAGTGATGTCCCGATTAATAGATCTTTTATCATAAAAACCCTCCTTCAAAGGGAACCCCTATAAATAAAGCTAAGAAAAAGCCAAAGAGGGGTACATTCTGACAATTCTCTCAAACAAACTTCCATATATTTTCTCTCTGAAACTAACTTGATCGTTGGAGCGGTCCCGGACCCCGATCTTCCTTGTTCTTATTTTACAGGTTCCGGTCGGTCAGGATTTGATAAACCAGACTGCAGAATACGTCCTTAACACACCCTTAGTTCAGGCTGTGCAAAGAGGTGATTGGAAGGCTACAAGAGAATTCCTTGAGCTCCACCCAGCTGCATCGACAACATTAATCCCGAGTGAATTTATGGGAACGGTTCTTCACGTTGCTGTTGATGCTGAACAGGAACATATAGTGGGGTAGTTGGTCAATATGATTTCGGAACAACACTCTCATCTATTATCCATGCAAGATTCTGGCGGCTCTACAACTCTACATATGGCAAGTCTTAGTGGGAATCAAAGGACGGCAGAGTGTCTGATTACAAAGAACAAGAGCTTGGTCAGCATTAGAGATTTTTAAAATGAACTTCCAGTTACTTGGGCTATGGGCTTTGGGAATAAACAATTGGGTCACTATGTCTATTCTCAAACTCCTTCCCACAATCTGGTGGCAGATCAAGGCCTCTATGCTAAACAGTTGTAACAAATATTGCATGTGTTAAGGTTTCTGTTAAGGAAGTTCAAGATCATCCTTCATCCACTGCAAATTTTTCTGCACAAACTGATGCTACATCATCGGCTGAATTATCAACTATTACTCCATCGTTAGACTCTTTTGAATTATGAATTTCTGTAAAGATAGAGTAGACAACTGTAAGCTAATTTAGTTCCTAGTTTTTCTCCACCTTTTGCTCTACTCTGTTATACTGTAAATCTATTTATTCAATTCAATTCACAGTGTTTTGGTAAGTTGGCCAAAACACATTACAGAGATTTTTCTGTTTTTCTAACTTGGTATCAGTCAGGAATAGCTCACGCTACTTTTCTTTCCTGAATTTGCTTCCGCATAATGTCTTCCTTCACATCTTCAAATAATATCAATACCAGCAACCCTCTCCATCTTCCCCACACCTCACCACCAGCATCCTTCAAACTTGATGGCCCAAATTACTTGGGCTGGCAATCTCAATTTCTTCCATTCCTTAACAGTAATGATCTTCTGGGGTTCGTGGAAGGTTCTGATCCTGTCCCTGCGAAGACTAATGATGATCATTCACCCAATCCTTCTTATACACTCTGGTATAAGAAAGATCAAGCTTTGCTTGGAATTATCTTATCATCCCTCAGTCCAAATCTTGTTGCCTCAGTGTATGGTTTAAACACATCTAAACAAGTATGGACTGCTCTTAAAACCAGATTTTCCAGCCAGTCACGTTCTCGTATTTCTCATATGAAACGTCAGTTGCAAACTATCACACAAGGTTCAAAAACCTGTTCTGCATATCTGGAAGGTGCTAAATCCATTGCAGATCAGCTTGCAGCAGCCGGAAAGTCCATTGATGATCAAGATTTAATTTCGTTCATCCTTGGCGGTCTCAACCAGGAGTTCAATCCTTTTATAACTTCTTTCAACTTTGCTTCCAGGGATAACGACTTTACTTTTGAAGATTTCAGTGCTGAATTGCTTAGCCATGAAGCACTTTTGGACACTCAACGCGCGGCAGTAGTGTCCAACACTACTTTTGCCTTTGCTGCCAACAAAAAAAACTCATTTCCACCAAAGAAGAAACTACCTTTTTCTGCTGCGCGACCAAGCAACTCTCAGCAAGGTCGTTCCTCAGGACAACCTGCTGTGCGACCACCTTCAACTCAAGTCCCTACTAGTACACGCCCTATATGTCAAATATGTGGTCGGACAGGTCATACTGCCCTTGATTGCTATCACAGGTTTGATTTTGCATATCAAGAACGACATCCTCCTTCTGAACTTGCCGCAATGGTGGCTGAGTCAAATGCTCAGTTTGAACACCAAGTATGGTATGCAGACAGTGGAGTTAATGCTCATATAACATCTAATGATCAAAATCTCTCTCACCAACTGCCTTTCAATGGAGGTGAAACTGTTACTGTAGGAAATGGTACAGGTTTGTTAATTAAAAGCACTGGATCCACCTCCTTACAAATAGGCAACACTAAATTTCGTTTATCAAATATCCTACACTGCCCACATGCCTCTACTAATCTTTTGTCCATTAATAAGTTTTGTTTAGAAAACAATTGTTACTTTATACTTACTGGATCTGATTTTATTGTGAAGGAGAATCAGACAGGTCGAACTCTACTCCACGGACAGGTTGAAAATGGTCTTTATCCCATTGCTGGCAACTTCAGTCTCCCTCACAAAATTCATGGTCTCGCAGCCACCATTGGAGAGAAAACCTCTGCTGAGCAGTGGCACTACCGACTTGGACATCCCTCACAAGCAGTTTTCAAGTCTCTTTTAAGTTCCAATTGCATTTCCCTTTTACCAGCAGCAAATAAATCTACCTTTTGTTCTGCTTGTCCTCTTGGCAAAAGCAAACAACTGCCTTTTCCAGATTCTACTCGCCAATCTACTAATCCATTGGTTTTAGTACATTCTGACGTTTGGACATCACCCATCCCATCTATTAGTGGTTGTCGTTATTATGTTCTCTTTGTAGACGATTTTTCGAGGTTTTCATGGATTTATCCATTGCTTAATAAATCTGAAGTGTTTGCTACTTTTATTAAGTTTAAAGCACATGCTGAAAATTTATTCTCATGCTCAATCAAACAATTTTAGACTGATAATGGAGGAGAATTTTTATCTAAACAATTTATTGAATTCTTATCAAAATCAGGGATATATCATCGGTTAACTTGTCCGCATACCTCTCAGCAAAATGGTATAACTGAGAGGAAACATCGTCACATTCAAGAACTTGGCTTAACATTGTTAGAACAATCACATCTTAAACAAAATTTTTGGGTTGATGCTTTCCAAACAGCAGTGTACTTAATCAATAGACTACCTACCAAAGTCCTACAAAATCGCAGTCCTTTTCACGTTTTAAATGGTATAGCTCCTAGTTACTCGGAACTACGGATCTTTGGCTGCTCATGCTATCCTTTGCTACGACCTTATCAACCCCATAAACTTGCATTTCGCAGTAAACGTTGTGTCTTTCTCGGTTATTCCAATAATCAAAAAGGCTATCGTTGTTTGGACTTAGAGTCCAATCAGGTTTATATATCTAGAAATGTGCTTTTTGATGAAACAACATTTCCAGCAAAGGATAAAGATCAGAATTCACTCAGTTCGAGTAGTGCTCTACCATCAGGTAATTTCCAGAACTTGTCTGATACAGTAATATCTAGTAACTTGTTGACTAACATTCTTAATACAGAGTCCACCCCCATCCCCACTCCTTTGTGTACTGAGATTCCTATATCTCCTACACATAGACCCCCCATCATAATAGACCACTCTACAATTGACTCTCCCATACATGCAGCTCCTTCTTCATGCCCTCCACCCTGTGATGTTCAGCAAGCCATCCAAATCCACCAACCATCCGATCGTACAAATCCTATTCCTATCCCTCATATGCTCACCCGATCAAAAACTGGTCACTCCAAGCCAAAACAGTTCCCTGCTTATAAGGTCTTATACACCACTCGCCATCCTTTAAAATTACTTTCTAGTGTTTTTAATGAGCAGGAACCTACTTCCTATAGTAAAGCAGTCTCTAATCCAAATTGGAGAGCAGCAATGGGAGAAGAATTTGATGCACTCATGGCTAATGGGACCTGGTCTCTATGTCCTCGTCCGTCACACCATCATATTGTAGAAATAAATGGGTCTATAAGATCAAGAGAGCACCTGATGGCATAATTGATAGGTACAAGGCAAGATTGGTGGCTAAGGGCTTTGATCAGCGTAGTGGCATTGACTACCATGAGACGTTCTCTCCAGTTATCAAGCCTTCCACCATTCGACTGGTTTTATCCTTGGCAGTTACATTTAATTGGCCTATTAAGCAACTTGATGTTTCTAATGCATTTTTGCATGGTTTCTTAGACGAAGAAGTATATATGGAGCAACCACAGGGATTTATTGATGATTCCAAACCAGATTATGTCTGCAGGTTGCATAAATCTTTGTATGGACTCAAACAAGCCCCTCGGGCTTGGTTTAGGAGACTTTCTCAGCATCTGCTTGACATTGGTTTTCAAGAATCTGAAGTTGATTACAGCTTGTTCATGTTGCAGACCAACAGCTTTAAATTGTTTGTGTTAATCTACGTCGATGACATAATCGTCACTGGTTCTAGCTCTTCAAACGTTGAGAATTTTATATCTGGTTTGCAGTCTTCCTTTCATGTTCGACATCTTGGAAATCTCTCCTATTTCCTAGGAATCCAAGCTGCTCGTAATCAAGAAGGCCTACATCTACGACAGTCGAAATATATTTCTGATTTACTCGAGAAAACTCATATGGTTGGTGCTCGGCCCCTTGCCTCCCCTACTGTTTCTGGTTCGAAACTTTCAGCTCATGATGGTGAACTTTTAACTGATCCTACTGAATATAGGCAGGTTGTTGGTGCACTCCAGTATTGTACTCTCACTAGGCCCGATATAAGCTATGCAGTCAATCAATTATGTCAATTTATGCATAATCCACGCGAGCCTCATTGGGGTGCTGTTAAACGAGTTCTTCGTTATTTAAAGGGTTCTGTGAATTATGGGCTGCATTATACACCTTCCTCCACTGCCTTAAATGCCTTCTGCGATTCTGACTGGGCTGGAAATCCAGACGATCGCAAGTCTACTAGTGGCTACGGTATTTTCATTGGTTAAAATCTTATATCGTGGAGTGCAAAGAAACAGAATGTTGTGTCTAAATCTAGTACCAAGGCCGAATATCGTTCTATGGCCCTTGCTACAGTTGAACTATATTGGCTTCGAATGTTATTCCGTGATCTTCAAGTTTCTATACCATCGCCTCCGGTCTTATGGTGTGATAACATTGGAGCAATTGCTCTAGCTTCCAATCCGGTATTTCATGCACGCACCAAGCATGTGGAGGTCGATTATCATTTCATCCGTGAAAAGGTTGTAAATAAAGATATTCTAGTGCGTCATATCTCCACACAGGATCAGTTAGCTGACGTCTTCACTAAAGGTCAAACTTCAATCAGATTTGTTTTCTTAAGATCCAAACTGATGGTGTTTGATCTCCCCATCACTTTGCAAGGGGGTGTTAAGGTTTCTGTTAAGGAAGTTCAAGATCATCCTTCATCCACTGCAGATTTTTCTGCACAAACTGATGCTACATCATCGGCTGAATTATCAACTATTACTCCACCGTTAGACTCTTTTGAATTATGAATTTCTGTAAAGATAGAGTAGACAACTGTAAGCTAATTTAGTTCCTAGTTTTTCTCCACCTTTTGCTCTACTCTGTTATACTGTAAATCTATTTATTCAATTCAATTCATAGTGTTTTGGTAAGTTGGCCAAAACACATTACAGAGATTTTTCTGTTTTTCCAACTGCATGTCTTTTCCTCTACTAACCATTCATTCCGGTGATTGGATTAATTACTTATATACAACAACACATGATGATCATCAAAGATATGGCTTTGGATTTATTGGAGCCTTGTCCTCATTCAACTTTTACGTTGGCACTTCGATCAAATCTCTCCTCTTTGGAGACATTGGCAAACTAAATAGAGTTGATGATTATTTTTCATTGGGAGAAATAGCTGAACTCATGTTGCATATTTAATTTTGTTCTTCATATAATTTTACAATGGTGTTCACCCAATATAATTTTATTAGAGTTTACTTTTTTTTTTTTTTCCGATTTAGGCAGTTTTTCTTTCAAAGGAAATAGTTGTTCTTTCAAAGGAAAAATGATTTAAATCTATAAAAGTTTATATTCAAATTTGAGGCTTTAGAGTGGAAAAATGAATTAAATCTCAACTTGTTCGATACAACTGCTTGTTTGGAAAAAGTTTCTATCCCACAATTACATGTTGGGTACTGAACCTGCATATTTGACCAACAATTAGTTCAGTTTGGTTGTGAATAACAACAGGAGGTGTTATTATATATCAGCTTCTGCTTACTACACAACCGAACAAAATATATAAAAAAAGGCCCTTCACAGCCAGTTTGTATAAGAATCATCTACATGCAGCTGGCCTCCAAGTTTGCTTCACAGGATTTCTTATTTATGATGCTTTCACCTACTTTACCTTTACCTTTACCTTTACAGATTTGGAGAGATTATATAATTCATATTTCATGGTCCCTCTAAGATACGGTGGATTGCTTGTCACAACAATGAGGTGATGACCTGAGTCTGTTGTAGAACTTTCAAAGTTTCCAATCTGCCTTTTGTACCAAAATCACTCTGAAGATATGCATACTTCACCTCCATGGAGTTCCATGCATGGTTAGATAGTTGCTAAAGAAAAAAGCACGTACATATATTATATTTTTACTATTGTAACAACAAAGACGTTGTAATATGATCCAGTACATCGCCCTCTGTACGTACTGATCTCCTCTCTCCCGTATTGGTTGGTATCTGTTGATGATCACTCATGTTAGATTCGACAATTCTATTGGTTTCTTTAATGTTCACTCTTGTGAGAGGGGCGCATTACTGTGATACATGATGATAAACAACATTAATATTTTTATTTTTTTATTTCTACTTTTTATTTGTACTTTTTATTTATTTATTTTGTGTGGATAGTTGCCCAAACTCATAATACCATTAAAAGAAATTTTACAAATCAGAGGATCATATGTAATAAAAATGCATGTATAGTTAGAAACCTGTTTATAAGAAGCCAGCTGGTACAAGAGAAGCATAAAATTTAAAGAGAAAAAGCTAAATGCTAAAATTATAAAGAATATCCAAACACTTCATATGTGCAGTTTTAGGTACTGAATCCTCAACAGCTTGATTTGAACAAAATACTCTCTTTGGAAGAACAAGAGGAAGATCTAAAGCGGCGAATTAGGGGAACCAACTGTTCTTGTACGTATCAGCTTGCTTTTATTCTCCGACACCCAAAAGTTGTGGGAACCTATCTACTCTCTTAATTTTATACCTTGCTTTTATTCGTCGACTGCTTCCAAAAAGTATCATGAGAATCATCTCTCTAGCTAGCTAATACCTTGCTTTCATTCGGCAATATCCAAAGCAAAGGTACCTAATTAATAAAGTGACACCCTTCGAAATCCGGCCACTACTTTTAGCCAGTCGTCTCACCATCGTGCATAAAGGATATATACTGGTGTCCCCAAATATAAATTAAAGGCCGGATACGAATTAGTACTAGCTAGCACGCATATTAAACCATCAAAGGAGTATCTTCCGAATTAGGACGTATTATATGGTCCGAGTCTTCTGGCCGGTTCAAACAACTAATTCTAATTAACATCTAAATGGATTTTTTTTTTGAATTATCTAAGTACACTTAAAAAAAAAAAATCCTTCATAAAAGTTTGTACATCTAGATGTTAATTAAACTTTACTATGTACAGCCAGCGCCATTAAACAGAAAAACCCTAATGGCATACTTAATTTGGTAATGAAATGAGATCGATGTGAATTCTGTAAATACTAGTTAAATGATTTGTGAATAGTAATAATATAGTAATTTGAGTTAAAAATATTTTATTTTCTTAAAATAATATTATATAAATGACTTATATTTTTTGCTAAAAGAAAACCATGTTTTATTGGATTTTGAAAAATGAGAGAGAAAAGTTGATTAAAAATATTATTAAATTAAAAAAAATATTGAATATAATTTTTTAATATATTTATTTTGAAATTTAAAAAATTTATATTATTTTTTATGTTTTGTTTGGATGCTTGGCAAAATTTTAATGATTAGGTAATTATTAGTAAAAAAATTCAAACATTTAGAATTTTAAAAATTATTTTATGAAAGGTTAAAAAAAATTATAAAAAATTTTAAGGTAAAATGAAATTATGATCTAAACATGAACCTAGATAAACACCCCGAATAAAAGTAGAACTAATCATGACAATTTTATTATTGTGCATTGACCTTATTTTCATCTTTTGTTGTTTGAGTAAATTTTTATAAGATTAAATTTATTTTTAATTAAATTACATATATACATAAGTTGATTAAATTTATTTATTTTTTCTAAATTAAGCAAGTAGTTGGTGATTATGAAATTTTTAATTCAATTCGTTTACAGGCATGATATGATGGAGTGGACAGGTGACGTTTCACGTTGCCCTTTATTTTTGCGTATCGGCCACTCGGACGGATAAAGTGCTGCTGGCTGAGTAATTGAGAGACTTGTTGTGGTGGACCATATGTGGTACCTTAAATTGCTGTGGGAATGGAACCAATGACCAATTGATCGTTAAACGGGGCAAGCCAACCACTACTACTACATAGTGGATTTTAGAGGCAGCAGTTTTGGAAGACTGTCCATCTATCACTCTAGCTAGCACATGGCCAGTAAGTACTTCGTTCTTCATCACGGTTTAAATAGTTTGCATCGTTATTTTCTGAAGATGCAAGCCGCAAGCGTAATTATTTACATATATATATTGTTGCTTGGGAACCGAACTAAATCACATACATGATTTGGGAACTCTAGAAAAAAACAACTGTATTGGTCTCTACTCCATTGTTCTTCTCGTTTTGTTTGAAGTCTCATATCTACCCACAATCATCATCATGTACTTATAATATACGAGTTTTGTTATGTGCACGTTTTATTTATGTGATTAACTAAAATATTTATTTTATATTAAAAATAAGTAATACAATCAATCATATTAATAGAATAGACAAAAGAATGTACAAAAGTAACTATACATACAAATTTTATATAAGTAAGGATAGAGTTATCTCCCATTTATCACTACTTTACCACTCTAATATATTTTCCTTTTGTTTTGTAATTTTCTTTAAAATATTTTTTTAACATTCTTAATCATTAAGAAGAAATTGAAAAAATATATAATTTTACTAATAATCACTTCTTTAATTATTAAATAAAATAAAATTAAAAAAAAAAATAATAATAATAAATAAGATATAACTCTTTCATGATTCATTTTATATTATACACACTCAGAGGCGGACACTAATACCGAAATTTACACCTATTACTCTTCGTGCGCAAACTCGCCTGTATAAAATCTGACACCTAAGTTAACAATTTGGGAAGGAAAGTCATCATTTATGAAATCTACGTCAATTATTACTGAGTACCAATATTGGGCATTAACCGGTCTAACATTGCCTGCAATAATGCGTGCACAATGTCAATATATATATATATATATATATTTGGATTTATATATTAATCTCCTAATTAATACGGTAACAACCCCCTGATCTTTGACATACAATATATTCATGACAAACATTATCTTGAAAGTATTCTGTGGCTGCACATAATTTTAAAAATCATCCCAACTAATTTTGAAAAAATTTGGACACTTCATGTTCGCTGCCAAAAAAGTAAACTTAATTTTCACTAATAAGGTTTTTAGTAAAGCTCTGCAATTAAAAGCTCTATTACGCAATCCAAAATATGTTAACCCAAACCCTAACATGCATGCACTCGTGAGCAGAAGAAATCAAAAATCATTTTTCATCTATAAAAAAAAAAAAAAATAATAATAATTTTTCAAAGTCAAGATCGAAAATGTATTCATGAGAAATAACAATATTAAATTCTTGATTTTAGAAAATGAGATATATCATATTAGTGTCTCTTTCTATTCCAAGTTTCGACTAATTAATATATGTATTCCATCAATCATAACTTGACAGGTAGCATGGAAACACACACTTTTTCCCTTGAACTTCTTGCAAATGATAATTATGATGATTGGAGTGTCAAGATGAAAAATTATCTGTTGGCTCAAGGTCTTTGGAACATTGTAGAAACAGGCTCCGAACCCCCCAAGCCAGATGATGATGCGGTTGAATATGAGGTTTGGAGAAAGATGAATGATGCGGCTTTACATGCGATCCAAAGTTCGTGTGGGATGAACATACTATCTCGAATCAATCAAATTAGTTCTGCCAGAGTTGCTTGGGAGATGCTAGCTGAAATGTTCATGGAAAGTAATCGACAGGACAAGCTAATACAGATTGAAGATGGTAATTCGATAATTGAGGAATCTCGCTCTCAAGAAAACTCTTCAAGTTCAAACAATCCAGGTCTCTCTCTCTCTCTCTTAATATGCACAAACATTATTGGAAGAAAAAAAAAATTAGGCTTATAATTGCAGGGAAAATTGGGAAGTTCTCTATACCTAATTAGCTAAAGCTGATCTTGTAACTTAATTAGTTGTAGTTCTTCTTGTCATTGAAACTTGAGAATTGAACTTTGAATCACCTTGACAGCAAGCACATGATGAAATGATTTATTTTAAGGTGGTTTATCTTAGATACTTGATACGATTTAATTTGCAAGAGAGATTTTAGATTTAAATATTGTATACGGCCAATTAACCAAATCCTGTCTTGTCAATCATGTGGATGGTGTATCATTCACATTAACTTACAAATAGAAAGAATAAACCACATAAAAATAACTAAATAAAGATTTGGAAAACTTGAACATCCATCTCACTCAACTCATGGACGGATCTCGATTGTATTTGTTGGATAGCACATTTGGTCATAATTTGGATATCGACCAATTAAGCACCGTACCCAAATAAGTTGAATGTATAAGATGATAGTAAAATGAAATAATAGAGAAATTATACTTGATCATCTCCTCAAACTACCAGTACTAGTCATTTTATAAGGTGATCATCATCAAACTACTAATCCAACTTTATCTCTCAAATTTCTCCCTTTCGCAATTTGCCTTCTCCCATTATAAACATACAACCTTTTATAATATAAGTTGCATTAATATCATTTTATATATATAAATATATATATATATATATATATATATATATAGATACATGCATACAAAATCGACACATGCATACAAAAGATGCATACATGAAAAGATGATGATCTCGTTATATATGTACGTAGTAGTTTGTCGGAAAGTATGTAGGTGTCGAACTTATTTCGTTTAATTTATTTCATAATTCTATGTATAATATAAAAACTGGAGATCAAAATGCATATCAATTATCATGTCTAATATTATATTCTTGGGAGGGCTAGAGAGGGAGGATGATTATGCGGCCTTTCTCCAGGCTGTGCAAAGAGGTGATTGGAACGCTACAAGAAAATTCCTCGAGGTCCACCCAGCTGCATTGACAGCAAGAATATTGAATATGGGTGGGACAATTCTTCACGCTGCTGTTGATGTGGAACAGGAACATATAGTGGCGGAGTTGGTGAATATGATTTCCGAACAACACCCTCTATTAACAATGCAAGATTATTCTGGCTATACAGCTCTACATGTGGCAATTATGAATGGGAATCAAAGGTTGGCAGACTGTCTGATAAAAAAGAACAATAGCTTGGTCAGCATTAGAAGTTTTTTAAATTTCCTTCCAGTTCTTTCGGCTATGGTATGTGGGCATAAAGACTTGGCTCACTATCTCTATTCTCAAACTCCGTTCCACGATCTGGTTGCAGATGAAGGCATGTATGCTAAACTTCTCAACAGCTGTATCTATGCAAGAGATTTAGGTAACAAATACGAGTGCATGTTTTTTCCTCTTCTAACCATTCATTCCGGTGATTGGGTTAATTACTTATATACAACAACACATGATGATCATCAAAGATATGGCTTTGGACTTATTGGAGCGCTGTCCTCATTTGGCTTTTGCGCATGCCTCGGATCAGTACGTACGAGGTATGTCCCCTTTGGAGGTATTGGCTATTGTTTCAACTGAGTCATTCGAGGGTGGAAAAGGAATGGTGTTTTGGAAACAATGGATCTACAATCACTGTTAGTACCACTCTTCTTTCTCTCTTAGCTTTTCCATTCAATGGGATATTTTTAAAAATAAATCTCTAAAAAATAACTTTTATTTTTATGTATGCATCTTTTATAATTATAATATTTCCTATCCCTCAAGAAAACTCTTAAAGTTGAGTAACTGATTATATTTATACAATAAGTCACAGCTCATTTTTTCCAACTAATAATTAGAGCTGACTATTATCACTACAACAAATAAGATTTTTTGTTGCGTTTTGTTTAGCTGAGAGTTAAATTCTACCTCAAATAGTAGCATTTGCTGCATTTTCTCGCGGCAAATAGTTGCATTGCTGCGAGAAATTATGCATTTTTCGCGAGAAATTAGGCTTATTGTCACGCCCAAATAGCCGCGGTTAACCCGCGATCTTAAAAACGCTGCAAATGACTTTTTGTCGCGATTTTAAAGTTTTTGTGGCGATTTTGAGGCTTTTTGCGGCGATTTTGAAGTTTTTTGTGGCGACTTATGAAACGCCGCAAAAAGCCTTATATGTTGTAGTGTATACGAGTTGTATTAGTTGTGAGAGTTCAATTCATTTAATAAACAAATCAAGTCTGTTGCCTAGATGACTAACACAAGAGGAGGGTAAATTAAGTTATATTAAAAAATTAACACTTATAAACCAAATACACAATATAAAATATAAACAAAATATAAATCAGTAGAAAATATATAGAGTAAGGATAAGAAGAAGCAAACTCAGTATTTTAACGAGGTTCAGCTCCACTGCCTACATTCTCGTCTTATACTACCCCTTGAGGATCCCAAATTCATATTCAATCTCCTTCAAGTGGAGATAAAAACCTATTACACCTTTGAGCAACACCGCTACAAAGAATCTGTATAGAATACCCTCTACACTTGCAATCACTTCATACTTGGTGATTCAACTATTCTCTGTATAGAACACCTTCTACACACATAAGGGTTAGACGCACTCTCTTACAAATACAAAAGTTGATAGTGGGTAGCTTATCAAAATACACTCCTCAATGAGTGAGATGAAAACAATATAGTGCAACTTATATATCTCTCATAATGAACAAGGATTAAGACACAAAACTTAGAGAAGAGAGAGTGAAAGCTTTGAAAGAATGTTGCAAAACTTAGCAATTAATGTGTAAGCTCTTGTTGTGATTTTTGTAAAACTCAAGTGAGTTATTTATAGGCAAATGAGTCTTCATATTCAAATTTGAAAATGTTCAAATGTCAAATAAGAGCATTATTCATTTTTCAAAAGATTCAAATAAAAACATCTCAGTTTTATATTTGTCAAAGACAACTCCATTCATTTTTCAAATAAATCAAACCTAATCTTTTACTTTTCATACATGACAAAATGAGCATGATTTATTTTTCAAACCAAATCATCTTCTTTTTGCATATGTCAAAAAAAAAAAAAACACCACATTTCAAGATTTTCAAACAAATCATCTATCTTTTATATTTATCAAAAAAACAGACAATCATCCTTCAAAATTTTCAAACAAAATCATCTATCTTTTACATTTGTCAAAAAATAACCACCTTTCAAGATTTTCAAACAATACATGCACATATTAAAGATGACAATCAATCATCTTACAAATTCAAATCTTAATGTATATGTGGAAAAATAATAATAATTTTTGAAATTAAATATTTTAATAAAGTTATGCAAATGTAAAAAATGCAATTTGATGCTTTATGAGAAAATATTAATTTTGAGCCTTAATCCAATTTCAAATTTTAAGAGATGTACAAAATTATTCTATGAGCTTCATTTGTAGACTTGTTCTTCTTTTTGCTCATGATTTATTTCTTGATGTACTTAGCTCTCTTCATGTGTAGACACCTTGAGTTTAAGTCTTGAATTTATTTGTTATCATCAAAATCTATACGTAGATACAAGACTTGAAACCTTGAGTTCTACAAAGTCAAACTTGAGATTGATCAAACTGATTTCAAATATGTTTGTAATAATAATGATACACTTATAATTATTTTATAATATTTTTACAACTTTGTTATAATAAGAGTACGGAAGATATGTCAAAATCTGAAATTCAAATATATGTTAGTATTGTACTTGATGATCTGCATGCACTATCATATTTCTTACGGCAGAAAGGTCTGTCGCAAAAAGTCATATTACTTGTTGTGCACTATAAGAAAAACGGGCTTTTGTAACAAATTATTTTCGATGAAAAAACTATTTGTGATTCATTAGCTCGGGCGGTGTAAATAGTCATTTCGTTGGAATAAACTGATTACAAATAAACAGTTTTCTTGTAGTGCAAGTGCAACTACTTATATTAAGTCAATTAATAACTTCATACAACTTATTATTTTATATTTTTATTTTTAACTTTATAATGAAATATATATTTTTAACTATTTAAGAATGTACCAGGAATTCATGATAGCCTTAATATTAGTACTATAGATGCATGTTGCTTGAATTTAATTTGCTTCTTGATCAAGATCTTATAGATTACAAATTTTACACATTTGCCTTTGTTGTTCTTTTTGGGGCCCGGAAGGTATACATATTTCATTAGCTCCTGCTGGCAATCAACTCCGTTTGAACAATCAAAATGGTAAAGAAAAAACAATCGGAGCAGGTACGTGTACATGTGTTAATACCTAAATTAAATCTCTTTCCCTCAAATTTTTTGACTAACATCAACTAATGTTAATCAAGGTTTGGGTGGCATCATTTTTCTGTCAGAATTAATAAAGATGAGAAAGTTTTGGTTTTACTTAATTTGCAGTGCGAGATGATCCATGGCACCAACTAGTTTCAAGTCTCTGGAACCTCTTGGGTATAATATTATTAATTTCATCGATCCATATAATTTTTCTTAATATTTTTTTTTTAAATTGTTATTCTTGATCACCATTTATTGTTTTATCCAACTTTAAAATTAACGCCAAATTAATAATATAGGATTCAAGCACTTATATGAAATGAAGGTGCTACGAGTTCAATTCCAACAACTTCTGTCCCGTATGTGTCAAGCAATGCCGACTCCTTTAAATACAATCCCAAGCCAAAATCCATATTATTTTGTTGCCGCGGTAGCAATCTTCAGTGCTATCAATAGAGGGAACTTTGAATTTGTGTATCATATAGTCAAAGCAAATCCAGATCGTTTGTGGCTCAGTGATCCTCTACAAAGGACCATATTCCATTGGGCCATCCTACAACGTCAACATAGGATCTTTAACCTTATATACAGCTTAAAAAAGAAGAATGCTCTACTAAATTCGGTAGATAGCTTCGGGAATACCATGTTGCATATGGCAGGGGAGTTAACAGAAAATACTGTTATCGTTCACATAAGAGGAGCAGCTTTGCAAATGCAAAGAGAAGTTCAATGGTTTAAGGTTAGCTCCATCCATCTATTTCTGCTGCTTTATTATTCTGCTTTCGACCATACAGTACTCCTTAAACTAATCTAGAGATAGATTAATTTTCAAAGAGAGAAAGGAGAACAACAATATATATAGTACGAACAGTGTAATGTGTAGGTATAAAACCCTTTCAATTTCTAAGTCAAGAACTCATGACCTTGAGCCGATTTAATTTGTTGTACTTCAATATGTCAAATTAGAATCTGCATTTTTTACCAAATTTATTTCTAATGTTGTTTTTTAATTTCCCCATTTTTACATATATACAACAATTTATACAATTCTAATTTATACATCATTCATGTTTTAAATGAATGCATTTTCTATAAAATAAATTATAAAATAATAATTCTTTTATATAAATACATTGAATTAAAAATATGATCGTATAAAAATCAAAACAACAAAATTCCTTATTGAAAAGGTCAAATGATTGAAGTGATTGTCCACAGAAGCCAATTAAGACAAGCAATACCTAGAAAAAAAAACTTTGATGATAGTCTCAATTTATTGAATAGATGGATAATAGTTTTACAATATTCTAGTTGTGGATTTTTGGTAATAATTTTTATTAATAAATGCAGGAGGTGGAATGCATATGCCCTCACTTTTTGAAAGAAATTCGAAACAAAGAGGGTTTGACTCCTAGACAATTGTTTATGAGAGATCACCGAAATTTGAGAAAAGAAGGAGAAGAATGGATGAAGGGTATGGCAACTTCTTGCACTGTGGTTGGTGCTCTCATCATTACCATTATGTTTGCAGCAGCATTTACCATTCCTGGTGGTAACAACCAAGATACAGGCTTGCCAATCCTCATGCATAATAAACTATTTAAACTCTTTATATTAACTGATTCCGTGTCGTTGTTTTCTTCCTCAACTTCGGTATTGATTTTTTTGGGAATCCTCACGTCACGTTATGCGGAAGAAGACTTTTTTATATCCTTGCCCAGAAAGATGATTATAGGCCTTTTTGCTCTCTTATTCTCTATTACAACTATGATGGTAACCTTTTCTGCTTCTCTTTTACTTATGTTACGTGGAGAATATCGGCTTGTCGTTCCTATCATTGGTTTGGCTAGTGTTCCTATCGTTCTATTTGTATTGATGCAATTTCGCCTTCTAATTGACATGCTTGTTTCAACCTATGGATCAGGAATCTTTGATAGGAAAATGAAGCCTTGGTTGTAAATTTTTACCTTATTTGTTATAATGGTGTACTGATATATAGAAAATTAAGCAGAATTGATGATTATATTTCATTGGGATGAATAATTTAACTTATATATCTTATTTTGTTATGCCTATTTTATATTAATGTTCATCGATATAATTTTGTTGGTGTTTATTCTTTTCTACACAAGAATTTGGACTCAACTTCTTTGATACGATTAAAGGCTCGATAAATATTATTATATCAGCTCTACATGTTTATTCCTCTACCATTCAGATTCTTAAAATTAATCTAGGGTTTTAACTATTTTGACTAACAAACTTGTATGAAATCCCAATCCTCTTATTCACATCCAATCCCTTTGCTTTTGATGTGGCAATTAGAAATTTAAGACGTATCGTAAGCAATGCGTTTGATCATCAACATGAGAGTTTATTTTTGTTATGACAAAAGAAATTGATAGAACAAATCATATCTTTGGAGAAGCTATAACGGCTAAAGTAGCTTTTAAAGAAGCTCAAGCTTGGGGATTAAAATATATCATATTAGAAGGGGACTCCCGTATAATGATCATTTCAGCCATCAACAAGTCCTTGTTAACTGTAGATTAGAATATTGACTCGATATTGACCAATGTCAAATTCTTTCTAAACAATTTTGATGATTAGAGTGACTGCTATACAATGATCTCAAAATCAATATGTACATTATGTTCACAGATCATTTTTTTCAGCTAATATCACAACAAGAAATATGACTTTTTGCGACAGACATTTTTGCTGCAAGAAATATGATAGTGCATGCAGATCATCAAGTACAATACTAGCATATTTGAGTTTCAGATTTTGACAAATCTACCGTACTCTTATTATAACAAAGTTGTAAAAATTTTATAAAATAATTATAAGTGTATCATTATTATTACAAACATATTTGAAATCAGTTTGATCAATCTCTAGTTTGACTTGATTTGTTTATTAAATGAATTGAACTCTCCCAACTAATACAACTCGTATAGTACTCAGCTTTACACTATAAGAAAAATGAGCTTTTGTCACCAATTATTTGCAACAAAAAAACTATTTGTGATTCATTATTTCGGCTGCAAATAGTCATTTCAGTGGAATTAACTAACTGCAAATAAACAATTTTCTTCTGGTGCAACTACTTATATTAAGTCAATTAATAACTTCATACAAATTATTATTTTTAACTTTATAATGAAATATATGTTTTTAACTATTTAAGAATGTAAGAGAAATTCATGATAGCCTTAATATTAGCACTGTACATCCATATTGCTTGAATTTAATTTGCTCCTTCAAGATATTATAGATTAAAAATTTTACACATTTGCCTTTGTTGTTCTTTTTGGGGGCCGGGAAGGTATACACATTTCATTAGCTCCTGTTGCCGATCAACTCTATTTGAAAATTCAAAATGGTAAAGAAAAAACAATCAGACTAGGTACGTGTACATGTGTTAATACCTAAATTAAATCTGTTTCCCTCAAATTTTTTGACTAACGTTAACTAATGTTAATCAAAGTTTGGGTGGCATAATTTTTCTGTCGGAATTAATAAAGATGAGCAAGTTTTGGTTTTACTTAATTTGCAGTGCGAGATGATCCATTTCAAGTCTTTGGAACCTCTTGGGTATAATATATTAATTTCGTCGATCCATATAATTTTTATGAATAATTTTTTAAAAAATTGTTATTCTTGATCACCATTTATTGTTTTATCCAACTTATAATTAACATCAAATTAATAATATAGGATTCAAGCACTTATATGAGTTCAATTCCAACAACTTTTGTCCCGTATGTGTCAAGCCAAAATCCAAATCCATATTATACTGTTGTTGTGGTAGAAATCTTCAGTGCTATCAATAGAGGGAACTTTGAATTTGTGTATCATTGACGCCAGACAGAATAGTGATTATTCTACAAGTTAATTTCAACAGATGATTTACAGAGAATAACACAAGAAAATCGACCAAAACACAGAGAATGCATCTCTGAGATTCAACTGAATATTATGGAAATCAAGTAATGTCGAAAATCAGTCCACAAGCTGGACTGTATAGCCAAAAATCGTTTGTATCCAAATTTTATTAAAAATGGCAAAATCCCGAAAATCACGTCAAATTGAAATTCAAAATCAAATAAGCAATCTGCGAAAAATCTAGCCCAAATCAGGTTTAAAATCACTTCCTAACTGACAAACAAAATATTACCAAATGGGGTCTTATGCGAGATTCTGACACCTATAGCCCAAGTTATGGCCAAAAGACTGAAACGCACCCAAAACTGCCCCAGTTAGAGAGATATCACAATCACTTCCTGCCCTATTCATGGTATCTCAGCGCTATCAACGTGTAATTTGACAGCTCAGCATCATCTATCTCGGATCCCCCTGCATCAATCATATAATTAAAGCAAATCCAAATCGTTTGTGGCTCAGTGATCCTCTAAAAAGGACCATATACCACCGGGCCGTCCTACAACGACAACATAGGATCTTTAACCATACATACAGCTTAAAAATGAAGAATGCTCTACTAAATTTGATAGATAGCTTCGGAAATACCATGTTGCACATGGCAAGGGAGTTAACAGAAAATACTGTTATCGTTCATATAAGAGGAGCAAAAAATACTCTTTCTGCTACTTTATTATTCTGCTCTTGACCATACACTCCTCAAACTATTTTAGAGATAGATTAATTAATTTTCAAAGAGAGAAAGGAGAACAACAATATATATGTTACATACCGTGTAATGTAGGTGTAAAAACCGTTCAATTATTAAGTCAAGAACTCATGACCTTGAGCCGATTTAATTTGTTGTACTTTCATATGTCTTAAAATCTGTACTTTTTACCAAGTTTATATCTAATATTGTTTTTTAATTCCCCTATTTTTACATATATACAACTATTTTTACAATTCTAATTTATACATCATTCATGTTTTAAATGAATGACATTTTCTATAAAATAAATTATAAAATAATAATTCTTTTTATAGAAATACATTGAATTAAAAATATGGACGTATAAAAATCAAAACAAAAAAAAAATCATTATTGAAAAGGTCAAATGATTGAGGTGATTGTCCACAAAAGCCAATTAGGATAAGCAATTGTAAGAGTTTTATTTAAACTCTGTGTCCCACACACCTATCTTATCAGTTTGAAATAGTTCAAAACCTTATCGGTTAACATTTGAGTTAGGAAGGGATAAGAATTACTCTTAAGAGATAAGATTAAAATTATATATCTCTAATTATAGTCAGATACAAACTCTAAGATTTCTTGATGGTCGGAAGTCTATAAATAGTACTAGGAGATTTAAGGGTTCTCACCTATAACTAGTTCATCCATAATTGTTTAAATTCTGATTACAGTTTATAAATGTTTAAACTCAAGGCATTATATAATAAATATTATTACTAGATTATAAACCTTGGGAATGAAAGTAGAGAAGTCTCTCGTTGTTCAATTTATTCTGAACTCATTGCTACCTCAATATGGTCAATTCCAGATGCACTAAAATGCTATTAAAGATTTATGGAATGTGAATGAGTTGGCAAGTAATGTAGTTTAGGAAAGACTAAAGGCTAAGTTGAAACAACAAGAATATTACTATGTTAATTATGTGAATAAATAAACTGAAAAGAAAATGCACCATTATGATAAAAGGGAATGAATTGGACCACCAAAAGGAAAGAAGCCTGTGAAAGTTAATCAGATTTAGCATAATAGTAGCAAATACTAAATTTGTGAGAACTATTAAACACATGAAAGCTGAGTGTCCAAAATGTAAGACTTGATTTGAAAAGAAGGGTGAGTCATTTACCTTTGTATGTCTTGAATCAAACATTATAAATATTCCCACTAATTCTTGGTGGTTAGATTCAGGTGCTAATATTCATGTTTTCAAGACCATGAAGGATACCTTACAAGCTAAACACTAAACTCCAGTGAGCATTTATCTTTATAGAAAATAAGAATAAACCTGAAGTTTTAACCACTGGAACTTTTTGTTTAATTTTAAGTATCGATCATGGTTTAGATTTTCATAACAAAATATATAAGCAATTTTATGAGGCATAATTTGATTTCCCTATCTAGACTAAAAAACTGATGGTTATTCTTTATCGTTACATAATGTTAGTTTCAGCACATTTAAAATAATTTTTTTTTTGTTGGTTCTGAGTTTTTTTCTAATGGTTTTTATCGATTCAGTCTCGATAGTACGTTTATTAGAAATTCTTACACCCAGCGCCATGAAACCTTTTTTTGGAATTAAAAGAAATTTGATGACTTGTGTCATAAAAGATGTGGCACATCTCCAAAGAAAGATTACAGAAATTAGTAAAAGAATGGATTATTCCGCATTTTGATTCTACTAATCTTGAAGTGTGTGTGGATTGTATAAAAGGAAAGCAAACCAAACATACTAAGAAATGCGCCACAAGAAGTAAAGAGCTTATTGAAATAATTCATACAGATATATGTGGACCATTCTCCATAAAATTTTTTGGTGGAGAAAAATATTCCATCACCTTTATAGATGATTTTTCACGTTTTGGATATATCTATCTGTTACATGAGAAATCTCAAGTTGTATCGGCTTCTTGAGGTATTTCCTATGGAGGTGGAAAAATAACTAGATAGAAAAGTGAAAATCATCAAGTCGGATAGAGGTAGAGAATACAATGGAAAGTATAATGAATCGGGCCATAATCCAGACCCATTCGCCAAACTTATTGAACAGCGTGGTATTGTTGCCCAGTACATGATGCCCAGAATGCCACAGCAGAATGGAGTTGCTGAAAGGCATAATCGGGTCTTATTGGATATGGTCAGAAGTATGGTAAGTAATTCTAAATTCTCAAATCATTATGGGGTGAAGCTATTAAGATGATAATGTATATCTTAAACCGAGTTCCTAGTAAGACAATTCCAAAAACTCATTTTGAGCTATGGACTGGTGGAAAACTAAGGTTGAAACATATGCATGTTTGGGGTTGCCCAGTCGAAGCGAGACTTTACAACCCACATGAAAGAAAAATTGGATCCTAGAATAATAAATGGGTATTTCATTAGTTACCCAGAGAGATCTAAAGGAAACAGGTTTTACTATCCTAATCACAGTCCAATAATTGTGAAAACAAGGAATGCCAAATTCATTGAATTTGGCGAAATCAGTGGAAAAATTAAATCCAAATATGTGATCATTGAGGAAATACGAGTAAATATCTGTACACCCACATCCTCATAAAAGATAATAGTTCATCTAATTGATCATTACAATGATACCTTGGAACAAATAAATGATCACCTATCTCAGAATGATAATACTATTGATGAACTAATTTCAGAGTTACTAGAACAGATTGTCTTAAGCAAATCTTAGAAAGATCAGAGACCTACCATTTTGACAAATTATGTGGTGTATCTCCAAGAATCTGAATTTGACATTGGGAGAAGTAAAGATCCACTAACATTTTCACAAGCCATATAGAGAAGTGATTCTAGTAAATGGATTGATGCCATGAAAGAAAAGTTGAAATCCATGGATTAGAATCAAGTCTGGGATCTCGTTGAGTTGCCTGAAGGGAGTAAAAGAGTCGGGTCTACATGGGTCTTTAAGACCAAACATGACTCAAAAGGCAACATCGAACGACTTTTTAAAGACCCATTTAGTGATTCTAAAGAGTGTTAAAGAGTCGGGGCATAATAAACTATTTACACTCTTTATAATAACTGATTCAGTGTCATTGTTTTCTTCCTCAACTTCAGTATTGATTTTTTAGGGAATCCTCACGTCACGTTATGTAGAAGATACTTTCTTAAATCCTTGTCTAGAAAGATAATTATAGGCCTTTTTGCTCTTTTCTTCACTATTACAACTATGATGGTAACCTTTTCTACTGCTCTTTTACTTATGTTACGTGGGGAATATTGGATCGTCGTTCCTATCATTGGTTTGGTTGGTGTTCCCATCTTTCTATTTGTATTGATGCAATTTCGCCTTCTAATTGGCATACTTGTTTCAACTTATGGATCAGGCATCTTTGATAGGAAAATGAAGTCTTGGTTGTAAATTTTTACCTTATTTGTTATAATAGTGTATTGATATATAGAAAATTAAGCAGAATTGATGATTATATTTCATTGGGATGACTAGCTTAACTTATATAGAATATTTTGTTATTCCTATTTTATACTCATATTCACCGATATAATGTTGTTGGTGTTTATTTTTATCTACACAAGAATTAGGACTCAACTTCTTTGATACGATTAAAGGCTCGATAAATATTATTATATCAGCTCTACATGTTTATTCCTCTCCCATTCCAATTCTTAAAATTAATCTAGGGTTCTAACTATTTTGACTAACAAACTTGTATGAAATCCCGATCCTCTCATTTACATCCAATCCCTTTGCTTTTTATGTGGCAATAAGAAATTCAAGATGTATCATAAGCAATGCATTGTTCATCCACATGAGAATTTATTTTTGTTATGAAGAAAGAAATTGATAGAACAAATCATATCTTTGGAGAACCTATAACGATGAAAGTAGCTTTTAAAGAAGCTCAAGCTTGGGGATTAAAATATATCATATTAGAAGGGGACTCCCGTGTAATGATCATTTCAACCATCAGCAAGTCCTTGTTATCTATAGATTGGAAGATCGATTGGATATTGACCAATGTCAAATTCTTTCTGAATAATTAATTTGATGATTAGAGTGAGTACAATACATCGATCTCAAAATCAATATGTGCATTATGTTGCACACACTACAAGAAAAATAGGTTTTTGTGGCCATTTAATTGCGACCAAATGATTATTTGTAGCTAATTTTAGTTGCAAATAATCATTTGGTCGCAATTAAATGGTCACAAATAAGTAATTTTCTTGTAGTGACAAAGATCCACCTCTCTATTTTGTGTAATATTAAACATCAATATAGCGCTTTTTAGTTTGCAAAATCATATACATACAACTCTTCTTACAATCTTTTTTATAATCATATTTTAAATAAAGGGTGTTTTTATAAAAATAACTTATAAAAGAAACCCCCGTTTTACAAAAATAGTCTCAATTTAAAATATAATTTTATAAAGGATTGTAAAATGATTGTAGTTGTATCTTATTCATGTAATTGGGCAATACTTGCTTGAAAGTAAAAAATAAAAATAAATAAAAAAAGGAAGCAAAAATATGACGTTGTTAGAGTACTTTGATTGGATTATGTATTTGCAAATGCAAAATTTGCCTAATATCTCATGATTTTGCATTTGGCTATTCCACTTAAAACTTAATTCCACATTGGATTATCTATCTATTAGTCAAAATAATAATAAAATATTATCAACTTAATAATATTTTTTTTTTAAAAAATCAATACTTATATTTTTTTAATAATAATATAATATTATCTTTTATTCAAAACTTATTTTTATTTTTAATTTTTTCTATTAATGCCAGAAGCAATAACTAATTAAGTTTATTTGGAGGTAATCAAAAATTATTTATAAGAATTTAAAGTACTATAGAGCAGTTTATTTATTTTTTTATTGCTTTTGATGAACCAAATTTGTAAATTGAAACTATATACCTAGGTGGCCGAAATGTATGAACAGGACAATAAGCAAGATTGTTTGTACCTGCAGTGAGAGAAATAGTTGGGGAGAGAAGGAATCAGGAGAGAGAAATGACTTTTCGTTACTTTTTGTCTAGCTACGTTAACTATCAAATTTGACAACCAACTCTTATTTCACTATAGCTCAAAGTCATTCTTTTTGCATTTGCCTAATCTATTATGAGGATTTATTAGGTTCTATTATGCAAACATCTCATTGAATTTGTAAATGCATAATTCAATGAGAGTGCTCTTAACCCAAATCTTACAAGATTAAGCTTATAGAAACTCTATTGGACACTTGAAAGTTTTGATGATCAAAATTCAAATCACAAAACAAAACTCTCATCTTTAAAAACAAGAGGGATGCTTATAGCCGATCCGGCTTATAAGCCCAAAAAAACAGCCCTCTACTAATGGGGTGCTACATAAGAAACCATACACACACCCATAGAGAATCAGCATCTAGGTCAGCCCATTTCGAGTTTAGTCAGACGCCGCCAAAGCATATTTCGACGCCCAATACTTTTTCACATCAACCAATTGGAATATGCCACGCATTCTATGAGAAAGTGAAACGAATATAGATGCACCGAATCGAATCACATCAACCAATTGGAATATGCACCGAATTGAATCACCCCCCCCCCCCGCCCCGCCCCAAAATCTTTTCTGCATTTCTATCACGATATTTCTCTATCAATTCATCAGAAAGCTCTCGAGGAATCTGATCGATCTCATACACAAAAAAAAAAGATTCAATATTTTCGATTTCTTTTATTTCCCCCCAAGGTTTCTAGTAATCCAAACCAAGGCCGTGTTCTGAACTGCACGAGAGTTTCTTGGCATTCTGAAAGCTTTGTTGGAAATAAGAACTCCCATGTGATTCGGTTGTTGCATAAATAATTAAAAAAAAAAAACGGTGTTCCTCATGTTGTTGGAGATTATCTTGGACTTGTAGGATTCTTAGTGATATTTTCAATCAAAGATTCAGAATGTGATTACAAGTCTAGTATGGCTGAATTCGGATTGAACTGGCTGTGGGGTTTAAGATCCATGTGGATGGTCCTATTGAACTTTCTCTTGGCTTTGGTGTTTGTTTCGGTGGAGTGGGGCATGAGTCTGTAGGCTTCAAGAACCAGTGAAACAAAAGGAACTGAATCTAATTATCTAGTCAAAGCAATAAATTTCTTATGGAAACCAAACAAATCGGGTTATCAACACGTTTGGCCAGTACTTTCCATTTTTTGTGATTCTTGTAAAACATTTTCCAGCAATTAATTAACTCTCCTCCAAGAATACTACCAGGGCATATATTCATCTATGTATAACAATATATAGAATTGAAACTCTTAAATCATAGAATTCAAACTGCAAAAGAAACCCAGATGGGGGAGGGAGAGGTTGAGAGAAGGAGAGAAGTGATTTAGACTTACTGATTCGGTATATGTCCGTTCATTTCACTTTTCCATAGAATGCTTTTGTGGCATGCTCCTATCGGCCGTTGTAAAACAATGTTTGGCATCCATCCGACCTTAAGGGCCAGTCAAAAATAAGAGCCCTATATGGATAATTAAGCAAAGCAAAGGTCACCAACGGCCTCTCTCTAGACTACATCACTACAGCGTCACCAAGATCATGCCAAACCTCCATCCTCTCAATAAATTGCTGAATACTGGAACAAAAAGAGGAAAAACCAACCGTTTTCATTTGTTTCTCTGCCTTCTCAAATCAGAATCTCACTTTAGAAAGCTCTGGAAATCATGGGCATAGACACATCCACAGCAGTCATCTGTCAGAAGGTTCAGTTTCGCTTGACATGGAGGCACGAAGGCTTCCCATTTTCTCTTCCCATCTTCTCTCTCGGTTCCGGTCAGCCTCTAGGTCAGACTCCTATCCCACCTTTTTCAGCCCTCTCCTTCCCTGAATGCACTTTTGGTTCGGGTGAGACAGCGGTTTCGTGAGAAGAAGGATCAGCAAAACGACTGCGTTTTTTGCAAGACTGTGCAAGGTGAATCACCAGCTCTCAAGGTAATTCGGCTTATTTGATCATTTTTTTTTTTGATGCTGAGAAAATTCATGAAGAGTGGAAGAAAATTGAAAAGCAATTTTCACGATTTTTCGTGATTTCGGTTCTGAAATTTTGGAGAGCTTGCATGTGGATAACTAATTGAGAAGACAAATTATTAATTGAAATTTAATGCGTAAATATAACACACACATACTAAATATCTGTATGTCATGTGCATATATGTGTTTTCCTTTCCAAACCTTTTCCTAGTTTTCAGACATTTGCTTGTTTTTTTTTTGGTAGTTAAGAGTATCTTGGAAGTATCTCTAGGCATTGTGGACCTTTTCCTTTTTTTACTTTTTTTTCCTAGTGGTCAAATTTTTTGCCATAATCATTGGATCATTGATTTTTTTTTTTTCTCTGAAGTATTGGATCATTGATTTACTATTTGTGTTTATCTACGTGAAAAAGTCCCTGTGAATCTCATCATCGTGAAATCCTCTTACCTTTTTATGCATTTTAGGAAATTATTGTTAATTATTTCCTGGCAAAACTCTAACTATTATTACTTTGAAGTTTTTCTTTTGAAGTAGGGGAACAAGACCTAATTTTGAACCCAAAGTCCCCTGCAGGAATTTTAATATGCTTGGTCAGAATTTTCTGAAGAACACCAAATGTTTGACAGTATTGCCAAATTTCTTGAGCTTTGATGCTTTAAGCAATTGGTTTCTTTTTTTTACATGTGATGCTTCGAGCACTTGTTGTAGCTAAAACTTGTATATCCCTTGTTTCGGACTCAAGACCTAGTCTTATGCTTAGTATGAAGGGTCCTCTTCATAACATGTTTTGATGTGAAAATACATTCTATTGAATTTGATTCTCACAGCTAGCTTTATGAAGATGACGCGTGCCTATGCATATTGGATACAAATCCTCTAAGTCATAGGTAAGGTATCATGCATCCAAGGTTCAATTTATCCTATTGATAGGCATGTTTCGTTCTACTTTGGGGTTCACTGTGATTTAATGTTCACCTCTTAATCATGAAGTAACTCTTGGTGATATTGTGAGATCCCGTTGTATGTTCTCCTAGTGATTTAAATGAGTTAAATAATTACATATGTATATATGATGAACTATTTTATTTTAATAAGTTGTATATTAATCCATGTTGGGTTCTATTTTCTTTTTAATATAAACCATATGTTTAATTTGTTGGGCTAGCCTTTTGTGTGTTTGTTTTGTTTGTTTGGCTGATTTGGTGTTTGTTTGAGTGTGTGTTGGTTTTTATTTGGATTCATTTCTTTCTTTTCTCTCTCTTCGATTTGGGCTGCTGATGTGTGGGTGTTTAAACCCAGCCCCTTAGGCACCCTGAAATGGAGCCGTTTGGCATACGAATTTAAGGAAACCGGTTTCATCACTTAGCAGTTGCGCCTCTCTCCTCCTATTCTTTTTCTTTTTTCTTTTCCTCCTTTTTCTTCTGGTTTCGCCTGCCTGTTGAACCCGTGAGCCTTGAGCTTCATCGCCGCCCCACTCCACCACCCCAATGGTGCCATGCGTCCCTCATTGCGTCACACCCCTCTGCCGAACCTGCACCACCTCTTTTCTCCCCCAAAACTACGAATCTCCCCTGTTTTTCCCCTAGTTTTCTCCCCCAATTTTGGTCTGCAAAGGCTGGAAATTTCAGCCATGGCAGCACGTAGAAGGCCTTGCCCTGTTGCCGTGTGCCACGCGGTGGTCATGTGGGGGCCCTGCATTATCTTTTTCTCCACCAATTGCAGCTTAGGTTCCCTTGCCCGAAAGCCTTGACGCGGCCTATAAATAGGTTGAGCTCCACCCTTTGCAAGTTACCCCAAATCCGAGTTCTACCCTCCCCTAGTGTTCGGATTCAAGCTTCCCCACCTCTTAAAACACCATCCCGAAGTCTCTCCCAAGCTTTGGGCCAGTTCTTCCGTGAGCCGCCGTGCACCACTGCAAACCTCATCACCTAAAATACCCACACCTCTAAGTCCAAAAAGACCCCCAATTCGAGAGCTTAAAAAATCCGCTTTGTCATTGTTGTTTTCTTCGACATCGCTGTCCCTCCCCCGCCCCTCCGCCCTTAGCAACATTACGGTGAGCCGATCTAATTTCTGGGCTTTTCTTAAGATTATATTTTATTTAGCATATTTAACTAACGCTTATTAATTCATATGCATCGTAGCGACATGCACACTCGAAGTTATCCGGGATAATGTTTTGGCACTTGCGCGGTCCTCTAAAGTTTATCCGATTGCATGGTAAGTAGTCGTCCGATGCGATTTGAGATTTTATTTGATTAATAATTATGTGCTAACATTTATTTGCAGCCTGAAGTGTTGGTTAACTGTTAATAATAAAATGCGAGTAGGTTGGTTGAGCCTGAGGCCGATAAATGGAGGATGGGATCACCTTGTAGTTTGGTTGGTTATGAATTGAGATTGTTGATGTATTTACATTGATGTTATGGTTGCTTGGGTGCCATTGCCATGTTATCCAATAACCGCTTATCATGCATATGTATCTTTATTTAATTATTGTAAGCATTTAACTATGCCATGTTGCTATGTTGCCATGTTAGTTGTGGAAATAATATGTGGGTCCGTGTGTGTCACAACCCTAAGTCAAGATGGGGCATTATCTCGGTAGAGCTCCTCTGGTCACTCGAGAGCGTAATAAGCTGACGTAATGTCCCTTGGGTTATCATTGGGCGACAATAGGATCGGACAAGATGGTAACGCTCTCGTGCTGACTTCGTGGCTCCTTTGCTGGCAAGGGTTAGAGGATGCCTAGCCATGGTATGCGCTGGGCGCGGAGTTGGACATCGCTTGTAGGAAGTCACTCGCACGGTCGTTACCCGTAGGGTGACGAAGGGAGCCAAAATGTATGGATGGTCTCTAGGGGAAACCATGGTATACACTTAATAAAATAATATGGTTTGTGTCGTAGGCCAAAAACCAAGTTTTTGGCATATACAAATAGTTGTAGTCTTTTCTGGAAAAGGATGGATTGGTCTTGTTTATTTATGCTTGGTTGAGAACATGTTGATTGCCTTGTTTCCATGTTGTTTTCTATAATACTTGGAGTGTTTTTTGATTGCTACTTACTGAAATTTCAACGTCTCACGGTGGTCTTCCCTCACATGTGGTTCCGTGTTATAGAATCTTAGATTTTGACCCAAATGATGAGACTATGATTGTGGGATTCATATCCCCTAATGTTGTTATTTCTCCCTTTATTTCTTGCTTTTCTTTTACTGGATGATTGTATAATCTCCTCTAAAAGAATTATTTCTTTGGGCTTTGTAAACTTTAAATTTTCTGGTATTAGACTGTATGCCTTTTATTTTTTGCTGCGAACTTTATTTGTACATCTATTGCATGTTGCACACACTCTTGGAGCACTTGTCGATGGGGTGAGCGATCCGTGCGATCATCATTCCGGTCTCGCGAGTCCCACTTTTTTGCACATGGGAGTCGAGGGCACAACAGATATTCCTTGTAGAGTTTCACTTTTTCCCTATGCGCTACCAAATGGAGAGCTTAAAGTAAATCTGATCTAAGTATACTCAGTTTGTATACCTGATGGCACTTATGCTGTCTCTTCAGTCCTGATTGTTTTAGCATTCAATGCACAATAACTTTTGTTTCTACAGATAGCTTGGAGAAGGCTTTCTATGATTATACATAATGATTTAAACCATGATAATTGCTTTTTAATCTCAACTATTATCACCTGACCCAAGTTATAGGGTTTTCTGCTTCCACCCAATATATGCCACATTGTTTAAAACTTGGCAATTAACTACATCCATCTGTGATGCTTGATTTTTTACTGTAAGTGATGCTAGCTGACATTATTTTTGACATAAGGTGAACATGTGAATCAATTTTAAAGCTTTGAGATACAGGGCAAGGTTTTTGCCAGATGGTTATGCTGGGTTAGGAGTTTAGGTTAGGTGGTGTCATTGTTTAAGCAAGTGGAATAAAAATACAATTGGTCGAACTTCTATATTACATTTGTTCAAATATTGCATAATATCTATGTAAAATGGGGCTTTCTGAATGGCTTTAGAAAATATCCAGCCTCTAAGGAACTCTATGGACCAAAGTTCAAAAGAAACTTGTTTTTGGAAAAGTGTACTTATAAGAAGGTTTCAGCTAGCTTAGCCTGTAAGTGTTTTTTGTGTTATAACTAGGATCAAGGTTTTAGGTTTGATTCTTTGGATGTAAGTAATTTTTTTTTATACAAGTAATATAAGAAATTTCTAGGGGCCACGTCGAATTAGCGAAAAGTCAATGATTTACCTAATTTGTGTGATTGGGATCAGTTATGTTAGTCCTGGATTTAACCGGGCAAAAGAGATGATGTGTTTGCATAGTCTCCAAGGTTCCTAGTCATAAAAAAAAACAAAAACAAAAACAAAAACAAAATACATAAAAAGGATCAAAGGCTTAGAAAGATAGGAGATAACTGCATTTTATTGTCTAACTCATATGCCTATTATATTGGCCTTTATTTTTTTTCTAAGTAAAAATATGAACTTCTAAAAGTCAATATACCATAATGCAAAGCAAATAATTATAATGTCTACTAATATTTCTGTCTGGAGATTGAAGTAGAGCTTTAGAACTAAAATAATTATAATGTCTACTAATATTTCTGTCTACCGCAATGTAACTCTTTTTAGTTAGAAAAAAGATTACACAATTATTCTTATAACTTTTATACAATTTTATTTATAATTGCAGATATTTTTATGAAATAGCTTATAAAATAATATCTATCTACATAATGCCATTGACTTAAACGCATAACTATATATAAAAAAACATGTATATATATATATATATATATATATATCGTTACTCATCTAATCGTGCAATACTTGCTTATAAAAACTCTATTGGACACTTGGAAGTCGAAACTCGCGACCGGCTAGCGAAGCCGTTTGCCAATGATCAAAAGACAACACAAAACTCTCTTCGCTCTAAAAACAAATGGCTGACACACGTCGTATAAAAAAAGCAAAGCAACAAAATCACTATGAAGATATGCATACTTCACCTCCAGTTCCATGGTTAGGTAGTTGCTAAAGAAAGAAGCTCGTACATAGATTATATGTTTACTTTATTCTCAACAAAGTTCTAATATGATCCACATCACCCTGACCTATCATCGCCTTTCCCCCGTTTTGGTTGGTACTTGTTGATGATCACTCATGTAATTAGACTTGTCATTCGACAATTCTATTAATTTGTTTAATGTTCATTCTTGTGAGAGGGCATTACTATGATACATGAGAAACAACATTATTTTATTTATTTATTTTTTTTATTTTTCTTGTGTGGATAGTTGCCTAAACTCTTATACCATTAAAAGAAATTTTACAACTTAGAAGATCATATGTAATAAAAAAGTATAGACCGGGTAGAAACCTGTTAAAAAGCTTGGTACAAGTGAAGCATAAAATTTAAACAGAAAAAAAAGCTAAATGCTAAAATTATAAGGATCCAAACTCTCTATTTGTGCAGTTTTAAATTAGTTTAAATGGTTTGAATTACGTCAGAATTTGGCTGAATATGCCTGACGTTGAACCAGTTCTATGACCGATTATAGACATGTACTAAAATCTATTTGATTTTCAACTGATTCAAAATTTAATTAGACATTGAAATGTGTAGTACTGTTTTCTTATACATGATATTCATATCGTGCCATCTTAAACTATGCATGAAATGGGTGTTTGGAAAAACTTAATGATTAAGTAATGATTAGACATTGAAATGTTTGCTGACATCGAGAATCAATGCATAAATTAATGTACACACATAATATTATTTTTGCAAAATAATATTATATAAATGACTTATATTATTTTCTCTAAAAAAAAAAGTTTTATTCACTTTTAGAAAATGAGAGATAAAAGTTGAATAAAAATATTATAAAATTAAAAAAAAATGAATATAATTTTTTCATTCAATTTTTTTTTAATTTAAAAAAAAATTATATTATTTTTTGTGTTTTGTTTGGATGATTGGCAAAATTTAATTAATTAGGTACTGATTAGTAAAAGAAATTAAACGTTTAGAATTAAGATTTTTTAAAAATTATTTTATATTTGAGTGATATTTAAAAGATAAATTATAAAAAAAAAAAAAATTGACATAAATGAGATAATATAAAACATGGACGTAGAAAAACACCGCGCGAGTAAAAGAGAACTAATCACAACTTTATTATTGTGCATTGACCTTATTTTGATCTTTTGCTGTTTGAGTGAATTTTATATAAAATTAAATTCATTTTTATATGAGATTTTTAATTCACATTCAAATAACAAAACAATATATGTAAATGAAGTATAAGGATATCGTTACCCTTCTTCGTTTACATGATTGAGTGGACAGGTGTGTCGCGTGGCCCTTTATTTTGGGTACTCGGGCGGTAAAGTGATGCTGGACGAATAATTGACAGACTTGTTGGTGGACCATGGTACCTTAAATTGGGGTGGGCATGGAACCAATGATCAATATCTTTGGTAATTCCCTTTAAAAAATTTAAAAAATAATAATAATAATAATAATCTTTGGTAATTGATCGTTAAACGGGGCAAGGCGACCATCCATAACTCTAGCTCATGGCCAGTAAGTAATTCGTTCTTCATCACCATTTAATAATTTGCATTATAAAAAAAAAAAAGGGATTTATGATATTTTAATTATAATTAAAAATATTATTTTTGTTAAAAATATATTTTTACGACATCTTTTTTTATTTTTTGCAATGAAATTTAATGTCTTGTAAAATTGTTTGCATCGTTATTTTATGAAGATGGATCAAGCCGTACAATGTAATTATTGACATATCTAGGGTTGTTCAAAAAAGTCGTAATCCGACCCGACCCGATATTCTGCCCGATACCGATCCGATATTCCGCCCGATACCAACCCAATATTCCGATCCGTTTTCGGCTAAACGGTTAACGGGTATTACCCAATTACCCGCTTAAACCCTATTTCTCCCTTTAGCTTTTCATTCGACCTTTACCTTTTCATTCTCGTGACTCACTCTGTCTCTCTCTCTCCGACGATGGCCTAACCCATCCTAACTCGTTTAGACAAGATTCCGTCACCGGAGCTCGTCCTCATCGACCCCAAGCCAGAAAAGCTCTGCGGCAAAATGCTCAACCTTCTTAGATGAAAGCGGCTGTGGGTTTTGGTTGCCAATTGGTGGTTTGGTGGTTTTGGTTTTGATTTAAATGAAATCGGATTGATTTTGGTTTTGATTTTAGTTTTGGTTTCAGTTTAAATGAAATACGTTGTGGGTTTTGTGGGTTTTGATCGCCGATTGGTGGTTTGGATGTTTTGGTTTAGTTTTAGTTTTAAATGATATCAGATTGGTGTTGGTTTCGGTTTTAATGAAATCGGATTGATTTTGGTTTTGATTTTAGTTTTGATTTCAGTTTAAATGAAATACGTTGTGGGTTTTGATCGCCGATTGGTGGTTTGGATGTTTTGATTTTGGTTTAGTTTTAAATGAAATCAGATTGGTGTTGGTTTCGGTTTTAATGAAATCGGCTGTGGGTTTTGGTTACCGACGGAACAAACATTGTCGTCTCTATTACAGAGTTGTTGTTGCAGTCACTGTGTGCAGCCGTGCAAAGGATATCGAAACTTTATCGAGCTAACGGGTATCGGCCAAACGGAACTGATTGAAAGCGGGTCGAGTCGGAAAAACCCTTATCGAGTCGGGTTGGGTCAGATGAACAGCCTTAGACATATCTATTGTTGCTTGAGAACCGAACTCCAGCACATGCATTTGGGTAAGAACACAAGAAAAACAGAACTGTATTGGTCTCTACTTTCTTATAATTTTTCTTGTTTTGTATGAACTTCGAAGTCTGATAACTACTCACCACCATCATATTTTACAGTGTTACACACGCTCAGGCCACCAGTACCAAACTCGCCTGTATAAAATCTCTTAACACCTAAATTAATTTTTAAAATAAAAATATTATTTGTACACAACCTATATAATTTTTGCATACACATCATATAAAAATATTATTTTTACACATCATTTGGTTTAACTATTTATGTTCTTTATTTTTTTTTTCCCTTTCATCATATTTTTTTATTTAATATTTTAATTAACATAACATTATTATCATGTCATCAATTCTATAAAAAGTACGCAAGGCCGTATACTTATAAGGGGGATGCTAGGGATCCCGATTTTGGGATCCCTACTACATCTCGATTTTGGGATCCCTACTACAATATCCCGATCAAATTTCTTTTTTTTTTTTGAATTTCTTTACATGATTTTTAATTAAGTTTTTTTTTTAAATAATGTTGTATTTTTTTAAAAAATATTTTAAGATGTTAAAAAATATATAATTTTTTTTTTTTTACATGATTTTGGGTCTAAGAGCATTAGCATTGGATACACTAATGATCCATCAAATATAAATTTGATGAATTTGTGCTAAAAGACCTCCATATTAGACTCATCAAATCTTATAATGTCAAACTTTGATCTACAGTAAAAAGTATCAATCCTTCGTATATGAAGGATCACTATTAACATGCTAAACATTTACTTTAATATATTTTATTCTCTCACTTTATTTCTCTTATTTCCTCTTTCTTATTTTCTTATTTGGTTGAAAAATAATTAATTAAGTAATTATTTGGTTGAAAATTTTAGTTTAAATAAATAATTTTTTAACAAGGAATTAAAAAATATTTTTTCAAAATTTGATTGAAAAATAATTATTTAAGTATCAGATTGTATTATTAATATACATATGGTTAGTGCAATTACAAAATATGAAAAAGTACTTAAATATATTCTTATTTAAAAATATTATTATATTATTATTTTGATAGATTTAATAATGAATCTAATGTAAAATTATAGACTTGTAGATTTGATGGATCTATCAAAGTTGTACTTTCTTTCAAATTTTGAACAATCATTTAGTATATCTAATGTTAGTGCTCTAACATTAATCGTTTGAAATAAAATAAAATAAAAATATTCCCTCCTTTTCTTTGATATATTATATATTGACAGACATTGATCGTTTAACATGATTTAAAACAAAATAATATTTAAAAATATAAATAATTCATTTTATTAAATTTTAAAGTTAGAATTATGGGGCCTTGCACACATTGAAAAATATGAGAGTTATTTAAATTTTATTTAATGAGATGATTTTTACTTTTTTTCAAAAAAAAATTAAATAGAAAAATACCTGATCACTTTTATTTTTGAAGGCTTTACATAGTGTAAGACCTTAGGCAATGGCCTAAATGACCTTACTCTTGAGCTGGCTCTCGTTTTAACTATATTGAGCTAACAAATTTGTATGAAATCCTGATCCTCTCATTCACATCAAATCCCTTTGCTTTTGATGTGGCAAATATTAAAAATTCAAGATGTATCGCAAGCAATGTGTTGATCATCCATATGAGAGCTTCTTTTTTTTTTATGACCAAAGAAATTGATAGAACAAAACCTATCTTGAAGAAGCTATAACGGCTAAAGTAGCTCTTAAAGAAGCTCAAGGTTTGGGGATTAAAACATATCATATTAGAAGGGGACTCCCGTGTAATTATCATTTCATGAGCCATCAACAAGTCCCTGTTAACTATAGATTGGAAGATCGACTCGATATTGACGGATGTCAAATTCTTTATGAATAATTTTGACGATTGGAGTGACTGCTGTACATACATCGATCTCAAAATCATTGTGTACATTATGTTGCACAAAGATCCACCTCTCTATTTTGTATAATATTACACATCAAGAGAGCTCTTTTTAGTTTGTAAAACGATATACATACAACTCTTCTTACAATCTTTTTTATAATTATATTTTAAATAAAGGCTGTTTTTATAAAAACAACTTAAAGTAACCTCGTTTTACAAAAATAGTCTCAATTTAAAATATAATTCTATAAAAGATTGTAGTTGTATCTTATTCATGTAATTGTGCAATACTTGCTTGAAAGTTAATTAAAAAAAAAAAAGGAAAATTTGACGTTGTTGGAGCACTCTAATTGAGTTATGCATTTGCAAATGCAAAATTTGTATAATATCTCATGATTTTGTATTTGGCTATTTCACTCAAAACTTATTCTTACAATGAATTTTCTATCTATTAGTCAGAATAATAATAAACTATTATGATCAATTTAATAATATTTAAAAAAATCAAAATTTATATATTTTTTTAATAATAATATAATATTATCTTTTAGTCAAGACTTAAAAAAATGTCAGAATCAATAACTAATTAAGTTTATTTGGAGGTAATAATTAAAAATTATTTATGAGAATTTAAAGGACTGTAGAGTTGTCGATTTTTTTTTTTTTTTTTTGCTATGTACTTTGATCAACCAAATTTGTAAATCGGAACCATATACGTACCCAGAGGCCGAAATGTATGAACAAACATTAAGCAAGATTGTTTGCAACTACAGTGAGAGAAATAGTTGGGGAGAGAAGGAATTAGGAGAGAGATGATTTTTTAATATTTTTAGTCTAGCTACAATGACTGTCAAATTTAACAACCAACTCTAATTTTGCCGTAGCTTAAAATCATTCATTTTTCATTTATTTAATTCATTGTAGGTATTTATTAGGTTCTATATTTCTATTATGCAAAAACCTCATTAGATTTGCAAATATATAATTTAATAAGAGTGCTCTTAACCCAAGTCTTGCAAGATTGAGCTTAAAAAACTAAAAACTAAAAAAGAATTCTTGCAAGATTATTATGCTTATACAAACTCTAGTATTGGACACTCGAAAGTTTGGACGATCAAAATTCAAAAGACAACACAAAGCAAACAGAAAAAGAAAAGCTCTACATGGATAATAAAGCATGAGTGCTGCTAGGCGTAAATAAAAAAGTAAGAAAAACGCACGTCACGTGAGACTTGAGTGCTTCATAAAGTGAAATAAATAAGTAAAAATTTTAAAATAGAAATTTTTAACATTATTTAATTATTTAATGAAGAAACATCTATTGAGATAAATGAAAAGTTGAAGTTACGGAATTATGCGTGCATAAATACGCAAGCGCTTCCAACAAAATGAAAAAGAAAAAAAGCGGGGGAAAATGTCACAACACATTTCAGATTTTTTAAATTTTTTATATGATGCTAAAATAAAATGATTAGATTTAATTACATCCTTATCAGAAAAAATATAAGTAGAAAGTTGAGTCAATTTAAGAATCTATTATTTTTGGTGACGATAAAAAGAAAATTACAATTTAACCAGATTTGAATTTGTACTTTAAAAGAAGTAGTCAATAATATAATTAGAGCTATTTAAAATAATACTTAACGCACTAATAATAGCCGCAATTGAATTCTCAACACAAAAAGTCATTTAAAAAATTAATTTAATTGTTAAGTACATGACACTGGTGATAAAAAAAAACCTGAATTTTCAACGCACAAAGTCATCCAAAAATAAATATAATTGTTAAAGCACAAGACATATTAATAATAGTAGTTTATACCATAGTTTTGAATTCTATTTCGTTCTGGTCGAAACGGTCGAAATGTTTCATTCTGGTGCCTCAACCGGAACACTATACCCCCTTATTCCGTTCCGGTCCAAATTTCGGCCCGTTCCGGTCATTCCGATCAAATTCCAGCCATTTCGATCAAATTCCGGTTATTCCGGTCCAAATTCCGGCCGTTCCGATCCCTATTCCGATTTAGATTATTTTTGTAATTTTTTTGTGTTTGAATGATATTTTTTTAAAAATTTTAAATTTAGATGGTATTTAATTAATTTTAGAATATAAAATATATTTATATACTTTGTAATTTTAAATACGTCTTTTTTTAAATATCATTATTTTTAATATTTTATCTATTTATTTATTTTTATATCTCAACTCAAATTTATATTTTTTCAACTTACAATCATTTTATAAATTTTTAATTCTTTTAATATGTACACATATATATGACACATACTTATATAATTGTTAGTTTATATATATATTTATTATAATATATAATTAATCTCGAAACGTATATTAAAACAGACCAATATCAAAATATTTTATTCTAATATCTCAATCGAAACTAACATCGAAATATAATTCAAAACTTTGCATTATACCACTCCACCGCTGAGAACAAAAAGCTGGGCATGCAATCTCTGGCCCCGCTTGGATTCGGAGATGAGATGAGTTGAGATGAGTTTGGTTTATTTTTTAATATTATTATTATTTTAGGATTTGAAAAAGGTATGTTAGAATTTGAAAAAAGTGTATTGAGATTTGAAAAAGGTGTATAGGAATTTGTGTTTTGTATAATAAATTATAAAAATATAATGATGAAATGAAAGTGAGTTGAGATGAGCTCAACCCACTTCCCAATCCAAGCAGCCCATCTGTCATCTTCTCAACAAAGTTTTCAAACTCAACGTATTCTTTTTTTTTTTTCGGTTTTTGTGTTTTTTCTTTTTCTTGTTTTTTGTGTGTTCAGACCACAAAGGCATGAGTATGCTTTCTCCGTCTCTTCATTTTTCATATTTGCCTTCATTATTTTAATTTTTTTGTTTTCTTAACTTTGTTTTACTTTTTCGTTTGGTTTTAACTGGCCAGTCACGTGCAGTACGATTTTAAGGAAAATGTTGCTTGCAACCACGCACGTAAGCGAAACCGTGCCTACATAGCAAATCGAAAATGGCGCCATTTCCAGTTCAATCCCAATTGAAAATTCAAACCCACGGCTTCGACCATACATCCCTGCATTCCCATTTCCTCTCTATCTCTCCCTCTATCTCTATTCTCTTTGTCCATACCTCTTCGACCCCAACCCAAATCCCTCCATCCCTCCCTCTCACGCATTCTAGACGAAGCCTCAGTCCTCATCCCTTCATGATTTTGCTGCCGGCGTTTTCTCCAATTGAATTGGCAAGTTGTTTTTTATTGGCATCTTCTCCACAAAATCAAAGATTTTTCACACACTAGTGGCTCTCCTTGAACCCAAGAGTCACGAAGCCAAATCCGAAAACTCCCATCGTTTTCCCACCCAAATCCAAACCCTAACCCAAATTCGAATCCAAATCCTAACCCTAATCCTAACCACCTCAACCCTAACACTCCGAACTCGAACTCTAAACCCAAAGTCTAATCCTAACCCTAGCCCTAATCCTTAAGATTTTGGTCATATATTTGTCTATCTCAACTCCGATTCCACTCTCGAACTCAAACTCTAAATCCAAACTCTGGGTCAAAGCTAAACGACAGGTATATATATTTATTTATATATGGATGTGGTGTAAGTGATTTTAAAATATCTTTCTAATTTTCATAGTACTGATTGAATGCGCGTTACAGGCTTTGTATTTTATGGGAATTTTTTGGTAGCATTGGAATATATTAACACATAAATATGTATACAAATGGAGTTTTTTGCACCGTTTTTTTTTTATTATTCTCTTATCTTTTTTGTTCTCTTCACTACTCTCTCTCCTCCCCCCGGGTCATCTCTTTTTTTCACAGAAAATATCTATAGTATTAGATATATCCCTCTCTTATGACAGAGGAAAACCCTTATACACCCAACTCTTAACTGAATTTGCGTTTTATTATATATGTCTCTCTGTGATGTTTCATATATTTAGTTAGTGCATGTTTGAGATTGTGGTGGAAAATATTATTTTTAACTTAAGGCTTATAACTTAAAACTTAATGTAATAAGATCTACTATTAAAAAAATATTTTTTGTTTGTGATTCATGTCTAAAGCGCTTTTTAGAGTTAGTTACGGTAGTTTTTAAAATATATAGTTATCTGCAGGAGGTTTTTGATAAAAGCTCCAATTTTGTGCCTTTTTAAAAAGCTGATTTTTACCTTTTTTAACCGCCTAAAACATTTTTTATAAAATTATTAAACACGTCATATTTTCTTTAAAAGTGTTTTTAACTACTTAAAAGCATTTTCTAAGTCTCGAAACGCAAACAAGCTCTTAGTCATTGGTGTCTGTTTTGGTGTGCTTAAATTAAATATCAGTTTTTGTTCCCTTTTGAGCTTCTTTGGGCATTTTCAAGAGTGTCAACTGAGATTGAACCTTTTATTCAATGTTGTGAATGGAACAAGTAAATTCTCGATACTGTGGTCAACAATTCAGCTAAGAAAATTAGTATGTGTTGCTTTCGTAGTCATATGTTTGTTATGATATTTCTTGGCATGGAGCTGTTGACATGCTAGGGGGAAACTTTCTTTTGGTTCTTCAAATTCTTTTACAAACATAATTTTCTTGTGATAGGTAATATCTTTTACAAACATAATTAAGCCAGGAATATACTCATTATACTCTTGCTAGATTTCTTGTAAGGGATAAGTCATTCAATAACAATCAGTTGTTTCTAAGGTGATGTATTCTATTCGTCTTTACTTTAATGAGGCACTGAACAAGTGTTCTGATGAATGGCAGCATGTTTCTCATGCTTGGCTCTGATGCTTGTCTACCTTCATGGTTTTGGTTGTAAATGCTATAATGCCTGCAAATGCTAGGCTTGTATATTCTCGTATATATTGTTTATAACTTTAACTATACAATTAATGAAAGAATATACAGCTAAGGAAAAATTACAGAGGTAACGTAAAGTAACATACAGCTGAACTGTTGATGGAGAGATGTGTGCTGATTTTGTTCTGCCATAAATCCAAGACTGATGGAGAGATTCTCGATATGTTATCCTATCATTCCCCCTCAAGTTCAAGTCAATTTTGAACTGATGCAGAGCTTGTTATGATTTTGTACGAATTGTGGAAAGCATGGTGACTTTGCAAAGACGTCGGCTACTTGTTCTAGTCCAAAAATGTGTTGAAGTTGAATAAGACCATTTGCCACTTTTTCCTGAACAAAATGTATATCAATTTCAATATGCTTGGTTCTTTAATGAAACACTGAGTTTTTGGCCATGCTAATTGCACTGCTATTGTCTGAATACAACGTGGGTGCCGAGAGCTTGTATCCTAAATTCTTTAATAAATTCATGAACCAAAGTATTTCAGCAGTAGGGGATGTTAAACTTCGATACTCTGCCTCTGCTGTGAATCGTGCAACTGTATTTTGCTTCTTGGCTCCCCATGATAATAAGTTCGATCCCATATAGATTGCAAAACTTGAAGTGGACCGTCTGTCATCTGTTGATCCTACCCAATCCGCATCACAGTATCCTTGTATTGTCGAGATTGTGGATGTTTTAAATTGTAAGCCAAGATGAATTGTGCCTTTAAGATATCTAAAATTTCTCTTTACAGCTTGCAGGTGAGGTTCACGAGGTGCATGCATAAATTGGCAAACAAGATAACAGCAAAAGCCACATTTGGCCTTGTCAAGGTGAGATACTATAGTGTGCCAACCATTTCTCAATATGATGAAGGATTTTTCAGGAGATTGCCTTCTTGAGCCAAGAGTTTCTGTCCAAAAGCAACTGGAGTTGATATCGGTTTAACACCATCCAAACCAAACCTTTGCAATAACGATAAAAGATATCTGGATTGCTGTAAAAATAATGTTTCACTTGTGCGTTGCACTTGGACTTTGAGGAAGTAATGAAGATCGCCAAGATCTTTCATTTGAAAAGTTGTTGACATCGTATTAATAAATTTCGCAGCAGAGGATGAGGAGCTTCCAGTGAGGATTATGTCATCCACATAAATTAAAAGCATAAGAACTTCAGATTTATCATGCCAAAAGAATAAAGAGTTATCGTATGGACATCTTTGAAAACCCAATTGCATTAGATAATTGCTGAATTTTAGGTACCATACTCTAAGGGCTTGTTTAAGCCCATACAACACCTTGTGCAATCTGCAAACATATTTTGAATGTTGGGGATCCACAAATCCTTGTGGTTGAGTTAGATACACTGTTTCTTGTAACTCACCATGTAAAAAGGCGTTGCTTACATTGAGTTGCTTTAGTGGCCATCCCTGAGACAAGGCTAAATGTAGAATTAACTGTATTGTTGCAGACCGCACAACTAGAGTAAACGTTTCATCATAATCTAGACCTTGCAGCTATGTAAAACCTCGCGCTACAAGTCTTACTTTGTAACGTTCCACCAAACCATCGGCCTTTGTTTTAACTTTGAATACCCATTTGCTTGTGACGATATTCGTGTTTGGGGATGGTGGAACTAAGCTCCAAGTATTGTTCTTATGAAGAGCATGAATCTCGGCCTTCATTGCCTCTTGCCAATTTGGATCCTTCTCAGGTTGTTTGAAAGTCTTTGTTTCTATTGGTGTTGCTGCTAAGTCAATTGCAAAATAGGTGGGAACTGGATGCTGTATAGCAAGATAAACCTTTGGCCTTTTTGTTCCATCCTGTGTGCGTGTGATCATTGGATGAGTTCGAGCTTGTGGAATATTTGAAACTGATTAGCATTCGAGTTGAGCAAATTTTGATTCAGCAAGCAGAGTATCAATTTGAAGTTCTTGATTTGTTTGATCAATAGTTGGTGTTTGTAGTACTTGACTCTTTTATCATTTCTTTTTGTAATGGTCGATTAGTGAAACATTTTGATTGCTATGAAAGAGGTACCTGCACAGAAAAAGGAAACCTCTCATTAAAAATCGCATGTCTAGAAATATAAATGTGTCCCGTGGCTAAACTCATGCACTTATACCCCTTATATTGAGAAGTGTAGCCAAGAAAAACACAAGGAGTGGACTTTGGCTGAAGTTTGTTTCGACCAAAAACAGTAAAAAGAGGATAACACATGCACCCAAAAACACGAAAAAGATCATAGGATGGCAAAGAATTAAAGACCAAGGAATATGGACTTTTTCCATGAAGAACTGGAGTTGGCAATCAATTTATAAGATAAATTGCTATTGTAAACGCAGTAGACCAGAATTTTGTGGGAGTTGAGGATTGTTTCATGAGAGCAGGGGTCGTTTCTACGATATGACGATGGCGCCTTTCAGCTAGACCATTTTGCTCGGGAGTGCCTAGACAAGATAATTTTTGAACAATCCCACATGAGGCAAAATAACTCATTAAAACATGATTAACAAATTCTCCACCACCATCACTTTGAATGCATTTGACATTCGTGTTAAATTAGTTTTCAACCATTTGAATGAATGATGGGAATATGTTTATGACATGTGATAATAATGATTTCCATCAAAATATGTTGTAGGGGCTGGCCCCTATACATCTGTGTGGAGTGTATGTAGAAAGGAAAGAACATGAGACTTGCGATTTTGGAAAGATAATTTTTTTTACTTTCCCATTACACAACTTTCACAGAAATTGACATATTTATTTGATTTAGATAGACATGGAAACAAATTTTGGATAACTCAAAAATTTGGATGGCCAAGCCAACTATGCCATGTGTGTTGCCGAGACTTTGTTGGTGATGAGAGCCATTGGATCGAAACTTGTAGATGAAGACAAGAGGTATAAGCCATCATGCACAGTTCCTTTAAGCATCACTTTGTTCGTCTACAAATCCTTTATCAGAAATCCCCAAGGATAAAACATGAAACAACATTGATTGTCAGTTGTAAACTTTGAAACTGATAGAAGCGTTTCTTTAAAGTAGGTACTATCAAGGTATTTTTCTATTGCAATGAATTGTTTGGAATTGTAAAATTTGCCATTTTAGTTATCGGTAAACTAGAACCATTCCCCACCATTACCATATCACTTCCTACATATGGTGTGATACATTGAGACTCATTTGTTGTTGGGGCCATATGATGATTTGCTCTTATGTCCGGAATCCAGGATTCATCTACTTGATCACCAGTTTGAATGGCATGAAAAGCTTGATATTGATCTGCCTCTTCATCTGATGCACAACACGCATCAGCTTTGTGGTTTGGACCACGACAACGATAGCAGGTAATATGTGAAACTCATCCTCCACGAACCAAATTTCGATTATTGTAGCCATGATTTGATGGCTGAGAATTTCGTCCTCATGTTGAGTGCTTAGTTGGACGAGAACCCCCACAATTTCCTCTTCCATGAGTATTTGAATTTCTGCCACGATTGTTCTTTTGTGCAGTAGGCTTGAAAATAGAGGACTTGTTAGTATTAATAAACGGTTGTAGAATTTATGTGAGAAGCAGAGGAAATACGCAACTCAAAATCTCGAAACTTACCAATTACATTTTCCAGAGCAGGAAAATTATCTCATGCATTTATTGCGGCTATAATTGGATCAATTTCATATCCAAGTCTCCGAAGGATACAATTGATGAATTCATCATCATCCATTGGTTTGCCAACACCACGAAGAGAAAGAGCCAATGACTTGGCTTTGTGCAAATAATCCTCCATCGATGAGGATCCTTTGGTGAGAGTTTGCAGCTCTCCACGCATCTGTTGTACATGATCACGTGTATGTTTGCCCCATACAAAGTCTCAAGAACTTCCCAAGCTTCATGAGACGTCTCACAATTTATCACTTGTGATAAGGGTGCTTCCAAAAGCGAGCTGTTGATCCAACTAAGAATCAACTGATCCATACGTATCCAATGAGTTGCTTCTGGATTTGATACTAATTGACGACTGTTATCAGGTATCATTGTGGGTGGACAAGGCATCTCATTTGTTAGATATCCTAAGAGACCATGGCCTCGTAAAACAGGAAGAACTTGAGCTTTCCATAACAAGTAATTGTTAGATGCAAGTTTGGTTGGGATATCTGTAAATTTTTTTTGGTGGAAAATAATTCAAACGAGTTTGCTACATTTGAGTTTTGAGAGGTGGAAGATGAAGACATGATTTTTGAAAAAAAAAAATCTCCTAGGCTCTTGATACCATGTAAATGTTGTAATACCAGCAATTGCTAGGCTTGTATATTTTCGTATATATATTGTTTACAACTTTAACTATACAATGAATGAAAGAATATACAGCTAAGGAAAAATTATAGAGGTAACATAAAGTAACGTAAAATACAATACAAATGTATTTGAGAAAATAAAGGAGTCGTGGCCGTTACATCAGAAGATATGTGCTGATTTTGTTCTGCAATAAATCCAAGATTGATGGAGAGATTCTCGATATGTTATCCTATCATTGGTACCATGAACTCCCATAATTAGTGGACAAGCAACAAACCTAGAGGAGCGAATGAATAATGGAGACTAGAAACAGTTGGCTTTTGTGATTCGAGTTCCTAGAAGAGATGTTTTTATATATATTTGTACATGTTTTCTAACTACTTGACATTTGAACTCGGAGTTAACTTTTAAGTCGTCTTTTTTTTGGTGTCATTCTGTGTGTAGTGATGTAAATTTCTAAGGTAAAGACTAAAGACAGTTGCCATGCATAATCTGCGATGGTATTAGAGCTTCAAATTAAACCATAATCAATCATTTTGCTTTAATTATAAACACGAACAAAATGAAAATTAAAAGCAAATAAAATGCAAATGAAATGCAAAAAAAATGAAAATTATAAACACGTTCTCTATTTGTATTATTGTGTTCAACTCTCTGTTTGTTGTTGACATTCTTCTGGTATATGTATCTATTCAATTCTGTGATGATGCTCTCTTGAGGGGAAAGTCTTGCCAAGATATTTCCAAGCTATCTAAATACCCAATTATTTGGCTCAAACAGTGATAACCAATTATTTAAATTCCTACAAGCACCAGATATTTGGAAATAATTATCAGGCCAAACTGAAAGAGGAGACCCCTTTAGCATCTATCTCAGGCATCATAATAGTCGAGTAACGGGACAAATAATGCTTGCGAAATTTGACCAAGACAGAGCCCAAGGAGAGGCCAGAAGTTAACTCTTTCCTAGATGAATAAAATAAACCCATCATCATTAACTTTTTATAATACCATGTAATATTGGTGATAACCCACCAAGAGCAAAAGATGAATTTTTACATAAAGCGCCCCATTAGAACTCTTTTTTCTCCCTATGAATAAAATCTAGCAAACATGGCAAGTTACAAAAATGGTCGGGGGCAAGTTACACTCAAGTAGCATGCTATCCCAACATGTACATTCTCGCAAGTTAACATAATAAAAACTTCAACAAATCATCAAAAGCTCTCTATCTCCAAAACACTTCAGCCACAACATTCCCTTCCTTCAACAAGATCTTGCCCATAAAGCCAACAAATTTTTTATTGCTTCCTCCCTTCTCCTATCAAGCAAGTTAACGTGGTCAGAATTACTAAATGCTCAATATGATTGCTTAACCAACTATAACTGATTTCGATCCAATAAAGTAAAGTGACATTAATTTTTTTAATGAAGGAGTTGAATTAAAAAATTTACTATATTCCACCTTGAAGTCAAATATAATCAGTATTGGTTGAAGTCAAAGCTTCAGACTAAATAGAATTCATACTAAAAATTCAACGTATTAAACTCATTCTTAGAGCTTCACCTGGTTCAGGAAAAAAAAAAATCTAAAGCAACCATGTATCTGATATCAATTAAAATGAAAGCATTGGTGGTCTCATATATTATTGCATATGCTAAATCCTCTAAACAACCTAGCTGAAATAACAAGACAGCATATTCATCAAAAACAACTCCAGAATCTCAAGTGGTAGTATTAAAAGCACACACGTGTAGTAGTTGTGATCTATCCAAACGCAATTGGAACTATAAATATCAAGAGTAATTCTATGGGATATCCACTGTAGCAAGTGCACTCAGTGTACTCACTGTGAATTTTTTTTTTAAAAAAAAAAACTCTAAACGCACGTTTTGAAAGATTTGAAAATTGGTTTCCACTTTCCAGTTTCCACACATTGCCAAAACACCCGCGATTCACATACCCCTCAACGGCGACCCAAGCCATCCATGTCGTACCCATTTTCGTCCGACGATGCCATTCATCTTGTTAATGCCAGCTCGCGACAGTCCTCCGTCTGGCCAGTGTCGCCGCTCCCCCGCAAGCTCGTTGAACAGAGCAAATCACGCGAAAACCACCTCCTGCTCTATTTCGCCGTAGCTTCGTAGGTAAATATTGTACCATTTTTCCTTTTATACTATTATGTCCTTCATGTTTGATGAAAGAGGTGATTTTTTGTGTTATCTGAGATGAGTATTGTGGCTTAGGGCATTGAGGAAAACAGTGTTCTTTGTCTTTGACCAGCTAGCATTCATTTTTTATTCATCATTCTTGAAGCTCTCTTAAGAGAACCTTGATGTTGTAGTGTAGTTTGTGTGGAATAAGCATTTTTTAAGGTTGTGGTGTAGATTAGGGGAAAGAAGTTTTAAACGCTGGACTTAGACTTAATAAAAATGCTTATTCCATTAAAACAATTTCCATTAAAATGCTAACCAAAGGATGACTCAAACTTAACGAAACCATATCTAACCTTAGACTCAATAAGGTCCTCCAAAAGATTTATGTTCCAAACAAATTGAGGGTCAGCCTGAAAACTAGCAATCTAAAGTTGCATGCACTTGACTAATTTTGATAAACTTCCATATATGATGCACATGAATGGAATATTTAGCATGAAGAATCATTATTTTAGCATGTAGTTGGCTATATATAAATATTATCTATACTTGATCCATGAGACTATAAGAACAAGCAGCGAAATTTAAAAATCTTAATAGAACACATGTTCACATTATGATGCATTAAATACGATACAATGATACTGCTTACTTACAGATCAGACGCATGTTTTCACCAACAACTTCTTTTCTCAATTTATAGTTTAATTTGTGGTTGAATGACTTGATTGTTCCACCACTCCTTCCTCTGTTTCTTTGAGCCTTTCTAATAATAAATCCAATGGTGTTGTACCCTTCTAGGTGAAGAATTTTCTGATGTGGTTGACAGCCCATATTATGTTGCACCAGAAGTTCTACAAAAACGTTATGGTCCAGAAGCAGATATTTGGAGTGCTGGAGTGCCTCCCTTTTGCGCTGGTAAGAATTTTGGAATTTACTTGTCTGTGAAATTTTACTCTATGGTTTCTGTATGTTCAATATTCTGGTTTATTGTTAAGCATTCATTACAGAAAAAAAGAATAGCAAGAAATATTTTAAAAAGAAAATTATAGGTAGCTTTATAAACATTTGCTACATACTCCCACTCCTATCGATAGCCTTCAACATGGACTAAACAAGGATCTTAGTTTCAAACCAGAAGATCGGATTGAAAATATCCGGAGAGTTGGTAATTTCTATTTTTTCCTTTCTTTTTTTTTTTTTTTTCTAAATAACAGAATTTTTTGGACTTGAAGGTGCTTGAGCAGTGGAGAAAAGTTTTTATTTTTTATTTTAACAAAGCGAGGGAACCTGTATTTTTATAAATATCCCTCATGTATCATGGTTGGATTCCATCTTGTTGTTTACATTAGAGTTTCTAAGAAGAATTAAGGACAATCTTCTGGAAAGCACTAGCAAGAAAATGCTTTTTACCTTTTATATCTTTTGTTAAACACCTACTTTTCCTTGAGAAAACTGCTTGGATATTTTAGGCTCTGTTTTATAGCCTTTTGGAGAGTTATTCTCTCTGAATTGAGTAGCACAATTCTTGCCAAAATCATTTGCATCTTTTTTATTCTGTATACTTGGCAGCTTTTAGGCTCGGTATTGTTTTATCGTATCAGGTACAACAAAAGCCTGCTTTGGGTGTCATGGAGGCATTATATGGAGGACGGAAGATTTCCTAGTATCCTAGTATTTTCATCTGTAATTTTGGATGTGGCAAGGCTGTAATATTGGGTGTATTTGGTGTAGCAAGGCTGTAATTTTGGGTGTATTTGATGTAACAAGGTTGTAGGTTTAGATGTAATAGTTTCAACTGTAATTTTTGGATGTAACAAGGCTGTAATATTGGGTGTATTTGAGCCCCCATTATATATCTTTGTACTTTTGCAATGTAAATTTGGTTTACCTGATTAATATAATTTGTCTTTTCTTCTTCTTGAAGTTATGCCATTTGCCTATTTTTACTCTCACAATCTCATTTGTTGATAGAAAAGAAATGGAATTGTGTCACTGGTCAATATAGCTCTAGAATTTGTATTTGAAGTTAAGAATATGTGGTTCTGATAATGCATCTTTGGTATTAACAATTGTAATCTTTTATTGTATCTTAAGTTGATATTTTGATGTTTGTAGTGAATTGAGACATGGGTAATAGCTTTTGTAAATGTACAAACCGAGCAAATGCTTTTAAGAAATACACCAATAATGAAACACCCATAACAACAAAAAAAAGTAGTTACTTTTCTCCCATCGGACAAGAAAAGGCTCTTACACAAAGCATCACCACATCTGTAAACCAATATGCAAATATAACAAATGTAATTGCTGATAACGAGTTATTTCATTCCTTTTCTCCGTGGTGGTTACAAGAAACATGAGCCCAATCAAATTTATTGCATCTAATTACATTTTTTTAATCTCTATTTAAATAGAATAATATAGTATTTATTGGGACTCTCCACCCCTCATGTATCTTGCTTTTGAATTCAATGCAGTCTTGCTTAAAAAGAACAAAAGATTACAAAAGCCTGTAATTTTGATAATATCAGCAACTGTTTTTACAAACATTTGTAGGTAAAATAGAATGGTGAATGGCAATCTATGTAAAACAATACAAGGTCAAGCTTCTGCTTGTAGTTTTGGCCATCCAAGTCAAACTCACTACAGTGACTCACTTCTATAGAATTGTATCTATCGGATAGCTGTCAAGGACACGGAGAAATCCTGCAAGTTCCTGCTACAAAAGAAAAAAAGGGTAACATATCCTTATATACTCATCGATCCAAGAGTTTTTTTCAACTCAAAAGCATAACAATGCTGAATTTTTCTCTCGCAATCAGGACATATAGACTAACTTGCAGATGTCCTAAAGCATATTGGATGCGAGGCTCTGCCATTGAAACTTCAAAGTCGATGAAGAATAGGTAGTCAAAATGCCTGCCATTAGAAAACATTGAGTATTAACTACAACATGAAGGATTTTAGGAGAGGACTACCATTCTAAAATCCCATGGTTATTTTTCAATAAGTCGTGTATAATCACCATTTTTCCTTCTCTTTTCATCAAAAAAATTGCAAAGCTCTTCTTTATTTTTTGGGAAATCTCTCTACAACTTAACCAATGAACTTCTTAAATAGCTTTTATGTGACAACAATTACATCAAGTTGATAGAATTGAGTCTTATCATTTGTTCTATTTTTCTATTTCTATGAATTCATTTGCTGGATAAATACTATTTAATTCCACCCAGTCTAACTTTCAAAACAATTACCAAAAAGAGAGCCCTATCCACTAGTGAATATGCATATTAACTTCAAGATAGCTCAAACATTAAATTCTACTACTGCAAATCTGAATTCAAAAGATAATAGCACTCACTTGGCACTCCTTTTATTGGAAATATCAACAACACTCAAAGGATGTTGTTTCCATGGGGCAACTCTCAATCTAAAATTTATCCAAAATAGATGAAAACAATCAAAGCATATTGATATATTGAAACTTAAAAACTTAATTACTATTGGAGATTACCTTTGACAAATTAATGCTCCTGAGAGCGAAGAATGATAAAGCTTTGAATTGTAAACCAGGGCCTTCTAGAGTAAAGACAATGCTTGTCTAGAAATATAATCAACGAATAAATATCTCATCCCCATATTGACAGCAAGGACGAAATGCCCAGGATAAACTATACCTAATAGGGCCTATCAATTCCAGGAATTATAGGTTATCTTACATGTATCAAGAAACGAGGGCTTGGGGACTGAAGAATCGATTTTGGGAGGGCTAGGTTGAGAGAGGATCGAAGAAGACGAAGGTTGAGAGACGAAACGGGCTTGATTTTTTTTTTGGGGGGGGGGGGTGGTGAGTGAGAGTGAGGGCTGAGAGAAGATTTCAGAACGTAGGAGGAAATTCAAAATTAGATTTCAGTGAGAGGCCGGCTGAGAAAGGGAGAGACAAGTAGACCGGTTCAGTGCTTTAGTGAACCCGGTCTACACGTCAGGGCTATAATGGATAGTTCCGCTACAGTGGATGCGCCCTAGATTTATTCAAATATCAATGATAGGAACCAAGTGAAAACAATCAAAAGAATGTGAAAACTACAATGTGAAAATTTGGTACACTTTCTTGACTTTGAATCACTATCTCTCGGAGCTGAGTTCCACAAATCTCAGAAGAGCCAAATAAATTCCTTGCAGCCTAGTATATCTTCTCCATCTCACTAATAATCAAATAATATATTTGTTAGTTAACATTTATAAAATTTAAATAATCAAAATAACATTAAATATCTAAATCTGTTTGCGTTTTCCCTTTCCCTACGCTTTTTTCGTCCTCTTCTTAACTTTCCACATTTCTGTCTCCATTGTGGATGCTCTCCTCAGAGATGGGGGTCTGCCTTTCCCTTGCACAACTCATGGACTGCGTACTTGCCTTGACTATCCATCAAAATACTAGCAGTTGCCGAACAGCCAACATTAGTACCAGCTTGGGTCACCGATAGGGGTTATTGGTTGGCAGAATATAGGTCAGTTATTATGCTTAACTTGGCTAGTGCATCCTCAATATACTTTTTTTCCCTACTGTATTAGTAATCATCTTATAACATGCATTCAATAGACATAAATATTTGTTACCATCTTCCCGTTGATCCCCTGCATCATAACTGCTTTGGATTAATGTGTATCTTCTTTTAATATCATTTCTCCATCGATCTAAAATGTACCTATCTGGCAATGATTTAATGCCATTACATTTGAACAACACGAACATGTACTTTCACACTATCCCCCTCGTTTGCCATAAACCACAAGAACATATGGCTCCAACATCTTCCTCATTAAATTCCATATAATGTGTCACTAGTTTAGTGAACTCTTCGTGTTGAACTTTATCTTCTACCGTATAGGTCTTTTTTGTACCATCCACCTTAAGCAAAACTGGATCCAAGTCGATAATGCTAGTAAGTTGCAGTTGAACCTCCCTGAACTTAGTATTTGTGTACAAATTTTGAAATCTCTTTTCAGTTGGAGATCTAGAGATGCATAGAATTATGGCATTAAATGAGTGGAAATCTGCGATATTTTCATTCTCAATTTTCTTTTTCAATGCATTATCATACTGATCGATAAATTCTTTCAAGTTGGTCTTAGAACTAACATAACCGTCAAAAAAGGCTTTCATGCTCTCTCTCCATTATGTTATATTAATTCCAGCCCAAAAAACATCTTTCATAAATGTTGGTACCTAATGTTCACGCTCAGCGTAGAAACTCTGCAACCAAACATTCTCGCTCAATTTGTATGTGGTAATAAATTGATCCTAATATGTCTCAAACCCTGCTGGAGAGTGGGTGTCACACACACATTTCGCCAGTGCAGTTTTCATTCCAGTTTTGTAGGACCCATAGGAGCCAAGCTTTTCAGGGACTTTCTTCATTATATGCCATATTTCAAATCTATGTCGGCTTTTCAGGAATACAATTGCAATGGAGTTTCTCATTGTCCTGTCTTGGTCAATGATAATAGCTTTCAACGCTATACCATCCATACAATGCAACTAGGTTCTGAACAGTCACACAAAGGTGTCAGTATCCTCATTGGAAATTAGGCTTGCCTCCAACAAAACTGACTGCCCATGGTGATTCACACTAACAAATGGTGCGAAGCGCATCCCATATCAGTTCGTCAGATATGTGATGTCGAAAGTGACCACATCACCAAAATATTAGTAGGCTTCTCTACTACGTGGGTTTGCCCAGAATACATTTCTTAATCTCCCATCATCATCTAAGGTCATCAGTGCAAAGAAACCCAAATTTTTGTATTGCATCAGTAAAAAATAGTCTTGAAGCACACTAGCACCACCTACGCCCAATCATAGATGTCATGCCTTGTTGATATAATTACAAACATCTTTTTTGTAAACCCAACTTTCTCATATCCACCCATGCCAACCACAAAAGATTCGTAAATCTTATTCTATCGTATGCCAATAATGTCATTTGTATCTAGGACTTTTTTTACTACTTCACTCACCTCTCTATTACATCGAAAGAAAAGAGATTTCTTTGGACTAAGGTCGTGGCTGTGAATATTATGAACTGTAGTTAGTTAAACTTTGCATTATCTCCTTTCAAGGCATTAATCTTTGCCTTTCATTTTGTTTTTTCTGTCGAACGTGGGTTGGCGACATTCAAAATCGTATTCCAGGCCTTCCCACCTATGGACAAGCAAAGGTGACGTATCTAATTATCTGATCATCTTCCCTCTCACTTTTTTTTCATCACCCCAAATCTGCATTTCTTACCGTATTCTTTATAATAACTCATTAAATCCTCTAGGGAATTAAACTTCATCCCGGACCTTTGGCTCGTTATCATTATCTATTTGCACATTCTCAGATGTTCCGACACTGGCATACTTAATTTCCTCTACAATTGGAGAAGATGTACATGGAGTTTCAGTTTCCCCAAAATCAGGAATTTCCCCTTTGTACCAAGAAAGCTGGAATTACTTTCTTCAATTGGATAGTATGTATAAAACGCTTCAGTTTTCACATCATCGGGTCCATCTTCCTTTGTACCAAGAAAGTTGTTTGTACTGGCGTCTGTATTGATGATGGGAGTCGAAACTTGTATTGGGTAACTAGCATTCTGCAAAAAGTAAAAATAAATAAATAAAGTGTCCTTATATAACAACCAACTTAGTAAAATTAATTCAAAAACATGACCTAACAGGGAATTGGACAAGTTATTGAAGTATTTTGAAAATAAATATCAACTAATCTCAAATTCAATATTGACATATTTATATTAAATGATCTAACATACCAAGGATGGAGAACTTAAGCTAGATGGTCTTGACGTAGATGGGTGCTCTTTCTCATTTCACATCCTAATAGGAAGATAAATGCATGAAGATTTAATGAGAGGATATAAAAGACAACCAGAGATGCTGGATTTATGCCTTTTTAAAGAATGCCATTTGTGAAAAGGAGAAAATGAAGAAACTCCACTAAGCAATGAGGAAAACACAACTTAATAATAAAGAAATCACCAAAGAATCCAAGACCTCAAATGTGGTGCTATCAAATGCAAGGGGTTTGGGAAATCTCAAAAGCAATCTGTAACTCAGCAAATTAAAAACAGAGTAAAGAATGAAAAAGTGATGAAGTTAAAGATATTAGTGCCCACATAAGTTCTGTTATGTACTGTTGTACATATGGGGGTGTACTTATCTCCAAGCTAAGGCTCTGCACTAATAAATAAGAAAGTGAAGATGATTTCAAAAAAAAAAAAATGAAGAGAATTAAGTCATATTATCTTTGTGCATGTTATGTTAAAATTTTCCAAGTTGTTGCTAGCAATCTAAAAATTAATTAATTTCAAAATAATTATGACCTACCAGAATTTCAAAATAACATTAAATAACAGAGTTGAAACTATAATATGTAACACTCATGCCTAGATTATTGAGGAAAGAAGCCACTGCATTGGTGCTGCCAAGCCCAATAATTATTATTCCTTTTCTCATAAGTAAATCTACGTCTTTGGGAGTGGTGATTAGGAAAGTCAATAAAAGAAAATGTGTCCAAACCAATAATAACTAATAGCTAAATTTAAATTCTAAAAAATAGTAAATAGACACCAGCAGTTAAGCCACAAGCAGTATTGAGGAACTTGTATTGTAACTTCCACAAAAACTATGAACATTCGAGTGAAAGCAAAGAATAAATGGAAATTCAGACAGATACCCACTCCTAGATAGTCAACTAATCAAAAATTCATTATACTCATGAAACTATTTGATTAATGGAACAAGAGGTTCAACAGTATCATCAATCAAACTAGAGAGTTCATGCACAACGTAAAAGAATGGCAACTTAAGTGATGTACTATTTGGTTGTTCCTAGAAATGCCTTATTAAAGAATATTACAATACTTTGGCTGTTGACTATGCCTTCTAGCTGACTCTAATTTGTGTTTCTTTCTTTGGTTTTAATATTTTTCAATTATGGAATTAGTTAAGTCGGACTCACTTTTGAAATAAAAATCCAAAGGAATCAATTAAGCTGACTCTAATATTGGTTGTTCAGTAGACGGAGCAAAAGAAAAGAAACTAAAGTCCCAAGATATTTTTTTCCTTCATCTCATTTTATTAGAAAACCAACTAGAACAGTCCTAAATGAAAACTCTGATGGTTTGTGCGTGTGTTGTTCTAATTGTTCTAGAAGTCTTCATGTCAAGGAAATGCCCAGTGTAGAACTCGTGAATCTTCTCCATCAGCTAAAACACACCCAAACCCTACACCCAAAGTCTAACCCTAACCCTAACCCTCAAAATTTTGGTCCTATATTTGTCTATCTCAACTCCGGTTCTACCAAAACTAGTGAAGACTTTGTGCTGAATCACAGAGGAATATGCTAAATACACCAAATCATCCACTTAATTCATAAATCACGTGTGCAGAATGAGAACAATCTACCATAACCGAATCACAGAAGAATAAGCAAAAAATCACATCTTGAAGAACCAAATCAAAGGAAAATAAGCAAACCTCTCTGTGTCCAAACCCACGGCTTCGATCGGGAACCAAAAGTGGAATGGGCAACGGCGGCCCCGTCCTACCCACGGCAGAAACCACCCTCACAGACGTGTGAAGCTCTGCGTGCGAAATGGAGGTGTGAAGCTCTGCATGCGACAAGGGGTGAAGCGCGATAGAGAATGGAAATGAGGTCGATTGAATCTGATTCCCCTCCTATTTCGATTGTTTTTTTTTTTAATTTTTATAGGTTTTGCACGGTTACGCATAGCCGGTTTCATGAAGCACTGTTGCGTTTTTAATACGTTTTGTTTAAGTAAAAAAGCATAAGAAATGATAGATGCAGTCATGGAGATGCAAGCGGCGTGTAGTCACTTTGAAAAAAAGTGAATATATAGGACCCACGTGAAAAAGTTAAATTTTTTTATAAAACGACTGCACATCGTTTGCAACTCCATGACTGTATGTAGCATTACCCAAAAAACATTTATCATAAAGCAAAGCAAAGCTAACCAACGGCCACTGTCTTGACTACGTCACTACAGTGCCATTACGGCCATGTTGAACCTCCATCATCTCAATAAATCACTAATTACTCGAACAAAAAGAGGAAAACTAGATTGTTTTCGTTTGTTTCTCTGCCTTCTAGATCAGAATCTCATTTTAGAAAGCCCTGGAAATCAGGGGCATAGCCACATTCACAGTCAATCAATCTCTCAGGAGGTCCGATTTCGCTTGACATGGAGGCACGGAGGCTCGCCATTATTTCTTCCCATCTCTACCCTCTCGTTTTCGGTTAGCCTCGTGGTTGGACTTCTATCCCACTTTTTTCAGCCCTCTCCTATTTCGATCGTGTTGCTGGTTCAGGGGAGACTCATGAGACTCATCGGTTCCGTGATTATGAGAAGAAGGATTAGCAAAATGACTGCGTTTTCTACAAGATTGTGTGCAATGAATCACCAGCTCTCAAGGTAATTCGGCTTCTTTGATTAGTTTTGTTTGGATGCTGAGAAAATTCATGGAGGGAAAAAAATTGAAAAGCAATTTTCACAATTTTTCTTGATTTGGATTTCTGAATTTGGAGAGCTTACATGCAGAGAACTAAGTCGAGAAAGCAATTTATTAATTGAAATTTACTGCATAAATATAGTGCATACACATACTGAATATCTGTATGGTGTGTGCATATATGTATTTTCCTTTTCCAACCTTTTTCCAGTTGTCAAACATTTGCTTATTTATTATTTTTGGTATTTAGGAGTCTCCTAGAAGTATCTCTATGTTATATACCCAGAAAATCAATGAGTAAAATAGGAAGTAAAATGGATGAATGAACAATAGATAGAGTTTTAAGGGATTTCAGATGCCTCTACAACCACCCCCACTCCAGCAAATATACTAGGAAACCACCCTTCCTTCAACAATGACTAGTAAAAGGCCATGGGCCATTTATCTAGACCCAAGGGCCACTAACACTCTAACAATCAATTAAAATAAAGGATAAAAAATATCATCGACCCCATCCCAAATTAATTGGGATCATAACACTCTAGGCATTGTGGACCATTTTTTTTTAACATTTTTTTCCTAGGGTTCAACTTTTTTGCCGTAATCATCGGATCATTGGTTTATTATTTGTGTTTATCTGCGTGGAAAAGTCTCTCTGAGTCTCATCATCAGGAAATCCAGCTACTTTTTTCTACATTTTAAGAAAACATTGTTAATTATTTCTTGGCAAACCGCTAACTATTATGACCTAAAAGAGAAGGATCATTGGAGGGATTGAAGTGGCCTTTGAAAGCAATTAAGTCCTCAACATTGAAAGTGGAGTGGTAACCAAAATGTGATGGAAGATCAATGACAAATGCATTTGGACCAGCTCGCTTTAAAATTTTAAAAGACCAGCACTATAGGCTTGCAATTTGGAAGTAGATCCAAGTGGACGCTATTCCAGTCTAATTTAGGTCACAATATAATATCCAACATTAAAGTCAATATATCATTTAGGCAAGTTATCTCAAAGTTTATATGATACATTACTAACTCTAAGTTGTTTACTAATCTTAATATGCAAGTCATGAAAATGATGCACAAATGCCGCAACTAACACAGACATACTAGCATGTGGGGACATGGGAATAAGGTGGAACTCTTGAAAACATGATTGGGCCTCAACAGGGGCCACTATTGGAGATCCCAACAGAACTTCTACAACAACCACATCAAATACAACAGAATAGGAAGCGATGCACCTCTCCATCATTTGTCAACACAAAATGTTCGTCTAAAATAGTATCAATTTTATCTTTATGTGCTGTGATAGATGGTAATGGTGTATGAGGGGTAAAGAATCTAGACCAACAGGGAGGGTTCAGATACAACCTAAAAAGGTATCCCTAGTATCGTCAAAATCATCAAAATCTTCAAGGTTAGGTTTATAGACTTGTTTTTCCAGTAGCTCATTGACTACACCCTCATGCTTCTCAATGACTAGGGCTCGACTAAGACATTTGAAGGAAATGTGGCCAAAATCCCTACAATTGAAGCACTGCAAGCGGTAGGAAGTCTTTGAAATGTCAGGACCTTCACCCTTATCTGGGAGTATGGGAAGAACGATAGATGGGGGAGGTCTCAGGAGAGACCTAGGGGAAGGGGTGGGCACTGAGGAGGTGGAAGGATGATTGTCACCATACTTTCCATACGCTTTCCATATGGTGTCCTAGTAACCAACTCATAGTCTCGAACTAAAGAGTAGGCGTGATCAAGAGTAGTGACACCTCAAAGGACAATCTCACGCCTCAGCTCCTCTTTTAGGCCTTGTCTAAACCTACTCAAAGTCATGGCCCCATCCTCAATGACATGACATCTCATATGGAATTCTTCAAATTGAGTGACATACTCAGTCACTGGTCGATTACCTTGTGTAAAGGCATTCCATTGATCCAACAAATTACCCTTATAAGATTGGGCTAAGTACTTCTCTTGAAGGCAGCGCTTCATTTCTTCCCAATTTCCAACTGGATGCACACGGCGCCTCTCAAGGATATCCTCAACACTTTCCCAAAAGAGTTAAGCAGTGCCAGTTAATTTCAGACTGGCAAAGTAAACTTTTCGATCCTCTGGGACCCTATACCAGGCAAAGAAACGATCCATGTTTCTAATCCATTGCGTAAAAACTTTAGGATCTAAGGAACCATTGAAAGAATGAGCATCTAATTTAATGTTTTTGAAAAAATGCTCGTCATGGCGAGGAGCAGACTGTGTACCCTGACGGTAATAATCTCGTTCTCGTTTTTGCTCATGATCCTGATCCCTATCCCCACAATCACATCCAAAATGTTGTCGCTCACCTCGATGACAACGATAGTGTCTATTAAGAGACACTTCAGAATGATCAAAATCAGACGGATGAGGGGATTGCTCAAAATTGTTCAACCTAGTAGTCAGATCCTTGTTCCCCTCACAAATAGCAGCCTACTCTGTATGGACAGCCGCTAATTGAGTCTGAAAGTGTTGCTGTCTAGTGGCTAGTTGGGTCAATTTTCAGGTGAAGGCCTCAAATTGGGAGGGATCCATGGTCAAGGTGTCGAGACTAGAGGTGACACGACCACTACGCAATTATATGCAATGCAACATTAGCTAAATGAAGTACACTGAAGAGATCAATGAACAACAAGTGCCAGTAATGAAAAATAACAACTTGAGAAAAATTTAGTTCTTTTTTTTTTGGATTAAGTAGATCCAAATATGCAAGCAAGTAGTGCCGATATTCAAAAAGACAAAGCAAAAGTCAAATATCAATCACAAAAATCCATTCACATAGGATTTTATTTTATTTTATTTTTTGGCAACTAATGAGAAAATGAAGGCATGAGTACAATTATGAATATGAGAAAGTAGAAACACAACTAGAAAGCAGCCAAATCTGAGAGCTAAATAATTTAGACATAATAAATGTGAGGACTAAATCAATTGGTGGGGCCTAGTCAAATGGATTTGGAATTTTGGGGCACTACAATACAACAACACATAGAGAATAAATCATACACATTTTAAAATATACAGATCATATAAAACAAAGGAGGAGAGTCAGAGAACTCCCTTTATTCGTTGAAGAGCCATGCAAGATTCTTGCTGCCGAAGACAAGAGAAAGGAGCCTCCTTTCGTTTAGCTGGGTTGGTGAACGCTGCGACGCTAGAGAGTTTGGGCTGAAGAGAAGACAACGAAGACAATGCTCGCCGGCGCTGCCAAAGACAAGGGAAGGAGCCTCTTCTCTAGTTGGGTCAAAAAAGCTGAAAACTTGAGAAGAAAAGTTTGCTGGTGGCTAGAGAGTTTTTGGTGACCTAGAAACTACCGACAATGGATCTGCTTGCTTCGTTTGTTCCCTTTCGGTTCTTGTTCGGTTCTTGCCGAGAACCACGACAAACAACTCTTAGTTTTTTTTTCATCTTCACTAATGCAGCACATTGAAAAGGAAAAGAACAAAGGAGAAAAACAGAGAGTGTGCGAAATGAAAGGGTTAGGATTCTATTGTTTAAGGAAACAATGTGACCTAGCTCTAAATACCAAATATGATGCAGTATGAACGTGAAACCCAAGAAAGAAATAGAATAATATTATAGAGAAGAGAAGAGGCAAGAAAAGAGTTGGAGAAAAAAATAAACTAGAGAAGGAGAAGTTGAGATTGGAAAAAGTTGGCTGCAGTAATCATTTTAATATTCATCATAGTTTACTCCCACAAAACCCTAAATAAACCTTAGAGAGGCTATAGGCTAAAGCCCAAGGCCATTAAAACAAGCCCAAGTAACTAACATAATCATAAGAATCAAAGTAAGGAATACATAAGTAAAATAACCAAAATGTCCATATCAAGAGATGTCCTCATCAGATCCACATCGCTCTCGTCCTCTCCTATCTCTCCTTTTGGTTGGTACTTGTTGATGATCAATCACTCAGTTCTTTGAATACACTGAAGTTTGTGAGGGTTTTTACCATGATGCACGTCTGCTTACCTGAAATTACTTAAAAACCATACCTAGTTAGTCTTAAAAATCTTGTTGGATACCTTATCAAATGTAATGTTTTATTAGTTCTCAAATTTTTTGTTTTCTACTAGAAACTTTGTGGAGAAACCTGGAACCATATAAGCATTATAACCTCATCTTAAGCTCACAAGAGATGACAACACAAGTTTCACTCAAGAAATGGGAAATAAATATAATTGTTGAGGATACCCACTTGAAATTGTGGGGAAAAGGATGCTAAATATAGATTGCCAAAAAATAAAAATTATGCCAAGTACAACGTGCCATATCACATGACTATATTTTTACTGCCTTTTTTTTACATATCCTTATCAGATACATAATAATACTAGTATATGAAAGGAATTTGAAGTTTTTGCAATTCCTAAGTACCTGGATTCAAAAGTATACCTACTGCCAAATTGTTAAAGCCAAAGATTTGCATTGTCCTTGAGTGTCTTTTGACATTATTTTTTCTCTTATTTATTGCATTTTCATGTTTTTTCTGTTCCCCAGGCATTCTCTTAGCATTCCAAAATCTCATTTTTGTTCCTTATAAGCTACCCCACCCCATGTAAGTAACTCTCAATGGAAATTTTTGGTTTGTATTAAGGCGATGTGCTGTTAATCATGTTGTAATAAGCATATATGTATACAATCTGTTTGCAATATGTAAATAGTGTTGTCATGAATAGTCTAGAGTTTTTTATTAAGTACAATGGATACAATCAGTTTGTGTTTTGTGTAACACCTTTCTGAATTGTGTATAGTAGATATTCATTACACATGAATTTTTCTATTGTGCCTTCCTATAGAACATTTTCACATGATTTGATAGTACTGTACATGGCTAATCTTTCTTACATATGTTCCAAAACACAGTACTTGTAATTACGTTCACAAAATCAAGGGTTAAAAACCCCCAAAAGATTGAAGCCAAAATTCCAAATTTTGTGAACCTTTGACCAACAATTAGTGTAGTTTAGTTGTGAGACATAAGCATGTGGAAACTCGATTAGGATTCATGTGTAGTTGGTAGGAGAACATGTGAATAATAACAGGATTGTGTAGTCACCAAATCAGAAGGAATACTAGACACATGCTAACTTTACTATCAAAGCAGTCTTTCCCAAACCAATCCCAAGGTCACAAACAGTCTTCATATTATATATTTTTTCTGAATAATTTGGATCCCTATAATTTTTTTCCTGAATATTAGATCTAGAGTGGGAGAGTGATTCATAAGAGTTCTACAATATTAATTAAACATTTAATATTAAAAAAAACATTTAATATTGTCTGAAAAGTTATTCGAGCAAGAATTATAAATATTGTAAAGTGTTAGTTTGTTCTTTTCTAAAGTCTCACATGGGAGAGATAGTAAGAGGGGGCAAGACACATAGGCTTATAAAAGAATACTAACTCTCCTTGATTTATTACGCCAGTTAGAAACTTATCTAGTAACTTTTGACTTTAGAAAATTTCTTTATTGTCCTTTTTGTATGTAAAAAATAAAAGAGGTAAAAATTAAAATTTTACTAGTGGGGAAGTTTTTGTGGGTATCATTGGGTTGAGGAGAAAAATTTTGTGATTGTAATATTTTTCGCATAATGAATTTTCTTCTCTGGGTCTAGTGGTTTTTCTTCTGTTTTTGGGAGTTTTCTACGTAAATTCTTGTATTGTATTTATTTCTCTATTTTTCTTGGTATTCTATCAAAAGTAGATTTTGGTGGGGGAAATTTGGGAGATCTAGATTCCCAACAAGTGGTATCAGAGCCACCAAGTTCTTATGGCAGGGTAGAGTTTTGGTGTGGTAGTATGGATACGTACAGACTAAGGAAGTTCTTTCTAGCAAATTGAAAATTTTTAAATGTGTTCGTTGTGACCCTCCAATTTTTCTTAAGAATCTTGAAATTATATCTAGGAAAAATCGGTCTTTCCTAGGAACTTACTTAGTGGATACTATTCATTTCTATAGTAAAATTTAACAGGCAATGTCAAGAATGGAGGTGGAGAAAAATTTGATGGAAGAATCAATTTTGGCTTGTGAAAAATGCAAGTCAGGAATATTTTGATTCCATCAGGATTACACAAGGGCAGACAAACCCATGAAGTCACCAATGTACTGGAGGTGTGGACAACCTAGACACGTCAAGAAAAGTTGTCAACAAGAAGTGGAGCCAATTTGACAAATGGTTCTAACTCAGTAAATGGAGATACTGACAACAAAGCTAACATTGTATTTCTCTCTATAGAAGACAATGTCTCTTAAAAAAGACATGTACATCCTCATGATCTGTCCTTAATCTTAAAGTTGCCATGATAGAGGATGTATTAATGTTAGCAGTTCCACAAGTTTGCACACATGCATGCATTGGTTTGGCATTGATGCATGGTGTGTGGTGGAAATTCATATTGATAGCTGATAAACTTTCAAGAAAGCCAAATGTAGGAGTTGCACCATAATTTTTTAGTAAGGTTATTTTTGACATGGGCTGAAGTAAAATGTTTGGAATTAGTTTATTCTGAGTGAGTATGCTTTTATGGTGGAGCATGATAGCGAAAGCTATGACGATCTTCATTGCGGTAGAGCATGACTGTGAGATTAGTCAAAGTCGCAAGGTGGAGATTGTTAAGTTTGCTCCTTTCTAAAGTCCCACATGAGAGAGATAGTAAGAGGGAGCAAGACTCGTGGGCTTATAAAAGGAGACAAACTCTCTTTAGTTTATTACACTAGTTAGAAACTTATCTAGTAACTTTTAACTTTAAAAAAAAAATTTGTTATCCTTTTTGTATGTAAAAAATAAAAGAAGTGAAAGTTAAAATTTTATTAGTGGGAAAGTTTTTGTTGGTGTTATTAGGGTGAGAATAAAATTTGTATGATTGTAATAATTTTTCACATAGTAAATTTTTTTCTCTGAGTCTGGTGGTTTTTCTTCTATTTTTGAGAGTTTTTCACGTAAATTCTTGTGTTGTGTATATTTCTCTACTTTTCTATTATTCTATTAAAAATAGATTCTAATGGAGGAAATTTGGGAGGTCTAAATTTATAATATAAAGTTCATTTTATATCTTTAACATGATTTACCCATTGTAAACCCTAAAATTCAAATAAGAGCTCTAGAAAATCTAAGCCTTGGTTTGGACTCGAAAGTGAGATAAAATCATCTCACTTCATTTTATTATTATAATTTTTTAAAATTTTAATATAAAATACAATAAATAATTTAATTTTATCAAAAAATAATATTTTATTTAATTTTTATATAAAATTATTTTATTTATCTCATCTTATTATTTAAATGAGATGTAAAATCCTTCCTTTCTGTCATATTCCATCAGTCATATGCTCAAATATCCAGAGCTCATAAGAAAAATACACCATTGGAAAGTTATTTATTTATTTTAGTTTTAGCAACACATTTATTTTCAGCTACAAAAATTAAATTGTCTAAAAAATTTGATGGTGGTAAGTTTAATGAACTGACACATATAAAAAAAAAAAAAAAAAATTGTCGAAAGATATGGCATGCAAGAACCATGCACAAATATAGAGGGTGCGTGACAATACGTACCGTGATTTTTGTAAAATCACCTTATACTTATTTTTTAACAATTTTTAACTAGTAAATTTGCTCGTTCAGCACTTTCTTCGAAAGTTGGAAAAAAATTGTAAATTTATCTCTTTTGATAATAAAAAAAGCAAAATAAAACTAAATGGTAAATATATATATAAATAAAAAATAAAAATAATAAACCATATATTAGTGACTGATGGATAACATTTCTTTGTCTAAGGCCTCGCTTGGATTCGGAGATGAGGTGAGTTGAGATGAGTTTGGTTTATTTTTTAATATTATTATTATTTTGGGATTTGAAAAAGGTGTGTTGGAATTTGAAAAAGGTGTATTGGGATTTGAAAAAGGTGTATAGGAATTTGTGTTTTGTATAAAAAATTATAAAAATATAATGATGAAATAGAAGTGAGTTGAGATGAACTCAACCCACTTCCAAATACAAGCAGGGCCTAAGAATACACAAGTTGCTCCATGACCTTATTAAAATTATTTAAAAACAATCATAAATCAAAAGGGAGAAAAAACAACCATAATAATAGTCCAAAGGCATGAGCACCTGTCTATCGTGTTTATCATATCTTACACAGAAAACGATACTCTCACCACTCATTCTCATCATTTGTTCTTATCCTTATAATTTTTAATTTTTCTTTTCATTCTCGAGCCTCTTTTCCACTTTGCCTCTTTTTTTTTAACCCCTTTTATCCAGCAGCCCTTTGGTCGTCATCATGGGGCTTTCCTCGGGTATAGTAGGGTCTAACTTGGTCAAAAGTACAGGAACATAATAGAAAAGGTATCAGGTGTACCAGTTGGCACAAGTTGGCTCTCTTCCATATTTGGAAGTGGTACGTTCCCGCCCCTTCCGTACTCTGTTCTTTCTCCGTGTTGCAAAGGTCGTCCCACTTTGCTCCTCACCCAAAACTAGGAGATCCTTTTTCAAAATAACAAATTATATTTTTTTATTTAATAATTAAAGAAATATTTTTTAATTCTTTTCTGATTGAATATTTTTTTAAAAAAAATATTCAAAATACGTGTAAAAAAAAAGAAATATATCAAATAAGCCTAACGGTGGGAGTGGTGTAGCTAGCACATCCATCTTACACACGTACATTTTCTCTTCCAAATCAACGGACGCGTCCGGTAGCAATTCCAAAAATAATTCATGGTCCTGACTCCCGACCGAAGGTGTCAACTGTCCAACACTTTCCTAATCGATAAATAGTAATCCAACATTTTCGTAATCAATAAATATTAATCACTTTGAAATTAACAAATTTCTTGTTTCTTTTCTTGGCACTTTGTAATCACTTTGTAATCAATAAACCGAAAGTGTGCTGCTTTTGTTTCTTTTCTTGGCAGGTTTCTGACCACAAATTTCTTGATAGGTTTCTTACCACAAATAAATGGGAAAAAAAAAACTCCAGATTCAGATTTCCAAACACATAAAGTTAAGAGACGTAGCACATGATAACTATAGCAGCTTGCACCGCATTGACAAAAAAATGTGAGCACTGTGATGAGTGATCACGAAAAAAAAAAATAGACAGAATCCAATCACTTTTACTCAGAGTATTTTTATTGAATTAGACATTCTTATCATTTTAAAAAAATTTAATTTTGTATATATATTAAAAAAAATTTATCTTATTTTTTAAAAAAGTAAAAATAAAAAAAAATAAAAAAATAGAATAAAAATATTATTTACTTTGAAATTTTTTTTTTTTTAAATTGAGTAATCATTTTTTTAATTTGAAAGATCAATAATCACTTTTGAATGATTATTCAAAGTGAATAATACTTTTATTTTTTTTATTTTTTTAAAAAATAAGATAAATTTTTTTTAATAAATATACAAAATTATACTTTTTATGAAGGTTAATTCAGGGCGTTAAAACATTATTGGAGTCTATGTTTTTAGTGGGCCAAAATGAATAATGAATTTTCAGCAGACATGTGTTGGAAAAGGTTATCCGGATCAGATAAAGCAAGGGTAAAAAGTGGACAACTCACAACTCTATCACTGTGCAATATTGATCAAATCACAACTTTATTAAGCAGGACAAAACGATAGAGTAACAGGGTCGAAGTTTTTTTTTTTTTTTTTAAAATAAGACTTCATCATATTAAATTAAACCAAGTTACAGATACAAGGAGAAAATATTTCTAAAAAGATATATTCTTCATCCAGAGAAAAGGCATGTTTGGCCAAAACATGGGCCACCCTATTAGTATGCCTAGGAGAGTGAACAATAGAGACATCACTAATGTTCTTAAGTAATTGCCTTGCATCACGATAAGTAATCCGGTTGAACTCCAGCTTTCCTCTTGGTTATTCAGGCTATCAACTATTGCCTTGGCGTCGTCTTCTAGTATTAACTTTGATCGAAATCCTAGTTCCAAGCTAAAAGTGATAGCCCGCGTTGCCGCAACTGCTTCCCTTAAGGAGGGGTCTGGGAATAGATTCTGGGAGGCTTGGAGAGTGCCTAGAACTTGACCTTCAGAGTTACGGAGGATGACACCTATTCTCACTTTGCAATTTACTTTCTCGATCGCCGCATCCCAATTTACTTTGATGTAGTCCTTTGGAGGCTTCTGCCAGGCATTGATAGGTTTCGGGGTTGGTTGTGGCCTTTGTTTACTCCGCAGGCCTGCTATATAGACTTCCCAGTCCACTAAGCCCGTTCGGACTTGCTCCATCACTTGCGTCGGGGAAAGGAAGGTTGAGTCAAAGACCACTTTGTTTCTCCTGTGCCATAGGTGCTTGATGACATAAGATGCTTCCACCACGATATCCTCCGAACCTGTGGAAAGAATAAAATCAAGAATGTCAGTGAAAACCCCTTCACAATAAGATAATTTTTGGAGTTTCTTAGAACAGTTGCTCCACACATCTTGAGCTCCCGGATACGACCAGAGTGCATGTGTCGTGGTTTCAGGGTGTAGTAGGCATATCGGGCACTCCGGTGTACTGATAATTTTCCTTTTTACCAGGTTGACCTTCGTAGGTAGAATATCTTTCCCTGCTCTCCAAAGTAAGGTTCGGATGGCATGGGACAGTTTGAGACTCCATATATTACCCCAAATTTTTGGACTTGAGCTGTTTTCAGACGGTTGGCCGAGTTTTTAGGCTTTTATACTACCTTGCAGGTGATAAGCGGACCTCACTGTGAATTTACCATTCGTTGTGCATCGCCAAGAGAGTTGGTCTGAGCTTCCACACTGACTGATGGGAGTTTGGAGTATAGCTGAAGCTTCCTCTGCACTGAAGATATGTTGAACCAGTTCCTCATTCCATTCTCTTTTATTGGCATCTATGAGGAGTGCTACTTTTGCGGTCTTTGGGAGGTGCGTGGGGAGCGTTTGGATCTTATAGGTCGATTGGATGTTCACCCATTTGTCATCCCAAATACTGACTCACTCACCATTACCAATTTTCCATAAGAGACCTTCGCATAGGAGTGGTTTAGAGGCCATGATACTTTGCCACACAAAGGAGTCTCCCTGCTTGAGCGTTGCCCTCAGGAATTCCTTTCCTTTATAGTACTTTGCTTGCAGGACTCTAGGTGCCAATGACATAGGAGATTGCATTAGGCGCCATGCTTGTTTAGCGAGGAGAGCTAGATTGCAGTCCTCGAAATCTCTGAACCCGAGTCCCCCTTGCTTTTTGGCAATACTCAAACCTTTCCAGCTGATCCAGTGTAGTTTTGATCGATTCTCTTTTTGTCCCCACTAGAAGTCTTGCATAAGCTTGTTAATGCTCCTGAGTATTCCCTTTGGAATTTTGAAGATACCCAAGCTATAGGTGGGAATAGCCTAGATGATTGCTTTTAGAAGAATTTCTTTGCCAGCATAAGATAGGAAATTGGTCTTCCAGTTGTTCATTTGGGCTTTTATTCTTTCCAGTATTGGATTGAATGCTCTGACTCGGTGCCGTCCAGTGAAGGGTGGGAGGCTCAAGTATTTCTCAAAGGGACCTGTTGCTCTGATCCCAGCCGTCGCCAGAATGGAGCGTTGGGTGTCCACCTTCGTGTTCTTGATAAACATGATGGAAGTCTTTTCCAGGTTCAGTCTCTGCCCAGATACCACTTCGTATGCATGTAGAATGCTATGTAACTTGTTCCATTCCGAGGGGAGTGCCTTACAAAAAAGCAAACTATCATCAGCAAAAAATAAGTGATTGATGGTAAAGGAGCCCTTAGCCACCGAGATTCCAAAGATTAGGCCCCCCTGTTCAGCATAGTGGAGCTCTTGGCTAAGTATTTCAGAACATAAAATAAAGAGATAAGGGGAAAGAGGGTCTCCCTATTTGATGCCTCGTGCGGGGTGGATGAGAGGTTGGGGGACTCCATTGATGAGGATTGAGTAGGAGACTGTTTCAACACATTGCATTATTAGATCCACCAATATGGAGTCAAAACCCATTTTTAACATTGCTGCTTTGAGGAAGTTCCATTCAACTCTGTCATAAGCCTTGCTCATATCTAATTTGAGTGCCATGTAGCCTTCTTTCTTGCTTTTGATTCTGTTATGCATGGAGTGGAGAAGTTCATAGGCAATTAGGATGTTATCAGAGATGAGTCTGCCCAGCACGAAAGCACTTTGTGAGGGGGAGATCAGTTGAGGGAGGATGCTTTTGAGTCTGTTGGCGATGACTTTGGCAACAATCTTGTAGAGGACATTTCAAAGGCTGATAGGTCTGTAATCCGAGACCAGCCGGGGGGCATGCTTTTTGGGGATTAATGTAATGAAGGTTTGGTTGATACCCCTGACTCCAGTGCGTGTGTGGAGGATATCCAAGACTGTGCCGACAATTCTTTCCCCAACAATATTCTAGTGGTCCTGGTAGAAGATGGCTGGTAGCAAAGTTTTGAATTCCATTCCGGTGACCGTTCCGGTTGAGGCACTGGAACGGAATATTTCGGTTCCGTTTCGTTCCGGTGTTCCGTTTCGGGATAGACATTATATGAATAAATTATATATATATTAACTTTATTCTAAAATAAACATATGTACACAAATATTAAAAGCATACATGCTTGATAAAATTAATAATATTTTTCAACAGTCATTACAAGCCTTAAAGACATATTTTGAAATATAACACAATATCATAAGTTCTTAATCCAACATATACTCCTCATCTTCAACAAGACGATAAGGATCAATAAGTGGAACATTATTCAAAACATTTTCTTCAATATCATCATCATCATCAAGATCAACATTATCACAATCTTCTAAATTTAGTGAGCCTAATGGCTCCTCAATACATCCCCAATCTAAGTCTTCTCCTTCAATAAGTTCTGGTTCTTCTCCAACCCATTCTTCCATCAAGTCAATATTCTCAAGATTGATTGGATCAAAAGCATCTCTTCCCCTTCTTATATTTCTGCCAAAATAAAAGTCACAGATAAGTATAAGTGTTACATAATTTTTCAAAAGTAAATAAATTATTATTTTGGAAAAAAATTTACCTTTCACGTAACTTCAAGTTATAACGTACAAATACTAAGTCATTCAATCGTTTATGCTCTAATCTATTCCTCTTCTTCGAATGAATAAATTCAAATGTACTCCAATTTCTTTCACAACCAGTTGCACTACAACATTGACTTAGTATGCGAACTGCAAACCTTTGAAGAGTTGGAACCTCAATTCCATAATTAGTCCACCATGCAACTATAGCAAAAATGAAATAATAAATTATTACTTAAAAAAAATAAAAGAATTTAAAGATAAATTCACACTAATTAATAAAATGTATGGAAGTTACCTGGACAAACTTTTGTACGCTGACGAATTGCTAAAGGTTCTCCAAAATCACCGTTTGCATTTTTATACAATTCAACTTCTTCCATGATTTTGTCTTGCTTATCAGTATCAAGTTTCAACTTTATAACACAACTCATAAACCCTCTTAAAACATCATTTTTACTTTTAAAGCAATGGTTGAAGTAAATTCCAGGATTAAGAAAATAACCTGCTGCATGTAATGAACTGTGAAGCTGCTTATCCCACCTAGCATCAATGATCCTGATGAATGGCATAAATGCAGTAACTTTGTTCTTCAATCTTGCTTTTATATTCTCTTTGGCTCTCTCCATTGCATCATACAAATATCCCATTGCAGGCTTCTCATCTCCATCAACAAGTCGTAATATTCGAACCAAAGGTTCGCCGACTTTTACAATAAACTGACACTGAATCCAAAACTCTCCATCTTCTAAAACAATTTTGGCTATTTCCTTCCCTACTCTGCTTCTAGAATAACTTGATGCAACCCACTTATCACAAGTAAACAACTGTCTAAGCTCTTTTTTAAACAAAAGTAAACATTGGATACTTATAAAATTTGTAGCAAATCTTGTGACTGCAGGGCGACATAAATCACGACCGTTGGTGAAGTCTTTTCTCATCAAAGCCAAAACCCAAGCATGGTTGTAAATGAATTTTGTTATTTTTTTTACCATCTTTATAGTTTCATCAATAATAGGAAAATGCTTGGGATCACAAAAATTCTCTAACATCAGATCTATACAATGAGCAGCACAAGGAGACCAAAAAAAAGAACCATGCTTTTGCTGTAATTTTTTTCCCGCAGCCTTGTAACTTGCATCATTGTCCGTTATGAACTGCACAACATTCTCAACCCCAACTTCTTGAACAACTTCATCAAATATGTTAAATAGTGTTTCAGAATCTTTTCTAAGGCCCGATGTATCAATAGACTTCAAAAACATTGTACCTTTTGGACAATAAACTAAAAAGTTAATTATTGGTTGTTGCCTCTGGTTTGTCCAACCATCTGCCATTAGTGAACAACCACTTTTCTCCCAAGATGCTTTAATAAACGAAAGATATTTTTGAACCTCAGTCACAGAATTTTTCAAAATATTTCCTCTCAATTCATACAAAGAAGGACCCTTAAATCCTGGCCCGATGGCAGCTATGGCATCAATAGCAGGCTGATAAAACTTAGATTGAGATGCATTAAAAGGTAAATTAGCATCATACCACCAATTTGCTACAGCCATCTTTGCTTTATCAAGCATCTCCTTTGAACACACAGCACTTTTAATACAAGGCTGAGACCCAGGAGTTGTTTTTGGACCGAAAAATTTATTTATACCCCTTGTTGACTTTTCGCCTACTTCTCCTTCCCCTTCCCTTTTGAACTATGAATGTATCCTCCATCATCATCAGTAACATCAACATTAATATCATCATATGTTAAATCGATAGGACTTCCAATCTGTGAGTTTATTTTTCTTTTCTTCTCTTTATTTTTTTTCATTTCATTGACTAACTCCTTCATTTGCCATCTTATATCAGCAGAGACCTTTTTACATGCTTCTACATCACCTGGAATCCCACCCAGATGGTACTTCAATCTTGTGACTCCACCACCTCTAATTGTCTTGTTGCAATAAATACATTCAGTACTACTTCTTGCCCCTGGCACTGCACGTGCATGGGCCCATGCTGGATCATCTGATCTAGCAGGAGCAAGTGCCATAGATGTAGCACTATTTGATTGACAACTAGACATTTATAATTTTATATACCCCTACATAATTATAAAAATTGGATTAATTCTATTTCAAGCACCAACAGTAATAAAGATACCAAATGGAGGAACTATCAAATGGATAATTTATGCACTAATAGTCTAAATTCTAATACAAATGGAGAAACCATCAAGTCAAGCACCAACGCCAGAACTAAGCTAGTCTACGGTAACCATCAAGAAAAAATATTCAATTTTAAAAAATAAATATACAGAACACATTCATTTACAGTTTTACACACTTTCAAAAATAAATATACAGAACACATAAAAGATAAAAAAATTAGCCCAAAGAATCAATAATATCTAAATGAATTTATAAAATAAAATAACATGAATAAATTTACTTAATCTACGGTAACATGAATAAATAACATGAATAAATTTACTCAAGAATTCAAGTCAGTCACTGTCAGTAGCTTCCAAAATTACCAAATTTTTTTTATAAAAAATATAAAAATTATGCCACAGAATCAATAATATCTAACTAATTTATAAAATAAAATAACATGAATTTATCTACTCGGCGGGCAAAGGAAAAAGCAGAGGGGAAAGTAGAATCGCAGATCCTAAACGAGCTAATGGAAAGCAAATCGAGTCATTGACTAACCCAGTGGAGTCGTGGACCTCTCCTTGATTTCTGGCGATTCGCGTCTTGACGTCGGTGACCAGAGGCTCAGAAGCAGCTACGGATGGAGGCGGCGCCGCAAAGGAGACAGTTTTATCCCGTGGATGTGGCTCGGCAGTGGGCGATGGAGAAGGCGCCGGAAGTGACTCTGGAAGCCGCAAAGGCGTGGGCGTCGTCGGCAAAGGCAGTGACCGTTGGCTCGGCAGTGGCCGTCGGCGATGAGACCGTCGGCAAGGTCTGGGCGTACACCGTAGGGCTTAGGGTTGAGCAATGAGAACTTGAGAAATGAGAGTGCGAAAATTAGTCTCAGACGTCGAAATGAAGATTAGGAAATAGAAAAATTAATAAAATAAAAAAGAAAGTAAATAAATTTACAAAACTGCCATTAATGATGTTCCGGTCCGGAATATGATATTCCGGCCGGAACATATAATTCCGACCGGAATGGCCGGAATTTAATCCGGTGCGGAATGCAGGGTCTATCCGTTCCGGCTACTGTTCCGGAACGGTAAATTCCGGCCGTTCCGGCCGGAACGGAACGGAATTTAAAACTTTGGCTAGTAGTCCATCTGGGCCAGGCGATCCAAGAGGGTTCATACTTGTTATCGCGGTTTCCACCTCCTCCCGACTGTAGGCTTTGGTAAGCAGTTGGTTCATTTCATCCATGACACTGGGACGGATATTGGTGAGGTATGAGTCCAAGTTGGTCGGGTTGGTGGATGAGAAGAGCTGGGTGTAGAAGGCTTGGAATTCCTTAGCTATGTCTTCGGGAGTATGCTGCGTATTGCCTCTTTCATTACTGATCTTGCTGATAGTGTTCCTCTGCTTACGTTGTGTGGCACACTTGTGAAAATAGGTCGTATTCCTATCACCATCTTGCAACCATCTCTGCTTGGCCCTTTGTTTCCAGATTATTTCTTCCTCTTGGAGGGTTGCATCAAGCTCTTTCTGAAGCTGTTTAATTGAATCAATATTATGCTCTGAGCTGTGGATTTGTAGAGATTCCAGATCTTCCCTGTTGCGGTTGATCCCTTGCTGTTTTAACGTCCTCTCTTCTCGGTACCACTCCTGTAGTTGGTAGCCACACCTCTCGATGCCTCTTCTTGTGATATCCGCTTTAGACCCTGTTTGTCTTGCCCCTTGCCAGGCTTTCTTGATCACTTCCACACACTTAGGGGTTTTAGACCAAGCTGCTTCAAATTTGAATAGTCTCTTACCCCGTGATTGTCTTGGTTCAAAGTTACCACTCTTAATCAGTAGGAGGCAATAGTCGGAGCGTTGGACGAGTAAGACTTGGACTGAGTTGATTGCAAAGTTGTTGCTCCAAGCACAGTTAGATAGCGCTCTATCCAATCTTTCCTTTGTGAAATCTGGTCCCGGTCTATTGTTGCACCAAGTGAATTTAGGACCTTCGAAACCGAGATCTCCTAGGTCACATTCCATGAGAGCATTCCTGAAGTTCTCCATTTGCCATGATGGTCTAGGACAAAGGCTAGTGGTCTCATCTTGTGAAATGATCTCGTTAAAGTCACCCATACATGACCAGGGAACACAGGGATTGGGTTTAAGTGTTTTTAGTAAGTTCCAACTCTCCTTTCTCTTGGCAGTCACTGGATGCCCGTAGAAACCTGTAATCAGACCCTTTTCATCGAAGTTTCCAGTTGGAAACTTTAGCGAGATGTGTCGCAGTGAATAAGATTCCAAATCAAAAACAAATTTGTTAGTCCAGAGGGCGGCCAATCCTCCACTCCGGCCCACACAGTCTACAATAAAGCTGTAAGTAAAGCCAAGTTTGTTGCGAATAATTTCCATTTTATTTCTTCTACATTTAGTTTCAAAAAGGAAGACTAAGTCGGGGGATTTTTCTCTCACTATAAAGTGGAGTTCGCGAACTGTCTGGGGATTCTCCAACCCTCGACAGTTCCATATTAAGGAATTCATAATGATTGGCAGGGCTGTTCTACAGCCTCTGCCAATATAAGTCGTTTGGTTTTTTTGGGAATTTTTATCAATTTCCCATTTGGACTAGCTAGGTGTTTTTTAATCCCTTTCTTAACTCCCAATTTGGAGGGAGAAATGTGGAACGGCTTAGGAAAGCTTGTGATTTTCCCCCTGGCCCGCCGTTTCCAGTTGGAGAATAGGGCTTTTTTTGCTTGGGCCGTGGGGGATAAGTGTGGTGCAGGAGTTAGTGGGCTTACCTGGGCCTGGTCCAAGCCGGGTGCAAGCCCTTGTTCCAATTGCCGTGGATCCGAGCCCGAGACAGATATGAATTCACGGGCTGGCTGTTTTGGTCCTTCAGCGATCGCAATATCCATTGGTTGCAGGGAGGGGTGTTGTGGAGGAACCGGAGGACCATCGAGCTCGTTGACTGCTTGGGTGTCGCTGGGCGTGTGCCAGGGGGGACAAGGTCTGCGTGCGTGGTGCTGTCAGCCCGCGAGCCCTCAACGGCTAGTCGTAGGAGGCCCGGTCCTTCCACGCTCACGGACCGGTTAATGATGGTGTCCTTCGGGTTTTGTAAGGGGTCTGGTCTGGTGGGTGATTCTCCTTCACTTGGGTCTTGATCGTCGGCGCTTGCTGGTCGACCGGAGCTAGAATGGGCCACGGAAGCTCCTGGGAAGCTCTCTGTTCCCGCACGGATCCATGCTCCGTATTGGAGATGAGCTTCCCTGGTCCGACCATCGTGCCTTGCCTCAGTGCATCCCAGGCTGCCATGGCGAATTATTCCACAATGGAAGCAGAAAACAGGTAGCCTTTCATATTTGTATGTAATCCACCTTTTGATTCCTCCGAAGTTAAGCACTCGGCCTTTTGCAAGAGGTTTTGTGATATCTATGGAAATTTTCACTCGTAGATAACTCCCCCAGGCCCTGTCATTCTCATCCACATCTATGATGCAAACTTGGCCAATCGTAGAACCCAGTTTTTCCCCCATTTTCCTGTTTAAACTGGCGAAGGGGAGGTCATGGAATTGAACCCAAAACTGTTTGGTGGAGAAGCTGAGTTCTCGTGGTGCGATTTGTCCTTCGCATTCTTGGATGCACACCAAGTGTTTGTCGAAGGACCACGGATGGCCTTGCAGCACTTTGTGTTTGTCCTCTGCGGATTTGAGCTCCAGTAGGAATTTGTTCTTTCCTAAGTCTTTGATGGTGATCCTGCCTTCTAGTTTCCAGGCCATGATCATAGTCTTTTTGAATACTCTTCGGTTCACTTCTCTATTAGCTATTATAAGGGCTGCCAGGGATAGGACATTAGTGTTGCCTATAAGATCTTCTTCATCCGAAAGGGATATCTCGTCCCTTTCGGCTTTTGTGAGTTTTAGTCCCTCACACATGTTGATGAGTTCGTCATCCATGTTCAGGGAGATGGTAGCTGTGTGTATTCACCTCTTAAAATCTGGAGATTTAAGAGAGGGACCTAGCCTAACAGAAGGAGGTTAGAGAGAGCTCTCACAGGGAGAGAATTGCTGGTCGGGGAAAAAACCTATTCAACAGGGTCGAAGTTGGTCCTTATGAATAGCATATCTTTATATAATTAGCTTGCGTCATTATTTTCTGAATATGCATAGACCCGCTACACGCATCATTATTGTATCACTAAGAAACTCTTCGATAAGTTTTTCACGCAGATTCATTCAACTTGTTAGTAGTAAACGATGGTGCTGAAGCATAATTTCAATAATTAAATATATGTATATATATTATGAGTGGTAAAATAGAGATAAATAAATTGTAAGTAATATATCACTATCCAAACTTAAATAAACTCTTATTTATATTCGAAAATTATTTTAATTTATCTAATTATTATAAATATCTTTAATTTTTTATATAAAATATAATAAATAATTTTATTTTTTTAAATCTCAATTTATTATTTTTAAATTCTAAAAAATAATAATATTAAAAAAATAATTTTTAATAATTTTTTATTTAATTTTTAAAAATTATCTGAAATTATTTATTTCATCTCATTAAAAATTATTCACATTCTTAATTATTGTACATCACATCCTTAATTACTGTACATTGGTCATATCATAACTTTATTAACCTATTAAAAACAATAGAGTAACAGGGAATTGGTCTTTATAAAATGACAGGAGGCTTGCTCATGGTACCTTAAATTGATCCTCTTTCTTAATTGATCGTTGAACGAAGCAAGGCGACGGCCACTACTGCACTGCGGATTTAGAGAGGTAGCAGTTTTGGAAGACTGTCCGTCCACTCTAGCTGCCCAGAAAGTAAGTACATAATTTGTTCTTGCGTCACGATTTAATTGGTTTGCGTTATTATTTTCTGAAGATTACGCTGAATATGTAATTATTGACATATATATTGTTGCTTGAGCCGAACTAAATCACATATATTTGGGTAAGAACGGAAAAATAGAACAACTTTCTGTATTGGTCTCTACAGTCTACTCTCTTATTTTATCTTCCCGTTTTGTTTAAAGTCTGAGATCTACCCACCACCGAAATTTACACCCAATACTGGTGCTCTCTAATTAAGGGTCTGGGCCTTAATTACACACAGGTACGATCCCGATCTCCTGTCTCCCGCCATGCGAGGCACTTCATGGACTGCTTTACTCCATCATCTGAGTAGATCTTACTTCCAGCTTAGTGCTTTTTGTAATATAGTTGGATTGGTCTTTCTATTTTCTTTTGGATGAGATTGTTGCGTACAAAATAATATTGTCCAAAATTATACAAGACGATATTTAAGTGATTCAGCAATTTACGTACGTCCACTGGAACCAAAATTCAATATGTTTATATGAGATTACAAACACTCAAAGTTTCTCACGTCCACTCTCTCTAATTTGCACACCTCTATCACTTCTACTAGCACTGCTCTAACTACACATATTAGAGCTATCATTTTATAGGAGAGGCGTTACAAATATCTATTAAATATCTAACTGCATTGATTAGTGCAGTAGCTATATAAGACTATGTGGGTTGGACGGTGCTACTAAATTTGAAACTTCTGCATTCAAATGGTGACTTTTACAGAACCTCAAACTGGACGGTGCAGTCATTCACACTTAGGTGGTCATTTTTAACAATAATCTTCTTCACCGAAATGTGTCTTACTAGGTTACTTACAAACTAATTATTTCTTCAAAATGAATGTACCTCATTCTTTGACATGAGAGACTTCCGTTATCAAATGCAACATAGAGCTTAGTAGTGTGCAATATTAATCAAGTCCAAACAGTATTAGAACTTGATCCATGTGACGACTTTCGTCAACATATCTGCTAGATTATCTTCAATATCAATCTTCTGAAGTATGATATCCTATTCTTCTAATATTTCTTGCACAAAGTGAAATCGGGCATCTATGGGTTTTGTTCGAGAGTGATACACTTCATTCTTGGCCAAATGAATTACACTTTGACTGTCACAATAAACGGTAACCTCTTGCTGCTTAAAGTCCAAATCTGTTACCTGTCCCTATAACCAAATGGCTTCTTTCACGGCTTCTGTTACAGCTATGTATTTAGCCTCTGTGAATGATAGTGCAATTGTAGACTGCAAATTCGATCGCCAACTAATTGATGCTCCAGACATAGTGAACACATATTCAGTTGTCGATCGGCGATTGTTAAGATCACCTGCATAGTCTGGGTCAACATATCTAGTTACTAGACTATCTTCACTCTTCTCAAATCTCAAACCAATATCTACGGTCTCTAGAATATACCGTAGAATCCATTTAGCCACATGCCAATGTTTCTTTCCAAGATTATGCATATAACGACTGACTACGCTGACGACCTGGGAGATATCAGGTCATGTACACTCCATGGCATACATTAGGCTTCCAACAATAGTTGCATACGCAACACTCTTCATGTATTCCCGCTCTTCATCATTTTTAGGAGACTACAACGCACCGAGCTTGAAATATGGGGCCACTGGAGTACTCATCGGCTTCATCTTTGAGTCCATGTTGAAGCATTGCAATACTCTCTTTAGATATTATTTTTTAGTAAGGTGAACTGTGCATTTCACTCTATCTCTGTTGATCTTCATCTCCAATATTCTTCGTATTTCTTCTAGATATTTCATTTCAAACTCGTAACTCAACTGAGTTTTCAAATGATTTATTTTCACATTGCTTTTACATGCAATCAACATATCATCAACATATAAAAGCAAATAAATGAAAGATCCATTTGTAAATTTTGTGAAATACACACAATGATCGTATTGGCAATGAGTATATTTTAGGTCCATCATAAAGCGGTCAAACTGCTTATACTATTGTTTAGATGACTGCTTCAATCCATAAAAAGACTTTTTCAGTCTGCAGACCTATTTTTCTTTACCAGTTTCTTTAAAACTTTCTGGTTGACACAGATAGATCTCATCTTCTAGATCACTATGTAAGAAAGCTGTCTTCACATCAAGTTGTGCTAACTCAAGATCATTTTGTGCAACCAAAACTAGCAATATCTGAATAGATGAATGCTTCAAAATAGGAGAGAATATTTCACTGTAGTCAATTCCCTCTGTCTGAGCGTAACCCTTGGCTACCAATCTAGCTTTGTATCATATCTTATTTTTAGCAACTTGATCATCTTTTTGATTAAAACCCCACTTACAGCCAATTGATTTCTTTTTTTGTGGAAGTGTCACAAGTTCCTAAGTCTAGTTCTTATGAAGAGACTGCATCTTCTCCTTTATCGCCTTTGTTCATTCATCCTTTTCATTGGATTGTATGTATGATATCCCAAATTCACGTGTATTTTAATTGAATGATTATTTAAATTATTATAATTAATGATTCTGTTGTTTTAAATTAAATTTGTTTTTCATTGTTATGTTTAATATTTGTTTTAGATATGGAATCTAATTTGATGTGCTTTCTTATATTAATTAATGTGTTGTATTTAAATTGCTCTTTAATTTAAATTAATTTATTATTGGGTTTTAAATATTTTATTTTATTAATATTGAATTGTAGTGTTTTCGTTTGGCTTTTTATTTATTTTATTGTACTCTATTTTTAATTAGACTTCATTTCTTTTCCATTTTTTTCCTTTTTTCTCTTTTTCTTTTTCTTTTCTTCTCCTACTTTTCCCCCCAGCCCGCACGACCCCTTTCCCCTTCCCCTCTTCGTCCGTTCTTCCCCTCTATACCCAACGTCGTCATGTGCTGCCTTCTGGCAATACTGCCCAGCCCTAACCCACCCCCACCGGCCGGCGACCATCCCCCACCAATTTCAGCCCAAACCATGTCGTCGTTTGCCCCTACGTGCACCATCTATGCTGCGGCCCTTAAGTGCTCCAGCGTCGCCGTCGCTCCACCACCGGCCACCACCTCTTCGTCACTTCACCACCGGCCTCCCAGCTACCTAACCCATCCTTCCTCAGCCCCGATCTGCCACCCTTGAAGCCCATTGAGCTACATCTCTATTTTAAAATTTTTGGCCTCCAACTGCCACCCATGCCACCACCCACGGCTAACCACCACCATTTACTTTACCAACATCTCTAAGCCCTTCCCTAGCCATCTCAAGTCTTCCCTAGCCATCTCAAGTCTTCATTTGTTCTTGTTCAAAAGTTGGGTTTTTGAAACCCATGGCCCTTGTCAATTTGCTCTATTACGTTGCTTTGCCACTGTCGCTTGCACCTCTAAGATCCTTCGAAAATCATATTTTAGCACTGTAAGTATTTTTCAAATAAATTTTGAGATTTAAATATATTTTTGCATTGACAACTCTTTGTATGATTGGTTGATGTTGGGGTTTGTTGGTTGTTGGTTATCTTTTTGTGCCTTGTTGTACACATTGCATAGTGCACGCATGTTCATGTTGGTAAATGAAAACTGAATTTTCAAGTGTGTATGTCATAACGGGGACGACAATACGTAACGTCACCTATAATTAGAGTGTGTATGTCATAACGGGGACAACGATACGTAATGCCCGCTATGATTAAAGTGTTTATGTCATAATGAGGAGGATGATATGTAACGCCTGTATGACAGGCATGAATATGGGGGTAAGCAGGGATGGTAGTAGAGTCCCACCTGTGATTCCCGCCTATAGTGCACACGGTAAGGATGGTAATAAGCAAGGATGGTGGTGAGTCCTGCCTGTGATTCCCGCCTACGATGCACGTGATATGGATGTTGATAAGTAGGGATGGTAGTAGAGTCCCGCCTGCGATTCCCGCCTACATTGTTGATTGGTTTGTGGGCCATTTTCTAGAAAAATGAAGAGTTTTGATTAATGGATTTATGTGTACCATTTTCCCAAAAAATGGTAGTTGTTTTAATGAAATTATTTTGGGCCAAATGGGATTTTTGGCGTGTGTGAAAAATTATTTCTTTTGGAAAAAGATGATATTTTTGAGTCTCATGCATATGATATCAGGTTCATGCATTTTGTTGTTGTATGAATGTATTTCTATTTTGTGGTTTATTTGGATTTTATTTACCTGCGGTATCATTTTTTGGTATCGTAGGTTTTGATGCAACTGAGGATGCAGAGCCTGGGAATTCGGTTCTGCTGGAGGAGTGATCGAAGATCACTTTCTCGTGAGATGAGAATTATGTTTTGCTTTTCATTATTATACTTTGGTTTGTAGTATATTTATATTGGATAACTATATATCTTTTAATGGCCTTTTGTTTTGAAAATCTGTATTTGAATTCCTAGTACTTAGTTGGCTAACTTTTAATTAACTACTGCGACTTTTGTGTTGCACCTTTTTCGTGCTGCACACACTTGGGCACTAATCGTTGAGGTGTGTGACCCGTGTTGTTAGCATCTCGACGCCTCGATTCTCGTATTTTCGTACATGGGAGTTGGGGGCGTCACAGTATGACTTCTCTGTAAGTGGTTGGGATCTCACCCCCTTCAACTGGTAGTGCATATGTCACGAAGTCTGTATAACGTGTCGGTACACGTTTCTTCCATCTCGGTCTGTTGGTTGCTATTGGTTCAATTTGACTTGAGGTACTGTGATTGGATTTTCAACCTGCTCTTGTCTGTGCTCTCTTGAATCATATGGAGTAGTAAACTCCACCTTCTGCGAATCACCGAGTGTTTCGTCATCATAGCTGCACTCATTGGAATCTTTATACTTTTGTGACTTAAGCATCTCCAATTCGTTGAATGTAACATCTCTACTGATGATTACCTTCTTAGACTCTATGCACCAGAGTCTATACCCTTTTACACCAGTACTAAAGCCTAAGAATTTTGCTTTCTTGGCTCTAAATCAAGTTTACTTTCTTTAGCATAATAGTAAGCAAGACATCTAAAAATGTATAAAGAGTCATAATCATTAGCATGTATACATTTTCACATTTCAATAGGTGTCTTCCCGTCATTGGCAGCTGCGAGTAGTCTGTTGATGAGGTGGCAGACATATGTCACAGGTTCAGCCCAAAATTGTTTACTAAATCTAGCATCCAGTAACATACATCGTACTTTCTCTAGCAAAATACGGTTCATCCGTTCTGCCACACTATTTTGCTGTGGTGTTCCTTATACTGTGAAGTGTCAAACAATTCACTCTTTCTGACATACTTCCATAAAAGGGTCTAGAGTGTACTCCCCTCCATTATCTGATCTGGGCCGCTTGATTTTCTAACTGGTCTGAGTCTCAATACACCACACATGACGAGAATAATTATCTACAAAAGTTACAAACCAATACTTACCTCCCAAAGATGCAACTTTGGTAGGTCCTCAAACATCGGAGTGTACATAGTCAAGTATCTCTTGTATATTGTGTGCAGCGGTTCCAAACTTGATCCGCGTCTGCTTCCTTAATACACAGTGCTCACAAAAAGACAATTTATCAATCTTGACACCTTTGAGTAAGCCTTGTTTTACTAGTGTTTGCAAATCTTTTTCTCCAGCGTTTCCCATACGCATATGCCAAAGACTGGTTGTGTCAGCATTAGTTTCATCTAACTTTTCACAACCTGTAAAAGCTCTTCCATCAATAGTACTTTCTTGCAAGAAGTACAAGTTTCCTCTCCTCAAATTATTACTTTGAGAGTTCCGTCTTCAATAGTGATTCTGAATCCCTTTGAATCCAGAGATCCTAGTGAGATAAGAATTTTTCGTTAAGTCTAGAACGAACCAAACTTCTGTCAGAGTCTTGATGGTTCCACCGTGCAATTTCAACTGAATATTCCCTATTCCCTAAGTCTTATAGGCATTGTCATTGCCCATAAGTACTGCTCTACCATCAATCTTTGTGAAATCAGTAAACTAGGCTCGATTGGGACACATGTGATAGGTACATCCGGAATCCATAATCTATTCATCGGAATGAAAAATGAATGATGAATCTATCAAGGCAATATCTGTATCTTCATCTCCGTCTACGACATTGGCTGTGGTGGGTTAATTCTTCTGTTGTCCCCTCAGTTTGGGACAATTCTTCTTCCAGTATCCTTTGTTGTGACAAAAGGAACACTCGTCTTTGGTGAGTTTTTTCCCAACTGATTAACCACGTGATGTGGCCTGAGTTTTTGATTGAAAACCTTTCTTCTTTCATAGATACTTTGACTGTGGTCTCCCTCTCCCTGTTGATGCTTCACTTGATGTGTCTAGCTGTACTTGCTTATCTTTTCTATGGTACTCATTGCTAATCAAAGAACTAGATACATTGTCAAAACTGATTTTTTCATTCCCATACAATAATGTCATAATTAAATGTTCATATGTATCGAGTAAGAAATTTAATAATAGTAAAGCCTTATCTTCATATTGGACTTCAACATCCAAGTTTAGTAGGTTAACAAGAATTTGGTTGTAACTATTTAGGTGTTCAGTTATAAAAATACCTTCACGAAATTGGAATCTGAAGAGCTTTTTTTTTAAGTGCAAGCGGCTCTCAATGCTATTATCATGAACTTATCTTCCAATTTCTGCCAAATTTCCCTTGCATTTGTCTCTCTCATGACAAAATACTTCTGATTTTTGGTAAAGCATAAACGGATTGTACTACAAGCTTGGATATCAAGCTTCCTCCAATCCTTTTCCATCATTTTGTTGGGTTTTTCTTCCAACGCTATATCCAACTCTTGTTGAATCAAAACGTCTATCACTTCACATTGCCACATGCCAAAGCTTGAAGTTGATAAGTTAAGTTGTATTGAACTTATCAACTTCAAACTTGATATTTAAAACTGTGGACCTAAGCCTAGAGCTACTGGCATTTCCAGAGCTCCTATCTCCCCCTAAACCTTCCATATGAATTTAGAAAATTTAGAAAACAAATTTCAAAATTCTAACCGTATGGATGAGTCCAGAATGATCCAAATAGTTGAAAAGCACTTTTTGATCAAAATTAGACTCCAAATAGCGTAGATCAAGCCCAAAAATAGATATGGAATTTGGATAGTCCAGATCGTTTGGCTCGTGTGATACACGCGCTGAAGTAGTCTGGGGCGCGTGTGCGTGGGCGCGTGAGTTACACGCGCAGAGACTCTGTCAAGCGCGTGAGGGAGCACGTGGTTTCAAGCGTCTTCAACCTCCAAGGTGCGTGGCAATGCGTGGCGGCGCGTGGCACGTGATTTTCAGTTATCTTCAACCTCCAGTTGCGAGTGGGACGCATGGGTACACGCTCCAACCTTCTAACGGCGCGTGCAGGCTCCTCCGACGTCCGTTTTTGATTCTGTTTGCTGTAACAGATTTGTCTTGATGCAAAGAATTGCCTGGAGTTGTCAAAAGCTGATTTTGATCAACAGATTCGTCTTGACGCTCCAACTCTGATACCAATTGTTGCACACAAAATAATACTGTCCAAAATTACATAAGACGATATTTAAGTAATTCAGCAATTTGCCTACGTCCACTAGAGCCAAAATTCAATATGTTTGTATGAGATTACAAACACTCAAAGTTTCTCACATCCATTTTTTCTAATTTGCACACCTCTACCACTTCTACCACACCGCTCTAACTACACATTTCAGAACTCTCCTTTTATAAGAGAGGCTTTACAAATATCTACTAAATATCTAACTACATTGATGAGTGCAGCAGCTATATAAGACTATGTGGGATGGACGGTGCAAGATTGAAGGGACGGGTGTTTCACATGGCCCTTCATTTTGTGTATCGGCCACTCGACGGATAAAGTGATGCTGGACGAGTAATTGAGAGACCTTTTTTTTATTGTTTTGAGATAAGAATGATTGAGAGCCTTGTTGATGGACCATATATGGTACCTTAAATAGCGGTGGGCAATGGGCATGGGATCAATGACCAATATCTTTGGTAATTGATCTTTAAACGGGGCAAATTAAGGGACCAGTTCTGCACAGTGGATTTTAGAGGTAGCAGTTTTGGAAGACTGTCCATCCATTACTCTAGCTCATGGCCAGTAAGTTCTTTAATTTGTTCTTGCATGATCACGATTTAATTAGCTAGTTTGCACCATTCTAATTTTCTCTTAATTTTTGTTTTGTTTTGTTTAATTAGTATTTCCTGGCCTGCACATTATTATAAAAATCAATGCAACTAATTTAGAAAAAGCTTAATTTAGGCACATGTTTACTGCCAAAAAGTGAACAGCTTATAATTTTCACTAGTAAGGCTTTAAGTAAAGCTCTGCAATTTAATTCGTTTGCACCATTCTTTTCTCTTACTTTTTCTTCTTGTTTTGCTTGAAGTCTCATATCTTCCCACCACCATCATTATATCATATTAGTGCCTCTTTCTATTCCAAGTTTCGACTAATATCATTGCATGTACTTCATAAATTATAACTTGACAGGTAACATGGAAACAAACACTTTTTCCCTCGAACTGCTTACAAATGATAATTATGCGGATTGGAGTGTCAAGATGAAAAATTATCTGTTGGCTCAAGGTCTTTGGAACATCGTAGAAACAAGATCGGAACCTCCTAAGCCAGATGATGATGTGGTTGAATATGAGGCTTGGAGAAAGATGAATGATGCGGCTTTACATGCAATCCAAAGTTCGTGTGGGATGGACATACTATCTCGAATCAATAAAATTAGTTCTGCCAAAATTGCTTGGGAAACGTTGGCTGGCAAGCTAATACAGGCGGACGCTATCGATCCAATAATTAATGAAGGTAACTCTTCAAGTTCACACAAACAAGGTCTCTCTCCCTCTCTCCCTCTCTATGTGTGGGAACATTATTGGAAGAAAAAAATAAGCTTATAATTTCTAGAGAACAGGGAATTTCTCATGAGACCTGATTATGAAATGTTTATTTTTAGGTGGGCTACTTTAGACATGGTATATAATTTAGTTTGTAATAAAATTTTGAATTTAAATATTGAAAATTAAATTTTATGACATCAATTTATAATGACGTAAATAATAATGTATATATACTCCATATACTAGCAGCTTACAAATAGAAAGAATCAACCTACAAAATAAATAAATAGATAAAGATCAAATTAAGAATTGGAGACTAGCTAGGTTACAACTTACAAGATTTGGAAAACTTTAACATCCTTTTCACTTAACTCATGGTCGGATCTCGATCGTGTTTGTTGGAAAGCACATTTGGATATATATCGACCAATTAGGCACAGTATAACCAAAAGAAGTTGAACGTACAAGATGATAGTAAAATGAAATAATAGAAAAATTACAATTGATCATCTCCTCAAAAACTACCGGTGCTCATTTTACAAGGTGACCATCAAATTATTAATCCAACTTTATCTCCCAAACTTCTCCTTTTTTGCAATTTGCCTTCTGCCATTAAGATCCAACCCCTTTTACATCATACCAGTACATTACTTATTTTTTAATTATCAATAATCTTGAAGTCAAAAATATATATCATTTAAACAATTATCTTTTAATTAAATTACTTGTATACTTTGGAGGTGAAGTACTGATATAAGTTAATTGGTTGGTGATTAACAAAATAAGTAATATTGCTAGTGTCGACACACATTATTTTGAAAAAAAGTGAAATTTATTATTAAAAAACTTAACTTTTCATGTATGTTATATATTAATCCCTTTTTTTTTTTTTTTTTAATGAGTGCATGACGGTTTGTGTAGTCTATGATTGCAAATCTTATTTCTCTAACTTTTTTGTCCTTTGATTGAAAACCTTATTTCTCTAACTTTTTTGTCATTTTGCAAAATAAGTGACAATTTCAAGAATAATAGGCATTTGATTAAAGATCTTATTAGGCTTGAATATTTGCGGGTGGTAAGTTTACGGAAATGGCCGGAACAAAGCCCACATCGAACACTCAGTTTGTTGGGTTGCATCTTCAAATAACATAAACAAAAGATGATATCGTACGCGTTATTTACGTAGTAGTTTGCTGAAAAGTAGGAAGGTGTCAGAGTTGTTTGGTTTAATTTATTTCATAATTCTAAGTATAATATGAAAACTGGAGATCGAACCATATGAATTATCATGTTTATATAATATTATATGCATGGCAGGGCCAGAAAGAGAGATTGATTTTGTGCCCTTAGTCGAGGCTGTGAAAAATGGTGATTGGAATGCTACAAGAGAATTCCTGGATCTCCACCCAGCTGCATTGACAACAATAATCCCAATTGATGAACTTATGGGGGGTACGGTTCTTCACGTTGCTGTTGGTGCGGAACAAGAACATATAGTGAAGGAGTTACTCAATATGATTTCGGAACAACAGTCTCATCTATTAACAATGCAAAATTCTGAAGGCTGTACAGCTCTACATCTGACAAGTTTTAATGGGAATCAGAGGATGGCAGAGTGTCTGATTACAAAGAACAAGAGCTTGGTCAGTATTAGAAATAATGAAAATCAACTTCCAGTTCATCTGGTTAGGAGCTTTGGGTCTAGAGAATTTTGTCATTATCTCTATTCTCAAACTCCGATCGAGGATCTGGTGGAAGATCAAGGCCTCAATGCTCAATTACTCAACGAATGTATCTATGACAGAGATTTAGGTAACAAATATTAATGCATGTTTTTTCCTCTTCTAACCATTCATTTCGGTCATGATTGGATTAATTACTTATATACGACAACGTCACATGATGATCATCAAAGATATGGCTTTGGATTTTTTGGAGTGTTGTCCCCTTTCGGCTTTTGCCCTGAACCCTATATCAAAGCGCTCCCCTTTGGAGGTATTGGGTATAATTTCAACTGACTCATTCGAGAGTGGAAAAGGGATGGTGTTTTGGAAACAATGGATCTACAATCACTGTTAGTACCCATTCTTTTTTCTGTATCTCTTAGCTTTTCTATTCATTGGCATGGGTTTTTTTTTATCTCTTTTTATTAAGTCAAATAACTTCATACAGCTTGTAATTTTATATTATTATTTTTACCTTTATAATGAAAATATTTTTAAGTATTTAAAAACATAAAGAGGAAATTATAGTCTTAAGAGTACTGTACATGCATGTTGCTTAAGATTTAATTTGCTCCTTCAAGATATAGATTAAAAATTATAATACCATATTATTCACTTGGCTTTTATTTGCCTTTTTTTGTTTTTTGGTGGCCGGGGAAGGTATAGACATTTCAGTAGCAGATTTAGCCCTTGCTGCCGATCAATTTCGTTTGAACATTCAAAATATTAATGGTAAACAAAAAACAATCGGATCAGGTACGTATTGTGCATTAAATGCCTGAACTTAATTTCATTTCCTGATCACATTAATGTTTAATCAAAGTTTGGGGGGCTTTGTTGTCTGCTGGAATTATTAAATTAAGAGGAACAAGTTTTGGTTTTACTTAATTTGCAGTAGTGGGAGCTGATCCATGGCGCCAACTAGTTTCAAGTCTCTCGAACCTCTTGGGTATAATATATATAATTGCATTGATATTCCTTTTAATTTTTTGAATAATTTTTTTCCTTTAAAATTGTTATTCTCGATCGTCATTAGGTTACTTATAAATTAACCCGCATGCATTTATAATGTTTGTGCATATTAATTATATAGGATTCAAGCGCTTGTATGAAATGAAGTTGGAACGTGATCAATTCCAACGTCTTCTGTCCCGTATGTGTCAAGCAATTACATCTTTAACTGCAAGCCAAAGAAAACAATTTAGAAGTGCTATTCGGTCAGCAATCTTCAATGCTATCAAAAGAGGGAACTTTGAAGTTGTTTATCAGATAATCAAAGCACATCCAAGTTTTTTGCTCACGTTCTCTGAAGCTCCTGAAGGAAGGGGAATATTCCATTGCGCCGTCCAATATCGGCAACATAGAATCTTTAGCCTTATATACAACTTGAAAAAGAAGAATGTTCTACTAAATTTAGTAGACAATTCCAGAAATACCATGTTGCACATGGCAGGGATGCTAACAGAAAATACTCCTATCCATCACATAAGAGGAGCAGCTCTGCAAATGCAAAGAGAAGTTCAATGGTTTAAGGTCAGCTCCATCCATCTCTTCCTCCTACTTTATTATTTTGCTGATCTCGGCCATACACTTTAGATTTCCAAAGATATATAGAAAGGACAAGTACAACAAATGTAATGTAGGTATAAAATCCTTGCAATTTTTTAGGCAGGAACTCAAGACCTTTAGCCCGTTTGTCTGCATTTCTTACCAAATTCAATTCTAATATTGTTTTGTTTTCTAGTTCCCCTACCTTAATGTAGGGAATGTGGGGTGGAAAAATCTGTATCACTTAACATAAAAAACAATGGTACTTTTGATTTTAAGAACTCTACTATGAAATAATCTATTTAGAATTAAAAACTTCAACCACTCTGCAAGTAATTATATTTATTATATATAGAATAACTTCTTTTTGCATTCTGTTCGTTGGTGTCACAAGATTGGTACTAATTAGCAGATCTCTTTATTATATGAAAGCTAAATTTCTCAGAGTCAAATTTTCAATATGAAAATCTAATAAACAGATTAAATTAAAAAAAAAATTGAAAAAAGAAATTGAAATATATACAAGTATTTATGCATTCATATTTTAAATAAATGCCATTGTTATAAAATTAGTTATAAAATAATATTTCTTTTATAGTACCCTCAATTGAAAATATGGTTGTAAAAATATCAAAAAATAAGTCATTATTCAAAAAGCCAAATGATTAAAGTGATTGTGCACAAAATCTAAGAAAAAGCGATACATAAAAAACATGATAGTAGTCTTAGTTTGTTGAATTTTGATGGATAATTTTATTTTAATATTATAGTTGCCATTTTTTTGTAAAATTTTATTTAATAAATGCAGGAGGTGGAACGCATTTCCCCTATCTCTGATAAAGAATTTTCAAATAATGATGGTTTGACTCCTAAACAATTATTTATGAGAGATCACCAAAATTTGAGAAAAGACGGAGAACGATGGATGAAGGACACAGCAACTTCTTGTACTGTGGTTGGCGCTCTCATCATTACCATTATGTTTGCGTCAGCATTTACCATTCCTGGTGGTAACAATCAAAATACAGGCTTACCAATCCTTGTGCATAATAAACTATTTACACTCTTTATAGTAACTGATTCTCTGTCGTTGTTTTCTTCATCGACTTCGGTATTGATGTTTTTGGGAATCCTTACGTCACGTTATGCAGAAGAAGACTTTCTTATATCCTTGCCCAGAAGGATGATTATAGGCCTTTTTGCTCTCTTCTTCTCTATCACAACTATGATGATAACCTTTTCTGCTGCTCTTGTACTTATGTTACAAGGAAAATATTGGATCGTCGTTCCTATTATTAGTTTGGCTAGTGTTCCCATTATTCTATTTGTATTTATGCAATTTCAACTTTTGATTGACATGCTTGTTTCAACTTATGGATCGAGCATTTTTAATAGAAAAATGAAACCTTGGTTTTAATTTTTTACCTTATTCATTATAATGTTGTATTGACATATGACAAATTAAATAAAATTTGTTGATGTAAAATTTAGTAGTTGGCAATTTTCTAGTGAAAAACCTAATATAATTGAGTTGTAACTAATGGTGGACAGAGTACACTTGAAGAGGATCAAATTGGCTCGAGAAATACCGAACACAGTGATCTCGCTCGACCATCGCTCGACATGGCGCTCGAGCGAAGTCCAGGCAGAGACTTCGCTCGACCCTCGCTCGACATGGCGCTCGAGCGAAGTCCAGGCAGAGACTTCGCTCGACCATCGCTCGACACCTCGCTCGAGCGAAGTTAAGGTTTCACGAATTCCTCTAGGGTTTGAGCGCCGTTTCAAGAGGTGGCCTATAAATAGACTCTTAAGTCTTCTGCTGCAAAGGGAGAAACACAGAGGAAAAACCAAGGAGCCACATTTCATCCCTTGAGAGAAACTTCTCCATTGTTTCAAAGATCATTCTCTCTTGGATTATATCACTCCCTCACAACACACATTCAAATCTTTAGTGAGTCCATTGGAGTGGACGTGTTCATCAAGCTGGAAGAGTTCTTCAAGGAGCTTGGATGAAGAAATCAAGTTGTTCGTGTGAGAAGCTATAGAAAGGTCGGAGTTCCGGCACTACATGCGTGTAGAGATCGAGTGGGTCGCTCGTGGTGTTGCAAGCCAAGTTTAGTTGCTACAGTGGGTTTGTGAGTGTTTCTAAATTGGTTGTAACAAACTAAAATTTCTATAGTGGATTAAAGGTGGTGTCTTACACCCGGAGTGGTTTTAGATTTTGAAGAGGTTCTTCAAATGAGTTTCCACTTCGTAACCAAAATCTGTGTGTTGATTTTTCCATTGATTGCTTGTGTATATTGATTAATTTTTTAAACTGCCTTTGTTTTTGTTAAACACCTATTCACCCCCCCCTCTAGGTGTGTAAGGTAATTAGCTACCGCTTTTTCAATTGGTATCAGAGAGGGTACACTTCGTTAGGATTAATTTCCTGAGTGTGATCCTGCTTTGGTGGTCAAAATGGATAGGTCTCAATCCCTCTCATCACCACCATATTTTGATGGTAGCAACTATGCTTATTGGAAAGTTCGAATGCGAGCGTTTCTTAAGTCTATAGATGAACGTGTGTGGGTGTCCTTGATAAGAGGATGGAAAGAGCCTGTCACCATTATTGATGGAGTAGTAGTTCCCACAGACGTGGACAACTACTCAAAGGATGAGTTGAGTGAAATTAACTGGAATAGTAAAGGCCTAAATGCAATTTTCATGGCCGTGTCCCAGGAGGAGTTCAAACGAATCTCCATGTGTAATACAAGCAAAGAGGCATGGGACATTCTTGAGATCACTCACGAGGGAACTAGGGCTGTAAAGAATTCTAAACTTCAAATGCTTACCACTAGCTTTGAGGAAATTAGAATGAAGGAGGATGAAACTTTTGATGTCTTCTATGCAAGATTGAATGACATTGTAAACTCTCGGTTCAACTTGGGAGACAAAATCCCAGAAAATAGAGTTGTAAGAAAAGTTCTCAGATCTCTTCCTGAGAGATTTCGTCCCAAGGTCACTGCAATTGAGGAAAGTAAAGACTTGGACGTCATGAAAATAGAAGAGCTGGTGGGTTCCCTGCAAACTTATGAACATACTCTACCATTGGATAGGAAGAGCAAGTCCATTGCTCTTAATACAATTCAAGAGGACTCAGATGAGTCATTCGATGAATTAGCAATGAGTGACAGAGAAATAGCATTTTATGCTAAGAAGTTCAGAAAAATGTTTGTAGCAAAAAGGCACAGGAGCCAAAGACCAGAGAAGAAGAAGTTTGGGAGATATATTGAGGGGTCAAGCTCAGAGAATAAGGAAAGAGACTCCAACAATTACATTAGGCCTAACAAGGACAAGACACGAGTACAGTGTCATGAATGTCATGGATTTGGTCACATTCGTTTGGAGTGTGCAAATTATAAGAAGAGCAAAGAAAAGGCAAAGATTGCCTCTCTAAGTGAAAGTGAGTCTGAATCGAGTGACTCATCTGGCAACTCCACTCCAAAAAGGAATCTCAACTACATGGCGTTTACATCTTCCGTTGGAGACATAGATCAGTGCAGTGAACAAGCGTCTGATGATTGTGACATACCGGAAGATGAGTCCGAGTGTGAAGATCAACTGCAAGAAATCTATGAAAGACTTTACAAGGAGTGCGTGAAATTGAGAAAAGTCAACAAAGCACAGATTGAAAAGATAAATCAGTGCAAACAAGAAAATGATGAGCTCCAAGGCAAACTGAATGAAGCTTATATCTTGACTGACCAATTGCGAAAGAAAAGTGAGGCTTTGGAAGATGCTATGGAAACTAAGGAAAATGAATTAACCCAGCTAAAGGGAAGATTGCAAGCTTTTTCCACTGGAAAACAAAATCTGGACAAAATTCTAACTCTTGGAAAGCCCTCAGGAGACAAGAGTGGACTAGGATATGTTGGAGGAAAGTTTGAAGTGGGTACGAGCTCGAAAACTCCTCAAAACAGCATGGTGAAAAATCACTCACTAGCAAAGGGAAAGAAAGTTATACATGCACAAAAGTTTGTTTCATCTCAAGAGAAACAAATAGCTCACAACACGAGACCCGTGTGTCATCATTGTGGGAAGTTGGGCCATGTGAAAACAAATTGCTTGAGACTTAAAAGACTCACCAGAAAATCTCCTAAGGATGACTTGCCTTTCAGGGGACAGCAAACCTACAGAGAAAATCGGACATGTCATAATTGTGGCAAGTATGGACACATCCGTCCAAACTGTTATGTGCTTAATAAGTTTCCTGTGAGAAATGAAAAGAGAGACTCAAGAAGAGGTCACTTCAATTTGTGGGATCAAGTCATGGTCCTCACTAGACAAAATGACTTTCTAAATGCCAAGGTAGACAATCTGACAAGTACCCAGAAGACTGTGCGAGTCAACTCTCCAAAAATCAAAAGAGTGTGGATCAAGAAGGAGAAAAGAGCCACATGTCACATAGCCCACATTGCCTTGAAGACCCAGAACAATTCATTGTGGTATCTTGACAGTGGGTGTTCTCGACACATGTCCGGTGATAAAACTCTTTTTAAGACAATTGAAGAGTACAAATGTGGGACAGTGACATTTGGAGATGGTGGTAAAGCGAACATAATTGGGAAAGGTGAAATCAACATTACTGGACTACCGGCATTGAGAGAAGTTCTGTATGTTGACGGATTAAAAGCAAATCTTCTTAGCATAAGCCAAATGTGTGATAATGGTGCTGAAGTTCGGTTTTCAAAAGATATGTGCATTGTTTCTGATAACAATGGACAATGCTTGATGCAAGGAATCAGGACCTCTGACAATTGCTATGGTATCGCTCCCACTTCACAGTACAGCTGCAATAGTACTAAAAGTGAGGCCACTACTCTCTGGCATCAAAGACTTGGGCATGTGAATCACAAAAATTTGTCAAAGATTGCTAAGAAAGAAATGGTGATTGGACTGCCCGAACTTGGGAAAGTGGAGACATCTGTTTGTGGATCATGTCAAGTGGGAAAACAAGTTCGAGCAGCCCACAAGAACACAACAGATATCCTGACCAAAAGACCCTTAGAGTTGTTACACATTGATCTTATGGGACCCTCTAGGACTGAAAGTCTGGGGGGAAAGAAATACATACTGGTGGTGGTAGATGATTTCACCAGATACTCTTGGGTAGAATTTTTGAGGGAAAAGGGTGAGGCTTCAAATGTGATAAGGAACTTATGTAAGAAGCTTCAAAATGAACAAGGGAACCCTATTGTCAGAATCAGGAGCGATCATGGACGAGAATTTGATAACTCAAGTTTAGAGAAATTCTGTGATGAAGAAGGCATTCGTCAAGAATTCTCTGCTCCCATTACTCCACAGCAAAATGGAGTTGTTGAAAGAAAAAATCGAGTTATCCAAGAAATGGCTCGAGTTATGATGCATACCAAAAATGTTTCTGCTCATTTTTGGGGTGAAGCTGTGAACACAGCATGTCACATTGTGAATAGAGTCTACCCTCGACCCAACACTTCTCAGACACCATATGAGCTGTGGAAAGGAAAGAAGCCAAATGTGAAGTACTTCAGGGTGTTCGGGAGTAAGTGTTACATTTTGAGAGATAGGGAAAATCTGGGTAAGTTTGACCCAAAGAGTGATGAGGGAATATTCCTTGGTTATTCCAGAAACAGTCGTGCTTACAGATGTTACAATCTACGCACCCAAACTGTCATGGAATCCATCAATGTGGTTATAGATGATACTCCTAAAGAGGAGTTGAATCAAAATCAAATTGATACACCAAGTGGAACTGAAGAGAACTCTATTGAACTTAATGAAGATCAAGAGACCTCATCCACTGAAAAAGTTCATACTCACAAGGAGCCATCTTCGAGAGTGAAGCTAAACCATCCTCAAGATAACATAATCGGGAATGTAAATGAAGGGATGAGGTTGAGGAAGAAAGTGATAAGTCAACTAGCTCACTCATGTTACATCTCTCAGATTGAACCAAAAAGGGTGGAAGAAGCTTTAAAGGATGAGAATTGGACAAATGCCATGCATGAAGAAATTAATCAATTTGTGAGAAATGATGTGTGGCACTTGGTCCCAAGGCCTGAAAAGCACAATGTTGTAGGTACCAAATGGATTTTCAAGAACAAATCTGATGAAAATGGAATGATTGTACGGAATAAGGCAAGATTGGTGGCACAAGGTTATGCCCAAATGGAAGGAATAGACTTTGATGAGACATTTGCGCCGGTGGCAAGGCTTGAGTCAATCCGAATACTATTGAGTGTTGCTTGCCATATGTGCTTCAAACTCTATCAAATGGATGTAAAGAGTGCCTTCCTAAATGGGATCCTTCAAGAAGAAGTGTATGTTGAGCAACCAAAAGGTTTTGAGGATCCAAAATATCCTAATCATGTCTACAGGTTGAAGAAAGCCCTGTATGGTTTGAAACAAGCTCCCAGAGCCTGGTATGAGAGGCTAACTTCGTATCTTTTGGAGCACAAGTTTCTGCGAGGAAGTGTTGATAGGACACTTTTTATCCGGAAAGTGGGAGAGGATATAACTGTAGCTCAAATCTATGTGGATGATATTGTGTTTGGATCATCCATTGATAACCTAGCTCTCGAGTTTGCAGAAGAAATGAAGAATGAATTTGAGATGAGTATGGTGGGTGAGCTAACTTTTTTCTTGGGACTCCAAGTAAAACAGCTCGATGAAGGGTTGTTCATATCCCAGTCAAAATATGCAAAGGACCTACTGAAAAAATTTGGATTAGATGGGAGTAGCCATGCTAGAACTCCCATGAGCACAAGTGTAAAACTTAGTGCTGATGTGTCAGGAAAGGGGGTTGAGCAATCCCTGTACAGAAGCATGATTGGGAGTCTACTGTATCTCACTGCTAGTAGACCTGACATTGCTTTCAGTGTTGGCGTTTGTGCTAGATTCCAAGCAAACCCCAAAGAATCTCATCTTGTGGCTGTCAAACGCATACTTCGTTATGTGAATGCTACAGTGAATTATGGAATTTGGTACTCCAGAGAGTCTAACACTGAGCTTGCAGGCTACTCTGATGCTGATTGGGCTGGAAATGCAGATGATAGAAAGAGCACTTCAGGTGGATGTTTTTATATGGGAACAAATCTTGTTGCTTGGATGAGTAAGAAACAAAACTCCATTTCTTTGTCTACAGCTGAGGCTGAATACATTGCTGCTGGGAGTTGTTGTACTCAATTGCTGTGGATGAAACAAATGATTCGTGACTATGGTATTACTCAAGGTGTGATGAGCATCTATTGTGATAATACCAGTGCCATCAACATCTCTAAAAATCCTGTCCAACATTCTAGGACCAAGCATATTGACATTAGGCATCATCTCATTCGGGAACTTGTGGAAACACATGTAATTACTCTTGAGTACATTCCCACCGAACATCAATTAGCCGATCTTTTTACCAAACCTTTAGATGGTCTTCGTTTTGAGTGTCTTAGAAAGGCTATTGGTATTTGTGCCTTAACACAAGAGATGTAACATGCATTTCATACATTGCATGCATATCATTTTTTTTCTTATGCATTGTTATTTTTCTTGTCTTCATTCTCTTCTTTGTCTTTCCTCTGATTCATTTGCCCTTTCATCGATGTGATGCATGACCTTACTACTAGGCAGCACACTTTCAAGCATGTGTCTTGTGAAAATTGTATCATAGGCTTATGTTGCAAAGGTGGAAGATGTGTGTCACTTTAAATATGCGTTTTGCCGCACACACTGCACGCCTAGCTCAATCTCTTGACATTTGACCTTATGTGAGACTTTGGGGAGGCAATCAAAAGTGTAAGGGGGAGCCTTACGAGTGATCAGAATTGACCTCGGGCTAGATGACCTGTGTAAGAACCTTTGTATCCAAAAAGGAAAGAAAATGAAGAGGCTCTATTATTGTATTAAATAAAAAAAAAAAAAAAAAAAAAAAAGGGTAGAAAGAAAGAAAAAGGGCCAAAATAGAAATCCTGACTCTGGTTCTATTAGACACAAGAAATTAGGTCCTAGCAGCATTGGGTTTGACTTTCTGCGCTTTGACGGGTCTCCCAAGCTCTTATGGTTTCTTGTTTAGCCCAACCCCACTCACACCTCTCGGTTAAAATTTCTTGATTGAGCAAGAGCACTGTCTAAACACGCATAGTCATATTAATTGTGACATACAGTCTTTATACTTGCGTGGCATTTAGAGTATGATATTATTTTACATTTGCTCTGCTATGATTTTTTTTAAAATTGTTCCCAAGTTTGAAGTTACTATTAAAAAAAAAAAAAAAAAAAAAAAAAAAAAAAAAAAAAAAAAAAGGGGCTGGAATTTCGCTCGATATCTCGCTCGACCATAAAATCTCGCTCGAGCGAAAAACCCTTATATTGCGCTCTGCATCGCGCGATAAGCCCAGATTGCCGAATCCCTTCTCCCCTTTCTCAAACTTAACTCATCTTCTCTCAACCACTCAATCCAAGCCTAAGCATCTCATTTCCTCTCAAACACTCAATCACCGGTAAGCCTATCTCTATCCATTTCTTCTTCATTTTTATTTTTGTTTTTTCTTCTTTTCTCTTTTCTTTTCTTTCCCGTTGCATTACATTCATGGGTTGTGTTTGGGTTAATTTCTTTTTTCTTTTCGGATTTGTTTTTAGAAACTTGGTGGTTCATCTTTGGTATGGATGAACTTAGTAGCATAGTGTTGTATTTAGGGAGGAATGGGATAATTAATTGGGTGTTAAACCCATGATTGCACAGCATGCACACTACCTGTTCGATGAAATGCCTCAATGAAAATTTGTCTTCCATTTTGTCTCTCCTTTGGTGCATTGCTCTTTAGACAAAATGTAGGTATCATTCATAGTATGCACACCTTGTTGAGAACATTATGGGTCACATTTTAGGCATGTTAGGCATATAAGGCATTTTAGACATTTTAGGCATTTTAGGCATTTTAGGCATGATGGACATCCATCTCCACATCATATCATATGTGTCTCACTGTCTGTACTTGGTCCATCTACAGCTGCCATGGCATCCCGGCGTGTTCGTCCTCGCACTGCCCCATCTGCCTCTCGGACTTACTTCCACAGTCCTCAAGCTGAGGAACTCTACACGCAGAACTTTTCCCATCGCTCCATTCTTGTGGAACGTGAAGTTCTTCTAGGTGAGTTTCGGGATACCTATCCCATTGTCCCTCAGATTTTTGAGTCGCGCCAGTGGCTTGCTTTAACCACTGGTCATCCCGCTCCCTCGGTGGAGTTGATCAGGGAGTTTTACTCGAATATACATGATATCTCAGAGGGAACTTTTCAAGTTGATATCCGGAATATCACTTTCCGGGTGACTCCCGATCTTGTGGCAAATTTGCTGGGGGCACCTCGAGTAAACAATCCTATTTACCCCTATCTCCGTACCCCAGCTCCTAGCAGACCTGATTTGGGTCGCTTTCTCACCAGGTCTCCTATAACTTGGACTGGGATTCCCCCTCTAGCGACCAAGTCGTTTCCTCATGCGTACCAAATTGTGAGTCGAATTGTTTTGACAAACATCTACCCCACTGGTCATTATAGTGACATTGGTCCGGATCGTGCCCTTCTCCTACATGCATTGCTCACTGATGTCCCTATTGATTTGGGCGGTCTTCTCTGTCGGGTCATGATTGAGGCCCATATGTCGTCCAATTTTCGAACTGGTCTTCCTCTTGCCTGTCTCATTACGAGGATAGCAGTGTCTCAGTCTGTGGCCTTCCCGCCCCAGGAGCTTAGAGTGAGCCTGAAGACACCGATTGGCCGGAAGACCATGCAGCTAAGTCAGGCGCATCTTCCCAATGTTGAACCCGCACCTGCACATTCTACTCAGACCAGACCTATTCCTCACGCTCCTGAGACCAGCTCGGGTCCTTCCAGCTCGGGTTTGATGCCACCAGCTACAGAACCATCTCGGCAGACCCTATTGGACTTTCTGATTAGCATTCAGCAGTCTGTGACCAGCATGGATACTCGCATTGATAACCGACTTAACAGTCTTGAGACTCGGGTTACTCAATTGGATACTCATATCAATGCTCGGTTTGACACACTTGACACTCAAGTGATTGAGCTTGGAAATCAAGTTCAGCACCTTCTTGCTGATGAGGAAGAGACTGATGACGATTGAGACCCCTTACCATTTGTGACAAAAAGGGGGAGTGATCTTGGGGGATCTTGGGGGAATAGATAGGATTTAGGGGGAGCTAAGCTACTTTGTAGGGGGAGTAACTAGTAGCTTGTTGTTCTTAGTTTTACTATGTGATTATACTCTTGATGTAATCTGTGTTGGACTAATTGCTATTGAAGGTTTAGTGTTAAATTTTTATGGCAATTTTTTTTTCACTTTTGAGTTCATCTGTTAAATTCCTTGCAAGTGTTTTCTGTTGGTACGTTTACATGTTTGTTAAGTGTGCAGATACTTCACTTGCCAAGACTAAACCTACATGTGGAAGTCCTGTTGTTTGTGTGTGATAGGATTAGGTCCAATGTATAGGTTAGAGGTTTTGTCACAGAAATGCCAAAGGGGGAGATTGTTGATGTAAAATTTAGTAGTTGGCAATTTTCTAGTGAAAAACCTAATATAATTGAGTTGTAACTAATGGTGGACAGAGTACACTTGAAGAGGATCAAATTGGCTCGAGAAATACCGAACACAGTGATCTCGCTCGACCATCGCTCGACATGGCGCTCGAGCGAAGTCCAGGCAGAGACTTCGCTCGACCCTCGCTCGACATGGCGCTCGAGCGAAGTCCAGGCAGAGACTTCGCTCGACCATCGCTCGACACCTCGCTCGAGCGAAGTTAAGGTTTCACGAATTCCTCTAGGGTTTGAGCGCCGTTTCAAGAGGTGGCCTATAAATAGACTCTTAAGTCTTCTGCTGCAAAGGGAGAAACACAGAGGAAAAACCAAGGAGCCACATTTCATCCCTTGAGAGAAACTTCTCCATTGTTTCAAAGATCATTCTCTCTTGGATTATATCACTCCCTCACAACACACATTCAAATCTTTAGTGAGTCCATTGGAGTGGACGTGTTCATCAAGCTGGAAGAGTTCTTCAAGGAGCTTGGATGAAGAAATCAAGTTGTTCGTGTGAGAAGCTATAGAAAGGTCGGAGTTCCGGCACTACATGCGTGTAGAGATCGAGTGGGTCGCTCGTGGTGTTGCAAGCCAAGTTTAGTTGCTACAGTGGGTTTGTGAGTGTTTCTAAATTGGTTGTAACAAACTAAAATTTCTATAGTGGATTAAAGGTGGTGTCTTACACCCGGAGTGGTTTTAGATTTTGAAGAGGTTCTTCAAATGAGTTTCCACTTCGTAACCAAAATCTGTGTGTTGATTTTTCCATTGATTGCTTGTGTATATTGATTAATTTTTTAAACTGCCTTTGTTTTTGTTAAACACCTATTCACCCCCCCCTCTAGGTGTGTAAGGTAATTAGCTACCGCTTTTTCAAAATTGATGATTATTTTTCATTGGGACAAATAGTTGAAATTAGTTCGCATATTTTGTTATTTCTATTTTACACTAATGTTCCAAAAAATTGTAGTTATATCTTATTCATGTAATTATGTAATTATGCAATACTTGCTTGGAAGGAAAAAAATAACGAAAATATTATTTGTATATGGTTTGAATATTTTTTATATACACGACATATAAAAATGATATTTTTACACATTTCTCGAATTTAACTATTCGTATTTTTTATTTTGTTTCTCTCATCATTTTTTCCCTTTTTTTTTATATTCTTTTTTAATATTTTAACTAACGTGACAATATTGTCACATCATCAATTTTGTAAAAGATATGCATGGCTGTATATCTGTAGCATTACTCAAAAAATAAAAGAAAATTCAAACACTTGGAATTTTGGAACTCCTGACTAGCAAACGTAGGTCGACAATTAAAAGGCAACACAAACAATCTTTTTAAAAATGAATAAATAAATAAATAAGAGAAATGTTATTTACAGTCGTAAAGTATGCAAATATCACATAATTATTTTGAAATAAATAAATAAAATATAAAATTTACATGAAAATTTATTTATTTTTAATAATAAATTGTAGTCTTTTTTTAAGTAATTATGTGATATTTATATATTTTATAATTGTATATATAATATAACATTATTGACAAATAAAGTGACACACGTCCCTTAAATAAAGCAGAGCAAAGCAAAAATAAAAGAACAAAAGCTACTTGTCTTTACTTCGAATTCCTATTGGGAATTCCAATTTTTATTACTTGGAATTCTTATTGGGAATTCTAATTTTTATTTTATTTTTTAAAATTTTTTTACATGATTTTTACATAAATATTTTTAAATAATATTAGAGTTTTTTTTTATAATTTTAAAAAATATTAAAAAATATTAAAAAATTATATAAAAAGAATTTAAAACAAAAATTTGAGATCCTACTAGAAATCCCAAATGGGTACAATTACGAATAGCATTTTTCATATGGATAATAAGCAAAGCTAACCAACGTTCTGTGTCTCGAGTCTCGACTACGTCAGTGCAGCGCCACCACGGCCACGTCAAACCTCCATCCTCTTAATAAATCACTGAATACTCCAACAAAAAGAGGAAAAATCGACTGTTTTGGTTTGTTTCTCTGCGTTCTCAGATCAAAATCTCACGAGTATGCTAGGGACCCCCCAGGAGGGATCCCCGCTGCGGCTTCGCTGTTGACGTGGCAAATGCCACGTTTTCCTATTATTTAAAAAAAAAATGAGAAATAGATATGCAAATGGGAGGGAAATTGCCCATTTCATTCGATTTTGAAGCTCTCGGGAAAGTATATCGACCCCCATTGCCCATTCTTAAGCCCTTGCATCCGTGCGTCTCTAATTGTCTCCGGTCACCGTCTCCGTTCCTATGTTGCTCTCACTGTCCCTGTTTTGAGGAACATCGGTTGGTGTTTTATTCCATTTTTTTGCTTTATATTTGTGAACTGATTGAAATTTAGGGTTCACATTACATATAAAAATTGTTTCTCCAAGGTAGAAGAGAGTAGGCATTGCTGCTTCTGACTCTTTTAATTTCCTATAGTTTGTTCTATTTTTTGGTTTCTGTTTTGCCATTTTCACGAATAGTGAGGTTCCTGTTTTTAGTTTTTGCTTCATGTTTGTAAACTGATTCAAATTTTGGATTCTAAAATGCTAATTGCTAAAGATATCAGTTTCTGAATTGATTGAAATTTAGGGTTTTAAAATTCTAAAATGCAATTCGTTCATTTATGTTTTGATTACGATCCTGGAAGCAACACAATATTAAAGGCATTTTCTGAGCAGTTTGAAGGCCATAATAAATGCCACATGATTTATGACAGCATGATATCAGCACCAACAACTGCAGATTTTGTTTTTAATTCAAGGATTTAGTGGGTGAGAACAAACAAAGTTTACTGAATTAATTCAAATGTGAAAGAAAGAACAATCAAAGCGATGACATAAAAGACGAAAGATAAATTCTTCCATCTCAACTTTGCTTGGGAACTTTAATAGCCAGTACATTACTTGGACTCTATGTATATAGGGTTAAATGTTACAGCATTGAATTTCAGTAGGGTAATTCAAGACAGATCTTCTTTGTGCTAGGTTGATGATTTGGAAAATTGATAATTTGTTGATGATTTTTAAAAGATGGTTGAGTTTTTGGATTTATATTATGCTTTTGGATTGTGCTTTTCGGTTATTGGTTATGAAACCATGACAGGAAATTTGTTCCATTTTAATTATTTGGTTATTGTGCTTTTGGATGGATGGAATATTGGTAATCATGTTGGAAATGATTTTTTTGCTGTGGACAAATGTATTTGATGGATGTATGGATGGATGAAAAAATAATATTGGAACAATGCATGGATGAAAATTTTTTAACGTTGGTATCTTTCATGTAACCTTAAAATCTGTTTTGTTGCCAGGGGTTTTTTGTCCTTGATCTAGAATGTCATCACAGCAACACATGTTTGCAGATACCTCAAGGAGAAATATATTTAAACATGGTTTTTTGTCTTTGATGATGCTATTATTCATGGCTCCCATTAAAAGTCTTTTGGGAGTAAAAAGATCATTAAATATTTGCTATATATTATCTCAATAATGAGCTTCTACTGGTGTTTATGTTTTTTATTTAATTTTCGATTGGCACTTTGAATCACATTTCTTGCTTTTAGGACCTTTTAACAATATGTTTTTGCTATTTTATAATTTTTGTGGAAATAAGGAATCTTATTTGGAGATATTCTTTCTAATGGTTTCTATCTTTTGGTTTCAAGGGTAACACAAGCTGAAAGATTTGGTGATGGGATATGGATGGATGATGTGAATATGGATAGATGACTTTTGTTGTGGATTGAATTTTTTGAAGATTTTTTTTGTTGTGGATTGGATAGGGGATGGAATATGGATAGATGATTTTTTTTTTTTTTTTGGTTTTAGATTGAATATTTTTTAAGATGTTTTTTGTTGTGGATTGGCAATGGGATGGAATATGGATGGATGATTTTTTTGTTGTGGAAAAATGTCTTCGATTTTTTTCTTATGGATGAATATGAATATTAACACTTAATGTATTTGTTATGGATGAATATGAATATGGATGGAAGGGTGAGGAATTTTATTGTTGTCTCTTTAATGTTTTTTTGTTGTCTCTTGTTTACTTGAGACAATCAAATTCAAGCAAAAATTTGAGGAGAACTTCATCCCTTGTTAATGTTTGTGGCAATACTATTCGTTTATTTGGCATTACATCTTTTGAGTTTAGCCAGAGAGAAAAGGATCACGATTAGTCAGAGGAATTGATCCCTGAAATACAATAGCCATGTTGTAGTATGATTAGTTTCAAAAATTGCTATATACCCGTCAGGGGAATGGATCCCTGAAATACTACCTGTGTTTTATAAACTGCTATATAAAGTATCAAAAATTATGAATAATAATGGTTTACAAGCTGCTCAATGGCCAATAGGAAATAAATTTTATAAGTTAGCACCAACTATTGCAGAATTTGAGAACTTAATATCTCTACATTATGTCATCAAGTATAGAGTCCAAAACAGAGTATTTTTTTTAACTTTCTCTCTTTCTTAACAGTTCCTTGTTTTTTTCTCGAAGTTGGAAGGAGCTTGGCCATCCAAGCTTTGCCTTGTGAAGCTGATAATCTTTCTCGATGTCGTGGTAAGACAGGCCTTTAAGGTTAACCAAGGCTAAGTAGCCACTTTAACTGTGAGATCCTAGACTACGTATAATTTTACGTATTGTCTTTATTCTTATTGTTTATTGTTTTAGTTTATTTTAATAATATTGTTGATTGTGTTTTATTTGTTTAAAATTGTTATTTGATCTATTAGTTAGTTAATATTAGTTTTACGATGTTTTATGTTAATATGGAGTTATGTTGTTTTTCTTATTAATTTAAATGTAAAATAATTATTTTAATGATTGGAATTTAATTTCCTTTATTTTATTATGTAAATTTATTTGATGTGTTTTCGTTATATTAATTATCGTTTTATAATTAAATTGCGCGTGGGTTTAATTTATTTTATTGCTAGGTTTTAAATATTTTATTTTATTCATATTGATTTGTAGCTTTTCAGTTGGCTTTTATTTAATTTATTGTGCTTATTTTTTAGTATAATTTCATTTCTTTTTCCCTTTATCTTTTCTTTATCTTTTCTTTTTTCTTTTCTTTCTTTTCTTTCCTTTTCTTCCTCTGCTTCCCCCCCTCCCCCTCGGACCTGCGCGAGCCCCTCCCCATTTCTCTCCCGCCCATTTCTCCCAGCGCCGCCGTCGACCACCCTCCGGCGACACCGCCCAGCTCACGACCTTCCCCACATGCCGGCGAGTCCAGTGGTACTGGAGGTATCATCTCTGGCCACCCCATCGCCCCTCCACGGCCACAAACCCGAAATGGGTATTTTGGTTTCTCTTGCATTTTCTGGCCACCGTCGACTACCCATGATGCTGACGACCTACCAGCAACCTTCCCTCACTCCGGGGAGTATAACCCACCGTCTAGAACTATCCAGTTCCGCCACTTGTTCCTCCACCTGAAATGGGTCCTTAAATGGGTTGTTCTTCGTCGCGCTGCCGTCCGGCCACTGTAGGCCTCAATACCGCCACCAAAACACTCTTCTACCTCAGCCGACCATCTCCCTAACTTAGTTTTTCCATACACGGCCCCACCTTCCCTGTACAATCCCAAATCCGAAAATGGGTTTCCACCCATTTTGAGCCCAATCCGCCACCTTTGGTGGTTGTATTGTCACACCACCACTTTCATGAGATTCCGCACCTTCATTGAGTATTTTTCTAAATTTTAGTGTCAAACCGAGTACTCTAACCCAGTGTGCGAAATGACTGCTATGAGATAATCTTAGATAAAAGTTGAAAGTTAAATTAGATATTGTTGATTAGAATATTTTTTAATATTATTATTATTTTGAAATTTAAAAATTCTAAATTATTTATTATATTTTGTAACAAAATTTATAAAAATTATAATGATAATTAGATAAGATCAGATGGATTGAGAGTGTTTCTTAATCCAAGCAGTCTCTATCATTCTCAAACATATATAAATATGAAAAGCTTGCGCCCACAAGTTCATGAATAGCACATTTTTAAAACTATGTGTTAATTTTAGATTCAGATCATCCATAATTTTGATCAGGTCTAAATATGAGAGAGAGAGAGAGAGAGAGAGAGAGAGAGAAATTAGATTCTAATTAAAAGGAACTCAAATCCATTCATTTCAAGTCTTCATGAGTTCCATACAATATTAATTAAAAGAATGGTCGCTATTTGAAAAATGGCAGTACGACTTCCTTTCCCATTGCCATGTTAATTAAATTTGGACGGCTTTGGGCACTTCAAAAGATTTCAGATTGGACTTTTAACACAATAGTATGATATGCATATCTTTGGCGTTTAATAGATGGTCTAGTCATTAGTCATTAGCCAAAGTTGGCAACCGAAAGTAGTATTGATACTTGGACATCAAAACTACTCCAGAAGTCGAACAGCTGGGGTTTAAATTTTAAATTTGATTTGCAGATTGCACGCTTGCCAGCTAATGCTTAATTGGAAAGGAAGAAAAAGATCATTACTTCAATGAAATTTGAATATGCTGTGGGGTTGCTCTTTAGTTGGTGGGATTTGCTAGATTAACGTGCAAACAAGGACGGCTGATGATAATTCATAATAGCGCACAAGCATCATGTGTTACTTTACAGTTTACACCCAAGAGGAGAGAGCAGGTCAGGGGGACCTACAAATTTATCCTCCCCATGAATTTCAATGGTTCTTTTGATTTTACGAACTCTACTATGAAATAATGATCTATTTATAACTAAAAACATCAACCACTCTGCAAGTATTATATTTATTATATATAGAATAACTTCTTTTTTGCGTTCTCTTTGTTGGTGTCACAAGATTGGTACTAATTAGCAGATCTTTATTATATTGAAAATATGGTTATAAAAATATCAAAAGAAAAAAATTCATTATTCAAAAAGCCAAACGATTAAAGTGATTGTGCACAAATCTAAGGAGAAGCAATACCAAAAAAGCTTGATTATAGTCGCACTTTGTTGAATTTTGATGGATCATTCTTTTTCAATATTCTAGTTGCAATTTTTTTTTAATATTTTCTTTAATAAATGCAGGAAGTGGAACGCATTTGCCCTATCTGTGATAAGGAATATTTAAATAATGAACATTTGACTCCTAAATAATTATTTACTAGAGATCACCAAATTTGAGAAAAGATGGAGAAAAATGGATTAAGGGTACGGCAACTTCTTGTACTATGGTTGGCACTTTCATCATTACCATTATGTTTGCGGCAGCATTCATCATTCCTGGTGGTAACAATCAAGGTACAGGCTTGCCAATCCTCACGTACAAGAATTTGTTTACACTTTTTATAGTAATTGATTTTTTGTCGTTGTTTACTTCCTCGACTTCGGTATTGATGTTTTTGGAAATCCTCACATCATGTTCTGCAAAAGAAGACTTTCTGATATCCTTGCCCATAAGGATGATTATAAGCTTTTTTGCTCTCTTCTTCTCTATTACAACTATGATAATAGCCTTTTCTTCTACTACTCTTTTACTTATATTACAAGGAAAGTATTGGATTGTTGTTCCTATTATTAGTTTAGCTGGTGTTCTCATTATTCTATTTGTATTTTTGCAATTTCAACTCTTGATTGACATGCTTGTTTCAACCTATGGATCGAGCATCTTTATAGAAAAATGAAACCTTGGTTATAATTTTTTTACCTTATTCATTATAATGTTGTATTGATATATGACAAATTAAATAGAATTGATGACTATTTTTCATTGGGACGAATAGTTGAAATTACTTCGCATATTTTGTTATTTCTATTGCACACTACTGCTCCAAAAAATTGTAGGTATATCTTATTCATGTAATTATGTAATTATGCAATACTTTCTTGGAAGGAAAAAAATAACAAAAATATTATTCGTATACGGTTTATATATTTTTTATATACACGACATATAAAAATGATGTTTTTACACATTTCTCGACTATTAATGGGAATCAGAGGATGGCAGAGTGTCTGATTACAAAGAATAAGAGCCTGATCAGCATTAGTTAATTGGGCTATGGCCTTTGGGAGTAAAGAATTGGCTCTTTATCTCTATTCTCAAACTCCGTTCAACGATCTGGTGGCGGATGAAGGCCTCTATGCTCAACTTCTCACCCACTGTATCTATAACAGAGATTTAGGTAACAAATATTAATGCATGTTTTTTCCTCTTCTAACCATTCAATTCGGTCATGATTGGATTAATTACTTATATACAACAACACATGATGATCATGAAAGATATGGCTTCGGATTTATTGGAGCGTTGTCCTCTTTCGGCTTTTGCCTTGAGCACTGCATCAGAGCGCTCCCTTTTGGAGGTATTGGCTAATTCGACTGAGGCATTCGAGACTGGAAAAGAGATGGTGTTTTGGAAACAATGGATTTACAATCACTGTTGGTACCACTTTTTTTTTTCTTTTATCTCTTAGCTTTTCCTTTTTTATCTCTTTTTTTTAAGTCAAATAACTTCATACAGCTTATAATTTTATGTTATTATTTTTACCTTTATAATGAAAATATTTTTAAGTATTTAAGAATATAAAGAGGAAAATATAGTCGTAAGAGTACTGTACATGCATGTTGCTTAAGATTTAATTTGCTCCTTCAAGATATAGACTAAAAATTATACCGCCATATTATTTACTTGGCTTTTATTTGCCTTTTTTTGTTTTTTGGTGGCCGGGGAAGGTATACACATTTCAGTAGCAGATTTAGCTCTTGTGCCTGCCGATCAATTTCGTTTGACCATTCAAAATGATGGTAAAGAAAAAACAATCGGATCAGGTACGTATTGTGCATTAAATGCCTGAACTTAATTTCATTTCCTGATCACATTAATATTGTTGGTTTTACTTAATTTGCAGTGGTGCGAGCTTATCTATGGCGACAACTAGTTTCAAGTCTCTTGAACCTCTTGGGTATAATATAATTGCATTAATATTCCTTATAATTTTTTGAATAATTTTTTTCCTTAAAAATTGTTATTCTTGATCATCATTAGTTTATTAATTGTTTCACCCATGCAACTTATAAATTAACCTGCATGCATTTATAATGTTTCGTAATTGCCATGCATATTAATTATATATAGGATTCAAGCGCTTGTATGAAATGAAGTTGGAATGTGCTCAATTCCAACTTCTTCTGTCCCGTATGTGTCAAGCAATTACATCTTTAACTACAAGCCAAGGACAACAATTTGAAGGTGCCATTCGGTCAGCAATCTTCAATGGTATCAGAAGAGGGAACTTTGAAGTTGTTTATCAGATAGTCAAAGCAGAACCAGGCCGTCTTTTGTGGATGACTAATGATGCTCGTGAAGGAAGGAGTATATTCAATTGCGCCATCCAGTATCGGCAACATAGGATCTTTAGCCTTATATACAACGTAAGAAAGAAGAATGTTCTACTAGGTTTCATAGATAAATCTAGAAATACCATGTTGCAGATGGCAGGGATGCTAACAGAAATTACTCCTATCGATCACATAAGAGGAGCAGCTTTGCAAATGCAAAGAGAAGTTCAATGGTTTAAGGTCAGCTCCATCCATCTCTCCCTCCTACTTTATTATTTTGCTCTCGGCCATACACTCTTTAGATT